>JANHMN010000004.1:19239277-19282481 GCA_030674055.1 Rhabdomys pumilio | reverse complement strand
TGTGTGTGTGTGTGTGTGTGTGTGTGTGTGTGTGTGTGTGTGTGTGTAGGTCAGGGACCAATGTTCAGTCTTCTTCAGTTGCTCTGTACCTTATTTTTTGAGGCAAGATCCTTCCAGAGCTAGTATTACAGACATGGACCATTATGCCTGGCTTTTTACATGGGTGTTGGGGATTCAAAGTCAGGTCTTTAGATTATCCAGCAAGCATGGCTTACTGACTAAGCCATCCTTCCTACACATTCCCCCTCTTCTATTTCCCTCCCCTCCCTTCCCTTACCCTTCCCTCCGCTCCCCTTTCCCTTCCCTCCCATCCCCTCCTCTCCTCTCTTCTTCCCTTCCCTTCTCTTCCCCTGTGAGTTCTAGGCCAGATTGGGCTACATAGTGAATTGCAAGACAGCATCAAACACTCTATGGCCAAGAATGATCTCCAGTTGCCTCCCTCCCCTGCCTCCATCTCCTAGGTGCTGAGATTATAGGTATGCCCCACCACACCTAGTTTTTATGGTGCTAGAGACTGAACCCAGGGCCATATACTTATCAGGCAAGCATTCTGTCAACTGAGTTATATTCTTAGCCCATGAGGTAATAGTTTTGAACAGCCCACCTATGAGTGTAAGGTATGTGGTGCCAGTGTTAAGGGCAGAAAGTTTTGCCTCTTTTCAGCTTAATCACCACACCTAAACTTCAGCTTCCTAGGTTAAATAGGGTGGTGTCTGTAAGGCCCTGAGCATACTGGGCATACTGGGAGCTGCTACTGGTCCTATCACATTAAATGCCATTAGGTATATGACCTTAGGGCATTGGGGCAGGCCTGAGTGGGATCACTTCTCAGGGTAGACTTGCAATGAGAGAATGAACTGAATTTGGTTTTGAGTTAGGAATGGGGAGATGGCAAGTGTTGATCTCTGCTGAGAACGGCTTACTGAAGGTGGAGAGTTGAGTGAGTGTCCCTTCAAGGGAGAGGCAGAGTGTAAACAGGCCGTGAGACCTGCTGTGAGTGCTGCTGTGGCAGGGCCCATAGGGCCTTGGGGTGGGGTGTGTGTGTGTGTGTGTGTGTGTGTGTGTGTGTGTGTGTAGGTGTTGGAGGGGCTGACTTACTTTTGAGAGCACTGACCTAGGTCCTGAAGGTGAAGTATTGGTGAGCTTACCTGGAGGGAGACGGGGGAGGAAAGCATAGCCAGCAGGGAAAGCAGAAAGTACTCAGCCATTGTTGGGGTTGGTGAGAGTCTATGATATGTGTGACCCTTGGACCAGGCTAGGAAGCAGCCTTGACTGATCTTGCCAGTTCCTGGTCTTGTGCCAAGGATTCTACTTAGTGCATGGTTGCCCATTTTCATGACGGCCCTAAGCAAAGCAAGTTGCAGTGTTTGCCTTTAGCCAGCTTATAACTATTTCCAAAGACCGATACTGGATAACTTAGCATTTTAGGATTGCGGTGCTGCTGCTCAATGAGTGGGAAGCCTCTAGACAGGGAAGAGATGAGCTGGGAAGCCCAGTGAGCAGACCCCATAGCAAAGAGGCATCAATTTAGAAGGCCTGGGACACTGTCTGAGACTGAGCAGTTGGCATGAGTAGCCACCCAAGAGGACACCCTGCTAGCTGAAAGAATCTGCGTTGGCATAGTGGGAAGAGCATTAGGAGATAGGTTGGGTTACACTGGGCTGCTGAGCGCTGGAACTCCAGGCAGAGAGGACTGTAGCCTAGGTCATGGCTGCTCTTCAGTGCTTCCGTACCTGTTCTCTCTGTCCCTGCCTGAGCATCCTGTGGTGACTCTGGCCCCAGTGCTGGCTGTGATGAGGTGACCATAGAGCAGCAAGGAGCTTGTAGAATGTAAACCAGCACATGGTGTTCCCAGCCGAAGCGCTTTTGATGCTTCCTTTTGAACTTGAGACAAGATCTCAGTGTTCTAGCCTATTCTAGCCATTCTCAGTGTCATGCCCTGCTCCCCTTGCCACCCCATCCTTTCTGACCACCCAGGCTAGTCACTGTCAGCACATACCTGCCCTACTAGCTTCATCTTCCTTGTGTCAGACACCTCACATCTTGTGAGCACACCGCCAGGATAAAGACAGGAGAGTATTTGATGTCAAAGGGCTCACATGCAAGTGTGGAACATTAAAAAGTAAATCCCACGATGTCGGACAGGAATATGTGTCTAAAGGAAATAAACATAGGTCAGGAAGGCTCTTGAAGGAGGTAGCTGAGTGACAGGAAAGAGGCAGTCCACTTTCAAAGACCAGGGTCCTGTGGAGGGTGTGTTTAGAGAAGTGTGAGGAGAGAACGGAGGAGGCAGGGCTAGATCCCTGCTGGGCCTTGAGTTGGCTGCTAAGTTAATGCTAAGTGTTGTGTGGTCCCATCAGGAGTGGGGTGACATGGTCTGACCTGCACTGGGGTGGATAGATATCTAGGGAGTCAGTGTTAGGGAGATGTTTAAGACTGAGCTAGCTACAGAGGGAACTGTGCAAAGCAGCTCTCTGCTCATCTGCCCCTCAGCCTAGGACTGAGGACAGTAAAGCAGATCTTCCCAACAAAGCACCCCTTGCCAGGTCATTGCTGTTGGAGTACCAGCCTAGGAGAGCCACCAAGGGGGAGGGGCTGAGTGAGATGTCGGGTTCTGAGAGGCCTGTACTCAGCTTCAGGCCAGTCAGCAGACATGTCCTGAAGTAGGGCATGGTATCTCAGAGCTCTAGGACCTGACCATCCCTCTTCCTACGTCAGCTCTGTGCTCATAGCCTGCTGTCAGATCATGTAAGGATCAAATCAGATTTCAAAGCTTTGGGAGATCCTAGACTAAGTCTAGAGCCCTTCGGGGGCAATGTGAGAGAAGTTTGGGGGCATGGAACAGCCAAGCTCCTGCATCTCAGCTATGTGGAGCTCGTGTACAGAGCTGGGGAGGTGAAATGAGCAGGCTAAGAGCACCCTGCAAGAAGGGCTCTGGGAAACCGGACAGAACCCGGCCTCTTCTCCCATCTTACACAGGAGGAAACACAAGGCCAGAGAGGAAGTGACTTGCTCAAGGGCAGCAGGGGATGGTGGCAAAACTGGGGTTGGGTTCAACTCTTTTGACCTTAGCTAAGCCTTTCTGTGATAACATAAATGACCGTCTTCCCTCCATTCCTGTGTCTTCTACAGGGGAGCTAGGGTTCCTTAGAGCTCTACCTTTCAGCTTGCACAGAGCACCTACTGTGCTTGGGCAGATGTGGGGGGAGGTACAGCTATGACAGCCAGCACTCGAATTGCTGGTTGTGATGCAGAGTCCTGGTACATGGGTCCTGGTGGCACATGGGTCTCTGTGGTGCTTCCACTTAGAGTATGCTGGCAACAAGTCTGAACTGGGGTTAGAACTAATTCATAGTGGCCTCAGAGTCAGTGTAGAAGACAGATCTGCTGTGGACGGGAAGCAGCAGGTATTTTAGGGGAGGACAAGTACGGTGGGTCAGCGTACACCAAGGCTGTCCTGGAAGGTAGAGAATGGAGATGAAGTTTCCACTCTGTTCTTGGCTCTGAGAGAATCCCGCCTCCTCCCTCTGTGGATAATTAGCTTCCTAAGAAATTGATCAGATGGGAAGCTGCAGGAAATGGTTTGGGACAGGGATTGTGTAGGAGTTGTGGGAAGAGTAGAGAGGAAATAGCTGCCTCCAAGCAGCAGGAGGTGGCTCCCTTCAGAGATGGGGACTAGGAGAGAGAGAAGGAGGGAGGCATGGTCTGGGCTGAGAATGCCAAGCAGGATGGAAGCTGTTGTAAACAGCTGAGTTCTCCATAACTCTTGCAGTACCAGGAGTTGGGCAAGACTGTATGGCAAGAGGTAGGCTTTCTAGGTTAACAGGAGCTGAGGTCCTAATGGGAATACCAGGCTTTGTAGCCCCGAGGCCAGTCTGGTGGGCCCACTGTACTGCTTATGTCTTGTGTGGCCTGGCTCTTCCCATTGTAGACCAGGGTCTGTTATGATTGCTGGATGTGGCTAGGCACCCTGTCCTGCACCAGCCAGCTTTCACCACGCCATAGCGCCCAGCAGATCCCAGCTGTAGTATGGGCCTGACTTTTGACCCTGTTTGATCTCACTGACAGAACAGCAGCTGTCAGTGTGCTGAGGCTTCTGGCGAGTCTGGTTCTGTTAGTGGCTGAACCACAGTGCTAATGTTTGGCAGGAGGAGCAAGTGGGTCCCACTTTAGAACTGAGGAATAAGCTGCCCATGGAGAGCTGGGGTGGTTCTGCATGTGGGGATTCAAGGCATCCTTGTCTGCAGAGGGTCTCGGGTCAGCCCTGAAAACCTAATTTGAATACCAGCTCTACTGTGCGCCAGCTCTGACTGTAGGGAGATGACCTGACTTCAGGGGTGTCTTTTTAGCACCCTCCCATGCCTATATACTGTAACAAATATGCACAATCTTTATGTGTGTGTGTTATGTACTCGATCCTTAAATGTGCCATTTACAATGTGTGCATTCACATGAACTGCCCAGATGAAGATACAGGACATCTTTGTGTACCCTGGGCTGAGTAACCACTATTCTAACATCTATCATCTTGGTTAGTTATATATGTTTTTTATTTGTTTCTTTTATTGAGATGGTCACACGTAACCCAGACTGACCTCCCAACTAGCTGGGGATGATCTTGGACTCCTGATCTCCTGCCTCTTCCTCCCATGTGCTGTGATTATGGGCATCCACCACCACACCCACTGTTTTACCTGTCTTTGAATGTCAGATAAAAAGAATAGTGTAGTCCCAGCACTTGGGAGGCAGGGGCAGGTGGATCTCTGAGTTCAAGGCCAGCCTGGTCTACACAGAGAAACCAGTCTCAAAAAAAGAATAGTCTAATAGGTACTCTTGTGTTTGATGCCCTCTGCTGAGCATATATGTGAGATCCCTCTTTGCTGTCACGTCTACCAGAGGTTTGTTCTTTTCTACTGCTGACCGTTCCGTATGTACGGTTGGGCTGCGGCTGGCTCATTCTCCTGTTGGTAAGCATTGATAGGCTTGCCGGTTTTTTGACAATTATGAAGAAAGCTGCTTTGAGCATTCTTATACTCCACGGGGTTTTGTGGGATTTAAATGAGACAATCTATTACAGTAGAGTATTTAATATTGAATTATGACTCAGGAAAAACTGCCCCCTGGTCCCAGGGTCATGGATTTTTATTTTGTTTAATTTTTTTTTTTTTTTTTTTTTTTTTTTTTTTTTTTTTTTAGTAAAATTAAAACTCAGTTGTGTCCTACTGGGTTTTTCTCTGTAGAGATGTGAACTACTACTTAATTAAAAAGTTGGCATTAAAAACACGCTTAGTGTTGCTGTTTGCATTCTGCTTGCTTGTTTTAGACAGGGTCTTTTTGTATCGTTTTGGCTGGCCTAGAACTCACTATGTAGACGAGGCTGACCTTGAACTCACAGGGAGACGTCTTCCTCTGCCTCTGAGATGCTGAAATTAAAGGATGTGCTATGTATACAATATATACTAATCAGATCAGGGTTGTTGGCATATTACCTTGGATAGTTACCATTTCTTTCAGAATTCTCTATTTTGGAATATTGGATTAGTTATTAGCAACTTTGGGGATGTGGCTCAGTGGTAATAAATCTCATATGCAAGGACCACAGTCCCCAGCACTTCAGAAAAATTGACACCAACCACAGTTAAACATAGAGCACTGGGAATCATTCCTCCCATCCCACTGCCATCCCACTCCCATCCAGCTGTACCCTGAGCACAGTCAGCCTCTGTACCCAGGAAGACCCCCAAACCAGCAAGTGATGGGGCCAGAGCCAGCCAACGATTTCTGATATGTGGGAGCCTACTTGGCTACTTCCGGACCGAGAGAACTCCCTAAGAGGGTCCCCTTGGTGAGCCTGAGCTTTGCTCTGACTCGCTCATTCCTATGTGTATGACTCCTTGCTAGAGAGGAAAAACCCTTTAAGAAATGACCACTGCTTCAGGTGCCTCCCCAAGCCCTCCACCCTGGTTGAGGCACTGAGGTACCTGATCTTTGAGGCAAGGAATGTGATCATAAGCCTGTGCTTTTAGAAGGCAGAGCAGAGGGGCAGGGTTCGGATGAGAGACAGACGTCCTAGTCAGTCACAGCAATGTGGGCTTCTCCTTGTCTTCCAAACCAAAGAAGTTAAACTTCTGTCCCCCTCCTCTTAGGCAGGCCCCCACAGGCCTGGCTTTGACTATTCCATCAGAGTCTGCCTTAGGGACTGGTCTCCACAGTCTCTACCCTTACAGCTCCAAGTGAACAGGGAAGCAGGTACCTCCAGATCTGTGTAGACTATAGCCTAGGCTGAGACCAAGAACCTGGAGGGGCACACCTGACGGAGCAAATCACTGGGGCTTTAGCCTCACTCTCCTGGCCCTTTGCCAACAAGCATTTGGCACCATAAGGTTTGCACAGTGCCAGACCAGGTGGGCCTACTCTCTTAGCTGTTTAGCCACCGCATTTGGTACCAGGTACACAGCTCGGAAACCACTTTTTGTACCCTGGCTTCTGTCCACTCTCATGGCCACAGCCTTTTATAAGAAAGGCTTGGTGATGATAACCAAGGAGCCAAGCCAGCCTATCTGGGAGTGCCCTGTTGGCCCAGGGTGGGGGCTGAGGAGAGCCCTGGTATCTGCCTTTAGGGTGAGGTCTTGAAATGACACTTGTCCTGGTGGCAGTGGGTGGCGATAGGAAATAGGCAGTAGGCACCAGCAGCTCATGGTCCAGCCTCAGCTCACATGGCTCCCTGTTAAGTTCTGCCTGGTCATCTCAGGTGCTGCTTCCCTCACCCTGTGAGGTAGAGAGAGAAAGCTTCAGTTTGTAAATGAGGACATGAGGACCGCCCCCGGCCCCCACCTTCCCCCCCAACCCCCACCCCCACCCCCGCCCCCACCCCAAATTCAGAGAGAATAGCTAACATACTTAGGAAGGTGATGAAACTAAATGACCTTGAACCTTGTTGGGGGGAGTGGATGGGAAGGGACCGAGCAGAGCCAGGGCTAGTGTCACTTCTGAAACAGGAAACAGGGAGTTGTGGCAACCTGGGTTCAGGATCTGGGGCTCTCCTTACATGGCCCTCATTTGTCAAGCTGAAGCCTCACTTATTCCTGTGGACACTCTGAGGCAGCCTAGGTTATGACTGGTGTTTGGATCATTGAGAAACTTGTCACCCGGATCATTTTCTTGTTGGTGAAAATGGGGAACTGTTGAGAAACATGTTTGTGGATGAGTGTCAGCCCACACTGGGATCACTTCTGGGTCTTAAGCTTGGCTCTACCAGTTGAATGGTCTTGAGTCTCTGTAAGCCTCAGTTTTCTTCAGAATGTGATAAAGCCTAGGTCAGTGAGCAGCTGCGAAGGCTCAAGCCTTCAGTGAGCGCCCCTCATTCCCACCAGCATTTCCATCCCTTGAGGAAACCAGGGGTCTGAGCTGATTAGAAATGCCCCCCCCCTCCGTCCCCCTCCACCCAAGTTTTTGACTCTTTGTGTCATGCCCCATGGTGGCTGCTTTTCCAGTCTGGATGCTACAAGCATCTTCTTTGCTCTGCCTCAGGGAGGCATAAGTACCCTTCCTATGTAGACTGTAGTCCTTACAGTTAATGCAGCACCAGGCGGAAGCCAGTACTGACAAAGGCTTCCTTATCTCTTTCCTGAGCCCCTGCACACACTTGTGACTTGGCTGGCTGGCAAGCAAGTAGGCGGGGGCAGCTCTCATTCTGGCTGGGACCCTTGAGCCTCTAGCCTGATTCTCATTCCAGAAGACCGGGGTCTCAGCAGGAAACAGTGACTAGGCCTAGGATGATGCCAGAGCTTAGTCTCTACAACTGAGCAGTCCTGAGATCTAGTGCGTTTACTTCTTGCATATGTCATTTGAGCAAATTCTTTTCTTTTCTTTTTTTTTTTTTGGTTTTTCTGAGACAGGGTTTCTCTGTGTAGCCCTGGCTGTCCTGGAACTCACTCTGTAGACCAGGCTGGCCTCAAACTCAGAAATCTGCCTGCCTCTGCCTCCCAAGTGCTGGGATTAAAGATGTGTGCCACCACGGCCCGGCAGAGCAAATTCTTAAAACTCTGAACCTGTTGGTGGGTCTGCTGGAAAATGGAAATAGTAGTGCCTGTTTCTTGGCCCTGCTGAGGCTAAATGCCTGAGGCTTGCTGGTAGTTCGGCCTTTTGGTGGTAGTCTATAAAACTAGAGGGTACACTATCATGTCCCCACCCCCTTCACATGTCAGTGCATGCTGGAAATAAGCAGAGACCTTTAGGTCAGACCCTGCAGGGCCCCATTCCTCTGTGTCAGGGTGGCAGGCAGCTCCTGCCTCACCCCGGGGTTTGTCTGTATTGCTGTGAGTCTTAGAGGGGCTGGAGGTTTAGAGTGGGCCAGTGTCTTCCTGAGAGCACACAGACAAGTGAGAAACCAGCAAACTCCAGTTCTTGCTTCTCATACTTCTGTTTGTTTCCCAGCAGGTCAAAAACCAGAGCCCAGCTTTTCAGGCAGCATGGCTGGAGACCTGTGGCTCTGGAGTCAAAAAGACCAAGCAGAAGAGCCAGGTTGAAACCACCCTACAGCTAGGAGTGGTGCTGCAGGCCTTTAATCCCAGCAGAGGCCAAAGAATCTCTGAGTTTGAGGCCAGACTGGTTTACATACTTAGTTCCAGGACAGCCAGGGCTACGTAGAGGACTTTGTCTCTGAAAAACAAAACAAACCACCTAACCTTTTCCTGCTTCTGAGTTTCCTCAGTTGCAGCATGAGGAGAGTATACGTCAATGGGCTCAGGAGAAGACAGCTAAATAAAACAAAGCAGAAGTGGTTTGTGGGGTCGTTGCCATATTCTGCATGAGGACCACTTTCAACCCAGTGAGCCTGAGTGTTGTTGCTCCAGCTTTGCTCCCATTTTGCTTCATGACCTTGGCGCAGCCTCTGCCCCTTTTGGGATAAATTTGTATTATTTAAACAGAGGTTAGATTGGCTGCCTCTTCCTCATTTCCTGTAGCATCTTTCTGCTTCTCTCCTCTAAGGAAGATCTCAGGTCCTGGACCCTCCTGGCCTTGGGACCAAAGCCTGCTGTTTCTTCATTTCTCTGCAGTGCCCTCTATAGTGCAGGCTTCTCTGGTCATGCTCAAGTCTCCTATCCGCTCAGTCTGATTATTACCCCTAGAGGCCAGAGTGACAAACTTCCCCCATTGTCCCTGGGGGTAGGGACAGGGAAAGGTCCTCAAGCATGCCTCTCACCCTGTCTACCACCATTCTGGAGCTCAGTGTGTGGAAGGTTTCAGAACATGGCCTGTGATACATGCTCCCACTACACCCCCTGTAGGGACTCTGCTCCCCAGGGCCCAGGTATCCTACATCTGTCCAGGAGAGTAGAGCTTCTTTGAAACTTAGCACATCTACAACTCTTGTGACCTATAGGTTTGGTCCCCATACTGTCGTTTTGTGATTTTACAGGTTACAAGGAGCTTGTTCCTTGGGGCTTTTCGAAGGTTTGTGCTTCCTATAACTTCCCTCCATGTCCTTTGTGGCTCTTGCAGGCAGGCTTAGCCTGAAAAACTAGCAGGAACTGGGTGCTTAATGTTGTGCTGCCTGTGAGTGGGGCCCAGGTCTCCTGGCCTCTGGCTTCTTCTCTGTAGCTATATCCTGATGCTGGCAGTCTATTTTGGGTTAGAGGTGAGGTGTGCAGAGATGGGATGGCGCCCTTAGCTGACTATTTTGAGCTCTTCGGCTGCTTAGAACAGCCCTTCCAGATGGAGATGGTTGTGAGTTCCACTGCCCAGATGAGGAACTGAGTGAGAGGTTAGGTACCTGGCATACAGATGTGGCTAGTCCGTGGTGGGAGAGCATCCTCTTAGCCATGGAGCCTCCCTGATACATCACTGAGCTGGCGTTGAAAGTGACTGTCTCACTGCTTGTCCTCGTGATTTCTCCCTACTGAGCCAACTTCATCAGCCCCTGTACCTTGTTCATGGGTCTGATCTCCAGGCCCCAGAATGCTGACTGCCCTGCTCTAGAGAGATGCTCCTAGGGTAAAGCTGCTTTATTGACCCTTGAGTTCTTGCCTCTCTTAGGGCCTGGCCATGGAGCTGGCCTGAGTTTTCAGAGGTGCCAGGCAATACTTGACCCCTGCTCTAGCAGGAGGCCAGCCCCTCTGCTGCTATACCCATGTTGTACTTCTGTTGAGCCCAAGTCAGGGCTAGTAAGAGTCATGGCTGCAGATAAGGTCAAACTGTTCAGAGTGGACATCAGTCTCCCTTGTGTTTCAGAACACTCAAGCCTCTTGGCTTCCTGGCTTCATTTTGAATCCTGGTTTCTACCCCTGTAAGTAGAACATTTGTCAATGTGCAGGTCATGTTCTTCTTCCAGCTTCCCTGAGCCACAGGCATTCTTATACCCGCAGGAGAGGAAGAACGGAGGCTTAGAAAGGCAAGGGCTTGCTAAGAGCGCCCAGTATATAGATAATGCAGGAACTGCAACCCAGGTTTCTGCTCACCCGTGTGGGTCTGGCTCTGGCCCTCTCTCCCTCTGAATGTAGCCTTCTAGTCTCTCAAGGATTTGAATGGCAGGATAGGGTCTCCTTGCTCTGCTCGGATATAACGCAGGTGCCATTGCTGGTTGCCCTGGAGACTAGACTTCATGACCATGTGGCCAGACATCTCTCTGAGATTCCAAGGTGCTAAGCCTGGGTAGTTGGAGCCCTACAGGCTGTCTTACCTCTGTGGATTGATCGAGACTGTGCTCACAAAATGATGTTAGGTCATCAATCCCTGGGTGAGCACTGGACAGGGAGTCAGCACGCCTGGTTCATTTTCTTCATCTGCCTAGCTTCTTGTGAGAACCAGAGGAAGTGGTGCTTGATCTGACAAGGTCCTCTCTAGCCTCTGTAGTCTATGATCCCAACAGAAATATTCCACCTGTACCAGCACACTGCTCCTCTCCATTCTGCCTATCAGGTGTCTGTCTCTACTCTTCCTGGTCAGTTCAGCTAGAGTTCAGTACATGGGGCCAGTTGCTAGGCCAGATAGGAGTCTGGTCCTTAAGTGACCAGGCCGGCTCAGCAGCCAAGCTGGGTCCTTATCATCACTGAGCTTGGTGCTGGAGAGTCAAAGGTAAAAGGACATGGTCCCTCCTCTCCTCACCTGGGGTAAGGAATGTTTGTGGCCTCAAGAGGGCAACAAATCAGCCTTCCATTCAGTGTGATCGGACTCTCAGAACAGGGCTGTGTGTCTGTCTCTGTAGTGCTTCCTGGGGACAAGGTGACCCACCCTGACAGTGCATTCATATCCACAGTCTCATGTGATCTTGAGAATCGCCTGGAACAGTGGTAAAGCGAGAGATAACCATTCTCAGATCAGTAACAGTCGGAGACGAGGTGTGCACCATGCACTAGTCCAGGTGCCAGGAACTTGAAAGTGAGGGCAGACAAGAGCCTGCCTTGATGCTGGGAAGGGAAGGGAAGGGCTGATAAGCACATAGACTGTCGGGAAGTGCCACGTGCCACAGACATAGTTGAGAGCTCAAGACTAGAGGAGGACCTTCCAGAGGAGGTGGCTTTGGGGCCCTGAAGGAAAGGAGAGAAAATGTTATTCCCTCATGCAGACACAAAGGGAATAAGAGCAAAGGCCCTGAGGTGCAATCAGCCAGGAGAGCTGGGGGCGCAGATTATATGTGAAGCAAAGTGTCCTGAAGGTTTTGTCTCTGTCCCCTCCCCCACCCCCAATCCTGACAAGGTTTCTCTGTGTAGTCCTGGCTGTCCTGAAACTCACTCTGTTGACCAGGCTGGTGTTGAACTTGGAGACCCACCTGCTCTGCCTTCTGGGATTAAAGTGTGTACCACCACTGCCCAGCAGGAGTCTCTCCCTTTCAAAGCCTGTCATTCTTTTGTTGTTTGGTTGGTTTGGTTTGTTGAGACATCGTCTTTTTGTGTAGTCCTGGCTGGCCTGGAAATGACTGTAGACTCTGTGTGCCATGTCTTCCCTTGTGAAGGTGGGCTCTCTTGCTAGCATAGGAGGAGGAGTGCAGTGGATGAAGGATCCTGCCACAGCGTCCTGGTCCCAGCAGCAGTCACAGTGGCTTGGGTTACTTGTTAGTCACAGGTCTAAAAGGAAGAGCCATCTGCCCCTGACTGATAGGAGGTGGGACGTGGAAAGCACAGAGGAGTCAGGATGATTCCACAGAGGGGCACAGCTGTAGGAGAAGCAGGGAGAGGGAGTTGCTAGTCAGAGCTGCAGCTCCTGCCTCCTGGCCACTCTGCAGCCCTCCTGTGTCTGCTGAGCACATTCCTCCAGAGCCTCCCCACACCAGCTCTGTTGCTCAGTCATTTTCTCACCGCTGCCTCCTCCTTCTGCTTCTTCTTTTCCCTCCTCTTCCTCTTCCTTCTCCCCCCCACCTCACCTCCTCTTTTTAGAGTTCTAAAGATTAAACCCAAGGACCTGTATAAGGTAAGGAAATGTTTCCTGCTTTGCCCTCAGGACATTTTCTATTGTTTATTTCGCTAGTGTCTTCTTGAGTTGCCCGGAGTAGCCTTGGATTTTACTCTGTAGCCCAAGTTGGGTCCAGCTTGCTTCAGCTTGTCAAATGGCAAGCCTGCCTCACGGGACTGTCACCGATATCTTTATGGCCTTCTGAGAGGTCGCCAAAGTGCTCAAGTTGTAAGGTGGCTAGCACTCCTTCCCAGTCACAGATGATACATGGCAGGCACATAACAAATCCTGCTTGCAGACTGATTCTGGAGGGACAGAGGGCCGCGGCTGTCTCTTCCTGAACAAGCCAATACCGCCCTAGTCTGGTTCCTTGCAACCCCTGCCATCCTGTGTGACAACTGACGGGCATTGTGACTCGCTTTCTGCAGGGAGTTTCCTGGGAATGGTAGGGTTGTGTTGTGTCCTTTTTGCCACTCGTATGCCACCTTGTCATATGTGCACACGTGCAAGTGCTATGGGGCATGTACAATGCCTCGAACTCATTGTGATGCTTCTGAATTAGATAGGCCTCAGGCTGAGAGGGTTACTTAAGAACCACAGGAATTTGGGATGATCAACTTCTGTTCTGTCTTGTGTCTGCATTTTCAGACTATAGCTTATCCTACCAGAAAATCTAGCATTTCATGGCTCTTAAAATTTCTAGCAACAAGCATTGAAAGGTTTTGAAACTTGAGAGCATTGTTTCTCCATAGCCCCTGCCACACCTCAGATATAAGGCAAAAGTAGCATGTGTAACTCCCACTATAGCCCCAAGACAGGCCAGGCTGGCACTGGAGTGACTGGGAGCGAGAGCCCAGCTGGGCAGCCACACTGCGGGCCATCGGGAATTAGAAGACAACACAGTGACTTGACACTAGATCACTTGCAAGTTTTGTTAGGCTCCAGCATTCTGCTTTCCTTCCTTCTCACCTCAAGGTTGAAAGTTGGGGAGCCAAGAAGAGCCTCCACTGCCAGGAGTGTCATTTAGATGTTTCCAGTGCCAGTGGTGCCATGGGGTGAAGGTGCATTGAAACCAGACACCCAGGCTGTCTGGTGATACTGCCAACGGCACAGACAGGCCTGTGTGGGACTCTAGGCAGAGGATGTGAGATCACCAGCAACCACCCTTCACTCTTCACTAATGCTGCTGTAAGGACTTGCTCTGTTGTTATGGTCCAGGCATGGCCGTACTACTGTAAGATGTCTCCATAGGTCGGAGTGTGAAAAAGGACTAGGGTCCTCCGCCGTCAGTTACCCCAAACACTCTTTAGCCTTGGCTGTGTGTCCTTGGGGCAGGGAAGTGGCCATGTTCTAGTTTGTTTGCTATAGGATCTTTCGTCGCATCCCAGGCTTGATGTGACACTCAGACTGGCCTCAAACTCATGCCTGCAAATGGATTACAGGCACGCACCATCACACCCAGTCTCTTTATGATCCTTAAAAAAATTTAAAATTACATTAACTTTTTTTTTTTTTTTTTTTTGGTGAGGGAGGCATGAGTGCCATGGTGCATGTGTAGGGTCAAAGGACCGCTTTTGGGAGTTGGCTCTCACCTCCCACTTCGTAGGAGCTAGGGATAGAGCTTGGGTAGTTGGGCCTCCCAACAAATGAGCCGTGTTGGCAGTGGCCTGTTCTGGGTCTCTAACTGAGGATACTAACCACACTGCTGCTGCATTGGTATTCTGGAGACAGAAGAGTGCTTAGTGTCTGCTCCAGGGGACTAGTTAACTATTTGTGCAGAGTTTTGTTTTAAAACTTTTGGTTTTATTTATGTGTACATGAGTGCAGTACCTGAGGAGGCCAGAAGGCGTGGGATTTCCCCCAGCTGCAGTCAAAGGGGGTTGTGAGCCACCTGATTAGGGTCCTAGAAGCTCAAATTGGGATCCTCTGACAGAGCAGAGCAGAGCAGAGAGCAGAGAGCAGAGAGCAGAGCAGAGCAGAGCAGCAAGCAGTGGTGGTGGTAGTGGTGGTTTTTTCACGACAAGGGCTCAGTATGTAGCTTTGCCTAAACTCACTCTGTAGACCAGGATAGCTTTGAACTCAGATCCACCTGCCTCTGCCTCTTGAATGCTGGGGTTAAAGGTGTATACTTCCTCACCTGGTTGGTTGTTATTTTTAAAAAAATAAATATTTATCTTATGTCTGTATGAATGAGTGTGGTATATGTGTGTACACTGCATGCATGCAAATGCCTGCAGCTGCCAGAAGAGGGTATTGAATCCCTTGGAGCTGGAGTTAGGAGTGATTATGAGCCACCTGACATGGATGCTGGAAACAGAGCCCAAGTTCTCTGAGAGCAGCAAGTCTTCTTAACTGCTAAGCCATCTCTCCAGCCTCTTTTACATAATTTTAAAACTTAAACTAGTGCATGAAAAACTGGGACTCTGTGGTAGAGAATTTGCATAGCATGCTAGAAAGTGCCGGACTCTAGTCTCACACTTGAAAATTTAAAAAAAAAAAAAAAAATGCAGAGCAAGAAGCAGAAAGGTTTGAAGGTCTCCAAGTAAACAGCTGGGCTGCTGTATCAGCAGAGACTGACAGGCAGGTAGCACGCACAGGTTTAAATGATCACGGGCCTGCTTAAAACCACCACAGCTGTCCATGGAAAGAAATCCGTGTGTACCATGAGGTCCCCTAGCAGCCCTGGGACTCAGGAGCTTACTGAACATCCACACAGCCCCTGCTCTCTGTCTGAGCCTGCTGGCTGCTGAAGCCTACACCTGCAGTCCTGCACTGCCAATTCTGTCTCTTGTCAACAAGCAGTGTTTACTGCTCTCCTGGTCCCTTGTCCTTCCCTTCTCCCAGTGAGTCATCATTGCCCGCCTCACTGCAGGGGAACTCATTGCTTGTGGCTTTACGGAGAGCTCTGTAGACTGGAGGTCCCAGAACAGCAGAAAACACACACACACACACACACACACACACACACACGAAGCTGAAGTTGGAGGCCTGGCCCCAGTGTGGGAAGACCCTCTGAGGCCTGCGGTGTCAGCCTGTGGTGTCAGCCTGCGTCCTTTCCCTTCCGGCCTCATTTCCAGGCTGGCAACAAGCTTTAGAAGCCTCCAAAGGCTTCAGAGGTCATTGGTCTCTGC
This sequence comes from Rhabdomys pumilio, assembly GCA_030674055.1. NCBI lineage: Eukaryota > Metazoa > Chordata > Mammalia > Rodentia > Muridae > Rhabdomys > Rhabdomys pumilio. The sequence continues at coordinate 19,266,960 of JANHMN010000004.1, read as the reverse complement.
TTGTTTGTTCAGACTCTCCTCTCCTCTCCTCTGAGAGAGAATCGTATGACCTTTAGGAAGCTCCCATAATCCCCTCAACCATGTTTTCCTGAGTATCATCTTTTTAGGGTTCAGGGCTGTGCTGGGATGCCTGATAGTAAGGTAGAATACCCAGCACAGTTTGAAGTAACAGTAGATTCAGTCTGGAGTTTGCAGGAGGGCTTCCTAGAGGAGGTGACTGGGTTGGAAAGTAAGTGGAAATTCAAGATGAAGCAGAGTTCCTCACTGTGTATACAGAAGGACTGGGAAACTTCTGGCATCTGGAAAGAGGGATTGGTGGAGTTAGAAGAGTGAAGACAAGAAAAAACAAAGACTCCTTTAATCTCATCACATAGGAGGCCAAAGCAGGAGGCAGGAGGATCCCTGTGAGTTTGAGGTCAGCCTGGGTTACATAGTTAACCCTGTTTTTAAAACAAATGACTTTTTTTTTTTTTAAACCTCCTATAAACTATGAGGAGGCACACACACACACACACACACACACACACACACACACTTCTTGAACACAGTTCCCTGTATCTAAAATAGCCTCTCCCACCAGGCCTCACAGAGACAACTCCTGGCCTCACTGTAGGTTCCTCCAGGCTGCTGGCCCTTTCCCACTTGCCGTGACATCTATTTGTCCTTAGGTTTGATCAGCAGCCTCTGCCACATCACAGTGAAAGGTGCACCTGTGTCCATCCCACTGATTCTCACGAGACACAGAAACAGGCCCATCTGTAGTGCGCTCCCTGAGCGGGAAACCTGAAGACAGTGGGGCCTGTGGTTGTTAGAGGGCAGAGCCAGGCCTGGAACTGCCCTTGGCTCCCTGGCTCAGCCTTCTTTCTGCTGGACCAGAGAGGCCAGCATCACTCGCATGTTTTCAGGTAGATCGGCAGCTGTTTTATTACGTAGACTATCTTCCTGGAGCTGGGGCCCCATGTGTCCTTCCCCCACAACCTAGAAAGACTCTGATGTATGGATAGAAACAAGAGACAGCTGCTGTGTGGAAATGCTGGAGAGAGGCACAGAGACTGACTGGCTTTTCTGGGCACAGTGGTGGTTCCTGCCCAGGTACTGGGAGCAGATTTATTTCTGACTGTTTCTGTGGGGGAGGCATACTGGAGACTTGAATTCATGTTCTGTTGATCCTGCCAGGCTTAGATTTCATGGTGCTCAAGAAACTGGCGACTAGGAGACCTGGACTGTAGTGACGGCAGCCCTTCTGGGTTATGCAGCCCTGTCAGGTCACTTTGCCTCTCTGATCCTTCCTTAGGCATCACTGGAGGACCAGGTGAAGGTCACAGCCTGCTCCTGACGTCACTACTGAGAGCATCACTACCATCGCTCTTTCTCGGTGCCAGGCATGACTTGTAAAATGCCTGTGTGAGCCAACTGAGTGAGGGGCATTATCAGTTCCTGTCTTGTTTCTTTTGCTTTGTTTTTATATCCCTTGGTACTGGAGCCAACTCAACGCTTGGTACATACTGGACAAGCACTCTAGCACTGAGCTAGACCTTCCAGCCCTTAGTTAACAAGTTTTTTATTTGGTTTTGTTTTTCGAGACAGGGGTTCTCTGTGTAGCCTTGGCTATCCTGAAACTCACTCTGTAGACCAGTTTGGCCTCGAACTCAGAGATCCACCTGCCATGGCCTCCTGAGTGCTGGGATTAAAGGCATGGATCACCATGCCCGACTCTGTTCCTTTTCTTATGTATTTTAGTGTATGTATGTATGTGTGACTGTGTGTCTGTGTGTGTGCATCAGTCTGTCTATCTGTCTGTCTGTCTGTCTGTGTGCATGCTGAGAACAGAACTCAAGTCCTCTGCAGAAGTCTACATTTTTAACTGCTGTGTCATCTCGCCAGGCCCAATTATTTATGTTTGTTTATTTGGTTGTTGTGGTGTTTGGGACTGATTCCATCAGCCTCCCACATGCTAGGCAAACACTTTAACCCTCAACTACACTCTGAGCCTTTGTATTTCATTTTTTATTCTCTGACAGGCTCTCATTTAGTTGCTGAGGAGGGACTAGAACTTGCCCTGTAGCTCAGACAGTCCTTCAGCCTGGATCCTTCTGCCTTAGCTTCTAGGGTAGCTACAGTTACAGGCCAATCCAACCAGGCCCAGTTTATGAGGCTCTTTAGAGGATACAGGCCCTGACCCTTAGGCATTTTGTTGTTGTTGTTGAGCTTTTAAAGCCCAGCTCAGTCACTGTATCTGGTAAAAGCCACCTACTTTTTTTCCCTTAGCACTGCTTTGTCTCAGAGTCCCCCTGCTCTCTTTCCTACACTCACACCTGACCAGTCAGTCATATCTCAGTCACAAGGAGTTAACGCTTGTTCTGGGCTAGAAACCACAGACTCGGATGGCTCTGAGGAGTTCCCACTCTCAGGAGCTTTCAATCCAGAGGTGGGCAGATGCACACAGTGGGCTGTGATGGTGTATTTCTATTACCCTCAGCTGAAGAAAGTTATACTTTAAGTTTATTTACTGTTATTGTATGTGTGTGTATTGACATGGGGCCCACTGCACCTGTGCATGTGTAGGGTCAGAAGACAACTCTGTGACAGCTCCTTTCCATTCACATTTAGTAGGGTTCCAGGAAGCAAGCTCAGGTCACCACCAGGTTTGCACCACAAGTACTCCACCCACAGGACTGTCTTGTGGACCTGGATAAAAACTTTAATATAGAATAGATGTCGTGTTTTACCTTGAGTGTCAGCATTATTTGGTGATTTCCCCTCTGTTCTTTTAGATTAATTCCCACTGAGTTGCTCAGGCAGGTCTCAAACTTGTGATCCTCCTGCCTCCGTTTCTCAAGTGGGTAGGATTATAGGAAGACACTGCCACTGCTCATTCATGGCTGGCATTCCTTACCTCTGTCATCTCTTCTACTGCGTCTCCTGCTACCCACTGCTGTGCTACACGTCGGCAAACTGTGGACAGGGGCCATAAAGTAACTTGGCAAGGCCACCATGCTGGTCAGTGATGGTACCCTGATTGGGACCCAGTTTGCTGGCTGTGGAACACAGTCTGGGTAGCTGCTGCTACACCATCTCTGTCTGCAAACGTGCTGAGGCAGTGGCTGAATCTAAACTACTTATGCTCTATGGGTCCCACAGCGAGGTGCTAGTAAGAAATCGTGTCTGATGAACTCTGACCTATTGCCCTAACAGCTGGCAGCAAACACCCTGAGCTCACTGCATAGTCCTCAGGAGGATGCCTTCAAAAGCAGATGGTCTTCAAAAGAGCCATGAGAGAGGATAGGAGCTGTGCAAGGACTTCCCTGGGGAAGAAGGGCTCATGGAAAAAAAATGGCTGCCTCTGGTCTTCAGGGAACTGCTTTGGGCCTCTTCAGCCCTGGCCAGGTCCTCTGGGAAAGCAGCTAGGAATGAAACTAGAGGTAATGGTGCAAGTGACTAAGCACAGGCTCCACATATTGGCTGTGTGAACTTGAACTGAGTTGCTTAACCTTTCCATGGCTCAGTTTCCTTGTCTGTAAACCTGGGTCCCCTTACAGCCATGGTGAGGGGCAAATGTGGTCCAAGGGTCAGTGCAGACTGCAATACACAGTGTCACTGCAGCTTCATGTGAGATGTCGCCTCTCGGTGCTGTGCTTGAGACTGCTCCGTTGCTGGGGCTGTTGAAGAGGGAGATAAAGAAACGGAATCACTGCAGTGAACAAAGATCCCCTGGGCACCGCTGAACTGCAGCCCGAGAGCAGCTCTTGGGCCTGGAAGTATCATGTCAGAGTCCCCAGCTACCACCTGGACCCTGGTGATCTAACACTGGTAGGCCTCTGAGGCCTCTCTACCCAGCATTCCTCCCTAACCTCCCAGGCAAGATAGTGCCGTGGGAAGTGGAACCAGGAACCCTTGCAATGATGGGTAATATGGGACAGCCTTGCCAGTTCCACTATGCCCACCCAAGCAGATGGGGACAGCTTGAGAAATGTGAATAAAATGTTTTCATGGCGAAGGGTAGAGCAGCTGCGGAGAGCCTTGAGAATTCCCAGTCAATCCAAAATCTGGTGACATTTCTGTCAGTGTGCATTTGTGCACACACGTGTTCAGACGACTGCTTACACAGGAAGGAGTGAGTACTCCACCTCTCCCCCAGCTACTTCCCACAAGGAGGCCAGCTGGGAGCTGTTTTCAAGGGTTTGTGCAAGGCCAGGGATGGACAGGATGCCTGGAAGGACAGTGTTGGGGGTTGAGGGGCTCACTGGACCTAGAGCACACACTCCTGTGGAACTGGTCCTGTGGTCATTAACAGGTCACTTGCTCTCTCTGCCCCTCCACGTTATGGAGAATTAAATGCTGTCTGAGGTCCATTCTGGCTTCCTTGTCTCTAGATCTGGTTCTAACTGTGTCTGCCCTACCCGAATTCCATCACAGCTAAGTCACTGCCGCCACAGTCTGCACCCTGGAGGGGCCTGTTTCTCGGGATCTTGCCTCAGTGCTGGCTTTTGTCACTACACCAGGCACCCCATCTGTCATTTCTGCCCCTTGATTACAGGTGTCAGCTAGTTTCCTGTGTTTCCGGACTCTTGAGGGATACAGGGTGGGGATAACTGGAATCAAGGCCTTGGGAGGGGACACGCTAGGACAGATCTCAGGCAGGCCTTGGGAGGGGACACACTAGGACAGATCTCAGGCAGGCACACTCTTTTCCCTGAGGAGGCTCTCTCCTGATACTGTCCCTCTCCCAAGCACTTTTCATTAATGTGCTGCCACTGTAGGCAACAAGCCAAGAGTGAACAGATCCAGTCCTTCTCTGTAGCCTGTGCTCAGCCTTGCACTCAGCCTAGAGGCCCCTCAGACCTGGAACTTCCCCCCCGACAACCAACACATGCACAGAAAACTAGGAAGCAGAGCCATACAGGAGACCGAGTAGAAGTGGGAAGGAAGGGATCCAGGGACACGCCTTCAGCCAGGTGCCCTGGGAGCGGTCTTAAGTCGAAGGAAGCATGCTGTCCCCTGGTCAGAAGACCCCAAGCCCATCCTGCCTCTCAGAGCTCCAGCTTGCCATCTGTCCTGTAGGAACACCAGCTGTCCACCTGCCATGGAGGACTTGTAGTCTAGAAAAGCATGGCCATCCCCATGAGCGTCTCACAAAGGTCCCCACATGTATTTGTGTGGGTACATGTGCTTACATGTGTGCCACAGCCTGCTTGTGGGGGTCAGAAGACAACCTGTACGAGTTGGTTCTCTGTTGTGTGGCCCGAGAAATCCAGCTCAGGTCATCAGGCTTGGTAACAGGTACCTTTACTCCTGGAGCCACCTTACCAGTCCCTCGAGCTGCATTCCTGACCATTTTACACCCTTAAACTTGGTTGGTCCACTTTCCTATGACTAAGTACACATTTAAAGAGAGTTTTTAAGCTTGTTAACTGAGCTTTAGAGGGTTTCATTTTTTGTTTTGTGTATGTATGTGTTTACCTTGTATGAGAGTGTACGTGTGTATGTTTACATTGTGTGTGGATGTGGGTTTATGCATTTACAGTGTGTGTGTATGTGTGTGTGTGTGAGAGAGAGAGAGAGAGAGAGAGAGAGAGAGAGAGAGAGAGAGAGTGTGTGTGTGTATTTGCATTGTATGTATGTATATATGAGTGTATGTTTACATTGTGTGTGTATGTGTGTGTGTGTGTTTGTATGTGTGTGTATGTGTGTGTCTGTGTCCTGGGATCTGAACTACAGCCCTCCTGCTGGATCAGCACACCCTTTTACCCACCAATCATCCTCTCCACCTCATTGTGAGAGAGGTGGGTCTGTGTGAGGCCGTGTACTGTTGGGACAGCACATGGTGGAACAAAATGCTTAAACCATGAGCCAAAGAGCAAAGACAGCAAGGAGAGAAGGGGGGGGGGGGCTTTCTTTTTCCCCTGAGGGACACATGCCCAGTGATCTAAAAACCTCTCATAAAGGCTCTGTCATCCTCCAGGTGTTATTAACCCTTTAAAACTCAAGGTATTGAAGAATTCAAGATGTACAGTGTAGCAGACCCTATACTCTCCCCTTCAGGGCAGTGTGGATCTCTGGGCAAGGTGCTGCGGCCTTGTCCCCACTCTTTAGCTGGTTGCCTGACCTCTCAGGGTACCAGGGGAAAGGCAATGACTGTGGCTGTAAGGTTGTAAGAGAAGAGGGCACAAGAGAGGAATTCCTGTCCTGCCCTAGGCAGACAGGATGGTCAGGAAAGGGTTCCTGGAAGAGGAGGCGGAAGCATACTTGACCAGCTGCACAGTTGGAACCTATCTGCTGGAACAAGGGAGGGCCTCATTTGGGGCAATTGTAAAGAATATGAATATTAGGAGCTGGGAAAGAGAGTGGGACAAGAGATGTACCTGCTGGCCGAACACTGGTGTTACTGGGAGACTCTGTAACCTAGGCAGCTTTTCAGCACAAGAGGTGACTTTTGAAATAGGACCATGTACAGGGTTACTTTGAGATTTCTTCCTACCCTAAGACCCATGCTTCCCCTAATACATTGTCAGTGTCTCTGGGAGCTTGCATTGTATGGGGACTGTGATGCTGTCCTTGTGTTGCCTGGGTCAGTACCTGAACAGAGGAGAGGCTTTGCCATAGGGAAAATGCCCTTCCTTACCACAGGTCTAGGGGATAATGATGGCAGAGATCTGGCCAGGCAGGTCCTGAAGATTGTGGGATGTGTCCCACCCCTGTGTATCCAGTCAGCAGGTGTGTGCTAGTCCTAAGGTAGCCTCGGCCCTGGGTATAGACTATAGGATTCACCAGCTCAGAGCTTGTTTGGCAGAAGAGGAGAGAGCATCAGTCTTGAGCAAAGGCCTCACTGTCTTTTGACCGAGTTGGCTTTGGGGACTGAGTACCCAGCATGCATTTGGGTGCTCAGGTCTTCACACACCTTCCTACTCCAAAAGCAAACCAAAGAGCTCATAGGGAATGTGGGGTTCTGACCAAACCCAGCATCCTCAGAAGCCTGGGTCTGAAGCCTTACTATAGGCCACAACAGAGGATGGCCAACACTACTTAGGGAAATGGATGGCAGATGTCACCGTGCCTTGATGTGTAGGGAGGCAAGGAAAATTAGAATTTCAGAACTATGGCGTTTGCTGGGAGCTGGGTTTCAGACCTGGACTCCCTCCTCATTCTGCTAATTTGCTCTGACTTTGGGCAAATTCTTTCACCTTTCAGCCCCAGTTGCCCCATTTGTAGAGTGGATGGGATTGGGCTAAAGGCAGAGTGGCAAAGAGATTTCGTTTTACTTGCCAAAACTGACTGATGGCCGTTGACTTCTTGGGATCTTCTGGAGCAACTGCCTGGTGTCCTCAGTTATGTACAGCTGCCTACTGCTGCAGGTCTGGGGCTGGAGGTCACTGAGTGCACCTGCAGGTGTGCAGACCAGGCCTGTTGTCCCCATGTTTCTCCTGACACTGATGCTCTTTGATTCTCCTGTCTCTCTGATGTCCCCACTTTAACACCATCCATTGTCAGCCTGCGGCTTATACACCTCCCGAGACAGGATTGTTAGATTGTCTCTGTGTGGGACGTAAGTCAGCTCCCTGAGCATGTGCCTGAGAAAGTGCCGTGGGCTCAGGGGAGCTTGATGCCTAAGGTACTTTGCACCTTGATCATCGGTTTGATTCCTGTCTGTTAGAGGCATGCAGAGCTGCTGCTTTGTAACAGTTTACCACAGTGACAGACAGTTGATGACTGTTGTATGAAAACACCAGCCCCAAGATGGCTCAGCAGGTAAAGGTGCTTGCCGCCAAGCCTGAGGACTTGAGTTCAGTCCCCAGGACCTGGTTGAAGGAAAGACCCAACTCCCACAAGTCGTCCTCTGACATCCACCCATGTGTCATGGTGCATGCACACATGTGCAAATGCGCACGCGTGCACACACACACAAACTATAAATTTTTAAAATAATTATTTTATACCACAGCCCTGTGAAGCTAGTATTATCCCTTCCATTTTACAGGCAAGGAACCCGAGGCTCAGAGAGTTAACAGAGCGGCCTTCTGAGACCAAGCCTGTGCACCTCTCGCCAGCTGCTCTCCTGGTCCCCAGTCCTGTCCCCAACCTTCTGTTCTTCTGGCTCCCCTGAAAAGCCCACGGCCTCCCGTTCTCTCGCCCTTCACAGGTTTCCATGTGATCCCCACCATCTCGAGCATCGTCCCGGAGAGCTGCCTGCTGATCGTAGTGGGGCTGCTGGTGGGGGGCCTGATCAAGGGCGTCGGAGAGACGCCCCCCTTCCTGCAATCAGACGTCTTCTTCCTCTTCCTGCTGCCGCCCATCATCCTGGATGCAGGCTACTTCCTGCCTCTGCGGCAGTTCACGGAGAACCTGGGCACCATCCTGATCTTTGCTGTGGTGGGCACACTGTGGAATGCTTTCTTCCTGGGTGGCCTCTTGTACGCCGTGTGCCTGGTGGGCGGCGAGCAGATCAACAACATCGGCCTGCTGGACACCCTGCTCTTCGGCAGCATCATCTCCGCTGTGGACCCGGTGGCCGTGCTGGCTGTCTTCGAGGAGATCCACATCAACGAGCTGCTGCACATCCTTGTCTTCGGGGAGTCCCTGCTCAACGATGCCGTCACTGTGGTGAGCGGTCAGGACCACACCGCACGCACATGGGCACAGGCGATGCCTTATCCCTCCACTAATGATAATAAAGATGGCAGTGTCCCTCCATGCTTGCTGTGTGTCAGGCACTGCTCTCAGCACTGGGACATGGATTTTCTCTCTTAATCTAAAGGACAACCTGAGGAGAGACATACTTTCTTACCTTACAGAACTAGAAACAATCCACAGACATTAGACTGCTTCCTAGAAAGTGGTGGAGCTGAGATTTGAGGCAATGTCCTAAGTCCGGTCTATTGCCTGCCAGGACCTCAACTGCTGGCCTAATAGGTCATTTGATTCTTGGCCAGCTTGCTTTTGATGCTGTGTTGCCCAGTTACTGGGCTTCTTCATGCCTCAGTTCATAGCCCATTTAATCTCTTAGGAGGCTTTTAGCTCTTGTGTTGGCTGTTTAAGAATATGGTATGTGCAGGGTTCTGGGCAAAGGAAATGAAAAGGTCTCTGTTCCCCCAAACCTCTAGGATGTGGTGAGTGAAATTAGGTCTGAGCTGACTGCGTGGTTTTGTTATTGTTTGTTCATTCATTTATTCATTTGGTTGGTTGGTTGGTTGGTTGGTTGGTTGGTTTTTGTTTTTGTTTTGAGACAGTAGACCAGGCTGGCCTCAAACTCAGACTCTGCCTGCCTCTGCCTCCTGAGTGCTGGGACTGATGGTGTGCACCACCGCCACCTGACTGCCCAGCTGACTACTTGCTTTCCTGTGACTCTAAGTGAGAAATTCTTCCTCTTCTAGGCTTCTCCTTTGACAGGTTTCAAGTGACAGAGTGATAGTGTTGTTGTCTAAAGGCCGGGTGGGGTTTCCTGGGATTCCTATAGGAGTCCAGCTTGTTCATGTGCACCTGAAGTCCGGGTGCCTAATCTGAACCACCTCCCAGCCGAGTCTAGATACGCATTCAGGTTGGCGCTACAGGAAACAACCATGTGCTTGCATCTGTGTGCAGGATTTATGCGTCTCCTGACAGTGACTGCAGTGTTGGTCATGTGGCTGCTGCTCTGGCGCTCCCAGTCTGAATGCCTTATCTGCTTTGCATAGTGACTCTGTGCCTTTGTTATGGTTTCTGTTGCTGTGGTAGAACACCAAGACCAGAAGTAGCCTGAGAAAGGCTTTCAGTCAGGGTCATGCGCTGTCACTGAGGGAAGTCAGGGCAGGAACTCAAGGCAGGAATCTGGAGGTAGGAGCTGAAGCAGGGATCCTGGAGGAGTGCTACTTACTGGCATGCGCAGCCTGCTTTCTTGTACAACCCAGGGCCACCTGCCCAGAGGTGAGCTGAGTCCTCCCTCACCAAGAAAATGCCCCATTGCATTGGCTACAGGCAGTCTGAAGAAGGCGTTTTCTCAGTTGAGGGTCTTCTCCCCAGGTAATCCTAACTTGTGTAAAGATAACCCCTGCAAACCAAAACAAAACAAAGACCAAACAGGATGACGGCACTCTTATCTGAAATGGAAGCATCAGGAGGCTCTTAGCTGAAGAGGTCACGTGCCTGCTGGGGTCACATGACCCCCACAGGCCTACACCATATTACTTTTCTTTCTGGCTTGTCACACCACTGACAATAGCTCCACGCTAGGAAAGAGGACCTACCTCAGTACTGTTCCAGTGACTCATGTGACAGACTGTGGTCACTCATGAGCAGCTCCAAGCCTGGAGTGAGGTTAGCCTGTGGCAGAGCACACTGCTGCTGAGGCCCAGCCTGCCTCCCAGAGAGCTGTGATCCACTGGTGCCCAGTCAGTGCCCAGCATCTACCCTTTCTGCCAGTCCAAATTGGGCCTTTTTTTTTTTTTTGGTCCTTCTTTCTTTCTTTCTTTCTTTCTTTCTTTCTTTCTTTCTTTCTTTCTCCAAGACAAGGTTTGTCTGTGTAGCCCTCCTGACTGTCCTGGAATTCACTCTGTAGACCAGGCTACCCTCACAGAGATCTGCTGCCTCTGCCTTCTAAATTCCTAAATGCTGGCCTTAAAGATGTGTGCCACCACTGCCTGGATCGCTCACTCGTTCTCTCTCTCTCTTTCTTTATCTTTCTTCATTCTCTCTCTTTTTCCTCTTTTCTTTCTTTCCTTCCTTCCATCTTTCTGTTTTTGTTATTTGTTTGTTTGGTTTTCTGAGACACGTGTGTGTGTGTGTGTGTGTGTGTGTGTGTGTGTGTAGCCCTGACTCTACTGGAACTAGCTTTGTAGACCAGGCTAGTTTTAAGCTCAGAGATCTGCCTCCAAGTGCTAGGATTAAAAGTGTGTGGCAGCCACCATTGCCTGGCAAGTTGGGCCTTTTCTAGAGCTTGATTCAGGTGTGAATGCCCCAGACAGTTTCCCAGACAGTGAGGCTGCACCTGAGCTGCCTGGCATTCGCTATGTCCTCTCACTCTCTCCTGCCTCTACCCCTTCCTCCCAGGCCTGGAAACATGGCAGAGCTCTCTAGGGCTGTACCTGATTAGACTGAGAGCAGTCGTACCAGTCAGTCCCTTGGAGACTAGGGAACAGGTTGTCTGAGCCCTCCCTCTACCAAGGGGATAGGCTCCTCGGCTTGCATCCCAGTGGAGATCGTGACCACCATGGACGGTGTCCCATCCCAGGGCTGGGAGCAGCAGAGGGCTTCCAGCTCCACAGCATCTGAGCCTGGCTGCCCATGGTGACTGACTATTCAGGCAGCTTGTTTAAATGGAGATTTCTCAGTCCTATTTGGTGGACCCCAGATCACATATGACCTGGCCCCGTGTATTTTCAGAGGTTAACAGGTCCTGTCCTGGTTTACTGTCTGAACTTGTGCTGAAGGAGAGACAGTCCAGAGAAGCCATGATTTATACCAGGTCGAACCATGAGACAGAGTTGGTAGTACCACAAGGAGTCCCAGTCATGCTGAGAGCTTTACTTAGAGCTTATGACTTAGATCTTATCCCATGTGACGTGGGCACTCCATTTGTCCCCTACCTTGTAGAGAACTGAAGCACAGGAAAATGAGGTCATTGACCATGTGTGCGAAGGATTGCAGCTTTAGGAGTTTATGTCCATTACCAGCAGGGTGCGCTGTAGGTCTCCAGTGTGCGCCTCCAGCCAGCTCCCTCCAGCCATGTTCTGCACACTTAGAAGTAGGCTTCTCTGCAGTAGGTGTTTCTCTGCTGCCGTGTGGTCTATATCCATGGCTGTGGCTCATGGAAGGATGGGATAAACAGGGGTCAGTCCCAGGGAGCTGTGGGGCCAGCATCCTGTCCTCCTGCCTACCAGTCTGCATGCTCTCTCCAGGTCCTCTATCACCTCTTTGAGGAGTTTGCCAGCTATGAGTATGTGGGCATCTCGGACATCTTCCTCGGCTTCCTGAGCTTCTTCGTCGTGGCCCTCGGCGGGGTGTTTGTGGGCGTGGTCTACGGGGTCATCGCGGCTTTCACTTCACGATTTACCTCCCACATCCGGGTCATCGAGCCGCTCTTCGTCTTCCTCTACAGCTACATGGCTTACCTATCAGCTGAGCTCTTCCACCTGTCTGGAATCATGGCGTGAGTCGGTGTGGCACGTGACGAGCTTGGTTGGGTAGCTACTCACCATGGAGTCCCCAGATCTCTGTGGTCAAGGAGGAACTCCAGGCTTGCATGGTACACACTGGAGTGGCCCAGGTCATTAGAGGCCTTCCATAAGAAGCCATTTCTGTTGGACTCCTGGGATTCAGGAGTCTGAAGATTATGGGCAAAAGCAATGTGTGTTAGGATTAGCCTCGGGAATAGGAGACAGAATCCAGTACTGCCCAGGAAACTGAGCTGGGGTCTTAGGTCTTAGGTCTCAGTTCTGCTACTTCCCGAGATGGAAGCCGTAAGACTCCCAGGAGGGCTTACCAGGCGTTGTCCATGCCTGAATCTTAGAGGCCCCAAGGTCTCTGTTGAGTTTGAATCGGGCCCTGAGAAGAGTCAGTGAGGCACAAGGAAAGTAGAAGTGCACAGGCCAACCTAATCTGGGGACTCAGGCAGTGGGGAGCGAGCCGGCAAAGCTCCCTAGAGGGACCTTGTGTGTTGGGAACTTTGTGCTGGGAGGGGATGAACCCGAGAGACCAGAATGTGGCACTGGTTGTCTTTGGGTGGATGCAGTGTGCATTGGGGAAGAGACAAACTTAGAGCTGCACAGACTGAGTCTGTTGCATTGCCACTTGCCTCTAGAGGACAACGGAGGTGACTTTATTCTTCTAAAACTCCTGTCTCTCGTCTGAATTTGCTAGCCCTGTGTGCTTGGTGTGAAGATCAAGGAAAAATAGTGGGCATTTGGCCCTTACAAGTTGTCAGTAAGCAAGTGCTTGGTCAGCCTGTAACCCCTGAACTCTGTTCTTTTTCACCCCAAGCCTCATTGCCTCAGGAGTAGTAATGCGCCCCTATGTGGAAGCCAACATCTCCCACAAGTCGCACACCACCATCAAGTACTTCCTGAAGATGTGGAGCAGTGTCAGCGAGACCCTCATCTTCATCTTCCTCGGCGTCTCCACTGTGGCCGGCTCTCACCAGTGGAACTGGACCTTTGTCATCAGCACCTTGCTCTTCTGCCTCATCGCCCGGGTGCTGGGTAAGGGCCAGGCCCAGGCCAGAGAGGAGAGTGTGTATATAAAGTACACACGTGAGACTGTATGGAGAAGCCAGGCTGTGGAGTAGCTATGTGTAATACAATGTGTGGCTAGGTGTGGGTGTGGAAGTGTGTTGATGTGTCTAAGAGCTGTCTAAGAGCTGGACTGTGTGTGTGTGTGTGGTGCTGTTTGTGTATGTGAGGTAATGTATGTAAGAGCTGGGCTGTATTGTATGGTACCATATGTAGAGGGATAGGCTGAGTGCCCACTACAGTGTATTGAGGGGGCTGGGGTGTCTGTAGTACAGTGTGTGGAAGGCTGAGTTGTGGGGTGTCTGTAGTGTGTGGAGTGGCTGAGCTGTGGGGTGTCTGTAGTAGTACAATGTGTAGAGGGGCTGAGCGTGGGGTGTCTGTAGTATAGCATGTGGAGGGGCTGAGCTGTGGGGTGTCTGTAGTATAGCATGTGGAGGGCTAGTGAGATGTGTATAGTGCATTTTCCCTGTCCCTGTCCCTATCCCTGTCTGAATGGTTCCTGGCTGCTCCCATTTCTTCTCTGCAATGCGACACCATTTGAGACGTTTAGGGAGAGAAGCCCCATGCCTCATGCTCATATGGAGGCACTTTAGATAATGTCACAGTGACTTATGGTGAAGCCTAGTGGCTTTCTCAGGTCCACAGCCAGCCTGTAACCCTGAGCCAAGTGTTCTGTTGTCATGGCACAGATGCCTGAAGCTGCCAGACTAGTGTCTCCCATGGAATCGGGTCTGTGGGCTCCACCCTAGAGGCTAGATTGTCCTCACCTGTGTGGCCAGGCCACTGCTACATTCTGCATCTTACTCCCTTTTCTGCGCGTGTGCATGTGTGCGCGTGTGCGCGCGTGTGCATGTGCACTTGGAAGCCAGAGGTCCACGGTGTGCTTTCCCCTGTCGCTGTCCACGGTTTTTAGGTTTTTTGTTTGTTTAGGGTTGTTTGTTTGTGATGGGATCTTACAGGATCTTACTGTACAGACCAGGCTGGTCTAGAATTCTTGATAATTCTTCTGCCTCAGCCTCCCGAGTGTGAGGATTGCCAGTGTGAGCTGCCTGGAGAGTTTGTGGGACTTTTCCTGTTGGCGAACAGGTTTTGTTTGTACGTTTATAATGCTGGGGTCGAACTGGGCCTCATGCATGCAGAGCAGGCGCTCTTCTGTGTCCCTCTTCTTGCAGCCTGCACTTTGAAACAATGTTTCACTATGAACAATCTCCAGTTTATAGAAAAGTAGAGACAGTAGGATAGTTATTTCTCGCCTGTTTTAATAAGTCCAACTCAGTACCAAGACGGTTTCCTCCGTCCCTTGGCCTGTAGCCCGTGAAGACCTCTGGGATATCTTCAGAACAAATGCAGATTGAGGGACCTTAAAGATCTACCAAGGTCTTGAGTTGAGTGATCTGGAGCTCCTGAGCTGAGGGACCAAGGGACTGAGTGAGCTGGATGGGCGTAGAGGGAGAGCTTTCTGGCAGCCTGACCTCCCCTCCGACTGCTCCCTGGCAGGCGTTCTGGTCCTGACCTGGTTCATCAACAAGTTCCGCATCGTCAAGCTGACCCCCAAGGACCAGTTCATCATCGCCTACGGCGGCCTGCGAGGGGCCATCGCCTTCTCGCTGGGCTACCTCCTGGACAAGAAGCACTTCCCCATGTGTGACCTGTTCCTTACCGCCATCATCACCGTCATCTTCTTCACCGTCTTTGTGCAGGTGCTGGGCCTTGGGGAGGGGTGACAGGGCTGAGTGCTGTCATGGTTGGGCATCTGTAGCAGCTCAGCATAGGCAGCATGGACAGTCTCCTGAGTCAGGAAGCCTGAGGCCTGGACTCAGCCTGACGTTCCACTAGCTGTTTCTTGGGAAGGTGTGCCTGTCTGTGTCTCAGTAACCCATTTGTGGAGTGAGGAGCCTGGGCCAGATGACTGCAGTCCTGGCAGCCTGTGGGCCAGTGACTTCTGGGCATTTAAATGACCCAGGCTTAGCAGGGTCCCACCCCTGTCTCCACCCATCCCCAAGAAAGGCCTGCTCTCCCTTAGCGACTGGCCCAGAGCAAGTGAGACACTGGTGTGCCTCCGTTCCTCTCCCATCCTCTGCCTCTCCTGGGCACCGGTGCTCATGGTGCGAGGTGGGTCACACCTTTGCCCTCATAGGAGAAAGATATGGGGGAACCTCTTGGAATGGGGTACAGTCTCTGTTCGTTTACAGGAGAGTGTCCACCTGCTCTGTCCTCAGAAACACTGCTTTACCCCAACTTTGCTCGTGTGTGTACTCGATGGATCTCCAAGCCACTTTCATGGTGTGACCCTCTCCAGCTGGCCTGACTCTGGGTCTGCTGCTTCTGTGGCACCACAGGGAATCACTCAGCCCCACTGCCACTCAGTATCCACAGCTGTAAAATGGGAGCATTTTAAAGATCCATCTTTCAGGGACAGTGCAGATACTAAAGCACGGATGCTAGTCAACCTTGTAGGGCCTGTGATGGAAGCAGGACAGAGGGGTTCTGTCCATAGGGCCTGACTCCCTAAGCTCAGAGCAAATCCATGGTAGAGCTCACCCTGGCCTAGCAGTGAGGCTTGTTCCACTGACCTATCAGGAAGAAGTGACCTTAAAGGCCTGCCTTGATTGACATGCTGAGGTAGGGAGTATAACACCCCCAGGCCTGAGAGATTGAGGTCCTCAAGGAGAAGGGAGGTTCCTCAGCCTCTCTGCCAGGGTAGCCCAACCAGAATGTCTGACACTCACCTGCCCTCCAGGGTATGACCATCCGGCCTCTGGTAGACCTGTTGGCTGTGAAGAAGAAGCAAGAGACAAAGCGTTCCATCAACGAGGAGATCCACACACAGGTACTGAGGCTGGCTGGGCCGTAAGCCCACCTTCCTTTATCCCAGTGCTGGTTGTCTTAGCCCCTTGGGGCCCCCTGCCTGGCTCCAGCTGAAGGGGCAGTGGTGTGAGCTCTTGGGAGCCCAGGAGGGTGTTATACCAGCCTCTGCCACTAGGTTCAAGTGGGTTCAGAGAAGGGGTCTCACCAGAGTGTGACTTTGGAATGAGTAATGGTATGGAGCCACCTCCTGGCTAACTCTGGAACTGTAGGGCCTGCTAAGCAGAGCCATAGTTGGGGTAAAGGTGGGTTGGGTCGGGAAGAGCCCAGCAGTAAGGCTTGACCTGGCCCTGGGCCCATTTCAGTTCCTGGACCACCTTCTGACAGGCATCGAGGACATCTGTGGTCATTATGGCCACCATCACTGGAAGGACAAGTAGGTGAAGGTCTGGTGGGCAGGAGGGTGGGGAAGACAGTTGAGGGTCCTTGAGGGCCTGGGCATCTTCTCATGCCTAGGAACTAGCCCCCTTCATCTCCCTCCTCCCACAGGCTCAATCGTTTTAATAAGAAGTATGTGAAGAAATGTCTGATAGCCGGAGAGCGCTCCAAAGAGCCCCAGCTCATCGCCTTCTACCACAAGATGGAGATGAAGCAAGCCATTGAGCTGGTGGAGAGCGGCGGCATGGGCAAGATCCCGTCCGCTGTCTCGACCGTTTCTATGCAGTGAGTACCACGAGCCAGTCCGGGCAGCATCTACCCCATGCTAGTCCCCCAACCCTAGCCTGAGATGGCCACCAGGGCTGTACTGTTGTCTAGCTAGTCAAGCTGGGCTTCGGGTCCTTGAAGCCATACTAAAGACTTGGGACTTGGCCACCCAGCCCTGGGTTGTCCCCCAGCATGGCCTTGTGCTGTCAGATGGAGACCTAATCTGTGTTCTGTGGTTCAGGAACATCCACCCCAAGTCTGTGACTTCCGATCGCATCTTGCCAGCGCTGTCCAAGGACAAAGAGGAAGAGATCCGCAAAATCCTGAGGAGCAATCTGCAGAAAACCCGGCAACGGGTGAGGCCCCGCCTCAGCCTGGCCCTTCTTAGCTTCTCTCCTGCATGCGCCCTCGGCACCTCCTCTGCCTCTTCTGCCCTTCCCCTGCCTCCCACTCCACCGGAGCCTCTCTGGCTCTGGCCTTCCAGCCCAGATTCTGAGTCCTCTCCTGCCCTGACGGCTGTTCCTCCCTCAGCTGCGGTCCTATAACAGACACACGCTGGTGGCCGACCCCTACGAGGAAGCCTGGAACCAGATGCTGCTCCGGAGACAGAAGGCCCGGCAGCTGGAGCAGAAGGTGCGTGTCAGGCTCTGCCCGGATCCTCTTCGGGCACGCATGGAGCTGTTTTAGAGATGGACAGGGAGGTTTGTTAACGGTGTGAGGTTTGGGGCTTTATCCCAGAGGATTGACAGGGAAGGGTGGGGATGTGGAGATGTCAGGAAACAGAAAGGGGTGAGTTCAAAGGACACCAGGAAGTGGCACTAGTCTGAAGTGATAGATGTCCAGAATGCCCAAGAAAGGAGCACGGTGTGATGAAAGGTGGGGCGCTGAGCTTGGTTGTGGTGTGCTGGGTTTGTGATACCTCAGGCGGACAGGACTTAGGGATGATGCCCAAGTTGGTTTTTATTGTTATTCTTCTATTTTTGTTTTAATCGAGAATCTTGGGGTCAGGTATGGGTTGGAGGCAAGGCTAGACCAAGGCTAGAGAAGAGTAGATCTGTTTGAGACTGCCCAGAAAGGTAGCACAGCTTTCTGAGAGCCTGGGACAAGTTTGGAAGGCTCTGGAGTTGCCACCACAGACAGAAGACAAGCTCACTGAGAACTGATGCCTGAGTATCTGCAGAGGACTTCTGCCACCCACTGACCACACTCACCCTGTCCACTCTCTGTCAGATCACCAACTACCTGACGGTACCAGCCCACAAGCTGGACTCGCCTACCATGTCTCGGGCCCGCATAGGCTCAGGTAAGGGCTAAAGAAGGACCCTTGGGCTGGGCGTTTGGGTCAAGGAGAGGCCTCAGAGAGTCAGAGGGGAAGCTGGCTTTTCCCATGAGCTGTGTTTGCATCAGGAGGGCTGGGTGTTAACAGAGAGGGCAGCACAGCCCTGCTGTCAAACCCAGGCATAAAGGGACTGTCAGTCGGGACCAGCATGAGGACTGACACAGCACCTGCAGGTCTGTGAAGAGGAATGTGGGCATGCCTCCTTATAGGCTGAGGCAGTGGGAATCCCTGGCCAAGGAGAAGGCCAGTTGCTAACAGAGCAGTCCCTCAAGAAACCGTGGAACCCAGAGACACAGTTGCATTCATGGGAAGGTCTGAAGGCTGCTAGTACAGGTGGAGAGGGCCCCTGAGGTGTGGCCATACTGTCAGGACTCAGGGGCAGAACCTGTCTGTGCTCTCAATCCACAGACCCACTGGCCTATGAACCCAAGGCAGACTTGCCTGTCATCACCATCGACCCAGCCTCCCCACAGTCCCCCGAATCTGTGGACCTAGTGAACGAGGAGTTGAAGGGCAAGGTCCTTGGGCTAAACCGGGGTCCCAGGGTGACTCCAGAGGAGGAAGAGGAAGATGAGGATGGCATCATCATGATTCGGAGCAAGGAGCCCTCCTCCCCAGGCACCGACGATGTCTTTACCCCTGGACCAAGTGACAGCCCCAGCTCCCAGAGAATACAACGCTGCCTCAGTGACCCAGGCCCCCACCCTGAGCCTGGGGAGGGAGAGCCTTTCATCCCCAAAGGGCAGTAGTGCCAGGCTAGTGGGTGTCCCATAGACTCTCCCACAAGAGTGGGGGCTGGGTGCTCCTCTTGTCTCCTGACCTGGATTGGCTCTGCCCCCTTCCTACGCATGGCAGCTGGGTCCACAGCCCCCACTGCAGCACGGCTTGCCCTGCCTCCTGGGAAGTCCTCTCCTACCAGAGCTGCCTTCCCAATCCATCCATTTGGCAGAACAGCTGGGCTGGTGGGGCAGGCCCTGCCCCATCTCTAGATCCAGGCTCACCCATAGTGGAGCCAGGGCTCCTCAAGGCCCTCCCTTCCCTCCAGCCCCTCCTCATCCAGACCAACTCTTTGTCCTTGATCATCATTTCTAACCAAAGAGCCGCTGGCTCCACTGTGGTCCTACCAGGAAAGGAGGGAACTGAACCTTCCTTGGCCGTGACTGGGCCCTCCTATATCAGAGGACAGCAGGCTTCTGGCTGGGAAACAGACGGGTGACTATGGCAGACCCACGCTCCCGCTAGCCTCGGTGCTCTGGCCAGCCACCTGAGCTGTCCTTACTCGGAGCTGCAGGCTGAGGGCGTCTCTGAGCTCCTCTGCTGGGAACTGGGGCACATTCAACAGTGAAGTGACTTGGGTGTTGAGGACCACTGGGCCTTCCTTTCTGGGGTTTACACGGGAGGGGCTGTCCAAGGCTCCGGAAAGTGTCATCTTCTTACATTTGCTTTATTTGCTCCTCCACGTAAGTATGATTCTGTCTGCACAGAGGCACTCCTGTTTTCAGACCCTTGGAATCCTCCGTGCCAGTCAGAGCTCCACCCTTCCCCCTCGTCCTTCCTCATGTCTAACAGCCTCCCTTAAATGGGACCTCTGCTGCCTGGGCCCTTGCCCGCAGCTCTGGTTCACACGTGGCCCAAACTGTTATGACTCGAGCTCACAGCAAGGGGCCTCCTGCTGCCTCCCTTGCCTTTGGGCCTGCTTTTACTTCTGTTGGCCAGTTCTACCACCACCCCTTATCTGGACCACTCTCCTGCATCCTGTAGAGTAGACAGTACTGGACGCCCTAGAGGCCTTTGCTCACAGGCACACACTCCCCACCCATCATGGCTGGGGCCAAGCCCACGGGTGTCAGTCCAACCCCTGAGCACTCCCTCCCTAGGATCGTGCAATAGTCAGAGGGGTCCCTCCCAGGGGATGGGACCATGGGTGCTCAGTCCAGCTGTCTCCTCTCCATGCAAGTGCTGTTCTGGGCAGGAGTTGCCATGCAAGGTGACATCGACAACCATGTAGAAAGCCACCGCAGCTGCTGCCGCTCTGCCGCCTGTACAAAGGAAACTGAACCTTTTTCATATTCTAATAAATCAATGTGAGTTTTTGATAAGAGTCCAGGGCTGCTTCCTGCGAATGAGGGACTTCAGGAAGGAGGGCGCCAGAGGAACTAGGCTCCCAGACTGACACAGAAACATTGTTACCATCGGCTGCTGTGTGGTCGGTCCTGTGTCCAGATGCTGGAGCCTCAGCTTGGTGCTACAAAGCCCCTGTTCACACAGTCGGAAACCCCTAGTTTGTGAATGGCGAGCATAGTTGCTGGGGTGCTGTCAGGAAGACTCCTGACTGTGGTATGCTGAACTGCCACCTGCAGAAGCCAGTCAGAGAAGGGCTCAGAGGCATCCAAATAGTCCTAACACATGCAGGCCTGAGAGTCCACTGTGGGACATCCTCCTTTGGCACTCCTTCTCCCTTTTCCTTAGTAAGTCAATGTTTAATAACCCAGTGTGTCTGGCTCAGTATCAGGAGGGAAGGACAAACCTTGTAGTTTGGTTGGGGTCTAACTAAGGGTAATACAAAGTCTAACCTGTGTTCTCACCTGGGAATTAGAGACTGGACCCTGTTGCAATAAGGGTCCCTGTATAAAGCAGAGGTGGGAAATGAGGTGCAGTTTCAGTATCTGACCACCAGAGGGCAGTGAGGTCTCAGTACTGTCCAAGAGGCTCTGCCCAGGCTGGGACCTGACCTCAGAGCTGACTTTACTTAGGATATCTGAAGTGTGCCATGACAAAAAGAATTGTAAGAGAGGACCACACAGTGCATTCCTGTGTTGATGTCTCAGCAGGAAACAGCTGCAACACTCAAGGGTATGGGCAGTGTTAGATGAGAACCAGTGACCCCCTACTCCTCGGCAAGAGCACTGGGGTCCACAGGCACACTATCTCAAGGATAGCAACAACAATAAAGTTAGAGAGCTGGAAGGTGAGAAGAGAACTGTGCTTCTGGAAGGTGTTGACCCGCCATGGCTATCTGCATTAGAATTTTCATTCACATTTTCCCGACTGGGATGGCTCAGTGGTTAGCCACTGCATATACATGCACATGAACACAGGCATAAACAAACACATAAAATAAAAAGATAAATCTTGCCTCATTCCAACCAGTCTTTCTGCACATCCCCACTGTATAGTAAAGTTTAGTTTCCTTCTGATAACCCAAACAAAGTATCCTATAGCTATGCCCCTGACCCTCTTCCTGCCTTTTGGGCAAAGCCACATACAGAATTCAGCATGACCACAAGTCAAGGGGATAAAGGCAGAGCTCAGAGCCTTACACTTGAAACAGCAAGCACGTCACCCACAGAGCCCTCCATTTCTAATGCCTCCTGAATAGTATGCACACGTGGGTTCAAATGCCCAGCATCCAGTGAGAGCTGTCCAAGAGGCGTCTGTGATGGTCTCAGTGCTGCAAAGGTGGAGACAGCAGATCCGAGGGCCTTGCGAGCCTGTCATTTTAGCTGGGTCAGCAAACTGCTCAGCTAGAGTTCCTGTCCCAAAAATGGACATGGTGGAGCAGCATATGGTGGCACTCGCCTTTAACCCCAGCACTTGGGAGGAAGAGGCAGGTGGATCAGAGTTTGAGGCTAGCCTGGTCTACAGAGTGAGTTCTAGAAGAGCCATAGGCCCTAATAATGAAGCATAGTGAGAGTCTAATAACGAAAAGCAGAGAGCTGGTGACAGCTCATGGGGTAAAGGCATTTGTCACCCAAGCCTGATGGCTTGAGTTTGATCCATGAGGCTCACATGATGGAAGAAAAGAATTGGTTTTCTCTCTTTTTATTCACTTTACATCCTGCTCACTGTCACCCCCTCACACAATCCTACCCCTCCCTGTACTCCCCCCTTCCTCACTTAGCAGGTGGGAGCCCCTGAGTACCCCTCCACCCTGGCACATCAAGTCTCTGTGAGGCTAGGCACTTCCTCTCTCACTGAGGCCAGACCAGGCAGCCCAGCTAGAAGAACATATCTACGTACAAGCAACAGCTTTTGGGATAGCCCCGTTCTAGCTGTTCAGGACACACATGAAGACCAAGCTGCACATCTGCTACATATGACCAGGGAGGCCTAGGTCCAGCCTGTGTGTGTTTTTGGGTTGATGGTTCAGTCTCTAAGAGTCCCAAGGGTCCAGGTTAGTTGACTCTGTCAGTCTATCCCCTTAGGGGACACAATTCTTCCTCCTATTCTTCATAAGATTTCCCAAGCTCCATCCAGTGTTTGGCTGTGAGTATCTGCATCCCTCTGAGCCAGCTGCTGGGTGGAGGCTTTCAGAGGACAGCCATGCTAGACTCTTGCCTACACGCATAACAGAGTATGCTTGTAGTCCTCTGTTGTGTTCCAAGGCCCAGCATCCACACAAAGAGCTGGCCCAGAAGTATGCTTCTGTAATCTCACTTGAATGGAGGTCAAGACAGGAAGATGAGGAATACTGTCTTGTGGCATGCACATGCGTGCACACACAAGGACATATTAACTGTAATCTTTAAAATCTGAATAAATATCAATAGGAAAATAAGCTTTAAGGGGCTGGAGACATGGCTCAGCAGTTAAGAGCACTGGCTGCTCTTCAAGAGAACCAGGGTTCAATTCCCAGAGCCCACATAGCAGTTCACAACTGTCTGTAACTCCGGTTCCAGGGGTTGCATCAGGCATACATGCAGGCAAAGCATCAATGCACATAAAATAAAGAAATCATTTTTAAAACTAAAAGAAAAAGAAGCTTAGATTTTTAAGGTGATAGAAAATAAAGTGATAAAGACGACTACCCAGTGTCAGCCTCTGGCCTCACATACATGCATGTTCATGTATGCACACATACATGCATGTTCATGTATGCACACATGCATATGTACACATACCCACATGTTTTTAAAAACAATAGGCAGATTGGCCTGAATATTGTCTGAAATATCCTTGTGATTAATATAATCACCATGGTTTTTAAATGTGTGTGTGTGTGTGTGTGTGTGTGTGTGCGTGCGCGTGCACGGATGCACTCACACTGGGGTGGAATGGACATTGGAGATATGGCTCAGTTAAGTGTTCTTCCTGCTCTTGCAGAGGACCAGAGAGGTTGGCTCACAGCAGCCATACCGGCACCCCCAACCCCAGGGAATCTGACATCATTTTCTAGTCTTGAGTACATGGGCACATACATAGTGCAGGCAACGCACACTCACACAAGCACTCACCAACTCATGTACACGAATATAATAAGCAAGCTATCCTATCTGCACGCACAAACATGCACCCACACACATACCGAGTTAATGGAGAAGCAGCTCAGGGGTGAGTCGGAGAGAGTTGCCGTAGCCGCAGGTGTGGCACCAGGAGAATGTGAACCATCTGCTAATGCAGTTTCCTGCGCTTTCTGAACTTGTCCAGACCTGACTTTGTAGCTGCCGTTTACTCATAGAGTGCCAGCATGTGTGTCCGGTTTAATGAGATGGGTCCGATACTCTGCAGTTCTGGCTGCCGAGGTCTTGGTGTCCCACAGTCAGTCATTGTCCCCATCATGTCCAGTGTGAGCCAGGGGCTACTTTTCAAGTGGAGAATAGTTATTGGCCCAAGTCACTGCCATGGTTTAATATAGAACCCCGAGGGTCAGTAGTACCAGGAGCCTAGTATTAGAGCTTGTCCACCCAGCATCTCCCTCTGCCATGGCCTCTTCTCACTCCGACTACTCATCCTCTGCTGCCGGTACCTGCTTCGGGGCCTCTCTTCCCCAAGACTCCACAAGTCACATTGTTATAGAGTTTATAAAAATGGCTTCAGTGGCACAGGTGGATATGCTGTATATTGAACCCCAAATCCCAAGTCCCACGAAAGCCCACCCCTTGCCTCTTTCTTTGAAGAGGCCAGTGTAACACTTGGCCACCCGACTCTCATCTTAGAGACAAGATCTTGACAGGCCCTGGACCACTGGATCCTCTGGAAGGCTCACTGACATGGCTGTCCTTCAATTTTTTTTTTTTTTTTTTTTTTTTTTTTTTTTTTGTGAAACTTGTTCTCCTTTTATTGATTTTATTTTTTAAAGTTACACTAGGTTTTCATTTGCGTTGCACGCATGGGGGTGTGTGCTTGTGGAGGTCAGAGGGCAACTTGTGGGAGTCAGTTCTCTCCTTCCGCCATGTAGGTCCTTAGTATCAAACTCAAATGGGCAGCCATTTCACTGGCCCACTCCCTTTAACAAACACTCCTGGTATAGTTAGATCAATTACAACGTCCTACTCACTGGGCCCTGAAGTGGAAACCTCCGGTTTCTTAGGAAAGTCAGTTATGTCAAATGATGGTTTGCTGAGGCACACAACTGAAAGGATGTCTTGGTAAAGAAGACACATGGAAGAATGTTTTCCTGACGCAGACAAGGTTAAAGGATGCTTTGCTAAAGCAGACATGTGAAAGGATACATGGTGTTAAGAAGGAATATAAAGATAAAGATAACCCAACAGACAGTGGACAGCACTGGATGGTATTGGTGTGCTTTGCCATTCTTTACTGGCCATCGTTTGTCATGACTCCATAGAAAGGAATGCATCAAAAAACTTCAGGTCGTGTTCTGGTGGCTTCTTGCTGTTTCTTTGGACTTGGGCCGATTAGCAGAGTGAAGTGGAAGTTTCTGGATATGTCAGCTGATACAGACTCATGTGGAGTTTTGCTGAGGCAAGACCCGTGAGAGGACACGTGATGTTTGGAGGGAGTATAAATAAAACTCAAGGGACAGTGACTGCTAGCTTTGCAACACTTCATTGGCCTCACGTCTTCACTGATCACTCACTCCTGCTGACTCGTGACAGTTTGGCAGAAGCCTGGCTGTTTCTGCTGGATCGTGCCACCACTGCTGACTCGTGTTTGCTATCCTGACACTACTGAACTGGGCTGCTGGTATCCTGACAATTGGAGATTGAAATCACCCCAAGGAACTACTTCTAAACAGCAGAGCCTCTTGGCTTCTTCTGGATTGAGCTGCCTCTGCTGATTCATACTCAACTGCTGATGTCCTGACAGTGCAGACTGGATTTGCTCCAAAGAACTAGTTCTAACCAGGTCCACTTCCCATATCTTAATAACTTTTCTTTCCCACTATCTCTGGTGGGCGGTGGGCTAGAAGGGACGTTAAAGTATTTAAGAACTCTTATTAACAGTAGGTTTTGAAAAATCTGAGGCTACAGGGCCCAGTCACCATCACATCAGTAAGGTGATGGGCTAGCCTGATGCTTAGAACTTTGTCATGATGACTAATGATGTGACAGGAGGAGTGTGGGCAGAGCCCAGAGGTGCAGTGAGTTAAACATTTGGGGACTGCCTCAGTCACTGCTCAATTGCTCTGAAGAGACACCATGACCAAGACAACTTACAAAAAAAATGCATTTCATTGGGAATTTTTGGAGGGATAGTTCATTATCATTACGGCGAGAAGCATGGCAGCAGGCAGGCTGACATGTGCTGGAACAGTAGCTGAGAGCTTGCATCTTATCCAGGGTAGAAAGAGAGCAGGGCTGGGTCTGGTGTAGGTTTTTGAAACCTCCACCTCCCATCCTAAGGCACACCTCCCCCAACAAAGCCACATCTCCTAATCCTTCCTAAACCATTCACTAACTGGGACCCAAACACTCATATATGAGCCCATGGGGACCGTTTTCATTTAAGGCTCTGCAGGGATCAAAGCTGTATGGCACCTCAGTTCCTTTCTTGTTGCTATGACAGAATACTCTGACAAAAGCAGCTTGAGGGAAGAGGGTTTATTTTGGCTCACAGTTTAAAGGTAAGAACATGATGGCTGGGAAATCAAGGCGGATGGTCTTAATGTGTCTACAAGAAGCAGAAAGTAATTGTCTTAGTTAGGGTTTCATTACTGTGAAGAGACACCATGACCAAGGCAACTCTTATAAAGGAAAATGCTTAACTGGGACTGGCTTACGGGTTCAGAGGTTCAGTCCATTATCATCAAGGTGGGAGCATGGCAGCATCCAGGCAGGCGTGGTGCTGGAGGAGCTGAGAGTTCTACATCTTGATCCACAGGCAATAGAAGGGAATTGTGTGTCACACTGGGTGTACTTTGAGCATAGAAGACATCAAAGCCCACCCCCACAGTGACACACTTCCTCCAACAAGGCCACACCTCCTAATAGTGCCAATCCGTATGGCCAAGTATCCATATGCAAGAGTCTATGGGGGCCATTCCTATGCAAACCACCACAGTAACGAATGCTTATGTTCAATTCACTCTTTTCTTCTGTGTGTGCGCGCATGTGCGCATGCAGTCTCAGCTAGAGACCAGAAGAGGCCATCGAGTCCCCGGGAGCTGGAGTTATACAGGTGCTTGTGAGCCTTCTGTATGGGTGGGGAGACTTGATCTCTGGTCTCCTGCAAGAACAGCAAGTGCTCTTAACTGCTAAACCATCTTTTCTTCCTCTCCTTAAAAAGTATTTGCAAGTTGGGCACAGGACTTCAGTCCCAGCATTTGGGAGGCAGAGGCAGGTGGATCTCTGAGTTTGAAAACAGCCTGGTCTACAGCGTGAGTTTCAGGACAGCCAGGGCTACACAGAGAAACCCTGTCTTGAAAATAGCGGGGGAACAAATATGTGTGTGTGTGTGTGTGTGTGTGTACATGTGTGTCTCTATCTGTGTGCCATGTGTGTGTTTTCAGTCTGCAGAGGACAGAAGAGGACATTGGATCCTTGAGAGCTGGAGGTTATGAGCCACCTGAGGAAGGCGTGGGAACCAAATTGGATCATCCCGAAGAACAGCCAGCACTCGTAAGCACAGAGCTATCTCTCCAGGCCACCCCACTTAGCACTCATCTTTGTCTTAGCATGAAAAGCTTAATGCAGCTGAGCGTATAATTGGCCTTGATTCTTGGCATTCCTCTGGAACCGCCCTCAGCCACATCTGCCCTGTCGCTGACAGACTCAGGAGCAACCACACCCAGTCTTACTCAATGTTGTCACCATAGTTACCAAATGCTACAGTGACCTGATCTGCCATCATCTTACCAGTCATGGCATGCCACCCTGGTCAGACAGTAACTGTGGTGACACAGCATGTCACAGATAACCATTGTCCATCAGCCCCTGACAAGGATGTCATCAGAGCATTAGTCAAGACGTGTGGGCAGCCTGTGTTTGTTTTGTTTTGTTTTGTTTTTTGTTGTTTTTTTGTTTTTGAGACAAGGTTTCTCTGTGACAACCCTAGCTATCCTGGAAGTCACTAGGTAGACTAGGCTGGCCTTAAAGTCACAGAAATCAGCCTGCCTCTGCCTCTGCCTCCCGAATGCAGAGATTAAAATCATTTGCTACAATGGATGGCATCAAAGATCACGTTCTCCAGAAGTCAAAAGAGTATCCTCTAGTCCAGACTAGAGGATAGACTTAAAGAAACAAAGAAAGTTCCAGAACCTACAAGAGCAGAGATTTGGGAAAGATCAGTTTCTGGGACTCAGCAGAACATGTGAGGCCCATTTTTACAGCAAGGAAAATAAGACTGATGCCGCATACCCTTTGACAAACAGGCTCAGAGCAGCTGCTCTGTGTACCTGCCCGTGTGTGTGTGTGTGTGTGTGTGTGTGTGTGTGTGTGTGTGTGTGTGTGTGTGTG
>JANHMN010000004.1:19216968-19236666 GCA_030674055.1 Rhabdomys pumilio | reverse complement strand
GCAGGTGCCCACCAGTGCAGGTGCCCACCAGTGCAGGTGCCCACCAGAAGAAGCTGTGAGATGCTGGGAACTAAACTTGAGTCTTCTGCAAAAGCAGAACACAGAACAAGCCCTTAACCCCTGGGCCATCTCTTCGGCCCCAGTGGGGTGCTTTGTTGAAAAAATTATTTTCCGTTTGTGAATGCACACGTGGAAGTCAGAGGACAGATTTAGGAAGTTTGTTCTCCCCTCCCACAGTGCTGACCATGGTCGCTCTTGTTTCTGCTGTGTGGTTTACTCCAAGCTAACTGTCCTGGTAGCTTCTAGCAAATTCTCTGGTCCCACCTGGAATTACAGACACATCTGCTTGCTTATTTATTTATTTATATTTACTTTTGTGGATTCTGGACATCAAACTTAGGTCTTCCATCTTGTGTGTCAAAGTCAGAGCCAGCTTCTCAGCTCTGAGTTGGCTTTGTAATTACACCAGGGAATAGCAAGCAGCAGTGAAAACAGGTAACTATTCTTCCCAGTAACACAGTCTGATGAGAGCCTAGCACACAGCAAAACAGCAAAGCCCAAAACATCTGGGGTGACTTATTTACATAAAGTGTGAAACCAGAAGAATCTAAATTATTCTATAGAGCATGGATGTTCTATGAAGACCCATGAAGCTATAACAGTGGGTAGAGACTACTGTAAAGACTACAAGAACAATTCCCTTAGGAGGAACTAAGGAATGTGACAGAGACACAGGGACACCTGAGCTGCCAGCAATCTGCCGTGCCTTGAGCTGGTGCATACAGGACAGGTGTTTGTTTCATAATTACACATTATACCATATGTTTCTGTCTTATGCACCTTTCTCTACATGAGTTATATTTCACAGTCACATTTTTAAATGTCTTCTTGGAGACAAGCGCTTCCTCTGAACCCGTCTCAAAGTCCAGCCTCAACGTCTTGGATACTCTGATTACAGGTGTGCATTGCCACACAGCACTAACCTAGCACTCACTTTGTCTTCTGTATTAGTTTCTTTTCTGTTGCTGTGACAAAACACCATGACCCAAAGCAACTTATGGAAGAAAGAGTTTATTTGGACATATGGTTCTGTGGGGATAGGAGTCCATCATAGTGGGTGGGGAGGCATGGCAGCAATCGGTAGGCATGTCAACAGAATCAGGAAGCTACTTTAGACACAAGCACAACAGTGGACAGGAAGTACAATGTGCTGATAAACACTGAAAGCCCGCCCCCAGTGACACACTTCCTCCAGTAAAGTCCCACCTCCTAAAGGCCTCACAACCTTCCCCAACAGCACCACCAACGGAGAACCAAGTGCTTAAACATTCGAGTCTATGAGGGACAGTTCTTATTCAGATCATAAACGTTTCCAATCATTCCCTTAAAGGGACAACAGGACCAGACTTTTAACAAATGTTGCACATCTGTCTCCCACACTCAAGATGCTGTACTTTTTTTTTTTTTTAAAATAGCTTCACAGTGTAACCCAGGTTATCCTGGGACTTACTATATAGCCCAGGATGGCCTTCATTTCATGACAATCTTCCAACTTTAGCCTTCTGAGTGCTGGGATTATGGGCATGCAATACCATGCAGAAATAATGTCCTTTACTAATATAATAAACTGGTGCCAGGCATATGATCTCGGCACTCAGAAACAGAAGCAGAAGGATTCTAAGTTCGAGGCTACCCTGGACTTCATAGCACGACCTGTTTCAATAATAACAATAATGGTAATAGGCAACTGGTGAACATTCAGTTTTCCTGAGTACTGTGAACCACCAGCAAAACTATTTAACCCAGAGACCAGGGTTTGTGGGGGGCCATAGTTTGACATCGGTTGGTCAGAAGTGCATATGGCAATTCACCTCTTGGCGCCCTCAGTTAGAAATCCGTGAGGCCAAGCCCTGAACCTCTGGGATGTTACACCAGCTGCAGTTGGGTCATGCCAGAATTGGATTGAATTAAAGGACATGTAGCTGGTGTCTCCTCTGAACACAGCAGGTCTATCTTGCTTTGCATTAACGTGGGGCAACACGGACTGGAGAGATGGCTCAAGCTGACAGCACTTGCTCCTCATGCAGAGGCCCTGGGTAAGGTTCCCGGTGGTGGCTCAGAACTGTTTGTAACTCCAGTTCCAGGTCTGACCCATTTCTTCTGGTCCCCGAGATACTTAGGACATATGTATGGTGCCCATACATCTGCAAACACTCATAAACATTTTTAAAGAAATACACACATACACACACACACACACACACACACACACACACACACACACACTGTAGCTATCTTCAGACACATTAGAAGAGGGTATTGGATCTCATTACAGATGGTTGTGAGCCACCATGTGGTTGCTGGGAATTGAACTCAGGACCTCTAGAAGAGCAGCAGTCAGTGCTCTTAACTGCTGAGCCATCTCTCCAGCCCCCCTACTCATACACATTTCAAAATAAAAATCAACTCCTTTAGTCAGGGAGCAGTTGCACACACCTGTGATCCCAACACATAGAAGGCAGAGGCTGACAGATCTCTGTGAGTCTGTGTCCAGCCTGGTCTACAGAGCTGTAGAAGGCAAGAGGTCCTCGTGCACACAGACAAGCTCAAGGGGAACCAGGAGGGTTAAGTACATGGGCTTGTCTCTTCAGAGGAAGATGGTTACCTGTCCTTCACCTGGAATGCTGGCAAAGGATGGAGTTTATAATCTGGGGACGCTTTGCTACCTATAGGGCCAGGCTTCACCCAAACGCCCCAGAATTATTATGTTGGTTTAGCCCAGACCCCTATCCCCCAAAAGACCTAGAACATTGTTCCTCCATAAAGCCATCCTTAGGAGAGACACCTCTTGTGCTTTGCAGCAGCCCAAGTGACTTCTGTGTTGTCTCAGGGCCAGGCCACTCCTGATGCCCATGGGCATGGACCTCAGTCATCCTCCCTAGACCCTTACCTTGGGCATTGTATCTCAGTCCACAAAACCCATCTTTATGGAAGAAGCCATCTGTACTTGGCAG
This sequence comes from Rhabdomys pumilio, assembly GCA_030674055.1. Lineage (NCBI taxonomy): Eukaryota > Metazoa > Chordata > Mammalia > Rodentia > Muridae > Rhabdomys > Rhabdomys pumilio. Next base: position 19,233,652 of record JANHMN010000004.1, on the reverse strand, counting down.
AGTTTCTTTCTTTCTTTCTTTCTTTCTTTCTTTTTTTTTTTTTTTTCCAGACAAGGTTTCTCTGTGTAGCCCTGGCTGTCCTGGAATTCACTCTGTAGACCAGGCTAGCCTCAAACATCAGAAATCTGCCTGCCTCTGCCTCCCAAGTGCTGAGATTAAAGGCATGCGCCACTACTGCCTGGCCTTTGCAGAGTTTCAATGTAAACAGGCCTTAAGCTTTGATGTACACTCAGGAGTTGAGTTAATTGTCATCAGAAAACTTTTTTCCAAAATTGTGCTAGGCTTAAATACTGCTAAATTAAACCACCTGGTGTCAGACTCCAGAAGTCTGAACTGAACTGAGATTTATTCTTGCCTTTTCTCTGATTGGTTTGCTGCGGGCCATGATACTTGTGGGGAGGGGGGATGGAGCAGGGGATTTACTCACACACAGTGAGTACAAGGCCAGCCAGAAGATACAGAGTGAGACCCTTTCTCAAAAATACAAAACTAAGAAAATTAAAAACAAAACACAGGACAACAGGACAAACACTCCTCAGAGCTGTCTGCGTCTCATATCTTCCTGCAACCAGAGAGGAAAGCCTCCCTCAGGCTGAGACATCATCTCAAATTTTGTCCTAAAAATAAAGAACAGATGATTGGTTACTACAGATGCCTCCTGATTTTTTAATTTCTTATTTATTTCAGACAAGACCTTACTACATGTTCATTGACCAGTCTAGAACTTGATATATAGACCAGTCTGGCCTTGAACTCACTGAGATCCTCCTGCCTCTGCCTCCTGAGTCCTGGCCACCACACCCAGCTTTATTTATTTTTGACAAAGGTTCTGGCTTGTAACTCTCTATGTGGGCAGGGATGACACTGGACTTCTAATCCTCCTGCTACCGTCTCCCCAGTAATGGGGTCTCAGGAATACATCACCACACCCAGTTTTACGAAATACTAGAGATCAAACACAGGGCTTCAGACATGCTAGGCAGGCACTCTGCAACTGAGCTACATCCGTAGCTTGTTCCTAGCTCACTGCGATCCTCTTGTCAAAGGATGTACTCTGGCGAGCAGACAGGTGGAACAGGCCTTCTTCCTTACACAATCCAGCCCATCTAGAGAACCAACAGCAGTTAGAACCAAGCTTCCTCCTCATTCCCTTCCTCCCAGGCACTGCCCTGGGCAAGAGCAGAATGCTTCAGGGCTGCTGGGAGCCTGGCTCAGGCCCCTCTCCCTTTCTACACTCAACAGGCCCCACACTACCCTGCCTGCATCCCTGGAGGTCTCCTCCTCTCTGCTTACTCTCAGGGAGACAGGCTGCAGGAGCATAGCAATTGCTTAGGGCTGGGACTGGTTGGTTGTGGGGCCATCTGTTCGCAGGCTGCAGAGATGCGCAGAGCTGTCTGAGAAATGACCTCGAAGGCTCATCCTGGGTTGCTTGGCAACTAGAAGCAGGGATTAGTGGTTTCCTGTCCCTCAAGGGGGGTAGCGCTTGAACTCAGCTTTCCCCGGGGAAGAGGGTAAGGGCAAGGTGGATCAAGAGCCCAAGACCACCTGTGTGGCTGATGCTTCAATTGCTTGGCATCACACATAACAGCGCTCACATACTCCAGCACTCCGGGTCATTCTCCTGAAGAGCACGGGACATTGTTCTGTGAAGATTCAGCCTCACATCGAGATCCAATGGCAGTTAGTGCTTTTGCCTCTGAGTTCCAGAAGGCACGAAAAGATGAGGCTGGTTCCTGCAGAGCAGTGGGTGCCTGTGCGCCTGCTCCAGTTCTCCAGCCCTAATCAATTAGGCCTGAAGAGCAGAGTCTAACGAGCAGGGAGGCGGTGGGGGGAGGGCGGGGGCGAGGAGGGCAGCTGGAGGCTGAAAAGGGGACTCTAGGAAAGGAGCCACCTGCTCAGCGGCTCCCCTGAGCTTCCTTCTTATCTGTGTGCCCTCTTGACGAAGAGGCTGCAAGGCACACCTGGCTTTGTTCCAAGGTCAAACAGCACCCTGATCTTACAGTTCCAGCTGCCCCACCAGGTTTCCAGTCTCTCCTGGAGCCACCAAGAAGCCGACGGGTGTGGTGGCACACATCTTTAATTTCAGAATCTGGGAGGTCACATCTACTTACAACTATTAGTTTAAAGACCCTGTGCTATATGAGACCCTACCTCAAACCAATCTGCATCTCTTGGTCCAAGAATATGGCTGGGTGTGGAGCCTTTAACTCCAGCAATCACGAGGCAGAGGCAGGCAGAGCTCTGTGAGATTGAGGCTAGCCTGGTCTACATGGTGAGACCCTATCTCAAAACAGAATTCAGTCCAGGAAGCTAGGATAATAATGCAAACATCAGGGACCTCCTCTGCCTTGTTCCTGGATGGTCCATATTTGCCTTTTGCCACATGGTCCAGATTGGCTGCTCCAGCTTCAGCCCCAGCATTCCCATTTCAACTATAGGAAAGAAAAGGAAGGAGGGAATGTGAGTCTTCTGCTTAAGAGAAATTAATGGATTACCTTTGCCTTACGCTGCATCTGCCAAAACTTGGTCATTTCAGCAGATCTACTGGAAGGAAAGAGTGATACAGTGTGTGTGTGTGTGTGTGTGTGTGTGTGTGGTGTGTATGTGTGGGTGGGTGTGGTGTATGTGTGGTGTGTATGTGTGTGATGGTGGGGGGTGTGTGTAGAATGCATATGTGTGGTGTACGTGTGTATGTGTGGTGTATGTGTTTGTGTGGTGTGGATGTGTGTGTGTCACAGTTTGCAAATGATGTTTTCCAGCACAAAAAACATTCAAAGTGGCTATAACAGAGAGAAGGAAAAGACAGAATCCAAAGACAAATTTGTTTCTGAATCAGATGCAGAGAGAACGTGAGGCCCCTGTGTTCAGTTCTTCCAAGGACCCAGCAAGGCAGGCCATACTATTTTTTGTTTGCTAGACTGCAGACTCCCAGACCTGACAGAACACACTGAAAGATCACTCTTGCAGTTAGGTGTCAGAACACATCTGTAAGCCCAGCACACCCTGACTGAAGGACAGCAAGTCCAAGGCTAGCCTTGGCTATATCGTGAAACCCTAACTCAAAAACAGACAAAAGGAGCTAAGGAGGTGGCTTAGTCAATAGAGTGCTTACTTATAAACACCTGAGTTAGGATTCCCTAGTACCCACATCAAAAGCAGGGCATGTCTGTAATCCCAGTACAGAGGAAACAGAGACAGGAGGATTCTTGGAGTTTGCTGGGCAGTTAGCCTAGCCAGATCAGTGAGCTCCAGGTCCATTGAGAGCCTCTGCCTCAGAAAATAAGTGATTAAGAAAGGCACCTTAGCTCAACCTAGTCTCAGACTTTAAATGGGTAAGAAGTTCGCTCTCTGGTGTGGAGCCAGGCCATACACTGGGCCACTTTTGCAGGAGGTATCAGAAAAGTTACCACAAGGATAATTGGCTTGTGGTGGCAAAGCATTCATAGTGATGTTGCTTTTTGATCCTTCGATGTCGGCTCTTCCTATCATTCGGAAGCAGAATTCACCAAGCATTGGATTGATCACCCAATAACAGGGAACGTGAGCCGGGTTTAGACCATCGTGAGACACAGTCCCCAGACTGCCCTTTGGGAATCAAATGGGAGGTCAGAACCAAAGTCTTTTCGATAAAGCATGGCGACTACACACCAGCCCATTTGGATGGACTGATTGCTTTCCTTCCCAAGGCTCGGATCATCCCAGCATGGAAAGATGGCCCTTCCCCCCTCCCTACGTTCCTCCCTGTTGACCCATTTTCCCTCTTCTACTGTACACTCAATAAAATATGTAAATGAAAAAAGAAAGAAAGGAAGAAAGAAAGAGAGAGAGAGAGAGAGAAAGGAAGGAAGGAAGGAAGAAAGGGAGGGAGGAAGAAAAAAGGAAAGGAAGGCACCTTGGTGCTGGAGAGATGGCTCAGTGGTTAAGATCCCTGACTGCTCTTCCAGAGGTCCTGAGTTCAATTTCCAGCAACCACACGGTGGCTCACAACCATCTGTAATGGGGTCTGATGCCCTCTTCTGGTGTGTCTGAAGAGAGCAACAATGTACTACTCACATACATTAAAGAAAGAAAGAAAGAAAGAAAGAAAGAAAGAAAGAAAGAAAGAAAGAAATATTTTCTAAAAAGGCACCTTGCCTTGACCTCTGCTCTCCGCATATATGTGCACACACATGCACACGTACTCACACATGTACATAGACACACAACTCACACACACAAAGATAAAAATGCACAGACGGTTAAGGCCTTGTCACAAGTATCAGGGTGGATAGCATCAGAGCTGAACGTCAAAGCTATAAATTTTAGGTGCAATGCTTAGATACCCAACACCCTCCAGAATCAAGCTGTTCTGCCGAGGTGGTGTATGAAGATGCAGGAGCCTGTGGGCCTGAGAAGTGCAGAGCCCGACCAAGCTGATGGCTCATGGGCTAATGACAAGAACACACTACTGTGAGGGCTCTAAGAATTCTGCCAAGTGCTAAACACGGTCGTCCACTGCCCTTTTGCCCCTAGATCCCCAATGTAGCCCCCTCCTCAGGGACCCCACACAGCACAGGACAGAAGCCCTTATACCCAGGAGGAGGGAGAGAGGAATGGAGGGAAAGGGGAGAGCTGGAAGGAGAGAGAGGAACAGACAGAAAGAGGAAGAGTCTTTAGCCTACTCAGGGGCTGGGCACAATTTCCAGAAAAATATCACTGTGGGTGGAGAGATGGCTCAGTGGTTAGGAGCACTGACTGCTCTTGCAGAAGACGCAGGTTCAGTTCCCAGCACCCACACGGCAGCTCACAACTGTCTGTAACTCCAGTTGAATAGCCCCTGCTGACATTCCCAGGTACCAGACACAAACATGGTACACACACGTACATGCAGAACACTCATATAAATAAAATCATTAAATATTTTAAAAAAAACATTAAAAAGAGAACAGAGAAACATCAACACATACAGCTAAGAGGTGGAGCCTCCCCTTGCCTCTTTTCTGCAGTGTGTCCCCGGCCCAGTGAATTCGGACAAAGAGCCAGGAAGGGTACGGAATCACTGCCATACTCATGTCAGCTGTGAGAACTGCAGTTCCCGCTGTCGCAACTGACACATCGGACGCCTGATGCCAGTGCCCAGGGGGAGACTGAACTCTAATCCTAGTGCCTTTAATCAGGGGCAAAAACCATTTTTTAAACAGCAAATGAAACAAGGTGACTACAGAAAATGAAAAATTCAAAATAAAAAGGAAAAAAAAAAAAGCCGGGCGGTGGTGGCGCACACCTTTAATCCCAGCACTCAGGAGGCAGAGGCAGGTGGATTTCTGAGTTTGAGGCCAGCCTGGTCTACAGAGTGAGTTCCAGGACAGCCAAGGCCTGCACAGAGAAACCTTGTCTCTAAACAAAACAAACAAGTGCCCTGCCAGCCAGGCAGGGGTGAGGCTCGGAGTAGGAACCCCACATGGACAGTCAGGTTCCATCTTTCTAGTCTTGGAAGAATCCCTGTAGTGACTGCATGCAGTTTGTTCTTTTCCCAGAAGGCTCTGCTGTCCCACTCCATCAGCATCTGGCCTTGACTCACCCTGCCTGTCGCTGTCACCACGAGTTTCCTGAAAGACTGCTGCTGAGCACACAGAGACACAGGCTGAAGAGCAGGCCTCCCAAGTGCACCCTGCTCATCCCGACCGCTGGGGAGTTTTACACAAAAGCAAGTCAGCAATACAGACATGAGACAAAGAGTTGGCAGCCTTTGTCTGAAGCTTTCCGATACCTTTCCACTGTGCTTAGGAAAAATCCAAGCTCTCTGGGTGCCCTGCTGTGCTGGCCTCCAGGTGTCCTGCTGTGCTGGCCTCCAGGTGTCCTGCTCTGCTGGCCCCCTTGACCTGTGTCCCAATCCTGCCCTCTGTATAATAGCTATTTGCCTGGATAAGTTATTCAACCTTGTGACTCAGTTTTCCCCTCTGTAGAATGGGACCTTTATGAAGGGTGAATATGTTCAGTGCCGGTGTTTAAAAGCTCGGACAGGCTGTGGTAAATAGTAGTGGCTATTACTATTGGTTTGTCCTGCTCTTTCCTTGCTCTCTCTTCAGGACACTTACCCAGCAGCCTCCACTTCCCTGCACACACATCCTGGACCTCCACTTCTAAACCTGCCCCCGATACACCCTATGCCACGTGGCTCCCGACAGCACCCAGAGACCGCCCCTCAGATGTCTTCCTCATTTTATGAAAGGCTGTGCCTGGAGGCCCGTTCTTTCTGGAATCCCCCTTCCGGCTCATCAGTTAAAATGGGATTTGCCTGTCCCAAATGAATACCTGGCAGAAACATTGGGAACACCATAGTCATGTGACACTCAAAGAAAAATCAGGTCACCTCAGCATTGACTAGCAGGTCCCCAACAGCTGGCTCACCCACAATCACTTAAGAGGCTAAAACAGAGCTTGTTGAGCCCTCCCCCAAAGCCTGATGGAACAGATCTGAGAGGGGGCAAGAATCTCCATTGCATCCTGGCCATAGTAACAGGCTTTTAATCTCAGTACTCAGGAGGCAGGAGTAGGTGGATCTCTGTGAGTTCGAGACCAGCCTACAGTCTACACAGTGAACTGCTATCTAAATAAATAAATAAATCTGCATCTCTCCCAGGCATCCAGATACTGCTGCTGGAGGCGTTCCAGAGACTACCGCTGGAGATCCTGGTATGGGAGGGGCTAATGCTGTAATACAAACTACAGCTGCAGGCTGTACCCCAAGAGTGTGGGGTAAGATGTATGCAAACCCAGCCATGACCCTCACTCTCGGGGTTCATGTTCACAGGGCCCTGTTCCTGATGCTGTGACTTCCCCCCAGCAACTGCTTTTATTTCTGCCCTAGAGTTGACCCTGAAAGTGAGGAGTATATTTCTCCCTGACTAAAGAGCAGGTGAAGGTTCTGGGCTGTCGCCTGAGCTGAGGTGGAGCTGGAGCTGAAGTGGCCGATTCAGCGGCTCTGGTAGGAGCTGGGGCACGAATCCAGGCAGGCTAGACTAGTAGTGGGGGGAGACCTTACCCCAGAGTCTGTTGGACGCTTCCTGCCAGTTGGGAATCAAAAATTCTAACAGAATTAACACTGGCTCAAGGCCATTCTCCCTTCTTAACTCTAAAGCTGCAATTTTCTAGAAATCTTATCAGAAACCCCATTTACAGTAACAGGGGTGCCAACCCCTTTACACAGCCTGAGTGTCTCCTGCTTATCTTACCAGACTGTAACTCCAGCCCGGACACCTGAAAAGAGACAGGGGTGGGGCTTAGAAACCCTCTCAGCAGTGAAATCCCAAAAGCTTCCAAGGCTAGTGCCACTGTCAGTCTTGAGAGGACAGAGGCACAGCTCCCACGGTCACCCTCAGCAGCCTGAGGATTTCCCCTAGGCTTCTAGGGACCTCAACTCTGGTCAGACCAGGGTTTATGGCTTCGATGCTGAAAGGAATTTGAAACTAAACAGTTTTTGAAGCAGAGTTAGAGATTTTTGCTTGCTTGCTTGTTTGTTTTTCTGTTTGGTCCTAGCCATCCTGAAACTCTCTCTGTAGACCAGGCTGGCCTCAAACTCTGAGATCTCCCTGCCTCTGCCTCCCAAGTGCTGGGATCAAAGGTGTGCGCTACCACCGCCCTGCTAGAAGTTTGTTTGTTTGTTTGTTTTAAGATTTATTTATTTATTTAATGTGAGTACACTGTCAGTCTCTTCAGACACACCAGAAGAGGGCATCGGATCCCATTACAGATGGTTGTGAGCCACCATGTGGTTGCTGGGAATTGAACTCAGGACCTCTGGAAGAGCAGTCAGTGCTCTTAACCTCTGAGCCATCTCTCCAGCCCCCTAGAAGTTTTATTATAAAAATTTTTATATAGGCTTCAGTTCAAGGATAAAAGAGAAAAGAGAAGCCCAGATTAAAAAAAAAAAAAAAAAAAAAAAAAAAAAAAAAGACTCAGCCAGGTAGGCATATGTGCTTCTTAAAGGATCGTGAGGGGAGATTAAGCATGCCCAAGTGTGGGTGCGGACTCCCCTCCCCCCTCAGGAGAGCTATAATTGATTTTTTTAGCACTGGCCATCCACCACACCATCGTGATGCCTCTCAGGTTCCATCTCTAAAGGTTGCTAGGAAACTTTTCTTTATTCTTTTTAAAGAGAGATCAGTGAAGTGGCTCTGAAGAGCCTCAGATAGAATCACAGTCTGAGCTGGGGAAGCCAAGAGCCCCAAGGTCGCACAAGGAGTTCAGGACATTCCTGGGAAAGGACAGGTGCATAGGTGGAAAGGAGACAGATAAGTTTGCTAGAATTCTTGTTGTCTGTTAGTAAGATGCCTCAACTGGATTCCAAGGGAAGGAGCTCTCTCTCTTCTCTCTCTCTCTCTCTCTCTCTCTCTCTCTCTCTCTCTCTCTCTCTTTCTCTTTCCTCTCATGTCTTCTCTTCAATGTTTTCTCTGTTACTGTTCCATTCATTTCTATCAGGGTACTGAAACATTTTTTCCCCTTTAAGAGACCATGTCAACACTTGAGAGTGTCTTGTTCTTTTCATTCATCCTCATGCCTAACATCCATCCGTGCTGGACATGGTGGCTCACACCCTTAGATCCAGCACACGAGAGGCAGGCTAATCTCTGAAGCCATCCTGGTCTATAGAGTGAGTTCCAAAGCAGCCAGGACTACAAAATGAATCTCTGTCTCAAAAAACAAACCAACCAATCAACCTTTCAATAAACTACAACCTGTGTCATATGGGCTTGTCCTGAAATTCTTTTCCTTAGCAAAGCCAAGTATGCAGTTTTAATTGATTGAGCCTCTTAAAAAAGAGGAAAGCTGCTCTGGCTGCCATGGAGGTGGCCATGTGCTGGGCTGTGTGCTGGGCTGTGTGCCGTAATGGTGACCAAGGTGGAAACTGCAGTGCAGTTGTTTCCAGTGTGAGCTTTTACCTCCTCCCATTCTGGGAAAGTAACTGCTTTTCTATGATTCTGCCAAGGACTGGACTCTGCAGAGGAATGGCCATCTCAGCTGTACTCATTCTGAAGTCTGAATTTCCAGTACTCACAGGGGAGTGCATAGGGGACCCTTGTTAGCTAAGACCACAGGTTCCTTCCTAGGGGACTATATCCTGCTTCTCAAAAGGTCCTTTGTTCTGAGGCCTTGTTGGTCTTGGCAGCCTAGCAGGGAAATGTCAGAGGAGAGGGGCACTGGGAAAGACTCAGGGCTGATGTCCACTGTAAGAGAGACCTGAGAGGCCTGGGGCTATGGAGATGGCAGGCAGGGGGGCCGAGCCCAGGGATGCCTCATTCTACAGTGGGTTCTGTGAGGACAGGGTGACTCTGGGACCCAGAGATGTCCTGTCCAGCTCTGTGCTGAGCAGTTGTTACTCTTCCTGGGATCCAGGAATTTTCAGTGTAATTCTGCTCACTGAGAAGAGTCATGGCTTCTTAGGAGAAACACCGAACAGTACAAGTAAGTAGATTCCAAGGCCATGCAGAGAGCGGAAACCAGAAGAAGCCAGAGTCTGCCTCGACAGGAAGGAACGACTGAGGAAGTCTAGAGTTAGGGAGGGATGAGACCCGCTCACTGTCACCTCAGTGGACATGTAGGCTGCTGCTAACCCTTGGTTCCCCTCATACAACAAGGACAGGTACTTGTCCCTGATCCCTGCCTGAAGCAAGGCTGTTTTCTTCAAGTGAGAGGACCACATGTCAACCTATCCAGGGTTAGATGACCTATCAAATGTCATTTTGGTTGATCCAGGGTTGTGGTTTAGCCAATGAGACCAAAGCAAATGTCTGGGGGGGGGGGGCTTCTGGGAAGGATTCTTGGCCCTAATGAGAAGAAACTTTGTTTGCTTGTTTGTTTGTTTGTTTGTTTATGTTTTAGAGATAGGGCTTCTTTGGGTAGCCCTGGCTGTCTTGGAACTTGTTCTGTAGACCAGGCTGGTCTTGAACTCGGGGAGCTGGGACTAAAGGCCTGTGTCACCACTGCCTGGAGAAAAGAAACATTTAAAGATGAGAGCCCTACCCCAGCCTTCCTTTCCGGGGAGACTGCCTGAGAACACAGTTGAGCGGTTCAAACAGGAGGCTCCTCAGACAGACTCTGCGTTAAAAGGTGCGTCAGTCTTTCCTGGTCCTCTTCCTCATCAGGTTCTCACACAGATCCAGTGGGTGAACACAGATGAAATGGCTGCCCAGCTCAGGCGAGTGGCTTGCTCAGGGTTGCTGTTACCAGTTTGGTCATTTGTGGAGGTGACATTAGGAGCTTTCATGACAATCTCCCATTCATGAAGGGTGGGAGGTCTGGGGGTGGGGTAGCTCACAAGTACAGCCCCTTCCTCCACATGACCCCAAGTTCTGACCTCAGCAATGAAGAAAGAGGCAGAGCCTGAGCAAGGGATGGAAGAGAGTTAATCTGAAGATGGATGGCCTCAGGATCTCTGAGGAACGTGAAGTCTCTTCATTACAAAATCTGTAGTTGAGTATTATATCTCTTGTAGCCTATAGGGGCCTAGCTAATTCATATGTATTTGATTTCCATTACTGTTTTATAGTAAGAAAGAATATGACAGAATCCATTTGTCTTAGGTTTTTTTTTTTTATATGTGCATTGGTGTTTTGCCTGCACATATGTCTGTGTGAGGGTGTCAGATCCCATGGAACTGGAGTTACAGACAGTTGTGAGCTGCAATGTGAATGCTGGGAATTGAACCCAGGTCCTCTGGAAAAGCAGTCAGTGCTCTTAACGCTATGCCATCTCTCCAGCCTTAGTTAGGGTTTCTATTACTGTAATAAACACTGCGACCAAAAGCAACTTGAGGAGGAAAGGGTTAATTTCACCCCCCCCATCAAAGTCCATCACTGACATCATCATAAGATGTCTTAGTTAGAGTTTCTATTGCAGAAACACCATGTTCAAAAGCAAGTTGAGGGTGAAAGAGGGGATTTTTTTCATCTCACAGCTTATAAGTACATCACTGAAAGGAGCCCCTGCAAGAACTCAAGGCTGGAACTGGAGGCAGGAGCTGATGCAGAGGCCTTGGAGGGATGCTGCTTACTGGCTTGCTCCTCATGACTTGCTTGGCTGGCTTTCTTTTCTTTTTCTTTTTTTTTTTTTTTTTTTTGTTTGTTTGTTTTTTGTTTCTTGTTTTTTGTTTTTCGAGACAGGTTTTCTCTGTGTAGCTCTGGCTGTCCTGAAACTCACTCTGTAGACCAGGCTGGCCTCGAACTCAGAAATCCGCCTTTGGCTAGCTTTTTTATTGCACCCAGGACCACCAGCCCAGCAGCATCATTGACTATAGTGAACTGGTCCCTCCCACATCAATCAGAAAACGTGTCTTAGGCAGGCCAGTCTAGTGGGGACATTCCTCAGTTAACACCCCCCTCTTCCCAAATGACTCTAGCCTGTGTCACGTTGACATAAAAACTAGCCAGCACTCCATGGGAAGCTCATTTTTATTCATGAGAATCCACACAGAGAGTTGGAAATTGCAACAGGAAACCACAAGGAGGGCCTGACTATTTGAAAATAAATAACCAACTCTCTGTGTGTTCATGTGAGGGCTAGTGTGAATTGCTATAGTGTGCATGCATGTGTGCGTGTACGCGTGCGTGCATGTGCGTGTGCAGGCCTTTGGACCTTGGGAGGAGGGCAGTTGGGGTATGTCTTCAGTTATTGATCCTTACTTTCTACTTGCTTGAGACAGGGCCTTGTCAAGGTATTCTTTAGCCACCTGTGTCAGACTAGATGGCCTGGGTGTGGACTTTAAGACCCTCCTCCTAGCTTCCTGGAAGCCAGTCTTTTTCCTGTTTGCCTTCAGAACAAGATGTAGAACTCTTGGCTCCTTCTTCAGCACCATGCCCGCCTGGATGCTGCCATGTTTTTGCCTTGATGATAATGGACTGAACCTCTGAACTGTAAGTCAGTTCTTTTGTTTGTTTGTTTGTTTGTTTGTTTGTTTTTCGAGACAGGGTTTCTCTGTGTAGCCCCGGCTGTCCTGGAACTCAATCTGTAGACCAGGCTGACCTCGAACTCAGAAATCCGCCTGCCTCTGCCCCCCAAGTGCTATGATTAAAGGCTTGCGCCACCACCACCCAGCTTAAATGTTGTTCTTTTAAGAGTTGCCTTGGGCATGGTGTCTGTTCACAGCTATGGAAACTCTAAGACACACAGGTTCTGAGTATTGAACCCAGGTCCTCACTGCTTGCATGCAAGCTCTCTACTTGACTGAGACACAACTGTAGCCTGAGTCTGTAGTACCATGAACTCCAGCTGCCAAGGTCCAGACCACCAGTCCCCATCCTTCCTGAATCTCGGCTCTTAAGCTTTTTATGATACATCCTCCTTCGAGTGACTTGACCCCTGTCACTGGCCTCCAGATGAGCTGTAGCAGGCCAGCAGAGGGAGTCTAGAACAGTTACTGAGTCAATGGCTGAACAGCTGTCACACCTGGGTGGTAACTGGAACTCACTGCCTGACACAGGAAGTAAAGACTGGGGGGTAGGGGACAGGAAGAAGAGAGTCATTGGGGGTTGGCAGATTCATCCCTCTTCAGAGTCCCAGACATGGATCACTAAGATGGTTCTAGAAGGTGTGAAAACATAGTCTATGAGCTTCTCTCTCATTCCTAATGATTTACATAAAAGCTAGCGAGGTAGTCAGGCTGCAAGAAGGTTCCAGCAATCTCTCGCCATGTCCTCTCCTTTAAATAGAAGTGACGTGGTTGGCCAATGAGATGCAGCAGGAGTGAAGTCACATGATTGTCAGGGTTAAACCGTGAAAGAGATTGGGGCTCCCCCTCCCCGCCTTTCAGGGAAGCCAGGCATTTTGTGAGGACGCACGAGCTACAACACCCACAGTATTGGCCATGAGTGGAGGAACTGAGGCCACCTGCTCAGCACTGAGCCAGTAACCCTGGGAGTGGACTGTCCGCTGAGCACATCCTCAAATCTTCAGGCAGCGTCAGATCTGGATCACATCTGATCACAACTTTCTGAGAGACCATGAGTTGCAAGCACAGCTGTGGCGCTCCTGGGGTTCTGCCGAGCCAGAGAAGCCATGTGCCACCGTCCTCTCTGCACAGTGTGGGACAGTCTGTGCCCCGGCTGTAGTAACTACTGCAGCCTAGGCTCAGAAAGTGCTGGAATCTCTGGAAAGCAGTCATGGGTAGAGGGGATGAAATAAGGCTCTGTGGCTCGAACTTGCCTCCCTGGGACTTCAGAAGCCAAGGACAGCCACACGGACTCCACAGTTTCTCCTGTGTTGGGGAAGACGGGAAGAGGAGGTGTCCTAACCACTCGGAACAATCACTAAATCTCTCCTCTGCTGTGACCCACTTCATCCTTAAGAAGAGTCAAAATTAATCAACAGCCCTTTTATATTCAAGGTACTGGGATTTCTGACAGTGCCCACGCTGATGGTAAGGAGTCTACTTGGCCTCTAAAGACGCCATCCTATGTGGTCTTTCCAAGCAGAGAAAGAAAGCAGGGCGGGAAATCTCATCTAGATTATTGAAGGACCCAGCCCAGCCCAGAACTTCCAGCTGTTTCTTGGGACATTTTTGAAGAAATGAAATATTATCTTTGCAAAACACACATGGACTCTCCTTGTGGGTGTCTGGGGTAGAGCTGGGACCGTAGCTCAGTGGCAGAACACCTACCGTCGTGTGTGTGAGGTCGTGGGTTCAATTCCCAGTGCTGTAAACAAAAGCAAGTCACAAAGGAGCCAGGGCTCTGGCCCAGGGCTTCCTCCTGTGGTCCATCAGGGAAGAACGTGAGCTCTGGGCTGCACTCAGCACGTGTGCACGGTAGACCAGCACCAGTTCCTTCATGGAAAGGTATGCACAGAGAGTGTTATGATTCTTTGTCCCCTGTCTACTTCCTAATTCTTCTTAATTGCTAAGTCTTGTCTTGTTTTGTTTTGGTGTGCACACTCACTTAAATAGAGTGGGACTCATGTAGCTCAGGTTGACCTCAAACTTACAGCAATTCTCCTGCCTCAGCACCCTGAGTGCTCAGGTTACCAGCAGGAACCACTCTCACCTGCTGTGTTCCACTGGTCCTTTCTTCCTAAGAGTTCTTAGAGACATTGCCTCCCTCCTGCCCAGAGGGTCCCTTCCCAAATTAGTCCACACTTTCCCTGCTGGCATTCTCCTTTTGGGAAATTCCTGAGACTCGGCCACAGTGCTGTGGGGACTGTGTCCCACTGTCACAGTCACTGGGACTCACCCTAACTTACTCCATTTCCATGGTGGGAAAACCCTGTCCAGTCCCCCAGGGAACTAATGCCTCCTCTAGGAAGGATGCATTTCACAGCTGTCCACAGACCCTGTGATGACCCCAGTACAGACCTCATACTATGATTGTGTGTGTGTGTCTCAGAGTTGCTATGGAACACACCCAGACACCAAATTCTCGGCACAGAGGAGATTTATCACCCCAGAGGGACAAGCAAGGGAACGCCACCTCTGGATCAGACCAAGACAGTAAGTGGCAGGGGTATCTGGAGAAATAGTTTTTAATGAGGGAAGGGGAAGTCTGTGCTAAGTCCTGATTGGACAGCTTAGCTGGTGTAAGCAAATAATGAATGTTAATAGCCGGGCCTTGATGTTTAGTCTCAAGAATGAGTAGGTGACCAAATAAGGGAATAGACCTTGGGGGAGAGCTTTAGGAATGTAATCTAACGGTTTGGCAAGGGAGAGAGAAGGGCAAAAGCTGCCAGCGCCATGTTTGCCATGATTGGCCTGTTATAGAGCCCTTCAGTGATGGCTGGCCACCACCCCTACTGGTGCCCCCATCCCTGGGTTGGCTGAGGGGAAGCATTTCACTCCAGTACTCTTTACCTGCTGAACTGAGGTGGACTGGGTTTGAGACGCCCATGCAGCCTTCTGAGAGCTGGGCTGACCCTGAGGAGCTAATTTTTCATGCTGTGGAGCTCAGAGGAAGTTCAAGGACAGGCCAGGGCAAGCAAATGGTGAGACACAAGGAATATTCCAGCCATCTTCTGGCCAGGTGTGGTGGCTCACGCCTGTAATCCCAGCATTCGGAAAGCTAGGCAGGAGGATTGCTCTACGTTCAAAACCATGGCTATGAGCTGGAGACCAATGTCTGGATAGCTGAGTGGTGGCATCTCCCACAGTCTGGATGGCCCTTGAGGAGGGGAGGAGGCGGTTGGACACCTGTGAGGTCAGGAGGGCTTCAGGGAGGTTACAGAATTAAAGTCCGTTAGTCAACCTCCAGTGAGAATTTTCCAGAAAGAGAGACACAAGGAGGCAGGTGGTAGTGGAGTGAGTAACACCATGAGATGGCAGAATTCAGCCGCTTGGAGTGAGCAGGTACCTGCTCTCTCTGGGACAGCGCAGACAGGAGCTGCAGGCGCAGACAGCTTGGGGAGAACTCAAGAATACGATGTGTCCATCTGCATGTTTCTGATACTTAAAAGGATGACTGAATCTGTGACCAATCAGATTTGTGGCCCCGTGTGACCCTGCAGTCATGCAACCAGACTCATGGAGGTCAGCAAGGGTCAAAACTTAGGTGGGCGCACTAGGTGGCACGCCAAGAATTCCCTCCGGAAAAGTCGATCATTTGCCACAGCGCCACCTGCTGGTTGGTACTAACTGCGGCCAGGATTGGAAGTTTGTTTCCTGAATGGAGAATGGGATGCTGGGAGAAGGGGACTCCCTTCAAATGGTCTGTCCCGCTTAAAAAAAAAAAAAAAACTAGTGCTGGATTCATCTCGACCCTCCTGGGGGTCAGCCAAAACAAACAAATAACAAAGGTAAGAACTGGGTGTTGTGGTGTGTGCCTGTAATCCCAACAGTTGGGAGGTGAAGTCAGGAAGAATTATGAGTTCAAGGCCAGCCTGGGCTACATAGTGAGACTATTCCTTGTTGTTGTTGTTGTTTTGTTTTGTTTTTCTCTTCTCTTCTCTTCTCTTCTCTTCTCTTCTCTTCTCTTCTCTTCTTCTCCTTCTCCTTCTCCTTCTCCTTCTCCTTCTCCTTCTCCTTCTCCTTCTCCTTCTCCTTCTTCTTCTTTTTCTTTCGAGACAGGGTTTCTCTGGAACTCACTCTGTTCTGTAGACCAAGCTGGCCTCAAACTCAGAAATCCACCTGCCTCTGCCTCCCAAGTTTGTTTTTGTTTTTCGAGACAGGGTTTCTCTGTATAGCCCTGGCTGTCCTGGAACTCACTCCGTAGACCAGGCTGGCCTCGAACTCAGAAATCTTTCCCTCTGCCTCCCAAGTGCTAGAATTAAAGGTGTGCACCACCACTGCCTGGCTGAGGCTATTCCTAAAGCAAAGATAAAACAAACATATGCCTTGCAACAGACAATGAAGTTTTCTGATGCCTGTCCTCCTGGAGAAAGGTTGGACATTAGCCTGGTGACCTTCAATACTTTGATTCTCTAGAGGAGGAGATGTGCTTTGGGTTGGCTGACTCTACAACTGTGTAGGGATAAAGCCAACTTATAGAAAACCTATGGTGGATAGAGAGGGTAGATGGGTTAGCTGTTAAGAGCACTGGATGGTCTTGGAGAGGACCAGGATTTGTTTCCCAGCACTTGGGTTGGGCAGCTTGAGCCACCTGTAGCTCCAGTTCCAGTGGATCTGCTGCCCCCTTCTGGTCTCCACTGGCACTTCACGTATCCCTCTGTGCACCCCCTCAACACACACACACACACACACACACACACACACACACACACACACACA
>JANHMN010000004.1:19195794-19216958 GCA_030674055.1 Rhabdomys pumilio | reverse complement strand
ACACACACACACACACACACACACACACACACACACACACACACACACAAATAACTCTTTTTTAAAAACCATAATGTGCCAGGAGGTGGTGGCGCACGCCTTTAATTCCAGCACTCAGGAGGCAGAGGCAGACAGATCTCTGAGTTCAAGGCCAGCCTGGTCTACAGAGTGAGTTCCAGGATAGCCAGGGCTACACAGAGAAACCCTGTCTCGAAAAACAAAAAACAAAAATTACAAAAACAAAAACAAAAAAACCTCAAAATCAAACAACAAACAAAACAATCATAATATTCTATGTGTGTGTGTGTGTATACACACATATATATGTACACACATATATCACCCACATACATCACACAGACATACACCACACACACATGCATCACAGACACACAGACACACAGACACACACACACACACACACACACATGTCCTGTATTACACCTGTAATACAAGTTCTCAGAACTTGGAAGATAAAGGATTGGGAGTTCGAGGTCATCCTCAGCTGTGTCGGGATTTGAGGCTAGCCTGGGATGCATAAGATTCTGTCTCACAACATTGAAAAGGAAGAAAGACGGTCATGGAGAGATGGCTCAGCAGTCAGGAGCACTGGCTGCTCCTAACTTGTTTTGTTGAAACAAGATCTTCATATGCAGCTGAAGCCAACCTCCATTTGATATTCTTCTGCCTCGGACACACACACAAAAGGCCACAGAAAGAAGTCTCATTTAAAAAAAAAGAAGAAGTCTCATTTAACTTTGGCATGGTTTCCATTTCTGTCCCCCAACCCTGGAGGACTAGGGAGAAAGTCAGGGGACTGGATGCTCGAACAAAGACAAGAAAACCCCCAGATAAACTGAGAGGAGGAGAGAAGATGGAGTGACTGGACTTTCTTTCCCCCCCCCCAACTCCCGCCCCAGAACGACACACCCTAGCTAGAGCTGGCTTGTTTGGTTTCTACTTTTGAACTAAAAACTTCTCCAAGAATGACATACTGAATCCCACACCAATTGGGATCTTGGCGCCACCCAGTGGCTATTTATGAAACTGTGCATCCACGCTGATCCAGCTCAAGCCAAAAAGGCTTGCACTCTTATCTCTTCTCTAGTTTCCTGTTCTCCTTTTCTTTTTACTTACGGCCCTGGGTAGGAATTCTGGGTCTCTTCACTTGCCAGACAAGTGCTCTGCCACTGAGCTACACTCCCACCCAGCCTGCTTTTTCTATTTATTGAGCACTGACTCTATGCTAGGTTCTGTGCAACATGGTTCCTTCAGTACAGTCTTTATAGTCCAGTAATGCTCCCACTTTACAGATGTGGAAAATGAGGCACAGAAAGACCTGGTTTCCCCCAAGCAAATGCAAAAAGCATTGCCTGTACAAGAGAGGGGCAGTGGGGCTGAGGGCCTGAGCTTGGGACAGTTCGGGACAAAACCAAGTGTTTAGAGTATAGGACCCTGAGCTGAGCTGGGCAATGTGGCACACATCTTTAATCCCAGCACTCAGGAGACAGAGGCAGGTGGATGTCTGTGAGTTTGAGGCCAGCCTGGTCTACAGAGTGAGTTCCAGGATAGACAAAGATGCACAGAGAAACCCTGTGTTGAGAAACTAAAAACAAAACCAACAAAACAAATAAAAAAAAACAAGTAAGATAAAACAAGCCATCAAAAACCAAGTAAGACAAATGACAACAAGATGAAGAAGAGACTTGTCCTCATCAGAGAAGTCATCACAGTCTAGCAGAGGACAGATTGGTGAAGGGCACCAAACACCCATGTAACCCTGAGTGCTTTGCAAGAGAGAGGCTCGGAAGTTTAGGGAGCCCAGAGGAGGCATAATGGGGTGCCAGACCCTCAGCACAGGTTTGCCAGAAACCTGTGAAGTTTTCTGAGAAAAAAAAAATGCAGCGAAGCAGAAACCTATGAGGAAATGGAGAAAGCTGGGAGATGACTCTGAAACATGCTTGCCATACAAGCATGGAGACCTAAGTTCAAGTTCCCAACACTTATGGAAAAAAAACCAAAAAACCAAGGGCAGCTGTATGAACGCACCCCCTAACCCCAGTGCTGGGGAGGCAGAGGCAGGAGGAGCCAATCAAAGCTAAAGGTTCAGTAAGAGACCCTGCCTTAACAATAAGGTGAAGCACATTTGAGAAAGGCACCCTGTCACCCTCTGGCCTACACGCACACGCACGCACGCACACACACACACACACACACACACACACTTATATACACTGTATTGACTGTATTGGCTACTTTTCTAGTGTTGTGATAGAAGTCTGTGGCCAAGGCACCTAGAGAAGGAACAGTTTATTTAGGGTTAGGGATCCAGAGGGAGGAGAGTCCATCATGGAGAGGAATGTGCCAGCAGGTGCCAGACACAGAGGCAGGAACAGGAAAGTTCACAACTGAACTGTAAGCGGGAAAGGGAACGAGCAAACTGGGACTAGCCAGAGTCACTTCTCCCAAGGCCATCATTCCCCCTTTACCCGTCCCCGCCCCCTGAAACAGCACCATCAACTGGGAACCAAGTATTCAAAAGCCTGAGACTATGGGGGACATCTCATCAAAACCACCACATACGCATGCATGTGTGCACTCCCATACATACATGTGCAACCCAAAACTTAATGGCATAAAAGAGATCCCCAGAACCCACGCAAAATTCAGTGGCACACATCCACAATCATGCCTATGGCAATATGGGAAGCAGAGAGGGGAGAATCAGCCAGCAGCTCCTGGGCCAGCCAGCCTGCAGCACACAGCACAGCTGGCAGCCAGAGACCCTGCCTCAAAAGCAAGGTGGATGATGGGAAACCGTCACACCCCCAGTTCTGCACACGTACACCAAACACTATAATTTTTTAAAGATTTTTTTTTCAAGACAAGGTTTCTCTGTGTAGCCCTGGCTGTCTTGGAACTTGCTCTGTAGACCAGGCTGGCCTCAAACTCAGAGACCTGCCTTTCTTATTACTTTTATGTTATATATAGGTCTTTCCCCTGCATGTATATCTGTGTACCATGTCTGGTGCCTGCAGAGGCCAGAATCAGACATCAGATCTCCTGGAACTAGAGTTACAGATGGTTATGAACCATTGTGTGGGTTCCAGGAACCAAACCTGGGTCCTTTACCATAGCAGCCAGTGCTCTTAACTGTTGAGTCATCTGTCCAGCCAAATTCGTTTTATTTTTAATTATGTGTCTCTGTGTGAATATATACAGGTTTCTGCAGAGGCCAGAAGAGGATATCAGGAAGCAGCCAATATGGGGTTTGGGGACTGACCTCAGGGCCTCTGTAAGAGCAGTAAACATGCTTGGCTTGGTTTTTGGTTTGATGTTTGGTTGGTTGGCTGATTGGTTGGGTTTTTTTTTTTTTTTTTTTTTTTTTTGGATTTGGTTTTGTTTTGTTTTGTTTTGTTTTGTTTTGTTTTGTTTTGAAACAGGGTTTCTCTGTGTAGCCCTGGCTGTTCAGGAGCTTGCTCTGTAGTCCAGACTGGCCTTGACCTCACAGATCTGCCTGCTTAAAGGCATATACGTATACCACCACACCCAGCTTTGCAATACACAGCGTTAACTCTGAGCTTTCTCCACCTCCTGTCCCCTGAGCCATCTCTCCAGCCCCTGACGCGTTCTTTGTTTTTAAATACAATCTGATGTCTCATTTATTTTTAATTGCATCTTATTTACTTACTTTCTGCATGCGGAGGAGAGGGGCACACGGCCACCATACTGCTGTGGGCGTCATAGAACAACCTTCAGGAGTTGGTTCTCTCCCCCCACTATGAGAGACTTGGGACTTGAACTCAGGCTGTCAGGCTTGGAGGCAAGCACCTTTATCCAGGCCATCTGTCTCTATTTCTGACAGTTTCTTAGAGATGGGGGTGGGGGGAACCAGCTAGACATGCAAATGCATGAAGCAGGAGAATTGTGAGCTTGAGGCCTGGGCTTCAGCTTTGAGGAGGGGAGAGAAGGGAGTACAGTAAAACTATCTCAAAATAAATAAATAAATGAATAAAAGCCAGAGGAAAAGGGAAGGAACATGGTTTGCAGTTCTAAATAGGGTATTACGAAGACTTACTTCAAGGAGATCCTTGTCCATATGTGCGATGCATGACTTTAATCCCATCACCTGGAGGCAGAGGTAGGTGTGTCTCTGTGAGTTTTATGCTACCCTGGTCTACATAGCAAATTCCAGGATAGCCTGGTCTACATAGTGAGATTCTGTCTCAGACCGAGAAAGAGAGAGGGCCTTTGAATAGAAATCGGAGGATGTGATGGTGCAGGCCATGAGGCCCTGTGAGGGAGGGATGTCTCAAGTAGACAGGGCAGTAAGTACAAAGGCCCTGGGGTAGCATGGTAATGCAGGCAGTTAGGTTTCTGAGTGAGTGGAAATGGGTCACTAGTGTCCAGAGGAAGCTGTGGCCCCTGTGACAGACAGACAGACAGACAGACACACACACACACACACACACACACACACACACACACACACACAGACACACACACACACACAGAGGAAGCATGGGACTGCCTGTCTCCAACTTTGAGTCTGTGTCCCATTACCCAACCACACCCCCCGCGGTGCAGAGGAATTAATATTTTCTATAAATCCTGTAATTATCCTGTGAACAGCACAATTATGCTGCATTACATTTGTGCCTGTTCTAAGCTTTCATTTGTTAGATGTAAACATTTAAAACGCGCGTGCTCTCTCTCCCCGCAAGTTCCTGATTACTCTTTTTCTATTTAATACAACGGAGACCTAAAATGAGACGCAACAGGGGCTCTTCTTGACCTCCAAGGGGCTCTGGGAAGAAGGCTGGGACTCACACCCACACTCAGACACACAGCTTCCCACCCTCACACTAACCCTCAGCCACCCACAGAGCCCAGCCAGAGCTGAGCGGTTGAGACCTAGTCCCTACCAGCTCAGGGTGACCTTGGGCAAGTCACCACAGCGTTTTCTACTCTCTCTCCCCGCCCCTGACATCTTAACACAACTCATTTGGGCACTTATGGTCCTTAACTTCCAAATGGGCAGAGGTTAGTGTGTCCATCGCAGACAGATAAACTGAGGCTCTGAGAGATATAACTGCTGAGCAAGAAGTCTGAGGAGACAGAGAGAGGAGGTTGAAAGTGTGGCTCAGTGGTTTGAGACCTGCTTCCCTAGTCCATATGAGGCCCAGAGGTCTGTCCTCAGCACGGCAAGAAGAGAGAAGGGCAGAAGAGAGGTGCACAGGACCTCAGGCTAGCCTAGGTTTGAGTCCCCAACTCACATTTATTTATCCTGGCCCAATGATAAAATCTCCTGGAGCTTCGTCGGCAGTGTCCACAGTGGGGGTGATCCTAGCTCCTACCTTGTGATTATTATTATTATTATTATTATTATTATTATTATTATTATTCAGTCTTACCAAGTCTCATGATTCTGGAGGGGGACAGGCAGGATGGGAGGAGGGCCCTCAGGTCAGATCCAGCCTGGCCACACCCGGCTATGGGGACAGTGGTTATTTTGAAGTCACTGTTTGTCTATTTGATTTGGTCCTTTGTCTTTTTGAACCAGGGTCTCAGGCTGGCTCAGAACTTGCTTTGTAGACGACATGGTCCTGTTGCTCCACCTACCCACCCACCCACCCCACCCCACCCCACCCCACCCCACCCCACCCCACCCCACCCCGGTGCTGGGATTACGGCCTCGCACCTCCATGCTTGGTCTAGGATGTGCTGGGCTTTGTGCGCACTGGTAAGCATGCTACCCACTGAACCACAGCTGTAGCTGCTGTGGTCTGCACTGTCGATGGATTTAGGCTCACTCATCCTCCATTCATTCCCTAGGGTTTCCTGAGTGAAGCCAGCATGGGGCTGGGTTACTATGTTTTCCACCAGGGGCCTGGTAGGCACACACAACAGATAGAAATTAGGCAAAAGGCCGGTGGAGAAAACCAGAGGCTGTCCCAGAGAGAGACTCTGAAGGGGTCCAAGTTTAATCTTAGCTAACCTGTTCGGCAGCAGCCGTGGAGAACCCTCTCCTCGTTGCAGCTTAGGAGGCCCCTGCCTGATGTCCCTGGTGAGGTGAGATGGAGGGGTCGGGATGTAACCAATCAGATAACTGTTGCGCTGAAGGAGGAGAGTTTGCTCTATCAGAGAGCCCATCGGCTGATCCGGAAGGTCTGCAGAACCTTAGGGAAGGGAGTGAATCTGGAGTTCTGTGTCCCCTCCATATTGCCTTTGTGGCTCCTAGTGGTGGTGAGGTGAGGGGGTGAGGGGGTGAGTGGCACCAACATGGGCACCCCTGCCTACCTTTGCTCTTTGCCCATCGCTGCTCTATGTTTAGGCTCCCTCTGGGATCCAGATTATACAGATGCTGGTGACCATAGGCCTCCCCATAGGCCAGAGCTCAAGCACGCCTGGACACAGGAAGTACTTCATAAACGTGATTGCGAAAGCAAATGAAGGCCTTGCTAAGGTGACGCCACGCTGTGGAGAACAGGGCAGGCAGCGGGTGTGTGTGTGTGTGTGTGTGTGTGTGTGTGTGTGTGTATGAGGTGGGGTGGGCAGCAGGCCTCCATTATTGACTGGGTGCTGAGGTTGTACATGGCTGCTCTGAGGAGCTACGCAGCCCTCCAGAGTTGGCCCAAGCTGAGGCAAGGTGCAAGGCCTCTGAGCCTCCCCCACTTATCAACCATGCTAGGGCCACTTGTAGAGGGTGAGGGCTAGGGGACAACGGTGACAGAGGTGACAGAAACTGTAGCCCGCCGATCCCAATCCGACATTACAAGATGGCACTGGTTTCCTGTTGCACCACTTGCAAACAAGTCTACTGCGCACGCATCAGCAGATTCTGGCGCAAAACCTCTCCCGAGTGGGTATATGCAAATGAGGTATTGGTGCCTTAGCCAATCCCTGCAGGCAACCCCTCCCTGGGTGGGGACTATGCAAATAGGCCTATGCTAATTAGGTCCAGGTAGAACAACCAATCAGTGAGGGTATGCAAATTAGGTCACAGGGCAACCAATCAGAGAGGACATGCAAATTAGGTCCAACAGGGCGACCAATCAGAGAAAGCCACGCCCCCTCTTCCCTCTATATAAGCAGCACTCTCTGGCTGCTCTGGGTCCCGGCTTCACGATGGAGTGCTCCTGCAATAAAGCATGTTGAGAAGATCCCGGTCATCGCGTCCTTCTTCCTGGTCAAGCGAGTGTAGATCATCGCATCTTTCTTCCTGGTCTAGCAGACGCAGGCGTCTTCCTTCCTGGTCGAGTGAACGCAGATCATTGTGCATCTTCAGGGTCGAGCGGTCGTGACAAGAAACCAGCTAAGAAGGGCCAGGCAACAGGAGTCAGGAGCCCAGCTTATCTCCAGTACGAAGCCTTGGGGGGCTCCCTTGTGAGGTGACCATGAACTTGGCATCTCCAGGAAAAAAGAGCAGCAGAGAGAGTGGAGAGATAAAGCACATACTATGTGAGCCTGAGGCCTGGAGTTCAGGTCCCCAGAATCAGCAGAGAGCCAGATGTTGTGTAGAACATCTGAAATCTCAGATGGGAGACAGAAACAGAATTCCTGGAAGCTCAAGGCCCAGCTAGCCTGCTATGAGCAGTGCTGAACCAGAGACTCTCAAACAAGGTGGAAGTCGGGGACTCCACCCATGTGCCATGACATACATGTATCAAGTATGAACAGCCATGAATGTGTATTCATGCAAGTTACATACACGTTTATTTTATTTTAAACGGCCTCATTGTATAGTCCTGGCTGGCTTGGAACTCACTGTGTAGACGAGGCTGGCCTTGAACTCACAGAGATCTGCCTGCCTCTGTCTTCCATATGCCTGGATTAAAGATATTCCTCTCCACACGGGACCTATGTGCACACATTTTTATCTTCAAGTTGGAGAAGAACTGGGCCAAGGTGAGGGAGAGAGCTGGGATGCTCGGGAGGGTCAGGTGCAGGATGAAGGGAGGGGCCTCAGGTGCTGGCTGAGGAAATGAAGGGGAAGAAGCAGGAAGCAGGAAGCTGGATCCTTGAGGAATCTTCCCCTGGTGCCTAGCCAGAAGCTCCACAGGCTGCAAGGCAGTGCCAGACCCACAGGGAGCCAGAGGGTGCTACAGAGGCTGTAGCCTTGTAGCCTAGACCCAGGGCTGGAGTGACCCTCAGTGGTGACCCCAATGGCAGTGGAGAGACCAGGCCTGCCAACCTTAAGAAAGACTACCAGGGGTGTCCAATCTTTTGAAATATGACAAGCTATTGTCATCTACAAATGTGTTAGGACATGTTCATTACTATCCTGGGACATATGTAGCCCCAGGGCCACATTGGACACACCTCGCAGACTTATCGAAAGTTCTCTCAGTCACCATGTTTGTTTGTTTCATGGAAACCAGGTGCGTCCTGGAACTGTCCTGGTCAGCCTTAAGTCTGCATGCCACTCAGCCTGGGTCACAGTGAGAACCCACTTCTGTCAGAAGCCTGGGACAGAGGGTAAATGAGAAAGGACTAGCCTCAGGAGATTCTCTATGTCCTTTGTGGTCTTGGACCCCATCCTAGGCTAAGATGGAGACCAAGTTAGAGAAGATGAAGTAGGTTTGGTATGTCCGGGTCCGTGGGTCTAGAGTTGGCTTCCAAAGAATCTTCAGGAATAGACCAGAGATGCAAAAAAGCAAAGAGAGGGAGGAGTTAGAGGGAGGAATTAGAGGGAGGAGTTAGAGAGGACGCTTCAGGGGTCTGCCTGTGAGGACAGGGACATGAGGACAAAGGGGACACAGAACAGCAGTCCTCTGCTGCCTGGGTGGGGCCTTGCTGGAGAGAGAGAAAGTTCCGTGAGACTTGAGGCTGGCTCATGAAGGAGGGGTGAGAAACAAGGCCCTCTGGAGCAGACAGCCATGTGGCAGTCCCCAGTGTCCAGCCCTTATGCCAATGTCTGGGACCCCTCTCCACTCTTTGAGTACCCAGGTTCACCCCTACAAGCCCTGACACCCTACAACCTGGCCTCCTGAGGCCCCTTTCATAAGTCTTCTCCCTCAGGAGCTTCTTCTCTGGAAACTGCCACTTCAGCCCACATTCAAATCAGACAACAGGAAGAACTTCCTGACTGAGAGGAATGGGAGGCCTGGATAAGAAGCTGTTCTAAGAAAAGGAACTGGATAAAGGACTTCTGAAAGCTCTCTATACATATGCTGAGTGGGAAGAGCCAAGTTCTGCCTGCACAGGACAGGAAGGCCAGAGTCACAAGCCTGAGAGGAGCTAAGTACCTGCTGTAAACATTAAGACACAGAGTCTGGAACCAGAGTTCCTGAGTTCGAATCCCAGTTATAGCACTAGGCAGCTGTGCAATCTAGGCTAAGACACTTAACCTCTCTGTGCTTCTTCCCTTTATCTATTATACATAGTATTGCATTGTTTGTTTCTATAGTTTCTCAAGTAACCCAGGCTCACCTTGAACTCTCTATGTGACCAAAGCTGAGACTGAATTTCTGATCCTCCTGTAGCTAGCTCTACAGTGCCAGGATTTCCACCCCTGGATTTCTTTTTTTGTTTGTTTGTTTGTTTGTTTTTCAAGACAGGGTTTCTCTGTGTAGCCCTGGCTGTCCTGGAACTCACTCTGTAGACCAGGCTGGCCTCGAACTCAGAAATCCGCCTGCCTCTGCCTCCCAAGTGCTGGGATCAAAGGCGTGAGCCACCACCACCTGGATTTCTATAAACCATAAACAGGAGCCAATATCAGTACTGCCTCAAGGGCCCTTATGCAGTTTAAACATCCGAGCTGAACCTGCAAAGTGCTCAGAACAGTGGCAGCCACATAGTGAATGCCATTTAAATATTTGACCCAAAGGGGCTGGCAAGATGGCTCAGTGGGTAAGGCCATTTGCCATGGAAGTCTGGTGATATGAGTCCAATTCCTGGAACCCACAGAAAGGTGAAAGGTGAGAACTGACTTCACAGAGCTGACCTCTGGCCACTACATGTGTACTGTGACCTCTCTCTCTCTTCTTCTTCCCCCCCCCACAGTAATTATAGCAAATAAAAATATAAAATTTAAAGCCGGGCAGTGGTGGTGCACACCTTTAATCCTAGAACTTAGGAGGCAGAGGCAGGCAGATCTCTGCGTTTGAGGCCAGCCTGCTCTACAGAGAGAGTTCCAGGACAGAGGACAGCCAGGGCTACAAGTCTAAATAAATAAATAAATAAATAAATAAGTCTGTGGGGCAGCATGCTCCCTTAGACCCAGAATGGGAGGCAGAGGCAGGTGGAGTTCTGTGAGTTCGAGGGCAGGCAAGGCTACACAGAGAAACCCTGTTTTGAAAATAATAATAATAATAATAATAATAATAATAATAATAATAATATAATAATTTTATTATTTTATAAATAATTATAAAATAAAAATAATTATTATAAAAAAAATCCCCCAAAATCTAAATTTTTGACAAAAGAAAACTTACAGGAACAGACTCTACCTGGGGGCTTCTTGGTGACAGACATGGCCAGGTCATTCACTTATGACCCCAAGGGCGTTTTTATTATATCACCCTGTATGACAGCTCCTAGAGTCTCCGTCTTAGAAAGAATCAAACCAAGGCTGGGTTTTTTGGTTTCAAGGTGCTGTCACTTGCTGGTCTAGAACAACTCAACAAGTGTTCTTTGTTGTTTGGTCTTTGAGACACATCTTACACTATAGGCCAAGCTAGCCAAGAACTCACAGTAATCCTCCTGTCTCAGCCTCACAGGTGGTAGGATTGCAGACATGAGTCACCAGCTCTGACTTCTGCTAACACTCTTAACTGTCCCAGGATGTTGCTTTCCTCTACTCCAAAAAGAGTGATAGTGAGGCAGGAGAATGGACAGAATGACCTGGGGTGGGGGGACTCTTAAGATCTTTGAAGTCATAGTCCCAGCCACTGAGCCCAGAGCCTGTGAAGATTCCCACAGAATGCAGGTAAGTAGCTTGCTGGGGGCATAGCCATCTCATCTCATTAAGCAATTACCCTGTGAGTGCCACAGCCAGGAGGAAGTGACCTCGCTGCCAGCTGGATACCACCACTGCTGTGAAGCCACATAATGAGAGTAATCATGGCCACAGCAGCAACGGTGACATCATCAGTGGGGGCGGGGGCAGTAGTGGAAAAGGTGACGGCTGTTAGATCCTGGTGTCAGGAAGAGAAGGGACAACGCTGGTAATGAATAGGTGGCAGTTCTGTCCATGGTAAATGGTGGTGGCATTGTAGCCTTGATGGACAGGTGACGTGGGCCAGGCACGGGAGCTCAGTGGTTAACACTCCTATGATGCCCACCTGGCTGGACAGTTGGACAGCTGACAACCCCATCTCCTCCCTTGTAGTGGCTCAATCCAAGCAAGAGGTAGAGGACAGAAGTGGACACCAGCCTTCTGGCACTTTTGAGAAGGCTAGGCTGATTCCATGACAGGCTTCAAAATGGCAGTTAAGGAGACTGGGCCTAAATCTCTGTTTCCAAGAACTGAGCAAATCCAGGCAAGTCCGGGCCTCAGAAGCTGCCCCACCACCTGACCTAAGGCAAGAACAGTGCAACAGCAGCAGTTTCCAGACTTCCTCAGCTACTTCCTCAGTAACAGTTTCCAGACCTCCCCAGGAAGTTTCTAGCCCCCCACAACCCGGTAATAGGATGTCGGTAGAGATGGACCCAACAGATTAACATAGAGGTCACCTACCCCAGAATTCCATAATATGCTTTAAGTCAAGCCTGCAAACTTGCTTGATTGTCTTTCTATTCTCATAATGGGAGACCCCAGCATACTGGACTTCTGCAGAATAAAATACCTTTTGCATTTATGTATTATTTGAGTCCAGGGTATCATTCTTCGGCAGATCATGGACTCTTCTTTGTTGTAAAATAAGAATAGCTGGGTGGGAAGTCTAAATGGCTTACCTAGGCATGCAGGAAGCCTTAGGTTCTCCCCCCAGCACAATCCTGCCACTCAGGAGGCAGAAGGATCAGGAGTTCAAGGTCATCTTCACCTACATACAGTGTTTGAGACCATCCTCAAACGTAAATGGATAGAAGGAAGACGGCCACCAAACTCCACCCTTGGCTGCCATAGGGATTTTATCTTCTGTCACTTCCTGCCACCCTCTCGCTGGTTTACCAGCTAGTAAGTAACACGATGCTTTCCTGCCCAGCCTACCCAGCTGCTATGAGTGACATCAGTGGATATTTAGGTGTCCAGCTTCCTGCCTGTCCAGCTCCAGTGCAGTGGGTGAAGCATTGGTGAGTGTTTTGGAGACCCAGCTTTCAGGGCCCTGGAGTGGCATCTCTGAGGTTCTCATCAGCCTGTAGCTCCAGTACTGCTTGTAGCTCTCTTAGTGGTCGGCGCTGTGTGGTTCAGAGTTCACTGCCAGAGGTCTGGTTCAATCAGCCTCCCTGGCTAATATGTGAATTCTTACTTCTCTGGATTAAATACTAGTCTACCAGCCAGGTCCAGAATCACAGCTGTTCAGAAAACTGAGGCACAGACGTCTGAGCTACACAGCTAGATCTTGTCTCCAAAACAGCAATAAAGAAACTGTGGACCGGACAAATTGACTAGGGGCAGGAAATGAAGGTGAGCCAGCAGAAACAGAGCTACTGAAAGGGTGTTGGGGTGGCTGGGGAACCCTGTGAAAGCCTGTGGAGAGGGCAGGTCTGGAAAAGCCTTTCTGAGCTAAGGTTGAAAGAATGAGGAACTGGACAGGTGGGAAAACTAGAGGCAGGTGTGTCTCAAAGTCCCCAAAGCAGGAGCAAGATTGCTGTGTTTGCAGAGCAGAGGCCCAGCCGCAGACTCCAGAGCATAAGGGGCCATGAGCTGAGAGGAGAGGAAGCCTAAGACAGCCAGGGAAAGACCTAGCATTCTATTCTTGTCCCCTGGAAGCCACTCAGGCTGTCCTTTGATAAAACGAAGGACATGTCCTCATGGTTACCCAGGTTTAACTGGGTAAAGACAAAATGGAAATGAGAGCGTGGTTCAAGAGAAATGGAGTGAGGTGGGCTCCTGTCTCCTCAGTGAGGAGTGAGGCCAGGAGTCACTGCACAGAGCAGAAGGGGAGAAAGGCATGTCACTAGATCATATCAGGCCAAGTGTCCTTGCTAGAGACACTATATGTCCAAAGTGACTTGACTCCTGTCTTAGGGTTTTACTGCTGTGAACAGACACCGTGACCAAGGCAACTCTTATAAGGACAACATTTAATTGGCACTGGCTTATAGGTTCAGAGGTTCGGTCTATTATCATCAGTGTGGGAACATGGCAGCATCCAGGCAGGCCTGATGCAAGAGGAGCTGAGAGTTATACATCTTTATCTGAAGGCTGCTAGCAAAATACTGACTTCCAGGCAGCGAGGATGAGAGTCTTAAAGCCCATACCCACAGTGACACACCTACTCCAACAGGGCCATGCCTTCTAATAGTGCCACTCCCTGGGCCAATCATTTACAAACCATCACAGCTCCCAAGTGGCCTTTATGTTCCTGGACATTGTCAGTTGAGTGACAGAGACGCTCCCTGTCACTGGGACCAGCAAGGAGAGCCTCAAGAATCAAAATCACCATACCAACTAAAGCCCTATAAAGTGGTTCTGACCACCCTCCCACCAACAATCACAAAGTGATAGCACCCTGGCCAAGCAGGTCACCAGGGGTCCAGCCCCTGGCAGAGCTGTCCTGGTACACAACTGGAGGCATGCTGGGAGCGTCATGGCAGAAATCAGCTATGGTGGGGACTTTCAGTTACTGTCTTCAACCAGTGCTTTTCCAGGATATATACCTCTGACTGAACGGAGTCCTGCAGGCCATGACAGAGCCTACCCACACTCATCCACCCGTCCCTAGGCAGAGCCAAACACCAGAGCTGTCACTGGTGCCTCCAGCCTCTGTAAGCAGCAGAGCCTTGAACAGAAAAGCAACAAAGATGGCCACCACGAGCCTGAGTCCTGGCAGGTGTGTTCTGGGGTGAGAGAAGTCCCTAACCCTCATCTGATGCTGAGCCGCCCCTCCCCCACTGCCCTCCAGCCCACTCACCAAGAGCTTCCACACCAGCCCAGGAGCCTAAGGCTATGGGCTCCAAGCCACTTCCTGACTCAGTCATTTGGAGCAGGAATCCTGGGCTGGATCTGGGCTGGGAAGGACCAAGCAAGGTTGAGTCTCCCAGTCCCGTAGCCTAGGATGATCCCTGACTCTGATCTTAACTGAGCCTGAACATGTTGACAGAGAGCATGGGAAGCCCAGACAAAGTTCCTTCTGTTGCAGGCTGGGGCTCCGATTAGTCAAGAGAAAACATTCATACCTCCATCTGAACCTAGAGCAGGCCCCAGTTCAACTCTAAAATCATAGCAAACCTGGCCCATGAGCCCAAACAGGCTCCAAGGGTAGCTGACTCAGCAGCTTTCAGCTCTGCACCCAGGCCTGAGTCTCCTACCTGGGAAACCAAACATGGAAAAATAACGCCAGATTAAAACTATGTGTGGTGGCATACACCTGTACTCCCAGCACTTTGGAGATGGAGGCAGGAGGATTGCTAGTTAGAGACTAACTAGCCGGAGCTGCATAATAAACCTAAGTCTGAAAAAGAAGAAGGGTACGGTAGAAACCTAAGGGTTCTTTGGAAAGTCCGTTGTGTTGGATGGTGTTTTGCTGGGGCAAACTCATGAAGGAACGGTTCGTTAAAGTGGGCACAGGTGTGCAAGGCTAAGGTCGATTCGTGAAGGAACGTTTTGCTGAAGCAGATACAGGAGAGAGGATGTTCTGCTAAAGCAAGCACATGAAAGGACACGTGATGAAGGATTCTTTGCTAACAACATGCATGTATTGGTCCACCTTACGTTGTGTAGTTGAGCTGCATTTGCCAGGGCACCATAGAGAGAAACTCACCAAAACACTTCTGGTGGTGTGCTGCGGCTTGTTACTGCCGCGTCCTAGGACTCGGGCTGATTGGATGCACGTGCTGAGGAAGACCCGTGCTGGGGCAAGGCACGTGGAAGATGGGATGTTTGGAGGGTATAAGTAGAACTCCACAGAGTGACGGACACAGAGTTCTGCTTGCTGGTACAACTAGCTGTGCAAGGCTTGTGTGTCTTGAGTCTTCCTCCATCTTTGCTTCCCTGAGAGGCACAGCTGAGAATGTCTCCTGCTGTTCCTGCTGGTCCCTTCTGTTGACTCGAGCCAAGGCTGAGGCCTGGCTGTCTCTGGTAGGTCATGCCACGGCTGTTGCTAACCGAACTCTACTGAACGAGACTGCTGGTGTATCCATGAGGTGTTTGTAGTAGATCGAGCTGCCTGCTGACCTGTGAATTGAACTGCTGATTTCCAGACAACACAGAGAGTTGCTCCAAAAAACCTTTCTAAACAGGTCCACTTCCCCCATCCTTTCTTTTCCACTGCCTCTGGTGGGTGGTGGGTTACAAGGAAAGGTGAAGTGTTTAAGAACCATCATTAAAAATCGGGATTTGAAAAAAATCAAAGTTACACAAGGGTTGGGGTGTGGTTTAGGAACCAAGAACCTTCCTAGCATATACAAGGAAGGCCCTGGGTTTGATCCCCAGCACCACAAAATAAACAGACAAATAAGAACCATTAACCCCCCTTATATCATCTTACTTAGTGATGTGTCTTTATCTTAGGAAATAAAGCCTAAAGACAAAGTATAGTTTCTACGGCATTAGATCCTCTTCCCTCCTTGTCAGGCTCCTCTTTTGATCTGGAGAACTCTTACCCTACCCCCAACCTCCTGTATCCTAACTGCCCCTTGGGAGCTGGCAGGAGACAGCTTTGGGTCAGTCCTAGAGACTGTCTGAGAGAGCTGAATGAGGGGTGTGGTGTGTGTGTGGGGGGGGGGTAGGTCTTACCTAACCTTGAGAGCAAGACCCCCCTCTCCACACTGCATCTCTGACATCCAAACCTAAAGGTCTCATTGGTCCCTCAGAACCCCCAGCTGCAAGCATGACAATGGTTTGACTTCCCAAATAATGCAGGAGACCCAGGAAACTTATCTCGGTACAATCCAGCATTCAATTGAATCCGGGTTCAAATCCTGGACCCATTTCCTAGCTCAGATACTTTGTGTTAGTGACTTGGCCTCTCTGGGCCTGATTTCTCCCCCATCAAATGACAATAACAGCAAATTGGTGAATGTGGTGGAGGCAAGAAAGCACCCCAGTGAAATGCTTTGGGGCCAGCAAACTGGCTCAGTGGATAATATTCACAAGTCTGAGGACCCGAGTTCCATCACTGGAAGCCAAGTGAAAGGAGAGACTGCATAGAGTCATCCTTTGACCTCCCCATGCTAGCCACGGCTAGTGCTTACCCATCACTCGTACACATTACTTTCTTTTTAAAAAGTGTATTTATTTTTATCTTGAGCATAAGGATGTTTTGCCTGCGGGTATACATGGGTAGCACTCACATGCCTGGTGCAGGCAGAGGCCAGCAGAGGGCGCCATCTCACCTAGAACTGGCGTTACCCGAGTAGGGAGTCTTTGTGGGTCCGGAGACCTGAACTCAGGTACCTGAACTCAAGAGCTGCAAGAGCTTCTAACCACTGAGCCATCTCTCCAGCCCTCTAAAAAGAACCCGAGGCTCTATTAACCACCTAGCCATTTTTCCAGCCCCCTTGGAAACTTTTATAATTAAAACAAGCACTTTATAAACTGTAGACCGCCGTCGCAACAGTCCTGGCAGGGAAGGGCGACAGCTGGCGTTAATATGGGCGAAAACTTCACCTGCCAGCGGAGCGCAGGGCGGGGACCATTCTTCTCTGGCCTCCCTCTGAAGAGCTCACAGCTTCTCCAGGACGCAACGCTCCCTCACCCAGAACCACATTAGCTCTCTGAGCTGCCTTCTTGCAAAAAGATCAGGATGGAGAGGCAGTTGAGTCGCCTAGGACTCTCCACTGCAGGGACCTAAACCAGACAGGGCAGAGAATGACGGAGAGAAGGGAGCCAAGGGAATCCACGCCAGGGCAGGGATTTACCGACCAGGCAGAGGGTGAGGCGCTGAGGCTCCGCCTCTCTGACGTCAATGCCCGGGCCTCCTCCCTCGCCCGCGGTGTGTTCCTGGGACCCACGAGTCCCGTGGGAACTGCTGTGTCTGCAGCCGTGTGGGTGCGGGGAATGAGGCTGAGCGGCAGGGCGGGCCCAGGACGGCGCTGCCCCTCACTCAGGTCTGGGAGGGGACAGCTCTAGCCCGAGGGCCTTACCCAGGCGACTGGGCGCCCTGAGCTCCGCGACTGCCCACTGCTTCGGGGGTGGGGTGACTCTGCCTGCAGCTAAGGGAACAGCAGAGGGACAGCCGCGAGTGAAAACGTACTCTCAGCTCCCTCCGCCCGCTGGTAACTTCAGAATCTGCATCAATCCGTCCTCATCTGACTCTTAGGCATGCCTGTGACAAAAGTCAGGCTAAGTACATACAGGTCAGAGGCAGAGGGACTCTGTAATTCTTTCCAGTATTTCTTTGCATTTCAGTTAAGACACTGATTTCTCTTCTTCCTCCTCCTTCCACCCCCCAACTCGGTCTTCCTCCTCTTTTCCTTCTCCCATCTTCTCCCTTCTCCCTGTCCTCATGGAACTCAGCATCTCTTCCCCTGAGATACCAGCCACAGGATGGGTATCCACAGGATGGGTATCCACAGGATGGGTATCCACAGGATGGGTATCCACAGGATGGGTATCCACAGGATGGGTACAGTATAGAATAGAGTTTATTTAGGGCGTGGGGAGGGGGAGTTGAGAAGGGAGGAGAGAGAGAGAGAGAGAGAGAGAGAGAGAGAGAGAGAGAGAGAGAGAGAGAGAGAGAGAGAGAGAAAGGTGGAGAGAGAGAGAGGGAGGGAGAGAGAAGAGAGAAGAGAGAAGAGAGAAGAGAGAAGAGAGAAGAGAAGAGAGAAGAGGGAAGGCCAGCCAGGAACACATGGAGAGAGGGAGAAGGGGCAGAGAGAGCAAGGAGAAGACAGACTATCCCTTTTATGTTAAGCCACCTAACTGTGGGAAGGAATGCTAACAGGGTTAGAATTTAAATCAGCATGTGAAGAGACATCTGCAACTCATGTTTACTGTAACAATTGCTCAAAGAGGTAGATGAAGAAAATATGGCTATATACAAACAGTAAAATATAGAAAGGTGGGATCCTGTCTTTGTCAGTACATGGATAAAAGACAAAAACCACACGATCTCATTCATAATATGGAACTTAAGGTGTTATTTTTAGGCTGGAGAGATGCCTTGGGTTCAGAGCCCTGACTGAGCTTCCAGAAAACCTGAATTCACAACTTCCTGTAACTTGAGATCCAGGGCATCTAGTGCCCTCTTCTGGCCTTCTTGGGTACCATATACATATGTACACACACACACACACACACACACACACACACACACAT
This sequence comes from Rhabdomys pumilio, assembly GCA_030674055.1. Classification (NCBI taxonomy): domain Eukaryota; kingdom Metazoa; phylum Chordata; class Mammalia; order Rodentia; family Muridae; genus Rhabdomys; species Rhabdomys pumilio. The sequence goes on along the minus strand of JANHMN010000004.1, from coordinate 19,198,588 downwards.
CAGTTTTAAAAATAAAATACATCTTAGCAAGGAGATGGTGGTGCTTTAATCCTAGCATTTGGGAGACAGGCAAACAGATCTCTGTGAGTTCAAGGCCAGCCTGGTCTACAGAGTGAGTTCCAGAACAGCCAGGGCTATACAGACAAACTCTGTCTCAAAAAAATAAAAAGTAAAAAAAATAAATAAAGTATTAAATAAGGCTTTTTTAAAATGAGCGCTGTTCTCACAAAAGTAGCAAATAGAAAAGTAGTTACCAAACACTAAGGGAAGTAGAAGGAAGAAGAGAGATCAGACAGTGGGTACAAAGTTAGCTAACAGTTACAGGAGGATGAAGCTCTGGTGTTCCGTTGACAGGTGTAGACCACAGTTAACAGATTATGTTTATGTAATAGATTATTATGTGTTAAATTATGGTTTAGCTTTTATTTTGTTGTTGTTGTTTTGGCTTTGTGTGTGTGTGTGGTGGTTGGTTGATTTGGTTTTTGGCTTTTTGAGACAGGGTTTCTCTATGTAGCCCTGGCTGTGGTGGAACTCACTGTAGACTAGACTGGCCTTGAATTTAGAGGTCCACCTGCCTCTGCCTCCCAAGTGCTGGGATTAAAGATGTGTGCCACCACCACCACCACCACCACCAACAACAACAACCACCTGGTTAGATGATGTAACAGATATTTCCTAATAGCTAAGCGGAGGATTTCAAATTATTTCAGCAAAAAGAAGTGATGTATTTTGTATGTGAAATATATGCTGATGTTATCATTGTATAATATATACATACATTAAAGTACAGCCTGTACCCCATAAATATGTGCAATCATATGCTGATAAAATATTATAAGAGAATAGCCTGGTGACTGTGGTTCTAGCACTCTGGAAATAAAGGCAGGAGGGTTAAAAGCTGAGGGCCAGCATTGGTTACTGTGAATTCAAGTAACTTCAGGCCTAGCCTGGAATAGACATCTTATGAAATGGGATAAAGGGGAGGGGGAGATGGCCCCAAAAATTAAGAGTGTTTGCTGCACAATCATGAGGGCCTGAGTTCAAGTCCCTTGCACTCATGCAAGAAGCTGGGCCTGTAAGCCTAGCACTGTGGGACACAGGGAAGGGGGAGCTTAATGTCCACCAGAGACACAGAAAAGAAGCAAAAGGTCTGAAGACATTCCCTAAAAGTCCTCAAATGAGGGGCTGGCTCAGTGGTTAAGGCTGCTCTTCCAGAGGTCCTGAGTTCAATTCCCAGCAACCACATGGTGGTTCACAACCATCTGTAATGGGATCCAATGCCCTCTTCTGGCATGCAGGTGTACATGGAGACAGAAAGCTCAGATTCATAAAATAAATAAATCTTTGCCCTTCTCTGAGGTGAAGCTGTGGGGCAATGGGGGCAGGGATTTGTAAGAGAGGAAGGAGGGGACTGTGATCAGGATGTAAAATGAATAAAAAAATAAAATAAAGAACCCTCAGATGACCAATGGGCACTTGAAAAGACATTACTAGCTATAGAAAAATGTAAATCAAAACAATCACTAAAGCCAGTGACACGCTCTGAGTGTAAAGGCATGTGGTATCAAGTCTGACCACCTACGATTGATCCCCAGGTTCCGAATAATGGAAAACGTGAACCAACTCATACCACTTGTCCTATGCTTATGTCCTCCGCATCTCAAGCCCTTCCCTCAACAAATACTAGAATGAAGAGTTACAAATGGTGACATACCACACTGCCTAAGATGGCTATAATGTAAAAAGTCCCATAGTAACAAGTGTTGGCAAGGAGGTAGGGAAACAAAGCCACCATACACTGCTCATGGAAAGGTAAATGGCACACTTGCTCTCAGAAGATAGTCTGGCAGTTTCCCATAAGGCCTAACAAGAATCACCTTAGCAGTTTCCACAATAAATAAAACTAGGTAACAGAAAAGCACACCGATATGTCACAGCCTTCTTCATAACAGCCAGGAAGTGAAACCAACCAAATGTCCATCAGCTGCTGGATAAATAAAAGATAAAGAAAATATGGACTATCATGTATCAGTAAAATATAGTGGGCATGAAAGGAAAACCAGAACTGAAAACCCGAACTGGGGTGTAGCTGGGTGGTAGAACACATGCTTTGTACGTGTGTGGGAGCAAAGATGGGGGAGGGGTTTAACCACTGTGCTGGCAGAAAACACAAGGTCCTGTTACATGCTGTGCTACAGGTGATTTTTTTAAATAACATTTTTGCTTTATTCTGCAGTTTACACATGAACCAATACGTGGTTTTTGTCTTATGGCTTTTTCTTCCAATACATATGTCCACAGAGATTTCTTCTACAAAGACATGTTACCGCTCAAGTGGTTTTCACAGGTGCAGCTGTTTGGACTCACTGCACCCAAGGCTGTCTGTGCTGGTCCCTGCTCTGCTCCTGGCACTCAGGAGGTGTTCGTAGGCCAGGGGTGTCATTAGGCACCACATGATACTAACTCTGAACACATAAATTTCTAGGTCCTGGATTAAGGGTTTGTGGTGCTCACTTGTGCTTGGGTTCCATTTATAAGAACTGTGATCAGCTGGGTGGCAGTGGCACACGCCTTGAATCCCAGCACTCAGGTCAGGAGGCAGAGGCAGGTGGATCTCTAAGTTTGAGGCCAGCCTGGTCTACAGTTCCAGGACAGCCAGGGCTACAGAGAGAAACCCTGACTCAAAACCAAACCAATACAACAACAGAAGAAGGAGAAGGAGAAGGAGAAGGAGAAGGAGAAGGAGAAGGAGAAGGAGAGGGAGAAGGAGAAGGAGAAGGAGAGGGAGGGGGAG
>JANHMN010000004.1:19169144-19191403 GCA_030674055.1 Rhabdomys pumilio | reverse complement strand
CTCTCTCTCTCTCTCTCTCTCTCTCTCTCTCTCTCTCTCTCTCTCTCAGCTTCCTATATCCCCAAGTCAACCCTAGCTCCATTGGACAAACATGGACAGCATTAGCATTTGCTAATGGAAGCGTTGACAAAGGGTGATTCACAGTACATGTGTTGGCTAATTGCTCTCTTTGGCCTAGACAAGAGATAGAAAATGAGATTTGAATTTCCTTAGACAACCTGATCAAGTCTATTTGAAGGACACTGCCCCAGCCTGTCCCTGAATGGATTTCAGCATAGCTGGTCCACCTGGAATAAATCTCTCCTGTTTCCTAACCCCACTTTCTCCATTTATAAATTGAGAAGATGAAGACAGTAGAAGCCAACAGCCTTCTTAGCTGGAGCCTTTAGATGTCTATGAGTTTGTAGCCTGGTATCTCTCTGGTTGCCCTGGTATCTCTCTGGTTGCCCTGGCTATTCGGGGACAAACACAGAGAGATAGGGCAGAAGGGGCTCCAGCAGAGAGCCTTGCCAGGAAGCTGCCCTGGTCAAGCATCCAAGGTCTCTTCTCCCCAATTCAATTGTTCCTTCCCATAGTCCAACTCCATTTTCCTCTTAGCATACCATCCAAAATGTCTTATTTACATCACCATTGTCTTTCTACAGTCAAAAGTTCTAGAAAGACTAGGACCTTGCCTGACCTATCTCACAGTTCAGCGTCTGGTACCTAGTACCCTGTGAGCATATGTTGACTAAGGAATGAAGAAACAAACGGATGGGTGTTGTGGGTAGTGCCAGGGCTGTGCCAAATGTGACCCTGTGACCTGTGTCAACTTCTAAGAGGAGGGGTTGAAAACAGAGTCAGGAGACCTGAATTCAAGCCCTATACTACCAATTAGTGGTTGTATGACTTTGGGAACATCACAACCTCTGGAGCCTTGGTTTCTTAATCCACATATCTAGAAAAATGATCTCATCTGCTGAGGCATATTCTCAGGAATGAATAGTTACATATGTAACATGACTTAGTGCATAGTAGAGGTTTAAAAGAAGTTACCTTTCCTTCTCCTTCCTCCCCTTCTGCTGGAGGAGGAGAGGAAGAATGTGCCGGGGCTATGTTGTGGTTTCCTGGTGCTTTGTGTTGTTTTTGATGCTTGGGGATTAGAGCCAGGCTCTCGTTCTAGGCAAGCATTCTGAGCCACTGAGCCAAATCCATGTGCAGGAGAGTATTACAACTGGACCTCAAACACTTTCATCAGTAGCCTCAGGGATCTAGAGTTCAGAGACAACTCAGCCAAAGATCTCCTTTTTATTTCCCCTGTTTTGTGGCACCAGAGGTTGAAGCCTGGGTCTCCAGCACACTAGGCAGGCAATGGTCACTGGTTCACACTTCCAGCTCTATTATTTATTATTATTATTATTATTATTATTATTATTATTATTATTATTATTGACGGGGTCTCACTATATAGCCCTGGCTGACCTGAACTCAACAGGTAGACAAGGATAACTGAACTTCTGATACTCCTGCCCACACCATTGGAATGCTGGGGTTACATATCTGGTTGAGCACATGACTTCTCCAGGGGTTTCCAGGAGAAGGAAACAAGAGCAGCCTGATGTTGGGGCTGGCTTTCAGAAAGAAGAAATGTGTGTTCTGGTCCAAGGCAGGCCAAGCTGTGCCCTGACAGACACTGGGGTGTAGTCGCTGTTTCTAAGTCCCAGTTTCTCCTTCTCTGTCTTTTACTCCTTAGCCTGCCTTATGAGAAAATTCAAGGATACAGAATTTGATATACTATTACGAGAATGACAAGAAAAAAATACTGCAGCGACGAACAGGGAGGTTCGATTTCTAGTCTCCCTTCTTCCCATGACACATATATTTAAAATCTGAAGAGGAGGAGGGGGTAAGATTCAAAAGTAGCAATAAAAACAAACAGAAAAACAAAACAAAACAAACAAAAGTAGCAACAAGCCTCGGCCTCTATGATCTGTAAAGAGAACGAGAAAAAAATAGTAATATTCGTCCCAGAAAAACCCCGAGTCGGCCTAGATGGAGCAGAACGCTGCATAGATCTTTACACTTCCATCGGGACCATAGCCGGCACTCACACGCTACTGATGATGGGCAATAACGCCTTCTCTCTAAGCAGATTTCACCTCACCTAAAATGGAACAGGTACGCCAGGCATGCTGTGATTCGAAGGGCCAATCAAGGAAATAAATTAGAAAGCAGCCGCCTCGTTAAACACTGCAACATTTCTCTACAGAGACCTCTGCCGCTAGAGGGCGGTGTCCCTCTAAGTCCCGGCAGGCTCGGGCCAATTACAAGCAACAGTTCTTTAAAGACCAAAGGAGGGAATTCCGTCGGAGAGAGGGGGCGGGGAAGGGGCGTGTCTTTCGGCCAATCAGAAACTCCTAAGAGCCAACGATTCCCTTGCTAAACTGTGTGGGCCAATGGTAGGGGAGGGACGAGAGGAGGGCATCTCCTGCTGTGTGACAGCTGTGTCGACCAATGGGCATGCGGCCCGCGGCCTATAAGTGTCAGCTGGCCCCGATCCGCCTGGCTCTAAGATCTGTTAGTCCTCCCTGCCGTCGGAGGTATTCCCTGGGTTTGCCTCGCCGCCGCCGGGTCCCCGCACCCCGCCTTGGCCCGTGCACAGCCACTCTCCCTGCCCTCCTCGCCTTCACCATTCCCGGGTTTCTGCCGTCCAGGCACCGGGGCCGGGTGAATGATGCCGTCGGAGAGTGGAGCTGAGAGCCTGGAGCAGCCAGCTGCGCAGGTGGGGACCGGTGCAGCCTCGGCAGTGGCCACGGCTGGGGCGGCCGGCGGCGGCCCGGACCCGGAGGCCTCCTCGGCCTCTCTGGGACGGCACCAGAGCCGGCTGAGCTGGCCACAGGTGAAGCGGCTGGACGCACTGCTGAAAGAGCCGATCCCCATTCACGGGCGAGGCAACTTCCCCACGCTGAGTGTGCAGCCCCAGCAGATCGTGCAGGTGAGGGGGCCCTGGCAGAATCGGGGGTGGGGTGGTGCTCTGCTGCAAGGCACCTGGAGTCTGCGATTGGCCCGGCAGCTAGAGAAACTAAGGAACGGGAACCCGGGCCACCAGTTCTGCTCTTCCTGCGCCCTGCTGAGCTTGCCTGTCTGCCGTTCTGGGAACCCCTTATTGGGAACCACTCACCAAGGGAGATGGGTGGAGATGACTGAGGCACTAGACGGGGCATCGCCCTGGCAGCCGCCAATGAGGAATGTGTGTACTTGGTTCCAAAATAGCTTTTCTTCCTCTACTCCACATCCTTGGATCTCCTGCATCCTCAGGATTCTAGGGGCACTCTACCTTTGTGTTCCCACAGCTCTTGTCTCAAGAAACCTTTGCTAGGTGAAAGAAACAGCCCAGAAATCCTTGGGAAAGCTCCCTGCCTCCCACATGTCGCGGCCAGACCCGAGACCTCACCCCTTTGAAGATAGCATCAAATTTCCATTTTAGGTGTTCCTCCTCCCTTAAGACTGACTGAAAATGAAGGCGGGTCCAAGGTTCAGACCCCAAAGCACTATCTCCCTCTTGAGGATCAGATTCTGGCAGCTGTCCCTTCCCTCCCACACCCCCCTCGTCCCCGCCTCAGCAAACTCCAGCTCTTCTTTTTACCTAACCCTGTAAGACCCCAGTCCTTACTCTTTCCGTGTTCAGCACCAGCACTGTGAGAATTCTGAAATACCAGAGAATGCCCGTTCTTATCCCCAATTCTGACTGAGACCTCGGGTGATCGGGTGAGAGGATGAGCTACCTAAGGCTATCCAGTGAAGTGGATGTCAGGCTCAGGGAAGGAGTCCTGGAGCTCCCAGGAGCAGACGGTACCTGCTCAACAGTTTCCCACCCCTCCCCAGGTTCCCAGGCTCAACCTCTAGTCCTGGAGTCCCTGGATAATGAAAACCAGAAAAATTAACTAGTGATAGCTCCAGTGTGTTACTGCCAGTTATGGGCTTTACACACAAGCCAGGTAAAGCTGGACATATTATCCTCCTATCCCCTTATTATAGCCTCGGACAGAGAGGGGGGTGGCTGTTGGGGGAGTCTTGCCCTCCCTGCCTAGGAACAAGGAATGAGATGGAGGGGGTGGGGACGGATTCTCCTGGGCTGACTCACTGGCTGTCCCAGTGTGGCTGGCTAAGGCATTCCATGGTCTCCTGACATCGCCTGAATTATTAGTAAATGGCTTCTGCTTGTTTTGTTTTGTCCGGGCACCTATGAAACTTAAATGATCCTCCTGCCCCAGCTTCCTCTGTAGCTGGGACTACAGGTGTGTTGCTACCCTTCTGATGGTTTTTTCTCTTGAGGAAATCCCATAATCCCAGGCACAAAGGGAAGGAAAAGGGGGGTGCTCCGATTGGCATGATTAGGCCTCTCTTCGAGAACAAGTATCCAAACTGACACTGAGAGCAGGAATGTGACTGCATACTGACCTCGGTCTCCCAGTCAGCTGAGGGGAGTGAGTAGGAGCCACGATCCTTCTAGGCTGGTCATCCCAGAACAGGGAGCTGTTAGCTGTGGAGAGGTGGCAGAGGCTCTGGGCTAAACTGTGAAGTCGGGCTACTGGGTTCATTGTTTATTCCCTCTGTTGAGCTTAGTGGCCCCATCTGTTCAATGGATGTGGGTCTGACTATTCAGCAGTATCCTTTCTGGTTCCAGACTCCCAAGGGACCACACTACTTCACCTGCCTATGCAGCCAGTCTGTCTCCTGGTGGGGATCCACAGCCAACAACTCTTAAAGCTGTTGAGATATGAGGGCCTGCAGGAGGGAGATGTGGGGGACAGGGAGGAGCCTGCTCAGGGCTTCTCACCAGTGCTAAATTGTCTCCCTGTTCAAGAATGGAAGCTGTCTTCTGCCTCTGCACTCAACAAGGTCTTCCCAGCAGCAAGTCTGCGCAGCTGGGAAAACAGATCTTTGCTTGTTGTGCCTGGCTAAAGGGACCCACTTTTCTTACAGGAGCCCCCTTTGCTATCGCTCTGGAGACCAGGTCCTAGTCAACTCAGCCACTTACTGACTTTGCGACCTTGAACGAGTCACTTGCTTTCTTTCTCTGGGCCCAGAGAATTGAACTGAATAATATGATCTCTCCAGCTGCAGTCAGAGGGCTCGCTCTTGCAAGCTTTGCAGTCTTCAGCCGTACTAAGGTCTTAGCAGAAACCCTGGACTGAGCAGTTTGGGGAATTGGGTGCCTCAGCACAGGAGAGAGGAGGCTACAGTCACTGCCCCCTCCGTGGCTGGAAAGTCTGATTTGGGAAGCTTGCAAGCTGCCCTGCAGTCCTTGGGTGTGGCAGTATCTGGGGGCCGCCTGTCAAACTGGCTGTAGTCATACCTGGGAAAGAGACAACAGCCAATGGTTGGGTGACACAGCTGGCCCCATGGCCCTGACGCAGAGGGTTTAATAAGGGAATTGCTCCCTACTCAACAGGCCACAAGCCATGCCCTGGGGTGGGCATCAGCTGGGGAACAGGAGTTGGCATGAAGGCCCAGTCAGCTCACCTAGAACTGGGGGAGGGGGATAGTCTGCACTTCTCTCATTGGCTACCTGGGGACAGTTGTCAAAGTGTGTCCTGAAAGACCCTATGATAGCTGCAGTAAGTTCCCAGCCCCCACCTTCCCACCACTCACTGCTCTGAGACTAGGTGATTTGAGGTTCATTCTCACTTTGAAAAAAAAAAGTGTAGTGTTGCCCCTGTGGTTCTGTCCCTTAGGAGATGGAGGTAGGTGGGTTGGAAGTTCACTCAACTATTTTGAGGCCAACTTGGGCTACTGAGACTCTGTCTCAAAAATTTTTTTATATAAGATAGATAGATAGATAGATAGATAGATAGATGGCAGGCATGGAGAAATTGGTTTGATTTTGACACACAATTTTGCTTTAATATCCCAGGTTGGTATCCAACTCTCAGTAATCCTCCTGCCTCAGCCTCTCAAGTGCTAGGATTTCAGACATTCTCCACCATGCCCAGCTGAAGTTTTGAAAGGGCAAGCAAGATTAGAACTATATACAAGTGGATATAGTTGCTGCTTCTGAAGCCTGGAGGTGCCCGTGGTAGGGAGGAGAGCAGTCTATCCTGGGGGGAGGGGGGAACTGTAGAGAGTGAGCTTAGCAGATATGATGTCTAGGTTTGGTCCTTACTCAGCAATAAAATATAAGGATGGGCTTGGAATCAGCCATACCTGGGTTTGATCTTAAGGATGTGTCTTCATGCCTGTGAATCTAAGCTTCCCCATCTGTAATATGGGGATCATGAATACCTGTCCTTGTAGGTTCTCACTGGTTACTTCTGTTAGGTTTTGGTACTGGGGATGGAGTCCAGAACCCTACACATGTTAAGCATGTCCCCTGCAGCTCAGCCACACCCCAGTCCCCTCCCCCACCATCGATTCTGCTGAGGTCCTGCTTCTGGTGCTTACTAAATACCTAACCGTGGTACTCCTCCCTTTCCCACCCCTGTGCTGAATGTTCTGATGGCCAGTCCTTTCCTTCCCACCCCCATTACCATGACAACTCCTCCCGGAAGTCTTCCTGGAGGGAGCCACCCGCCTCGGATTGCCCCACCACGGCTTGCCGCCTCAGCACTTAGATGCATTCTTTGCAGTTAATTCCCTGGGAGGCTGGAGAACAACCTGCCCCAGAGCTGGCGCTGACTTGGCAGTGAGGTGGGGTAGCAGAGTCACTAAGGGCAGGAATGCTGCCTGGTCACTTTCAGGACCATGTGTGAAGGACTTGGGGTTGCTGAGAAACCTAACGTCTGTATTCACCCCAGCTCCACTCCTCCCACGGCTCCCACTGCCCAGGCCTCTAGCTAAGAACCAAGTTCCAGAAGACTCACAGGTGTCCCCGACCTGTTCCCACACCATCAAGCCCTGGGGCTCCAGGTGAGGTCCTCCAGATGCTTCTGCCTCAGCCTTCTAAGTGGCTGAGGATTACAACTTGGAGCCTTAGTCTTCTCATCTGGAAAGTTCATGTGGTATTTTGCTAACCTGGTTCATTAGGGTGGGCTGTGTGTGTGTGTGTGTGTGTGTGTGTGTGTGTGTGTGTGTGTATGTGTGTGAGTGAGTCATAGTCTGGAGAGATGGCTCAGCAGTTAGGAGCACTGGCTGCTCTTGCAGAAGACTGGCTTCTATTCCCAGCACCTACATGACATCCCATAACCACCTGTAACTCCTGTTCCAAAAGACCTTGAGACCTCTTGTGACTTCCATTGGGTGGTCCACATGTATCTATGCAGGTAAAAACACACATACACATAGAATAAAAATAAATCTTTTAAAACTTGAAAAAATTTTTAAAATTTATCATCGTGGCACACGCCTTTAATCCCAGCATTCAGCAGGCAGATCTCTTGAGTTTGGGGCCAACCTAGTCTACAGAGCAAATTCCAAGACAGCCAAGGCTACACAGAGAAACCTTGTCTCAAAAGACCTCAAAATATTAAAATTAAAAATTAAAAAGAATGGCCAGGCATTGGTGGCGCACGCCTTTAATCCCAGCACTTGGGAGGCAGAGGCAGGTGGATTTCTGAGTTCGAGGCCAGCCTGGTCTACAGAGTGAGTTCCAGGACAGCCAGGACTACACAGAGAAACTCTGTCTCGAAAAACCAATAAAATAAAATAAAATAAATAAAAAGAATATATGTGGCCTTGCAAAATCTAACCAACTTGGGTTCTGGGTCTTAGCCTGAAGACTCTATGGCCTTGAACATGTTTCTTTACACCCCTGTACCTCGAGTCTTCTGTCTGCTGACTGGATAGTAATCCTCAAAAAGGATTGTCAAGGATGATAATGTATGCAGGCATGTAGGGTGCTAGGCAGCCCCGCTGAGCTGGTTACACTCAGTGCCTGGCTTGATACCAGGTGTGTGGCTGGCAGTGTTAGGAAGGTCAGATAGCACCGTGGGAAGACCTAGGCTCTGAGCTGCTGAATGCCCAGCTCTGTATTTGCTGTGACTTTGGACAGCTCTCAAGCTGCTCTGTTTCTATTTCCCAACCCGTGAAGCAGGACTAAACCTTGCCTCAGCGGGTTATTATGAAGATTAAGTGAGGCTATATTTTAATGTAAAGTGCTTAGTAAGTTCTCCGCTTGCCTTTGTTATTTTTATTGCTCCTCTGAGTCATTCCTTTCAACTGGGCCCTTCTCCAGATTGGCACATCGAGGCTTTGTGAGTTAAAAGGGTTCACAGAGGCTGGTCAGCAGTGATGGATGGTAGGATGATGAATCCTGGAGGCGGTTGGTGCAGACCGGAGGGGCCCAGGCGCCTGACCCTTTTCTCCTCCCCTGCAGGTGGTCCGCAGCAGCTTGGAAGAACAGGGATTGCGTGTACACAGTGTGCGCCTGCACGGCTCAGCGGCGAGCCATGTGCTGCACCCCGAGAGTGGCCTGGGCTACAAGGACCTGGACCTCGTGTTCCAGATGGACCTGCAGAGCGAAGCATCCTTCCAGCTGACCAAGGCAGTGGTCCTGGCTTGCCTGCTGGACTTCCTGCCAGTGGGAGTGAGCCGGGCCAAGATCACGCCGCTGACACTCAAGGAGGCCTATGTACAGAAGCTGGTGAAAGTGTGCACAGACCTGGACCGCTGGAGCCTCATCTCATTATCCAACAAGAGCGGTAAGAACGTGGAACTCAAGTTCGTGGACTCTGTGAGGCGCCAGTTTGAATTCAGCATCGACTCCTTCCAGATCATCCTGGACTCGCTGCTCCTCTTTGGACAGTGTTCATCCACACCAATGTCGGAGGCCTTCCACCCTACTGTGACCGGTGAGAGCCTATATGGGGACTTCGCTGAGGCCTTGGAGCACCTGCAGCACCGTGTCATTGCAACACGCAGCCCCGAGGAGATCCGAGGTGGTGGCCTTCTCAAGTACTGCCACCTCCTGGTACGGGGCTTCCGGCCAAGGCCCAGCACTGACGTCCGTGCCCTACAGCGATACATGTGTTCCCGTTTCTTCATCGACTTTCCCGACCTGGTGGAACAGAGGCGGATTCTGGAGCGCTACCTGGAGGCCCACTTTGGCGGTGCGGAAGCAGCCCGCCGGTATGCTTGCCTTGTGACACTTCACCAGGTGGTCAACGAGAGTACAGTGTGCCTCATGAGCCATGAGCGCCGCCAGACTCTGGACCTTATTGCCATGCTAGCCCTCCAGGCACTAGCTGAACAAGGCCCTGCTGCTATGGCTGCCCTGGCCTGGCGACGGCCTGGCTCAGATGGGGTTGTACCAGCCACTGTTAATTACTACGTGACCCCCATGCAGCCTCTGCTGCCCCGAGCTCACTCCTATCCTACCTGGCTGCCTTGCAACTGACTCTGATCCTGGCCAGAAGGGAATGAGCTTCGCGGGGTGGGGTGGGGTCATCAGGTATGTGTGGAGGATGTAACCAGACACAGGCCACCTGTGCCAGCTGGCCCGGCACTATAGGGTTGGGCCTTTGAACAGACCAGACTTTCCTGCACGAGGCTCCAATGGGCTTAAAGCCAAGTCAGGGTTCCTAACAGAAGGACCTCTTGGTCATCACACTGCAGTCTTAGACCTGAGTGACTGCAGAACACAGGGGCTACTTGTCTTGAAAAGATAAAGTCAGCTTGTGAGGTAGCCTTAACACCTTGGGTTGATTTCGATGGCCTAGAAAGGGTTAGCCCACAGGGACCCAGACACTCCTATAGTGGCCACAATATGATATCATGTGACAAGGCTATTCAGTTGGGGTCTGGCTGGATCATCCACAAAGCCTGGTGGTCCACCTCTGATCATTAGAAAGAGGTAAACTAAGGCACAAGGCAGCTCCTTGAGTTTTGGGTGGGATGGCAGTTCAATTTCCTGAAACCCGTGTCCTTGCCCTAAGTTATAAGGATTTCCTGAGGGCTGAGGTGTATGGAGGACTGATTTCCAAACAGCCAGAATAGGATGCGACCCCTACACCTCCCAGTGTGTCCCCCCATCTCCTTTCCCTGTGCCTTCCAGGAGCCCTACTCTCTGGCACTATTGATGGAGGCTGCTGGGTTCAAAGCTGCCACAGTCAAGTCGACCACTCCCTCCCCCCACTTGCTTGGTAATAGGACTCTCACATATCGGGAAGGAGGTATACCCATCCTTTCCCCACTCCCCTGGGTTTGTTGCTATTTTGCACTCTTCCCACCAATAAAAATGTCTACACTGAACATAACTGTATCTTCCTCCTGGGGAAAGGCTTTCTATGGCACGAGGCTGGCACTACCTCCCCAGGCTGAGTTTGACTTGTACTGTGGGAGGAGGGGGCCTTGGAGTGTCTCTACTGTCCACAGCTTGGCAACTATGAACTGGGAGCATGGCTGGTCTCCATGTTGCCTCAGAAATCTAGACCTCTTGTTAAAGGAAATAAATATTCATCTCTCCAGATTCTGTCCCTGGAGTCCTAGAGGCCCCAAACCTGGCCTCTGGAGAGCAGGTCTGCCCACTCCATCTCCCCAGGAAGAGAGCAGGATGAATCTGGAATGAAAGATGAGGCTGGAGGATTTGGAGGGTCCCCCAGAGCCTTGGTAGGGTCTCGCTAGCAAGTGGACATGGGCATGTTCTGACTTATTGTAGACTGGTCCCTCGGGGAGGGGCAGGATCTCTCGGAAGCTAGATGGGGCCAGCCAGCTAACTGGGCCCAGGAGTGCAGCTTTTGGAGAGATGTCCCCTCAGGGCAATGGCCACTCACCTCTGGACGCTGCCCACTGTTTACCCTGTCTCTTTGATCTGCTGATTGCAAAGCCTTTAACATACTCAGCCTCATTAGTCTCCTCTGAAGTGGTGGCTTTGATGGCTCCAGCCAAAATGGAAAAAATAATGCAGCCGAGGAGGACTCAGTCATCAGAGGACATCCTCACCTGCTCTGTGGGTCTGGCTAGGTGGCTCAGTTCCTTCTGCTCATTGCTCCAAATGGCTGGAAAGGTAATTGGGAAGACTGCCACCTAAGGTTCTCAGACATAATTTATCCTACCTCCAGATCTGGCCATGTGAGCCTGACTATGAACTGGACACTGTAAACATAGCAGGCAGGCTCGGTGAGTTGGGCTGAAGGTTCACCTGGATACGCTTGGTTCAGGAAATAAGAAACCCAGAAATCTTGATCTTCGTGTGTATATGCCCTGTCTGAACCTATGGTTCTGGGTTCTAGGGTCCCTCACCTTGTGACAGTTATACCCTAAAACAGTGTGGATCTAGAAGGGCAGCAATGCATAAGAAAGTAGGTAGCAAGGAACTTAAGGTATCCCTCCTTGAAAGATGGCATTCAACTGAGCAGAGACTTAAAGGTCATGGGAAGCGAGCCACGGAGCCGGCTGGAGAAAGTGTCCTGGGCCAAGGGAACTTGTCTGTGAATGTACACGTGCCCTGGCAGGCCTGTCGGAAGAAGGGCACGTGTACCTGAGGATGTCTGGCCAGTACTGTGTGGGTGTGGGTACGCTCTGGAGCTGGTACATACACGTGTGTGGATGCGAGGGGGTGGGGCGAGTGGCGGAAGTTCACACCAACAGCTGTGTCTGGCACAACTTAGTCCAGACCGGATGCCATGCTTCCGTACGTGTGAACATGATTTCACATTCCACCCCTGTAACAACTCCAGAGAATAGCATTAAGTTTACATTTGACAGTCAAAAGCGGAGGCCAAAGCGGTCAGAGAGGTCCAGACTCCAGATGCTGCATTCCACCCCTGCATACTGCATCGTGATTCCCCAGGGATGATGGTGACAGTCTGTCTCCTTTGCTTATGTGGGAGGGCTCAGGCTATTCACTGTATGACTGGCAGAGTGTGGTGATGTGCCAAGACATACATTTTCTGATGTATCTGTGCCAGTAGTCATGGCTTGGGGTGACTGTCTGGGGCCGGTTGTGGTAACTACATACCTGTCAGCCTGTGGGTGTGGTACATTGTTTCCCAGTGTGAGAAAAATCCTCTGTGCAGGACATTGCTCTTGTGGACCATTCCTGGCAACACCTTCAAGGCCAGGATATGTGTAAAAATCAGGAATTTGGAAGCAGCCAGAGGACAGTTGAGAGGAAAGAGCTCTCTGTCCTTTACCTTCCAACTGTGGTACCAGCCACAACTGTCTACACCTTTCTACCAATCTGCAAGCCAGAGGGGACATGAGCTTGAGGAAGAATGCTCCCAGGCAAGTGTGCTTACTCCATGTTGGCCTTTCCAGATACAATGGCCACCCTTCTCTGGCTCAGGGCCCTGGGAAGGCTCTGGACAACGTCAATGGCTCCCTTGTTCCCCAGTTTCCTGTTGTTTTTAACAGTGAGAGGCCCCAGCAGGAACCTGAAAGGACAGGGTGTTTCTCTCCTTGCTCCTTCCCTCCCGGGTTGTCATGGTTCACACCCTTCAACGATGGCAGCAACCCTTTAACCCTTGCCTCCCTGTAGGCCCCACAGTGGGTGGATTTTTTTCATGAGCTCTCTCTCTCTGGTACCTTTGGCTTCCCACATTCTAGGCAAACACCTCATTACTGAAGTTATATCTCCAGTACTGTTTGTTTTAGACACAGGGGGAGGAGGCTCCCTATGTAGCCCAGGCTAGCTTTAAACTCTCCTATCTTCCTGTCTCAGCCTCCCAAGTGCTGGGATTACAGCCGTGTGCCACCAAACCTGGTTTCTCTTTATTGGTTTCTTAGGCCAATCCCACACCTTAATAGTCCCTTAAAGAAAATCTTCCCAATTTCAATGCAGTCTCCTGAGGAGACCCCAAAGGACAGTCACCTGCTACCCTACACTACAGGCTGTTGCCATGCACTGCCACAGTAGCCCAGCCTCTGCCGTGTCAGCCTTCCTCCCATGTGTATTTCTATCTCTGAGCTTCTCCATCACACCCTTGGTGACAGAGAAACTTCCTAAGGGGCACTCTGAACCAAATCAAGGGGAAAATCAGCCTGCAAGCCAGGCCCAGACTCCCAAACCAAACAGAAGCCCCACCAGGAGCTGTCAACTGAGACCTGACCCACCCAGAGGAAAGGCAGGAAGGACACTGGCAACACGAACCTCAAAACCACACGTCTCAGCCTCTCGTTATTTATATTTATTCTTCCTGCGTGTATATAGTTGAGAACTGAGTCGATATACAGCCACTTTACAGAAGCCTATGTGTTCTGGGCGGAGTGTGAGTAAACGTACCTCCTTCCCTCTTATCAGGATATGTGAAGAAGTGGATTTCCTTTGTGCATGTAACTTGGAAGTTTGATGTTGCCTCATCCTGAGAAAAGTGTCCCCTAGGAGGCAGCAGCTGACTGTCTGCAAGGCGCTACAGGCATGTCCTCACTCACAAGGGAAGAACAAGGACAGTGGGTAGGGGGAAATCGGGGTTCCTACAGCAGTGATTTGCCTCAGAGGCCTCCTGGACCTGCTGGGTATAAAAGGCATGATGGGGACTCCGGCTACACTGTGACTTGTGTAAGAATGAGGAGTCTATCTTTAAGAAGAAATTCTCTCGGTCACACTGGCAAGGTTTGCTGCAGTCTCCGCTAATCTGAGAGCATCTCGGGTCTCTGTATAAGCAAAGTCAAGTACAGTGTATAGAAAGCAATTCAGAATATAGCAAGTTCCCAGGACCCAGTCCCTTGCCACTGTAAGGGCTCCTGAGAGGAGGGCGCTGAGACTGGGTACAGTCAGTCCTGGAAGTCTTCCTGGAGGCGGAGTATCCAGAGAAGGTGCGGAATGCAGAAGTCAGTCCAGACACATAGAGTGGAGGCTCTGAGGAGCTGGAAGAATAATGCCAAGAGCCTTAATTATCTTATTAATTCCAGAAGCTGCCCCACCCCACCCAAAACTTCCCCATCTGTCTCTTTGAGAAGGCCCATCATAGGGAGACAGGGAAGAGGGTTAGCTATGGAAAGGGGCTCGGAGAAGCAGAGGTTCCCTTGGGTCTTTGTCCTTGGCTGGGATCCCCATCAGTCTGAGCAGCCGGAATGGAATGTTCCTGTAATGAAGAGCCTGCCCCTCCCCCGCTTCTCCGCTTATGGAGCTCCCCAGGGCTGTTGCAGGAATTCCTGATATGGTGATGCTCCCGAGAGCGGCAGTTCTCAACCTTCCTAATGCTGTACCCCTTTAATATGGTGACCCCCCCCAACCATAAAAGTATTTTGTTACTTCAAAACTAACTTAGCTACTGTTATGAATTATTATGTAAATATCTGATATGCATTCCCCCAAGGG
The DNA here is from genome assembly GCA_030674055.1 of Rhabdomys pumilio. Lineage (NCBI taxonomy): Eukaryota > Metazoa > Chordata > Mammalia > Rodentia > Muridae > Rhabdomys > Rhabdomys pumilio. The sequence goes on along the minus strand of JANHMN010000004.1, from coordinate 19,177,227 downwards.
GTTGGGACTCGCAGGTTGAGAACTGCTGCTCTAGCAGAAACCAAGACTGGCCCTCTGATGCTGCTGTCTCCGGCATTCTCTCCTGTCTTAGGCACAGTGGTCCCATCATTCACAGAGCCCCAGTATTCTCCACTCAGTAAGACGACTTTCTTGGTAGGAACTTCATTCATTCATTCATTCATGGTTTCTTTGGTTTTTTGTTTTTGTTTTTTTTTGGTTTTTTTTGTTTTTGTTTTTGTTTTAGTTTCTCTGTGTAGCCTTGGCTGTCCTAGAATTGGCTCTTAGACCAGGCTCGCCTCAAACTCAAACATCCACCTTCCTCTGCCTCCTGAATGCTGGGATTAGAGGTGTGTACCACCTCTGCCTGACTCAGTAGGACTTCTTTTTTTGTTTTGTTTTTCAAGACAGGGTTTCTCTGTGTAGCCTTGGCTGTCCTGGAACTCACTCTGTAGACCAGGCTGGCCTCGAACTCAGAAATCCGCCTGCCTCTGCCTCCCAAGTGCTGGGATTAAAGGCATGCACCACCACTGCCCGGCTCAGTAGGACTTCTTATATCGAGAAGTTTGATCCTCTCTAGTGTCCTGACCTCCCTCAAAACTCAAGGGCTGGGGAGAGGGCTCAGAAGTTAAGAGCATGTGCCACTCTTTTATAGAACTGAAATTCAGTTCCTAGAACCCATGTCAAACAGCCTACAAAAGCCTGTAACTTCACCTCTGGAGGCTCCAACACATCTGTCCTCCAAGAGCACCTGCACACATACATACACATTATTTAAAATAAAAATAAACCCTTTTTTTTTCTTTTTTTTTCTTTTTTTTTCTTTTTTTTTTTTGCCAGGGTGGTGCACACCTTCAATCCCAGTGCCTCTCCTGGCGTCTAAGCTCTCTGCTCGATTGGCAACAAACACTCCTGCCCAAGTCTCCAGGGAAGGGAGACACCCAGAGGCAAGCCTCAGCTCCACATGTAGCCCTGAACATCTTTGGCCCACCCTTGCCATAAGCGAAGTATGCTGAATCAGCTTGACTCAACCCCAGAACCCAGACAAACTGGCAAGGGTGTGTCCAGTTCTGAGGGGGGAAGCAGGCACAAGACACACTTTGCCACCCCTCCAGCATCTCATACCTCCCTTCCCAGGACCTGACCCCTTAAAAGCGAGAACCCAGAAATCCCCCAAACAACAGTCATTAGCCCACTGAACTACACATATAGTATTACAGTCTACATCTTTAAGGAAGCCATTTGCCCACCTCGGCAGACATGGAAGGAATTAGAGCCTTGCTTTGAGGGATTTGAAAGAATGTGAACAGAAAATGGGTATAGAATGCCTACCATGGTGCCTGGCATACGGGAGTTAGTTAATCTAGAGCTCAGAGCTAAGGGCTTTCTTTCCTCATCACAACTGGTCAGGGTGTAGTCAAAGGAGTAATGGAGGAACTGGGCTGGGGATTTCCCAGCTATCCTAACTACTTCCTCCTCCCTGCCTGGAGTCTCCTCTGCTGCTGAGACGTCAGGGCACCCAGGCCACTGCCCACTGAAGATCTGGAACACTTTAGCCTGGACGAGTCACTTCAGCCTAATCTCTAGGAGGCCACCTTGGTTGTCAGGTGGTGGCAGGACCCGTTGCTGTCACCAGTGGGACAAATCCGTGAATGCAGAACTGCCTCAGGTGGAAGTCTCACTCAAGCATATCTTTCCTACTAGAGTCTCTCCTGTGCCTCTTCTGGAGATGCACACCCAGGGATGATGGATACAGTTCAGGATCCTAGCCCAGCCAAGCTGGAAGCCAGCACTGAAACCACTCCTTTATTCATGGGCCCAGGGAACTGACACCACTGCTTCTTCTGCAGACTCATTTGTTTGGTTGGTTGTTTGAGTCTGGTTTGAGTTTCTCTATGTAGCCCTGGCTATCCTGGAACTCATTCTGTAGACTAGGCTGGCCTCAGGATCCACCTGCTTTTGCCTCTGCCTCTTGAGTGCCAGGATTAAGGGCCTGCGCCACCACTTCCTGATTATTCTGCAGACTCTCATATCCAAAAGTCTTTGAAAGCCCCAGAACCACAGACCAGAATGACTGAGGACTGGGTCACCTAGAACTGAACCTGTTCCAGGTTCCGCCCCCAATTCTCGCGAAGCAGCTCTACACTGCCCTCTGGTGGCACTGCTAAGCTGCTGGGCCCAGTCAAAGAGAGCAAAGGAGCTTGCTCCTCTCCTGTCTCTTAACCGGATTCACTGTTTGACATAGTGTCCTCAATGCACCAAGGGTCCCTGACCTTGCTCTAGCTGCAGGCTAGGGTCCATCAAGAAAGTTTTCAGCCAGAGCAACACAACACAGTGAGGACCTGTTTTTTTTGTTTTTTGTTTTTTGTTTTCAAGAAGTCACGTGGGAAGAGTGTTTTCTGCTCAGGTGTAGAGGAATATTAGTCAAATGCTACAACATAACTTGCAGATGCTGGGGTGTACCTCAATCGGTAGAGTGCCTGCCCAGCATGCACCAGGCCCTGGGTCCAGCACTAGCACTACATAAGCACAACGTGGTGAGGTGTGCACCCGAAATCCCATCACTTTGGAGGTAGAGACAAGAGACCACTGTTCACGGTTGGGACCAGACAGTTCAGTCGTAATGGTGCCTGCTGCCAGGCCTGACCACCTGAGCTCAAGCTTTGGCACTCCCTTGGTGGAAAAGAGAATGTATTCTTGCAAGTTTTCCTCTGACCTTGACACATCAGTGTGGCACATGGCTGCTCCACCCCCAACACACACACACACACATACACACATACACACACACACACACACACACACACACACACACTCCTGTATACATATAAATAATGAATGTTTTTAAAAGGTTCAAGGTCATTCTCAGCTATATGTGGAGGTTAAGGCAAGCCTCTCTCAAAAAAAAAAAAAAAATTAAAATAATCGGAGCCCCAGTTAGGTTTCCTGGGATGGAGACACCCAGGGAGCTACCTGGAAGAGACCAGGAAGGCAAACCCTTAAAGGCAAAGACTCTCTGCTGTGTGTTTGCTCCTGAAACCCCTGGAGTAAGTGGTGATTGGTGATTAGTTAGAAGAGAATGGAACAGACATGGGAACTCCATACAGGATCCTAGGAGGGCCAGGCAGGGTCAGAAGCTGACTTTTTGTTGGTTGAGAAGGTTGGTGGCCTGAGGTTCAAGTCACTGAGCTGTGTGCCCTGGCTCAGACTTTTTTTTTGGCAAGGGAGCAGCTTGGCATCTGAAAGGGGAGGGAGGAGCCAGAACTGCCTGTACCCCCACCTACCCACCCATCCGTCTCCAGCAGGTATCATCTCTAACTCTTCATGTGTCCACCCACACTACTTTTGAATCAGGTCAAAGCTGATTACAATAAATCCCAGAGAAAGTCCTAACTGTGATGACAGAAAGCACTCTATGCCATTAGCTAAAAGCTTCTTCAGATCAAGGGCTCCATCCCTGCAAACCAGAAAGCAGTGGTCCTGGCAGCAGCCCAGCTGACTGCAGCCAGAGTTCCAGCTGTCACCTCCAGAAAGTCCTGTGTTCTCTGGCTCTCAGAACTCCAAAATAACCTGAGAGACTTCAATAAGTCCTTCTCTGGGGAGGCCAGAACAGGCCAGAGTCCCCACTACCCCTGGGCTATGTATGGCTTTCTCAGAAGTTCTGAGATTTCCAGGTAAGACTTTAGGAAGGACTTCTGAAACCCCAGCAGTAAGTTACCTGTGGAAAGGAAGAACTGATTGAGGGGACAGGTTCATCTGAGGACCCCTGCCTATCACAATATACCTCACTCACAGGATGACAGCATCCGTGTGACTCTGACATCCTCCTCCTCCTTCTCTCCCTTCTCTGACAGGAGGGACAACAATATTCAGAGATGTAAGGAATCTGATGCAGAGAAGGGTCACTGTAGACAGGGTCCAGAGGTCAGCGTTCCCTAACTGGAACACGACAAAAAGGACACACACAGGCCTAGGACCAGGCTCCCCTCCACTCCCCTTCACCTAACCCTCTCTCTCTGCCATGTGACCTTGAGAAATTCCTTTTCCAGTTTATAAACCAAGGACTTTAACTTAACTCCTGTCTCCTAAACAGAGGCTGAGCCCATCTCTAGGTGTGATTTAAATGAGTAAAAGGTTGACTTACAGTGGGAAAAGGAATCCTAGACCCTGTTTTAGCTTCCCCACAACCCTCCTTAGAGGTGGTTATACCCACTTCCCAATGATGAGTGAGGCTGCAGCCAGGTCACTCACAGCCGAGTAGGGACAGAGGAATAGAGGCCTGAAGGGCACTTGGTCAGGAAGAAGTAAGTGGCATTTCTAGTCTGGCCCTTTAAGACCCCCCTTTCTGGAAGTTGATGCCACGCCTGCTCCCTGGGGGGCTGTTAAAAAGTGTCACCTGCTTCCATCCCTGGCAGAGCTATCTTAGAGATGCTTTGGGGAGGGCTGCTAGCTGAGCAGATGACAAACACTTTGTTCGGAATATCTCCATCGGGCTGTAAACAGGTTAACAAAATGATTAGAAGTATGGGAAACGCTGCTCCCAAGAAACAGAGAGGCCGAAGGATGATGGGGGCAGGGGGAGCCAAGCCTTCAATCTCTCTGGGTTTCTGTCTCCTCCAATGGGAGTCACAGACTGAGAGGAGGAGAATCCAGTCATACAGCCCTGAGCCAGCCCTCCTCCATCCTGGAACTTTATTCCTCTCCTCACAAGGGATGGAGCTGGGGCTATGTAGAAACTTTGAGGGCAGGGCTTTTACAGTCCCAGGGGACCCAGGAGAGACCACACAAGCACAGGTGAGAGAGCGGATGTGGCAATATTGCAGCAAGCTCTAGCTTGCTTAAAGTTTGCCACTAAATCCCTCCGGAAGCCAAACACCCTCCACTAGTTCAGCTCTATGGGACTTGGCGCTGCCATCTAACCCGCTATGAAAGAAGCCATGGGAAAAAACGCGCAACTCTATTAGGGTCCCACAGATGCCCAGAAATGGAAGATCCCGGATCCTACACCCCTTGACACAGACACACGCTATACCCCAGGAAACACCAGTCAACAACACCGCACCTCAGTGTCACTTTCAGGGCCCCAATGGACCCCCGCTGTCTCCTCCGCGTAGATGACGCCGTCCATCTAGCCAGCACCTGGATCCGCCGGTCTGTCGTCCCGCACCTGGAGACCGCCTGTCTCGGGAGGCCAGGGGTCCGGGTCTGGGGTGCTGAGGTCAGCGCTGGGGGGAGGCGGGGCCGCGGGGCGGGCTGCGGCGGAAGGGCGAGTCCGGCTCCGGACCCTGGCCGCGCCGCAGCCGCCCTGCGCCCCAGGGCACGCAGCTCCCCAGGCCGAGCGCCGACGCCAGCAGCGCGGGGGGACGACCCCGGCGACCGCGGCGCGCACCCTTCTTGAGACGCGACCCGTGCGCAGCCAGGTAGAGCTCGGCCTGGGCCACGCCGCCGCTCAGGCGGCTCAGGCTCTCGGCGCGATGCGCCAGGCGCAGCTCGGCCGCCAAGAAGACTCGGTGCAGCTGCAGCACCCGGCTCTCCAGCTCCGACACCAGGCGCCGGCGGCCCTCCACTTCTAGCAGTCGCCGCCGGGCTTCGGCCAGCTCCAGCGCGCGGCCCCCTGCCCCTGCCGCCGCGCCCGCTCCCCCGATCCCCGCCGGACCCGCGCCCCCAGTCCCCCCACTAGCACCCTGGCGCCAGCGCTGCAGCTCCTGCCCTTCCACGGGTGTCTCGGCCGCCTCGGGTAACGGCGGTGACTGAGTGGGGGTCGGAGTCGAGGTCGGCGATGGAGGAGGGGGCTGGAGGGACGGCAGGGCCTCCCGGGGTGGCGGCGGGGGCGACCCCGGTTCTGCCGGCCCTTCCTGGGCCCCTGGGCCGCAGGCGCTGATGCGGCAGCCCGGCATCCCCCGCCCCGCGGCGGCCCAGGGCTGTCGGTGCGTGGGGAGGAGAGATGCTGGGCACGAGACTAGTGAGAGGCGGCCGCAGAGCCCACACCCAGGCCGCACGCGCCGCCCAGCATCTTATAGCACATGGGGCGGAGCGATGGCAGCACAGCCAATCCGAGACTTGCATGTCCCTTACGAATCTGCCCTGCCTCCAGCCAGGGAGCGTGTCCCCAAGTGCTTCAAGTTCCCTGTCCTTCTCCCAGATTGGCTCTATTTGGGCATCACCCCAAGTTTTGGGTGGATAAGTGACGGTCACTTTCCTCGCCTGGAGTCACCTCAGTAAACTTCGATGGTAATGCTTAAAAGTCATACATTTCAGTCTCCACCCAGAAGAGGTTTTTGGCTGGGCGTCACCTCTACTCCCCTGCCCGGCCAGTGTGACAGTGAGAGCCTAGCATAGAACTTAGCGCTCCGGGTCTCCTAGGCCACAAGGTTCGCTAGGACGCCCTCCCAGCCCATGTCTCTGGGTTTGTGGGCTGGTTAAGGCAGATGAATGACGGGTGTCCACTGGAAGATGGGCATATGATTGGATTTCTCTCACACCAGGAGGCACTTAGCTTGCAAACCGAACACCACAGCCGCTGCTTCTGGCCCGTTCCGCCAACCTTCGTGGGGTCCTTAGAGAACCCCAAGGTGTGCAAAATTATTTGCCAGTTTCAACTCTGCCTGTGTGTGCATCTGCTAGTACACAAGACACCTCCCGATACCCTTTACAGGGAGAGGGAAAGAAACTCAGAAGGAGCCGCGATGCCCCTCTCTCAAGGTCAAACTGTAGGATAGTGGATGAGTCTGAACGGAAATGAACAAACAAATTCAACCATACATCAGAGCCCTTTGAGATGCCTGGATTCCTCCAGTTCCCAAGTGCGACTCCGTATCTAGGATTTTAACTCTCCTAGCTCTGCCCACTTTCCCCTCAGCACAAGTAACCCTTCTATTCCCCTTCCAAATACTGGCCCAGACACCGAGGGCTTTACCTCTTATTGGATCTATTTGAAAGTGCCATCAGAGATTGAGGGGGTTCTTGGTGGGAGAGGACAAGGTCTCCCGGGCAGGAAGGAAGCTCCAAACCCCATTGGGAAGGACTACAGCAGGTCCCCGGGTTTCAAAGGATCTGCCAAAGGTGTGGACAGCACCCTGAGTGTCAAAAAATATGAAGAGGAGTCTGACTAATGGGGAGAGGAAGGCCTCAGTCCCCCCAACTGAGGTGGGGTTCACCAGCCTCTAAATGCTTACAGGTGCCTTTTGATTAAGTGACAGGAACTCTAGGCATGACAGCAAATCTCCACAAAAGCAGAGAAGGACAGCCAGGGCCCTGTCTTGAGAAAAAAAGAAAGAGAGAAAAAGAAAAAGAAGAAAAAAAGGGAAGTATGTACGTGGGGAAACCCTACCAACCATTGGTTAGATCCAGAGAACCTGTCAGACCTGGGTACTAAATCCTTCCAGAGACCTTGGACATTGGTCTCTCTAAGAGGAAGAAAATGATCAAAGCATCTTTACTAGGGGCTGGAAGTGTGCCTCAGTAGACAAGCTGAGCTCAGTCCCCAGCACCAGATAAAATCAGAAGCAACTAGGCAGCTATGATGGCTCATGCCTGTTGTCAAGCATGGGAGAGGCACAAGAGGATGAAGACAGCAAGGTCATCCTCAGCCAGACAGCAAGCGCCGGGCCAGCCTGGGCTACAAGAGATCTGTCTCAGAATTCAAATAACTAAGTAATGAATGTTCACTGAGTGCAGCCATGTTCTCTGTCCCTTCGCATCATCCCTTAGATGTGGAGGCAGCAGGCTTTTCTTCCCAATAGGAAACTAATCCCCCTCAAAGTCACTTAATTGAGCTGCGTGCAGTGGCTCACAGCTGTAATCCCAGTGTTCAGGACCTTTAGGCAACAAGGAGGCAGTGGGTCAGAGGCCAGTCTGGGCCACATACTGAGTTCCAGGCCAGCCTAGTCTGTAGTGAGAGACCCTGTCTCAAAAAGATGAAGAGCAGAGTCAGCCGGAGGGCTTGTCAGCTAAAAGTACACACAGCACATGCCTGACAATGTGATTTCAGTCCCCAGAACTCATGGTGGGAAAACAAAAAGAGAACCAACTCCTGAAAGCTCCCTGTATGACACACACACATACACACACACACACACACACACAC
>JANHMN010000004.1:19123251-19169134 GCA_030674055.1 Rhabdomys pumilio | reverse complement strand
GTGTGTGTGTGTGTGTGTGTGTGTGTGTGTGTGTGTGTGTGTGTGAGATAATCCCTGACTCACAGATAGTTCCCACATTTTTTTATCTCCTGTCAGTGATATTTGTACGGTCCCAGTTTGGGCTTACCATGCACGAGATTTATATTTCACAGATTAGCGGAAGGTTAATAATACTGCACAAGTAAGGGGTTTAGCACAGACCTTAGAGACCCTCCTCAGCACTCATGTCAACCAGCACTGTTGTCCAGTTATTCATTTGTTAATAAGGAGAGAAGATGCTTGGGTGGATTAAGCCCTGACTTCCTGCCACCCAATGCCATTGCCTCCTATGGAGTCTTCCTAGGGAAATGGTTTTTGGTCTCCTCTGTCTCTAAGGGCCACAGCACTGAATTCTTTACTCTATTCAGGGTTCAAGGTCTCTGCAAACTGAGGTTCCTGTCTTCAGCTGCGTATTTTCAAAAACTGATGAGAAGGTGAACTGACCAGCCAACCAGAAGCCTCTAGCTCTGGCCCAGAGGGAGGAAAAAAAAAAAAAGGATATCAGGGCCTATGTTGGGTGTGGAGGTACACGCTTGTAATCCCAGGACTCCACAGGTAGGAATAGCAAGTGTTTGAGGCCAGTCTTGGCTACATAGTGAGCTAGAGGTCAGCCTGGGATATATGAGACTCTGTCTCAGAAAACCGTAACAGTCTACTGTGGCTGCACCCCTCAGAACACACCTGATCTAGTCTGATCTTGACTCAAAGCAGGATACGATGTGGTTGATACTTGCATGGGAAGACCTTAATAAGAGGAGCTGAAGAGAGAGTTCAGCCTCAGAGAGCACTGGCTGCTCTTCCAAGTTCCAAGGTCCTAAGTTCAATTCTCAAGTACTCACATAACAGCTTACACCCCTTTGTAACTCCAGTTTCAGGGGACCCCATGCCCTCCTCTGCTCCTTTACCCTACCAGGCATGCAAGTGGTGCACGGATGTACCTGTAGGCAATACAGCCATACATATAAAAATTAATGTAAAAAGAGAAACCTAAATAAGTGAATATGTAGGCGGACAGACAGATAGACTGATGACAGATCATTGCCTAGCTATTCAAACAGTGAAGAATATTTGCTAAGCTTCTGGTATGTGCCAGGCCCTGTACACTGGGGTCAGGGACGGCTTCCTAGGAGCCATGCTCTTTGAGTAGGAGCTTTGAGGTCTGCTGGAGCTCCATGGGCTCTCCGACACTTCCAGGACACTGGACTACAGAGCAGAGAGGGGACCTGAGGGCGGGTGCCTGACTGCCCCTCTCAAGGCCTCACACTCCAGGCTAGGCCGGAGCTGGGCGGAGCCTCGGCCAGGTGCGCGGAGGAGCTTCGCGGAGCCAGGAAGTGTGTCCCCAGCGGCGGCCCGTGCCGCGCTCCCGCGAGACGCTTACCTGCGCCCCAGGTGAGTGCAGAGGGGGCGGGGGAAGGGCTGAGCGGAGGTGGCTCACCTGGCTGGGCAGGTAAGTCCGGCGCGGGTCCGCGGGGGCGCAGAGCGGTGCAGCCCCGGGTGGGTGACCCTAGAGGCCGCGCCTGGACGGCGGCGGGGCGCGGGCCCTGCGCCTCAGGCCCCGACGTCCACTTCCGGGGTGCGCGGGCCGGGCCGGAGCGGCCCGAATGGGCGCGGGGCTGGGAGGGCCCGGAGGCCTGGGGTGCTAGGACCGGGCACCGTACGTGAGACAGCGGCCATGGCGCTTGTGGCAAGGGAGGCGGTGCGCGCCCCGACGGCAGTGCGTACCCTGCCGCCGGGACGCGGGTCCTGCCTGCAGAGGAGGGCGGCTGAGGCTGCGCCGGGGTTGGGGGAGTGTGCACCGTAACCCTGCGCTCGAGCTGAGCTGACCCGCGGCTTGCTGACCATAAGTTTGCTTGGGCAGAGGCTGCTGCAGCCCGCTCGTCTTGTGGACGCGGGGAGGAAGGCCCATGGAGAGCCCCTGAGTGTGTGTGTGTGTGTGTGTGTGTGTGTGTGTGTGTGTCTGTCTGTCTGTCTGTCTGTCTGTCTGTCTGTCTGTCTGTCTGTCTGTCGGTGCCTCTCTGTGTTTTGCGGGGACTGTCGGAAAGGCGAAGGCAGTGAGAAGTCAGAGAGTCCTGGGACCCCCAGACCTTGAGGCATCCTTGTTATGCCTTCGAATGCTGCCGAGTGAGAGAATGACAAGAGTGTCTTTCCAGGCTTTCGCCAAACACTGAGCTCTACCCCCTACCCTCCATACCTCCCTAGAGCATTCGAAAGATTCTACTCCCCCCCCCCTTTTTTTTTGTTTTGTCTTTTGTTTTTTTGTTTTTGTTTTTCGAGACAGGGTTTCTCTGTGTAGCCCTGGCTGTCCTGGAACTCACTCTGTAGACCAGACTGGCCTCGAACTCAGAAATCCGCCTGCCTCTGCCTCCCAAATGCTGGGATTAAAGGTGTGCGCCACCACCGCCCGGCCTCTCTCCCCTTTTGAGAGATGGTTTTCCAATTTTATTTTACATCACATTGGTTTATTTATTTATTTATTTATAATTATATTTAAGTGAATTAATTTAATATATATTTTGTTTTGCTTTTGAGACAGGGTCTCATATGGCCCAGGCTAGACTAGAACCCAGTATGCAGCCAAAGATGACTTGAATTTCTAATCAATCTTGTGCTGGGATTACAGACATGGGCCACCTCACTACTCTAAGATGAACCTATTTAAAGATGAGGAAGCTGGGACCGAGAGTCTTGTCCCAGGTCAAAACAGAGGCAAAAAATTGATCCCACTAAATTTAGTGAGCAGTGTTACTAGATTGGAGGAGGGATGGACCAGGGACAGTAGTAGGAAAAGGAAGATGTAACCTCGAATTGATGGACGCTGAGGCAAGGCACTATCCATAACACAAACAGGAAGGCTGGTTGCTTGGTTGTTTGGGTTTCAGACAGGGTCTTTCTTGGGTAGCCCAGGCTGATCTTGAACTCAAGGAATCTGCCTGCCTCAGCCTTTCTAGTTCTGAAATTACCTGAGGGAGCCACCAAACCTGTCTTATCTTTTGTCCTTTCTCTTCTTTTGTCCCTAACTGGAGATGTGGCACAGAGCAGAGCACCTGGGGTGATGAGCCCGGCTTACCACACAACAAATCTGTTCCTTCCTGGCCTGCCATCTTGATCTATCCTCTGTTCTCTGAGCTTCCGATTCCTCAACTGCGCAGTGACAGTGAGTTATCCACATGGCAGTTGTAAGGACTGAAGACCTCTGGCTAGAGCCAGCTTCTAACACATTCACTGTTGTTTCCTCCGTGCTAAGCACAGTGCCAGCCTGTGGTAAATATGATGGATACGAATGTAATGACCAGCAGTCAGTCCTAAACCCTTGGTGGTGAGGAGAGAAACAGTGACCCAGCCCAGTATCAGTAACCATGATACTCCTACAGACCTACCAAGTGAATGAATGTGTGTGGGTGCCGCAGATGGATGGGAGGACTCTAGATGTAAGCCCTCCAAAGGTGCCAGCTCATGCTGGCAGCTTTAACTGGCCCTTTCCTCACAAATCCACAGGTGGGATGGGGTAGTAGAGGAATCCTCTTGAGAACTTGGGTGAGGAGTGGGTGAGGGTCTGAGGTCAGGCCAACTGAGTGCAGTTGAAAAAGAAAAGTGTGCTTGTGGGGGCTTGGGGGGATACAGTTTTATTGGTAGACACTTAGCGTGCATTAGACCCGAATTAGATCCCCAGCTATGCCTAAAGCAGCACTTGTGAAGGCAGGAGAATCAGTGGGTTAGTCTACTCCCAGCTACAATGTGAGTTGAGGCCACCCAGGGATACATAAGAGCCTATCTTAAGAAACAAGTGTGACTTTGGACGACTTGCTTAACCTTTGTGCTTCAGTAGTGTGGAATAATACTAAGAAGGCCTTGAGAATGAATAGATTTATTACAGGCAACATACTTAAGCTGTCTACAGTCACTTTCACTAGAGTGGAAGCTCCTGAGCTGAAACAGCTAGTCTGATTTATCACTGGGTCCATAGAATGCACAGTAGGTCCTCGGTATTTGTTAAATGACTGAATGAATCCATGTCCAAACTCACATTTAATCAAATCAGGGCAAACATTTAGTTACCTCCAGCTGGATTGTGAACAACATTTTGTTTTGTTGTAATGGGGTCTTGCTATGTAGTATGTGTTCATCTCAAAGTCATGATCCTCCTGCCTCAGTCTTTTGTGGTACTAGGATGACTGCTGTGTGCCACCACATTCAATTCTTTAGAACTTTAAAGTCACTTAATACAATTTGTTTGTATACTTAAAAAAAAAAAAAAAGAAGAAGAAGCAGAGCAGCAGGGTGGGAGGTGTTCAAAGGGGGATTACCTCCTTCTAGTTATATGCTTGCAATGGGATTCTCCGACACAGGCACACACTGCTCCCTAAGACTGCCGGTTCCTGCTCTGCTCTGTCTACAGTCTAAGTCCTTTATCTTTCCCCATAAAGTCACATGCAGTATGTTTGTGCCATGATAGTACCTTCCAAAACGGGCCCTATTCTAGGCCTAGAGGCAGAAAGGGGGCTGGCCTTTAGAGCCATAATCCCTGGGGAGATATGATTATCCTAAAACAGTGGGTACAAGGCAAACCCAGTCATCAAGAGATCTCGGCAGAGGGCTACGGAAAGAGGGGCTCCCATTTGGCTAGAGGTCCTGGAGGTCCTTGGAGAAGGAAAGTGGGCCCCAGAGAAGACTGTAAAGTTTCGGGAAGCCGGGCACACGCCTTTAATCCCAGCACTTGGGAGGCAGAGGCAGGCGGATTTCTGAGTTCGAGGCCAGCCTGGTCTACAGAGTAAGTTCCAGGACAGCCAGGGCTACACAGAGAAACCCTGTCTCGAAAAACAAAAAAAAAAAAAAAAAAAAAAAAGTTTCGGGAAGAAGGAATCCTATGTCCTTATCCAGTACAACGAATGTTCCTTGTCTTCCTGTCTCTACATGAGCTGTCCATGCACATGCTGGTTGGCTGGTTTAAACCACTCAAGTTCACACTTCAGATGTGTGTCCCTCTACCCCTAAGAACCATAGTGTCTGATTCCTAAGCAGTGGCACTAGGCTATTCTGTTTCTCATAGAAATGTATCTGGAGCTGGATAGAAAGTTCAGCTGGTGTACCTTTAGTTCTGGTACTTGGGAGGTAAAGTCAGGTAGAGTTCAAGGGCAGCCCAGTCAACTTAGCAAGTTCCAGGACAGCTCGGGCTACATAATGAGACCCTGTCTCAAATACGTACGTACGTACATGCATGCATACATACATACATACAGCTGGGTGTAAATCCTAACACTCGGGAAGCAGAGGCAGGTGGATCTGACCACAGACTGGTCTACAGACTGAGTTCATTCCAGGACAGCCACGGCTACACAGAGAAACCCTATCTTGAAAAACTAAAATAACTATAAAATTAGATATAGTACATATAAATATATGATGTTTTCTATTTGCACTGGTTGTCTTCATTTTTCCTCCTGATCCTTGGCCCTATGCAGACCACACTGGATTTGAATGAAATGTGTCTGGAGCCAGGCTGTCAGCCCTCTCCCCAAGGTCACACCCCAGTATGTGTTTGAGGCAGGAAGACTTCAGGTATCTTTCCTATATTTGATGTCATTTCATCTCACTGTTGATGACATTGCCTTTGATTATTTGCTTAAAGCAGCACCTGGGAGATCTCTCTGCCCTTGAGGGGCTTAAGTCTTTCTGGCCACAGCAAACAGGTCAGAGCAGGAGTACTGGTGGCACTTGCTATTTGTGGAAGTGGCACTGTTTTGCCTAAGGCATGCAATATATTGTTTGTTTGTTTTTGAGATAGGGTTTCTCTGTGTAGCCCTGGCTGGCCTTGAACTCAGAGATCCATCCTGTCTCTGCCTTTCCAGTGCTGGGATCAAAGATGTACATCACCACTGTCCAGCCCTAAGCATACAATTTATAAGGGCCAAAATAGGAACTGTAAGTCAGAGATCCTGGTGTCCACAGCTTTGTTCCTTTCATGTTACTTACTAGCCCTTGATTAGATCAGATTACAAGGATAAAGAGTCAGCATCTCAACAGACAGGCCAACAGTCTGGAGAGAGGACCTGAGTTCAGTCCCAGCACCCACTTGGTGGCCCAAAATACAGGCTAAGGGCAGTTACTGCCCAGCAAAGCCTCCACTGTGGTTAAGGCCCTCCTGAGTGTAGGACTGCGTCATCCATCAGGGTTGCTCGAAGTCATCAGATGTTCCTTCAGGTCCCACATGCTTCATCCTGGGAGGTTTTCGTTGTTTTGAGAAAGTATATAGATAGAGATAGCCCTGGCTGGACCAGGACCATCTACATAGACCAGATTGTCCTCCACCTCACAGAGATCATTTAGCTCTCCCCATACTCGCATTAAAATTGTGAGTCACCATGCCTGGCCAGCCTGGAACTCTTAATCCTGCCTCTGTCTCCCAAGTGCTAGGTTTTCAGACAGGTCTTAAGCCTTGGAAGCTTTTCTAGAAAACTGAACCATCAAGTTCATTTCTCATTGCTTTTGCCTTGCCTGACTCACGGCCAGGCTCAGTGGTCGTCAGTGGAAACAGCCACAGGTCTGGGATTCCTCGCAAACCAACCAAACGAGGAATGAAGATTAACATTGCTATTTTAAGAGAAGGGTGTTCCTTCTTTACTGATTTTTTTATATATTTTGTGTGTATGTCTGCACTTGTAGGTACACACTTGTGGAAATCTGAGGACAGCTTTTGCGAGTTGGTTTTCACCTTCCACCTCTCTAGAGCACGGTCTCTCGTTTCTGCTGCTGTGCTGTGCTGTGCTGTGTATTCCAGGCTGGCTGGCCTGTGAGCTTTGAGTTCTCTGCCTGCTCTCTCACCGTAGGAATGCTGGGATTATAGGTGTTTATCAATGCACCTGTCTCCCACCCACTGAGCCATCTCTCTAGTCTATGAAGATTACTTTTGTAGCACGGGACCAAAACTGCTTGGTTTTCCCAGGCAAGGTAGTACACTCCTTTAGTCCCAGTGTTTGAGAAGGGAGTTAGGAGGGCTAGGAGTTTAAGAGTAGTTTTGGCTTCCTAGCAAATCTGAGGCCAAACTGACTTGACAGAACCCACCTTCCCTTTCCAGATAGAGAAACCTGTTTGATGGTAAATGTTTCTAGAGGACAAATCTGAATGAGAGACCCATTCATTCCCTTATCAGGGATAAAGGGTATGAGGGAAGGAAGGATCATGGTGGTATTCTTGGCCAGTCAGACAGAAAGGCATCTATGAGCAGATGTCTTAGTGGGAAGATAGAGCAGTTCTCAGAAGCAAGGTCTCTGGAGAGCTTCCCTTGTTTGTGGTAAAATATACATTAAAATTACTATTTTAATATCTTTATGCCATTTTCAGAACTGTGATATAACATGACACTGTCTCCGGCTGACACTGTTCTTGCTCAGCATAACTCCCATGGTCCTCTGCCTCAGCCTGGCATCCACCACACCACCGTTCTTCCTCTGCCTCAGCCCTGGCATCCACCACACCACTGTTCTTCCTCTGTTCGATTGTCATATAAACCCAACAGCAGAGGACTTGTTCTCTGTGTAGCATATTCCATTTAGAACGTCTTCAGAGTTCATCCGTGATGAGGTTTCACAGTGCTCTTAACTGTGAGCCTTTCTCTAGCCCCCAGATACACACCAGTTTTTTTGTTTGTTTGTTTGTTTGTTTGTTTGTTTTTGTTTTTTTGTTTTTTTTTAAATATTAAGGGCTGGAAAGATAGCTCAGTGGTTACGATCACTGGTTGCTCTTCCAGAGGACCCAGATTAAATTCCCAGCACCCATAGGTGGCTCACAACTGTCTGTAACTCCAGTTCCGGGAGCACCTTTAACCCTCTTCTGACCTCCTTGGGCCCCGGGCATGTGTAGCGCATATACATATGTAAGCAAAATGTTCATACATATGAAACAAATCTAAAATTAAAAAAATATATATGTATTTGTATATGTATGAGGAGTGGAGAGATGCTCTGCTTGTGAGTGCAGTGTGAGCAGAAGACAAGAGGGTGTCACATCCCTGGATCCAGAGTTACCCATCCCTGGATAACAGGTGGTTATGAGGCTGTCAGGCAGTGGTGCACATTCCTAACTGCTCAGCCAGCCAGCCAGCCTAGTTTTTTGTTTTTTCTTCAGTGCTGAGGATGATCTTGGAGCCTCATTCTTGCTCTGTAGGCCATCCATGCTACTGTCCCAACCCCCATGCTTCAATTTTGAAGAAATGTTCTGTTTCCCACAATACCAACATCCTTTCACATCTCCACTGACACATGTAATTTTCTGTTTTGTTTTCAATAATAGCCATTCATTGAGAAGTCCAGGAGATTTTAAAGCCTAAGTTAGACCACAAAGAGAACTTTCTCTTTGGGACAAGAAGAGCTCAACGTTTGCAAGGGTTTACAGGATGCTTCATCTGTCCTCATCCCAGGCTTCCCAGAAGTCTAAGACTTCTCAGGTCAGCCCAGGAACTTGTCCCTGACTTCCTCCCGGCTTCTCCCCTGCAGGTGCCTGGCTGCAGCAAGCCATGCTCTGAGCCATGCCCAGGCCGGGACAGCCCCGCCCATCGTCTGGGCCTCCACGCTTGGGGCCCTGGGAGAGGCCATCAGAATTATGCCTGGAAACGAATGATGAACGCTCCCAGCCCCCACCAGGCCGTCGCACGCGGAGGCCAGACCCTAAGGACCCTGGCCACCACGGGCCGGAGAGTATCACCTTCATTTCAGGCTCTGCAGAACCAGCCAACGAGCCCCCAACCTGCTGCCTCCTTTGGCGCCCCTGGGGTTGGGACTGGTGTAGGGCTGCCTTCTGCTTCCGCCGCTGCAGGGATTGCCTGCAGCGCTGTGGGGCTTGTGTGCGGGGCTGCAGCCCCTGCTTATCTGCCGGAGACCCCAATGAAGGGTCTGTGGAAGCGGCCTGGGCCAAGGAACACAATGGTGTGCCTCCCAGCCCGGACCGTGCACCCCCCAGCCGCCGGGATGGTCAGAGGCTCAAGACCAGCATGGGCAGCAGCTTCAGCTACCCTGATGTTAAGCTCAAGGGCATCCCTGTCTACCCCTATCGCCATGCCACCTCCCCAGTCCCTGACGCGGACTCCTGCTGCAAGGAGCCCCTGGCGGAGCCTCCTCCCACACGGCACAGCTTGCCTAGCACCTTCACCAGCACTCCCCGTGGCTCTGAGGAGTACTATTCTTTCCATGAATCGGACCTGGACCTGCCCGAGATGGGCAGTGGCTCCATGTCGAGCCGGGAGATCGACGTGCTTATTTTCAAGAAGCTGACAGAGCTGTTCAGTGTACACCAGATTGACGAGCTGGCCAAGTGCACGTCAGACACCGTGTTCCTGGAGAAGACCAGCAAGATCTCAGACCTGATCAGCAGCATCACGCAGGACTACCACCTGGATGAGCAAGACGCCGAGGGCCGCCTAGTGCGAGGCATCATCCGCATCAGTACTCGCAAAAGCCGCTCCCGCCCACAGACCTCCGAGGGGCGCTCAGCCCGCTCTACTGCCCCTGCCGCTGCCCCTGACAGTGGCCATGAGACCATGGTGGGCTCTGGCCTCAGCCAGGACGGTAGGTGGGCCTGAGTAGGGAAGATCTAACTACAGGAGGGTTGGGCTGGGTCTTTGTGGGGCGTCCCCTTAGCCAGCCGGGACTTCGTTTAAACTCTTGAATCTGTCAAACTCTTTCTCTATCCTATGACTAACTAGCAACTCCCAGGCCTGGCCTGAATAAGGGCCCAAAGCACAAGAATATGGCTAGTCACAGGGCTGGTCCAGAATTCCAGAGACTGAGAAAAAAAGATCTGCCGAGAGTTCCAGGACAGCCTGGGGTAGAGAATTTGCACCACTGATGCAGCCTAAACACCCACCTGCCTATCTATTACACGCCCACCCTTACTTAAGCATGTTTCTCTAGTCTTTTGTTTAGTAAGCACCCTTCTTCACTGAGCTGCAGTAGGGACAGGGGCAGAACTTTATATAAAAAATGATACTGACCGTGTTTATTCATATTCCCTCCCTAGAACTGACAGTGCAGATCTCCCAGGAGACAACCGCAGATGCCATCGCCAGGAAGCTGAGGCCATATGGAGCCCCAGGTGTGGTCCTGACCTGACCAGAGGGTGGGGAACTACACTAGGTGCCCTTCAGATGACCTTCCAGCTTCTCTTAAGGGTGGGTGAGGATGGGATCAGAAATGGAAAAAAGGCCCAAGTGACCGTGTATCCACTGCAACCATGGAAGCTGGCTTAAATGGAGGTTCCTAGAACACAGCTAGAAGTGATCTGGGGAGGAAGGTGATCAGAAAGCCATCCACCCTGCATCTACACACGCTCCCTATATGATCTCTACTGCTGTCCTCTGGGCCTTCACAATCCCTAGGAGCAAGGTCATTACCCTTTTACAGACAACAGCTGGAGTTTAAACATCAAGAGTGGGTTGCCAGGCTGTTATGGCTGACCAGGCTTAAGCCCTGCTCTTTCATCTCAGCAGGCTTCTCCCTGGCTATAGACCCTGGATGAGCTCCTTCCCCTCTCTGAGCCTCTGCTTCCTCCTCCAACCAGGGTACCCAGCCAGCCAAGACTCATCATTCCAAGGCACAGACACGGACTCTTCAGGGGCACCCCTGCTGCAGGTGTACTGCTAACCCCTACTGGCCCAGCAGTCTCAGCCCCTCTTGGAAGAAGCATAGCCAGCGGAGAGGAACCAGGGCCTCTGTGTGGAGGCCAGACTCTGAGCCCAGAGACAGTGACCTCTCTGGCTTCTGCTTTTGTTGAATCATCTTAGACCACATACATTTCACCGGGCCATGGTGCCCGCATCCTTCGATCTCCAGCTGGACTGACTCCTTGGCTAGGCCTGTTTCTTCCTGTGGCCTGAAAGAAAAGCCTTGGCAAACAGCATCCCAATTCCATTCCAGGATACCCTAAGCAATTATGGGAATTAAATAGGTTGGGTTGGGGACAGCATGGCCTCTGTGATTCTGTGGGCAGTGCCCACTTGCTATAGTGATAAGCAGTTCATATTGGTTCTTGGCTATTCTATATTGTTAACATGACCCTAGTTGCAAGTACATACACCTGCCTGGTCATCAGAGTTACACAGTCCACCCTGTGCTGTCTGCTGATTGGTGCTTTGCATAGGACATAGACACCTAATCTGGCTCAGCACTGTGGAATACAAGGGCAAGGTAGAAGCAAGAGAGACTAGCTTTAGAAGATAAAGAACCATCTGCAGGGGCCTGGACTGGTCAGTGACCCCTCTGACCTTTTGCTACTGCTAACACAGCACTGGTTTTCACCTCATCCCACTCTTACTGGCAACCTGAGGGAGCCTGGTGTTTAAAGATTTCCTTGTAGCTGGCAACTGGCACCAAACCTAGGAGCCAGGCTCCCTGAAGCAGAAGCAGGCTTCCCTTGTTTAGGCACCAGAGCTAACTTTGTCCAAGGCCCTTAGCTGTTCTTTACAGGTTGCTGGGTCTTGTACAGACCTAGTCACAGCTACAAGTACAGAGCCCACTAGTTAAGTCTGAAGTCAGCCTGGGCAGTTCTTCAATCCATTAGCACAAAGACAGACCCCCACCTTAAAAGTCTTAGCTAGCCCAGTGACCACAGACTATCCAGGGCAGCCCTTGTTTACTGTCTCTGGGCACCCTCTGGGAAGTGCTCAATTACCATTTATCTAGTGTCCTAATGGACACAACAGCCATCCCCTGGGGCTGTGACCACAGGACCCAGGTAGAGCTACAGCAATCAAACTGGCCTCTTCTCTTGGGTGCTGTTGTATTCTCCGGAACTAGGCATGAATAAAATAACCAGGTGGGGTGTCCATAGTGCTGCCTAGCATGTGTGGGCTCCTACTTTGATCTCCAGCACTGCAAGAAGGGTGTGATGCTGTTCACCTGTAATCCCACCAAGAAAATAAGAGGATTGCTGAGTTCAAGGCCAACCTGGTCTACATACTGAATTCAAGGCTAACCAGGGATGTATACCAAGACCTGCCTCAAAAGGGGGGTGGGCCACAGTGACTGATTCCCTAGTTTACTTAGTTCTTACAGACAACCTATGTTCTGAGCATCCCACGGTGGCTCACAACCATCCCTAACTCCATTTCCAGGTAATCCTACCCGCTTCTGACCACTGCACACAACAGGCAAAACATTCATTCTCATTAAATAAATCGATTATTTTTTAAAAAAGGAAAATGCTGTAGGACAGAGGAAATCAGAATTAAGACTTAACAGTCCCTAAATTCTAGCCTTGCCCTAAAAGCCAATTTCCCAACAGCTTTGTGATGTTGTTTCCATTCCCAGAAAAAGCTCTATGGGAACAGCTGGGTAGTTAACTTTAGCCTGTACCACCCCTGCCTGCATTCAATGGCCCCGACACTTTGATGGAAGCAGATGCACCTCCTTGACCCTTTACTGTGTGGCTCTGAGAACAGGTGAAGACAAATAGTGTGGCTCTACTGGACCGTACCCTCCCACTCCTAGGCAGTGTCACCGGCTTTATTACTCTCCTGGCTCTGGCACAGTCCAGTCTGAATACTTAGTTCTGGAACTTGGCTTCTGATGTCTAATGGGAATCTGTAGCCAGACTCACCTTTGATTAGAACCACACGTGAGGTACGGTGGCTCAGTGGGAAGGCACTTGGATGAGCCTGACCATCTATCTAGTTCCATCCCCAGAACCCATGTAAGCATGAAGAGAACTGACCCAGAAAGCTGTCCTATGAACTTCATGCACATGCATACATACATACATACATACATACATACATGTATATATATCACAAGTGCACATACAATGTAAATTAAAACTTAAATCCCTTGTCACAATCCTCCCTAAAGTCATAGGAGAAACTGAGATCCAGAAGAGTCAAGAACCTAACCTAGTAGGTAGAATAGTGCACATCAGACTCTGGGCTAGAAGCCAAAATCCCAGCTCCCAGCAGCAGCCACAGAGGGTCTGGACAGGGGACGTAGGTGGAAGAGGGTAAATAGCTTTAATGTGTAACAGGATCAATGGCGAGGACAAGACCCCTAATACCCAGCCCTTCTCCAGTGAATCCCTGGTGCTCACACGCCTGGGAAGTTTCATGCCTGCGCCAGCCCTAAGGTTCCCAGGTCCCAGGAAAGGAAGTTGAGTGGCTAGGGGCTCAACTGCAAGAGTTCAGGAAGGCAAACAGGAGCTAGTTGAATTTGGCCTTGGAGAAATCCATCTCTGGATGCTGATCCATGAACCTGGGAAGCAGAAGTAGAAAAAAGTGATCTCAGCTGTCCCTCAGCCCCGAGCTACCCTAGTTCCTGACATTGGGCCTGACCTCCTCAGAACCCTGAAAAACCTGGAGCCCGGCCAACATTTGAGCACTTAGGCCAGAAAGGCAAGTACCAGCCACGGCACCAGGTTCCAGCAGGTGGCAACAACTGCCTGTTTCCTACTGCTTCCTACTCCTAAGGTAGTCTTGTCCTGGAGGTGACAGTACACAAGCCAAGACAGAACCACAATCTTGGTTAGTTTGTACTGCAAGTGGGCAGGGGGCAGTCTGGAGTCCCATTTAGTGGTACACAACTGTCACCCAGGTCTAAGCCCCCCAGCAATCCGCCCCATCCCCGAGATGCTTACTTCTTCAGGATTTCCTGTTTCTTCTGCTCATCAGAGGTGGGCAAGCCCATGGACTTCTGCCTCTGGTCATACATCATCTTTTCCACCATGCTGCGAGTCTCACTGTCCAGGTCTGACAGCTAGGGACAGGCAGGGAGAAGAGTGAGTACAGCTCTGGCCTGCCCACCCCTGGAACTCCACAGAAAACCTTCCCTAAGCCAACCAGGACTCACCTTGGAGTTCTCAGGGTTAATCTTCTTGGTATTGATTTCGGGGTCACTGGTAACCAAGCGGTTCCACCATTCCATCTTATTAATCTAAGGAGAAGGAAGAGATCCATGGGGAAGGAGAACCCACTTGATGACCTAGGAACTACAGCTCAACCCTTTTAGAGCTAAACTCTCCCATCCACATCTTGTAGAAAAGGCCCGTGCAGGCCTGTACTGGGACCAGGCGTACAGAGGAACCAGGCTTCTGCCCGCCCAGCAACTGGGGAAGACACACACAGTGGCCAACAGTTGCAAATCAATCAACTGGGGCAAGAAAACCTGCAGCGTGCTCACTCGGAGTAACAACTGGACCTTAAGGCATTGCAAAAGAAAAAAAAAAAGAGCAAAGAACAAGAAAGGAGATTCTGGCTGAGAAGAAAATGAAATACCAGGGCAGAGGCCAGTGAGCTGCAGCTAAAAAGCCATGGCACCTTCTGTGCCAGGAAAGTGTGCATGAGCCTCAGCTCTTTCCAGACACCTAGGAGTAAATATCTCATCTCTAGGAAGGCAAAGTGGGAGACATGGGCTCTCTGGGGGCAGATTTCTCTACATTTTGTTTGCTGTTCTTTCTTAGTCCTTAGAACTGTGCCTGGCACAGCAGGCGATCAGACGTGTGGAACAGAACCCATGTGCAAGCTGATGGAAAGGACTAGGCTTGGCATACAAGACTACTCAACCCCAACTCTGCCCATCCCACCCCAAGCGAAGCACACAGGCAAACCGTAGCTGTTTCCTGACTTAAAGAGCAGAGTGAGAAATAAGCCAACAGGGCCTGAAGCACAGTCAATGGGAGTCAGCACCCAGGCTAGGATGGACCGCCCATACCTTCTCCAGATGCACTGTCACCACCTTGCCATCCTCGATGAGCCACGAGCTCTCCTCCACCTTCACCTCATTGTAGAGTTCTCCATCAATCACTGGCGGCTGTCCCTTGAGGCCCACCCGGAGATGCCGCCGCTGGATGTCCACCACCACGTCCTTCCCCTTCAGCCGGAAGCTGACTCGGAAGGGCACTGCCAGATCCAGTTCTGACAGGGTCTGGGTCCAGCGGTAGTTGGGCAGGTCAGCCCCATTGCCTAGGTTGGGCTTCAGCTTTCCTTTGTCCTTCTCATCCTCGTCTTCTTCCTCCTCAGCATCCTGCTCAGTCAGGAAAGCTCGGTGACATCCCTGACAGAGCAGACTCCACCAGGCCAGGCCCAGCACTACTGCTAGACATGACAGCCACAAAAAAGCAAGCTAGGCATGGCAGACCTACACACCCTAGGCCACTGGGAACCAAAGGTAAAAACAGGTTCTGATCTCTGCCAGAAGGGCTCACTCTTCATGGTGCCTCTGACTCAGGAGCACTTTAATGTCAAGTAGATGATGATTCTACACTGTGTCATACCTGGTGCCTACAGAATTCAGAAGACCCCTAGAACTGGAGTTAGAGACCGTTGTGAGCCACCACATGGGTGCTGAGAACCAAACCTGGGTCCTAACCACTGAGCCACCTTTTCAGCCCACTTGTGGATTTTCTTGTCCCAGGATTAAGGCCAGTAGGGTTATCAAAAAGTGTTATTGTTATTGCTATTATTATTAAAGACAGTATATTACTACCACCACGACCACCACGACCACCACCAGTCTCTCTACATAGCCCCGGCCATCCTGAACTCAGAGATCCACCCACCTCTACCACCTGAGTACTGGGATTAAAGGCACATCACTATGCGTGGGTTATAAGAAAATACTGTTTAATGTCAGATAGGCTCTCACTATATAGCACAAATTTGCATCAATCTTTTTGCCTCAGCCCACCAAGTGCTGAGATTATCATCATGGCCACTGTACTGGCTCTGTTCTACTTTGTCCCATGTCTTTGGGGTGGGGCTTTGCAGTATGGAAGGGTCCCAAGGCTGGGGACAGGAAGGGTGAGGAGGGAATTCTGCTGAAGGGAGGAAGCCACTGCCCAGGCCCTGCTAGTCTCTTACCTGCTTTCCTGGCGAGTCAAGACTGCCGTTCTTGAGCTGGCCCTCCTGATCCTCTGCATCCTTTTTCTGTGGCAAGAGCAGAGCTGGAACAAAGTCCTACCTCCCGGGCAATGCAGACGGGTGGGGGTGGAAGCAGAGGAGGGACACCCGGCCTCACCTGGTCAATCTCCTGCTGCAGTCGCTCTGCCTCCTCATCAGTCAGCTCCTTGATCTGTGGCCCAGGGGTCTCTGCCTTGGCCTCCTTGGCCAGCCTGGCTGCCCGCTCTGCCTTCTCCCGACGCTCAGTTTCCTGCCGAGCTCGCTTCTCTCTCCGGGCCTTCTGTGCCAGCTGGTTGTGGTGGTTAAAAGTCTGTGTGATAAGCTGAGGACAGAAAAGCATCAGAAGAACAGTGTCTTAAAGCCTAGGGACAGAAAATTGCCTACCCCTGCATTACAATTGTGGCCAGGTACAAACAGCTGCACACTGGAGAGGACGCGCTCCTAGCAGCTTCTGTTACAAAACTCAAGCTCAGCCCCTCCAGGAAGCCTTTCCTAAGCACCCAGGTCCATACTTCTGTTCTCTGACTGCCTGCCTGCCTCTTCCTGCCTGTATCCATCTTGGCTTATAACTCCAGATGGCAGCACTTAAACTCACAGCCAAAATCAGCAGGTTAGACCCTCTCAAGAGAAGAAGCTAGGTTTATCCCTAACCTGAGAGCCTCCGATTTCAAGTCCTTTCACATCCACTGAGCAAGCTCCCATTATGTTTTGACTACATAGCACCTGTCTTAGATCTTGAGTTTGACCCTGAGTCATTTCTCTCTAAATGCATCCTGGGCCTATGCTGTTCTCACTAGAATGAGGTTTTTGCCTTACTCACTGGCCAGTCTCCAGAATCAGCATAAATGTCTCGAGTTTCATCTTCAGCTGTCTCTGAACAGACTTAGAAAATGGAACTTGGTGGCTTCCAGCACTTGAAACAAAGCACACACTCAAATGACCGGTGCTCAATAAACCGTTATCTCTGAAGCACCTCTGTACCTAAGCTGCTGGGAGAAGTCACAGAAGTCACCCATTGGCTTCCCACACCCAAGGTTCTGCCAAACACCCCAGACTCTCATTTACCTGCGACCCTTCCAACCGTCACTCCCAGCCCCATCCCCACGCCACAGCAAGAGCTTCAGACTGTAAAGGTAAAAGACATCCAAGTGTCCCATAAATAAGGGGATGAGGGAGTGAGGGAAATGAGGCACTCGGAGCCATCTGCTGTGGAGAGAAACAGAGGGCTTGAAGCAGCTGCAGCAGAGCCTCTCCTCAGCTTGTAATCACGGAGACCTTGAACTCGGCCATTTGACAATCAGTGGGCAAGGAGGGGCAGGAGCAAGGGCCCTCCCCTCTTCCAGTCCCACAAATCATGTCACAACCCACTCATCCTATTACTTCCTAGCTGCGGGAGGTGAAGAGAGGGCAGAGAAGAGCTACTGGGCAAAGTCAAGGCCAACTAGAGCAGCCTCTGACCCTTCTTCCCAGGCCCCTCCCACCAGAGAGCACACTAACGATGGCCTTGGCAGAAGCCGTGGAGGTCATGGAGTCAAGCTTCAGTCCTGACACACTGTAGGAGCTACACGCTGGCAGGAGGAAAAGCTGGGCCTGGTGGGTGAGCATAGGAGTTTTCTTTACTGAGCTGACAGGGACAAGAATGGTTCCACCAGTCTGGCAGGTCAGACCACACTTAAAGACAACCCAAAGGCACAAGAACCCGACCCTGACACACTCAGGGTTAGCAATACATTCAAGCAGTGGACAACAGGGGAATTCGCCTGGTCAGGGACACTCAGGATGAGTCCTGTTGATTCTGTCTTCCAGCTCCACCTAACCGATCTCCCGCTCTTTCCCAGCCTGGGTTGGAATGGCAGACCAGGCCTCTGGCCCTTCTCAACTTCGAAACTGTCCCACAGGCCCCAGCTAGGGAACACCTAGAGTTGGGGCGGGGGAGGCACAGAGTTGGCAGCAACACACAGCATGGGCCCCTCCTCCCCGCCTGCAGCCTAGGACACTCAGGATCTGCCCAGGTCCTTCTGTTTGGCCTGCCCCTTGCTGACTGGCTCTTCTTTCTCAGCCCTTAAGGTCAGTCCCACTTTATGCAGAGTACACTGATGCTCACTCCTGGCTGGAGCTTGGGTTCGTGCGGCATGTGTAACTCTTTCTCTGACTGACTGACGACCACAGCTCTGCATTTGGGTTCATGCGGCACGTGTAACTCTTTCTCTGACTGACTGACGACCACAGCTCTGCATGTGCTGTCTGTTGCTTCCTTTACTTGGGCCAACTTTATTCTTTGGGCTAGCCTCACCCCACTGTGGCTTTCAGGCCACCTTTTCTTTTTCTCACCAAGTCAAGCTCCCCATCTTCTGAAGAACAAGGCCCAGAACTGCACCTCACCCTGCTGTCAGCAGCATTTTCCTTCCTGAGTGAAAGGATGAAGGCTGTGCCTCACGCCCCGCCCCCCCCCCCCGAAGCTGGATCCCCTCAACTCTCTTTGTAGCATCTCAAATACCTCAACCATTTTTCTGAACATAGAATAATTTTTACAAAACATTTCTTTTTTTTTTTTTTTAACTTTAAAATGTTCAAAGGCAATATTTTATAGTTTCTGTTAAACATCCTTAATCCCTTAAAGAGGAGACAATGTGGTTTGATTGATGTCCAGGCATCATTCACCATCAGATAATGGGACCCAAAATGAAAATTTACGATATAATTTAATAATGTACGTAAACCACACTGACGAGTGCAAATCCAGGCTTGTGCCCATATACATATATAAAACATTTCTTATTATGCTAACTGGGAAGTATATGTGTTCAAACATTTATAGAATTTAAATAATTTTTATTAAAAAAAAAATCAGTTTCGCAGCAGAGTGTGGCAGCTCACGCCTGTAGCCCGTCCCTCAGAAGGCGGAGGCAGGAAGTCTCGAGTTTGAGGCTAACTATGCCCTATATATATCAAGACTCTGTCTGGGGTGGGGTAAGGCCCTAAGGGTTAGTCCCCAGTACCACACACGAAAATAACAAAATGACCAAAACTTAGGATCCTTCGCTGACAAAGACAGAGGAGGAGGTGAGGCTCACCTAAGCTAGACAGAGGGACTTGGGAAAGCATGACAAGCTCCTGACAGAAGCTGACACGGGGCCTGGCACTGGTGCTGATATACAGTCTCACACAAGTATCAAAAGGCAAACTGGCATGTCCGTTGACACAGGCTTCCCTCTGGACTGACTTGGTAACAACCCTGGTGCACCTTTACGCAAGCCGGTGAGTTTTAACAGTGGAGGAAAACCTCACCTCATGGGTCATCTCGAAAACACACTCATAATTATTCATGATTCTGAAAGCAGTGAGTCTGGGCTCTTCCTGCATGGCCTCGCCACAGAAGCAAACGCCTAGTGAGAAGTCTACAAATAAGGAATGACAGAGGACCATTGAACAGCAAGCAGCACAGGCACGAGCAACAGCTGCAGTGCTACAGAGAAACCTCAGTGTTACATACTGCCTGACTGTCCAGTTTTAGGCAGGAAAAGAAAACAGAGCAAGCCTGGAGGTCTAGCTGTCAGCATCCCCCAAATCTGCAGAGCAAAGAAACACTACACCCACCAGGGGGCGTGAGCTCTAGTAAGAAACCAAGTCTCCTAGTTCGGAACACAAAGAAAGCTCCCAAGTCCTTTGTACTTCTAGACTGATGGGAACATCTTATACTGGACAGAAACCATGAGGATGGGCTGGTTACCAGAAAGACTCAGCAGGAGCTGAGGGCTGGATCTGAAGTGCCCGCTCCCCAGCTCAGGAAGGCATGGAAGAACCTGCAGACTGAGGAGGAGCAGCCCATGGTTTAGTAGTTAACCACGCTTAGACAATGAAACCCCCACCAAATCCCCAACAACGGAATATTAAACACTCCTAGTTCCTGAACACGAAGATCCTGGGGCGAAGCACAAGCCCAGAGAGAAGCACCACACCCTGCTGCACTCTGCTTCTGTATCACTGTGTGTGCGAGCGAGCGCGTGCACGCCTAACTGCCCTGGAACTCACTACATAAACCAGGCTGCTCTCAAACCCAAGAGAGTCTCCTGCCTCTGCCTCCTGAGTGCCTCCAAGTGGCTTTTACAATAAAACTGAAAATCCAGACTATAGAAAAAGCACTCCTGCTAGCTCAGTCCGTCCAATGAGCTGAGTCTCAGCAAAGCCCTGAGTTTGGGTATGTATTGGACGTGAGGAGCGAGCATGTCAAAAGACTGGGCTTTTCAACATCTCACGCTGGGCACTTAGGAAGCAGAGGCAGGTGGAATCTGACTTGGAGCCTAACCTGGTCTACATAGTGAGTGCCAAGTCAGCCAGGGCTATGTAGATAGGCTCTCTCACCTCTCACTTCTCTGTAACACCTCTGTGCTGGTGTGCCCACCTGAGTGCAAGCATCGGATCTTCTCTAGCCGGTTACAGTGAGCTTATCTGAAATGGATGCTGGGAGCAACCGAGCCCCTCTGCTGCCACTGCCTCTTACAGAGGCCTCTCCCCAGGCCCCTCCCACTCATGTCTATTCTGAATAATGTTATCAGGATCGCAGGCGTGTGGAAGCAAGTCTTCCCAATTTGTCCAGAAACGGGCTATTGTGTATGGTAATTCCAGTTTTATACTGAGCCGCCCTGACATTGGCACTGACTGGGCCCAGGGATTTCAGTCTCTGCACATCTTTGTCAACACTTAGTTCCTGTTGTTTCTATCTCCCTTTCCCCTTCCCTTCTCCCGCTCACTCCAGCCCCACTGGCTCCGGCCATAAGTTTTTATTTACTTGTTATATGTAAGTCCACTGCAGCTGACTTCAAATACCCGATAAGAGGGCATCAGAGCCCATTACAGGTGGCTGTGAGCCACTGTGTGGGTGCTGGGAGTTGAACTCAGGACCTCTGGAAGAGCAGACAGTGCTCTCTCCAGCCCTTCTATCTCCTTTTTAAGTGTACCCAGCTAGCCTCAAACACGCAGGCTTTAGCCATGCTCCTGCCTCAGCCTGCCCTGGAACCTGATGTAGCACCACAGATTTCCTGTTTTGTTTTGTTTCCCACAGGAACCACTGTAATGAGTCTGAGGCAGAAGCTGACTGTGACTTGAGGGAAAAGGGTAGTAAAGCTGTCTGACAGGGTCTAATGAATATACCCCAGGGTGACTATATAGCCAAGGATGACCCAACTCCTAATCCTGTACAACTGCCTCCTGCATGCTGAGATTATAGGTCTGAGGCACTGTGCCTGTAATTTTTTAATTTTTGCTTTCTTTTTTGAGATGGGATCTCATACTATAGCTCAGGGTGACCTCAAATTCAGTGCTAAGGCATGCATCACCATGCCTGGGTTGAAGCTTCACATTTTACTCTCTGTCAACTCTTGCCACAAGATAACTAGTAAAAGCCTTGTTGGGGTGGAGTGTGAGTCAGGACATAAGACAAGCCTACAGCAAACTCGACTCCATAGTGTTTCTCTTACAGGGCAGCTCAAGACTTTGCAGAATGTAAAACATCCCTGAGCCAATTTCCTCTTCCATAAAATGGGATGGCTGACACCATTAAACTGGTCAAGAACCACAGGAAACTCATGGGAAAAGGACGGAGTGGGTGGAGGTCTTGACATCCTTTCCCCAGGCCCATCCTGCTCTGGCCTGGGAAGGCCAGCTGAGCTTCCCAGACCCACCCAAGGAAAAGGGGTCCCCAGCACTCACCTTCTCTGCCATCCCCTCTTCTCCTCCAATAAAAAAGTCTGTTTTGCGTCGAAGGAAGCTGAAGAAGGTATTCACAAGCTGAAAGACAGAGGAGGAGGCTGAGGTCCTGGGGCTCAGGATGGAGGCCCTCAACTCCAGACAACTCCCCACTTTAGGGGAGAACTGGAACCTGAGCATTTTACTCTGCACCTCGCAGCTGATCAGCCAGCGTCCCGCAGGCTTCTGCAGTCTGCTCACCTCGTGTGTGCTCACCTCGTGTGTGCTCACCTCGTGTGTGCTCACCTCGTGTGTGCTCACCTTGTGTGTACGTATTCATGTCCACCTTCACACCGGTGCTAAACCTGCCAGACAACACCTCCTTTGCATCTGTGATTTGAACTGCCTGGACCAAGCCTTCATCGCCAGACAGGAAAGCCATCAAAGGGCCCACAGATGGCTCAATAGGAAGGAATGTGCAAGTCTGACAACCCAAATTTCATTGCCCAGAACCACAGTGGAAAAGGAACAACTCCTGAAAGTTACCATCTAACCTCCACACACAAGCTGTGGCACACAACCCCACACCCCACATACACACACACACACACACAACCCCCACATTCACACAAAATAAATAAAATCTAAAAACAAAGAACTGGGTTGTGAGCTACACAGAGTGGTATGTGCCCGCCATCTAACAATTGGGTCAAAAGTAGAAGTCAGTCAAGGCCAGCCAAGGCTACATGAGACCTGGTCTCAAAACTAAAATAAAATTTAGTTTTTTAAAAGCTGGGCATGAAGCTGGGTGAGGGTAGCACTAAGTCTAAGGAGACAGAGGCAATCAAATCCCTCAGTTCCAGACAGCCTGGTCTACAGACCAAATTCCAGGACAGCCAGGACTACGCAGAGAAACCCGGTCTCGAAAGCAGTTGGGGGGAAAGAGATGCTGGCCAAGGTGTCCTTCCTCTCAAGTACACAAGAGAGACCAGAGGACTTCAAGTTCAAGAACAGCCCGAAGTATCAGAATGCAGAAGGACAGACATGGTGGCACACACTTTAAATCCAGCATTTGGAAGGCAGGTGGGAATCTATGAGTTCAAGGGCAGCCTGGTCTTAAACTTGAATACTGAGAGTTCTATGGTGACAAAGGATAGTGAGACCCTGTCTCAAAGAAGTGTGGCAGAGGTCTATAATCCCAGCATAAGGAAGCTAAGGCAGGAGAAACAGAGTTCAAGGCTAGCCTTAGCTACACGGCAAATTTCAGGCATCCTGAGTTATGACATCATCCTACAAAAACAAAGACTCAGCTGAGATGGCTCAGTGGTACCCATTCTATTCCCAGAATCCACACAGCAGAAGCGAAGAACCACTCCCTCCACCTCCCTGCCCCAGGCAGAGTGCTTGCCCAGCATGCTTGACGCCACGGTCTCCCAGCAACTCATGAAGCCAAGCATGATGGTGAACTGGGGAACGTTTATAATCCTAGCACTTAAAGGCGAGACTGGGAGACTGGAGGCCAGCCTGGGATACAAGACAGTCATCTCACTAGTAATAACAATCCTAGCTAAGTAACCAGAAGTTAGGACTGATGGACCAAAGGTTGAGTGGGGTGACCCTGCCTTCCAGACAGGAAAGCTGCCGTGGGCTATGGCTGAGCGGGAGCTAAGCTCTGCCAGGGACTTGGCTATAGATGTTCCTAACTTTGTAACACTGCAGGGTTAAATCCTCAGACCTTATTCAGATCAAAGGCCAGCGTGGGAATTAGGTGGTGCTGGGAATCAAACTCAGGCCCTCAGAAGAGGAGGATGTGCTCTAAACTCAGCCATCTCTCGGAGCGCTGCTGCTTTCCAGACAGGGTCTTCCTGTAGAGTCCGGACTGGCCTCAGACTATGAAAGACAGACACTTGCCTCTGCCTTCCAAGTGTGGGAATTCAAAGTGTGCATTAACTCAGCCAACTAAATAGCCTTCCAAATGAGGATAACTGCACATGGTGGCCCAGGCTATAATCCCAATGCTGAGGCAGAAGGATCATGGGTTTAGTCAGCCTCAGCTATGCAGTGGGACCTTTCTCATTCCCCCACAGAAGTGCTGGTTTAGTTATTTATCCCTGTGCTCTGATTTAAAACAACAACAGAAAACAAAGCAGAAAAACAAAACAACCTAACAACAAAAACAACAGAAGACCTGGGAAAGGCAACTTAAGGGGGAAAGGGTTTCTTTTGGTCTATAGTTCAGGTTTCGCCCATCACAGTGGGAAAGGTAAGAAGCAAAAGCTTAAGGCAGATGGTCCTGTCATGTCCACAGGAAGCACAGAGCAACAAATGCTCGTCTTAGTTCAAGTGTTTATGATAGGTCCACGCTTAGGAAATTCCTGGGGAAAATCACAAGCTGGTGCTGCCCCCAGTCAGCACAACAACTCTTATTTGCCCCAGCCAGTGTTCTAAATCTGAAGCCAGAACGTATCCTAATGGGTACAATCCCTACTTCTAGACAGTTTAAATTCACTGAAACAAAGGAAACTCACTCCCAAATACTTTTGTATTGTGTCAGTTTAAGGGACACATAGACAAGAAGGTTCACATTTGCAGATTAGACACTCTCCCACTTCAAGGAATTTAGAAGTCCTTGGTCAACACAGGCACTAAGTCTTTTCTTTAGGTGGAAGTTTTCTTTTTTTGTTTTTTGTCTTTTTTTTTTTTTTTTTCATTTGTTTGTTTTTTGAGAAGGGGTTTCTCTGTGTAGCCCTGGCTGTCTTGGAACTCACTCTGTAGACCAGGCTGGCCTCGAACTCGGAAATCCGCCTGCCTCTGCCTCCCAAGTGCCAGGCAAATAAATTCTTAAAAAATGTATTTGCGGTGCCAGGCAGTGGTGGCGCACGCCTTTAGTCCCAGCACTAAAAACAAAAAAAGAAAACTAAATGAAAGACCATCCCCAAGTGGCCCGAGCCACTCTCCTCAGACTTGGGGGCTGGCTTTGGGTAAGCCTGTCACTGTCTGACCCTCACATGCTTATAGAATGGAATTTCTGTGAAGACTGCCTTAGGCTTTCCACGTCTACCAGGATTTCTGTTTGAAAAAAAATAAAAAATAGCGTACTACCACCCATGTCAGCTCATCTTTGTGGCTCATAAACTATATACCCACTGTGTGAACTAGGTAGGGTCACTCAACACCACCTATGGGTTAATTTGGGGTTATTTTATCTGTGGGTCTTACTATAATCCCTGATTGGCTCAGAACTTGCTATAAAGACCAGGCTAGCCTGTAACTAAGGCTAGCAATTCTCCTGCCTCTTCCTCTCCAGTGCCAGGATTCCAGCCACGCACCATCATATCCAGCATTCAATTAAACTTCTGAAATGTTCATTGTGGACCAGCAAGATGAGTCACTGAGTAAAAGTGACTGCCTCAAAATCCTACCAACTCAACCCTAAAAACCCAGACACCTGTGGCAGAAGAGAACTGGCCCCATAAAATTGTCCTGACACAAACACACACACAATAATAATTTTTTGCTTTTGTTTTTTGTTTGTTTGTTTTTAACGAGACAAGGTTTCTGTGTCTTAGAATAACTGTCAGCTGTCCTAGAACTCGTTCTGTAGACTAGGCCGGCCTCGAATTCGAAAAGCCACCTCCCTTCCAAGTGCTGAGATTAAAGGCACACCTGGCTACAAATAATAATTTCTTAAAGCAAGAAATCCTCAAGGAACTCCCCAAAGGCAAAGCCTAAGCCTGGTCTCTGTCCGTGTCTGCATCCCCAGGACCCAGTCTTATTATGTGTCTGGTACACGATAATGACAAATACTTAAATGCCAGGAAGGGTGGCCCACATCCAAGTTTCCGCACTTGGAAGACAGAGGAAGAAGGATGACTCTGAATTGGAAGTCACTTGGTCTACACAGCAAGTTCTGGGCAAGCCAAGGATACAGAGCAAGACCCGGACCCAAGAAAAGAAAAAGCAAAAACCAGGAACTGGTATTCCTAAATCTCACCTCACAAACTAGGCAGGTGAGGCTAGACCAGGAGGAAGCTTAACCTACAGCTCTCCAGTTCACTTCCTCAGTCAGTATACTTGCAAACATAAAGAGGCCACGTGCTAATCTCACCCTGGCTCTCACTACCGTACACAGTATTGATAGGCAGGCTCCACTCTGGGTCAAATGCACATCACATCTAGAAGAGTCGGCCCAGGGATGCTCTAGACTGTAACCATTAAAATGAAAGCAGAAACACCCGTGGAGCGCAGAGTGGGTGCGGAAGCTCTGGGGTCACTCTGGGACAACGAAAATTGCTCTTGGGGGCTAGGTGCTGGGCGCTGATCGCATTGGAGCGAGCCTTCACCCGCCGGGTGGGCAGACCGGAAGCTGGGGCGCGGGGACCCGGGGACCCGCGCGGCCGGGGTGGGGGAGGTCTCGGCCATCCGCGGAGAAGGGCTACGTTTACCTCCTGCACGCCGCCCTCGTGCTGCTGCGCCATGGCCAGCAGCATGCCGTCGAAGCGCTCCTCCTCCTGCTCCCCTCCCATCGTGCTGCGCTCCGAGCTCCGCACTCGCGCTCTACGATGCCCGCGCTCGGCACGGCTCGCTCGGGCCCAACGGTTCCCCTCGCTAGCTTTCCGCAGCGGAGCCGGAAACACGCACGGGCCCGGCCGTGCGGGTCCGCCCTTCCCGCCTCTCTTCCCGCCTCCCTGCCCATCGGTGCCCACTGAGCTCCCGAAACACAACCCGCTTCGCCGGTCATTGGCTAACCCGAGGAGCAAATCAACAGGCGCGGCCCCAAAGCAGTGGGCGGGGCTCGCGGCCGCAGAGTTTGGCTTGAGTTGCTATGGTCACCAGATACCCAGGAGCTTTCTAGAAAGCCGTGAGCTCACATCTTAAGAGGGCTGCAAGTTTTGATCAAGTGGTACCGTTCGCCTTCTCCTCCTACAAGCCGCAGCTGAGACTCAGGAAGAAAGCACTCACCAAAGGGACAACCTACTCCATCTTACAACACTAGACTTTTAAGAAAAGAGTACAAAACTGGAGTTTTCGTAGAACAGCTTTACAAACTGTTTGCACTTGGATTAATACTCTTCCATTACTGTCTGGAAATGCTTAGTTTTTCTGAGTTTTGTTTCGTTGTTGCTGTTGGTGGCGGAGGCTTGTCTTGTTGAGACAGGCCCGGTGTATCCAAGGCAAAAACAAACTTTTACTCCTGATCTGCCTGCCTTTACCTCCAAGCACTGAAATCTCAGCTTGTATCGCCTGAAGAATCCCCACGGCACCCATGTGTGCATTTATTTATTACTTTATAAACCTGAGAGTGCTATGCTGTTAGAAGATTAATACCATAAACTTTTCCAGAGAGCCTGGTTGTCTCACACTCTTAGGGTTCAACCTCAGATAAACATTTCCAAAAAGCAGGACTCATCCCCTCTCTCAGACTGAGGTCTCTGAGGGCTGGTCTAGGTCATCTCTATGTTAGAAGCTGTGCTTATGCCAGGCGGTGGTGGTGCACGCCTTTAATCCCAGCACTTGGGAGGCAGAGACAGGCGGATTTCTGAGTTCGAGGCCAGCCTGGTCTACAGAGTGAGTTCCAGGACGGCCAAGGATATACAGACAAACCCTGTCTCGAAAAACCAAAAAAAAAAAAAAAAAAAAGAAGCTGTGCTTATTAATTTTATATCAACTTGACATAAGCTAGAATCGTCAGAGAGGGGCGCCACGGTTGAGAAAATGCCTCCATAATATCCTGCAGTAGGCAAACTTGTAGGGCATTTTCTTCATTAGTGATTGATGGAAAAGGGCCCAGCCCATAGTGGGCGGGGTTATCTGTGGGTCCGTGGTCTTGAGTTCTATTAGGAAGCAGGCTGAGAAGAGCAAGCCAGTAGGCAGCACCCTCTATGATTTCTGCATCAGCTCCTGCCTCCAGGTTGCTGCCCTGTTTGAATTTCTGTCCTTACTTCCTTCAAAGATGGACTACTGTGTGGAAGTATAAGCCAAATAAACCTTTTTTTCCTAAATCTGTTTTTGGTCGTGTGTTTCATCACAGAAATAGAGCCCCTAGTAGGCCTGGACTTCTCTGAGCAAATGGCTCCCGTTCAGACTCTGGGGTGTAGTAATCCTAGTCCTCTCTCACTCTCCAGGTATTCCAGACATGACACCTGGCCTTAAGATCATACCCAGGGCACAGGAAATACATCTTGCCACAGACTCAGCTTCTGGTGTGTCTTATATTTAGTATACATTGAAAAAAGAAAAATAAAAAAAGAGGGATTCTTTCTCCTCAGTTTTCTCTTCCTGAATAGGGATGACAGCAACAACCATGATATCAGTCTGTCCTCAGGAAGCCCCCAAGTGTGCCAAGGGCTTTAAATCCTCAAATACCACTTTGAGACTGCGGACAATAAGGAAAGCACTGTCAAAGGAGAGTTTCCGTCAAGCTTAAAAAAATAAAAAAAATTAGCCGGGCAGTAGTGGCACATGCCTTTAATCCCAGCACTCAGGAGACAGAGGCAGGTGAATCTGAGTTGGAGACCAGCCTGGCCTACAGAGTGAGTTCAAGGACAGCTAGTTCTACACAGAGAAAACTTGTCTGGAAAACCTGAAAAAAAATGTTTTGATTCAATTTTTAAAATAATTTTTAAATTTTAAATTTTATGTCTAGAAGTGTTTTGCTTGCCTGGATGCCTGTGCACCATGTATGTGCAGTGCCTGCAGAGGCCAGAGAGGGCGAAGGATCCCCTGGAACTGGAGTTACAGGTGGTTGATTGTAAGCTGCCATGTGGGTGCTGAGAACCGAACCCTGGTCACCTGGAGGAGTATCAAGTACTGTAACTACTAAACCATCTCTTCAGCCCCGACATTCACCTCTGACTATATATGCTAAAGAAATGAGAGGCTAACCACTAATTCTCATCCAATGTGATAGGGTTTGTACTGGGGTTTGTCCCTAGTGTATTTACATCTTCCATCTCCCAGAAATGTGGTTTCCAGAATTTTTTCTAACCCTTCTCACTCGGGTTGAGCATAGAACCCATGGTCTTGCTCATGGGAGGGCAATCTGTCTCTCTAACTACACTCCTTTCCCAGAATCCGTCCAGAGGATTGGCTGGGTCTAGGAACTGGAAAGATTGCTGTCCTGTTATGTTACACTTAGTAAGCTACTGCATAGGATGGCATAAATTCAAAGCCATATAAATGCAGATTCTGGGCCACAGAGATAGCTCAGCAAGTAAAAGCACTGGTTGCCAAGTCTGATGATGCAAGTTCAATCCCCAGGTGGAAAAAAGCATCAACTCCCAGAAGTTAGCCTCTGATGTCTGTATGCACACCGCTATAAATGCCTTTTTTTTTTTTTTAATCAGACTCAGTGGCACATACCTTTAACCACAGCACTTGGGAGGCAAAAATCTTACTTAGAATTACTATTAATATGACTGTATTAGGCAGGGTTTTACTGCTGTGAACAGACACCATGACCACGACAACTCTTATAAAGGACAACATTTAATTGGGGCTGGCTTATAGTTTCAGAGGTTCAGTCCATTATCGTCATGACCGGAAGCATGGCAGTGTCCAGGCAGGCATGGTGCTGGAGGAGCTGAGAGTTCTACCTCTTATTCAAAAGACAGCTAGAAGACTGACTTCCAGAAAGCTAGGAGGAAGGTCTCAAAGCCCAACCCCACAATGACACACTTTGTACAACAGGGCCACACTTATTCCAACAAAGCCAACCTACTCCAATAAGCCCCCACCTCCTAATGGTGTCACTCCCTAAGCTAAGCATATTCAAATCACCACAGTGACTAAGCACCATGACCAAAAGCAAGTCGGGAAGGAAAGGGTTTTTTGTTGTTGTTGTTGTTTTAATAAAATATCTCGTTTTTATTTTACTTAAATAGTGTGTACACTGTAGCTGTCCTCAGACACACCAGAAGAGGGCATCAGATCCCATTACCAGATGGTTATAAGCCACCATGTGGTTGCTGGGAATTGAACTCAGGACCTCTGAAAGAACAGTCAGTGCTCTTAACCACTGAGCCATCTCTCCAGCCCCAGTGTATTTGTTTTACACTTCCAAATTAAAGTTGGAAAAAAGTCAGGACAGGAACTCAAATGAGAGAGCACAGGAACCTGGAGGCAAGAGCTAATGCAGAGGCCATAGAAGGGTGCTGCTTATGCTTACTGGCTTGCTTCCCCTGGCTTGCTCAGCCTACTTTCTTATAGAACCCAGGCCTGCTAGCCTAGAGATGGCTCCACCCACTATGGCTGGGCCTTCCCCCGCATCAATCACTAATTAAGAAAATTCCTTACTGACTTGTTTACAGCCTGATCTTATAGAGGCGGTTTCTTAATTGAGGTTCCCTCCTGTCAAATGACTTAGTTTGTATCAAGCTGACACAAAAGTAGCCAGCACGCAAGGTTACATAGTAAAATCCTGTTTCTGAAAAGAAGAACGGAAACAGAAACGAAAAACAACCCACCACCACTACCAAGAAGCTAGAGGGTAAAATCTTACAACTGATACCTTTAGAGGCTGGGGAGGCCGATCTCAGTGTCAAAGCTGCCTAGACTAGGAGAGCGAGATCAACACCAGCCTAAGTAGTGACAAGTGTGGTTCCAGGACCCAGGTTTGGTTCCCAGCACTCATGGAGTGGTTCATAATCAAGCATAACTCCAGTTCCCAGGCATCTGGAGCCCTCTTCTGACGTCCTTGGGTACCAGGCATGTACTTGCTGCACATACATACATACATACATACGTACGTACGTACGTACGTACACACACACACACACACACACACACACACACACACACGCAGGCAAAACACATGTGCATGTCTAAAAAGAAATTGATTGACATGCGGGTGGTACAGCGGAAGTATTTACCTAACACAAGCAAAACTCTAATGCTGCAAAAAGAAGAGGAAGAGGAGGAAGAGGAAGAAAAAGGAGAGGGAGAGGACCAGAAGGATGCTGAAGGGAGTATGGTGGCCCACACCTGCTATCTCAGCATTTGGGAGGAGAAGGCAGCAGGATCCAAGACATAAAAGTTACCCTTGGCTACACAGCATTCTCAAGGAGAGGCTGGAATACATGAAACCCTGTCTCAAAACCCAAAGCAAATAAATTAATTTGTAAAACGTGAGTGAGAGACGTGGGTCAGCAGACAAAGGCATTTCTTCTGGACAAGCCTGGATACTGGAGTCTGATCCCCGGAACCCACCGAAAGGTGGAAGGCAGAACTAACTCCACTTCACACACACACACACAAACCTTTTTTTTTTTTTTTTTGTCATCATATCCAATAAATTAAAAGCAGCAGCAGCCTCCAAAAAGCAGGTGAGATATCTCAGACTTGCAATCCTAGCACTTGGGAGTTTGAGGCAACACCGTGTAAATTCAAGGTTAGCCTGGGCTACAAGCAAGACACCAGGACAAAACAGGCAACAATAGGGAAGAAGAAAGCATCATCCTTCCTGTGACCTGAGTCTAGTCTCTAGGGCCCCTGCATGGACCACCCCACTAAGCTCCGTCAGTCCATGTGCAGTTGCGTTGTTCCCTCTCCGTGACCGTTCCTTTTGATCCCTGATCGTCTCTTGTTTTCCAACAGAGGCCCGGGTTGAGGGAATACACCACTATAGAGAAAGCAGTGTGCCTGCTTGTCTTTGGAGATGGAGTCAGGTACCAGTCTCATAGTCTAGTCAGGACTTCGCTCTGTCCTCAAGTCAGCACCACAGGAAGACCTTAAAGTCCTAGCTAAGACACCAAGGTTCAGCTGGGGGTGGGAGTGGCACAGGCCTTTAACCTAAGTACTAGGAAGGCAGAGGCAGGTGGATTTCTATAAGTTCAAGGTCAGCCTGATCTACAGAGCAATTTCTTTTTTTTTTTTTGGTTTTTCAAGACAGGGTTTCTCTGTATAGCCTTGGCTGTCCTGGCACTCACTCTGTAGACCAGGCTGGCCTCGAACTCAGAAATCCGCCTGCCTCTGCCTCCCAAGTGCTGGGATTAAAGGCGTGCGCCACCACTGCCCGGCTACAGAGCAATTTCTTAGAACAACCAGAACTACACAGAGATACCCTGACTGGAACAAACAAAATAGAGAGAGAGAGAGAGAGAGAGAGAGAGAGAGAGAGAGAGAGAGAGAAGAGAAGAAAGAGAGAGAAGAGAGAGAGAGAGAGAGAGAGAGAGAGAGAGAGAGAAGAGAGAGAAACTGGACTGGCTCCCTGAACACTGGAGAGGAGCTGACAGTCACACTGGAACTGGGAATCGTGGAGCCTGAACCAGATGCCAGAGCAGAGGATGCCAGCCCTCTCTTTGTCCACAGCACCAGGTTGCCCAAGAATGTGGCAACGGGGAGCCTGCTAGGCAAGGCTAGCCAAGGTCAGGAACTGGACACAACTGAGGACCTCCCATGTCTGTCCCTTGTCCCTCACCTCTGACCACTTGTGACAAGTGTCCAGGACAGAGGAGCCATGTGCTAGCAGACATGTGTTTCTACCCATCCCATAAGTGGGCCATACCTGCAGACCAGGTGTGTGTGTGTGGGGGGGTGCCTGTTAGCCTCCAGTTCTGGGAAACTCACACTTTGGCTGCACAATTGATCCAGGGGGACAAACAAAGATGACTTTGAGGTCAGACACACCTGTGCTCCGTCCCTTCCAGTTGAGTGACTTTGAGTAGGTCACTTCACCTCTTGGAGTGTCACAGAGTAAGAGTGTAGCCTCACTGGAAAGTCTTCAGTGTCACAATGGAAAGTGACCCACAAGTGGGGTCCTTAATAAACGTCAGTCATGTATTCCCACAGTTTTGCAAGTGCAGATCCAGTCTCTCTGAAGCTATAGAAATATATAGCGCATATATATATATATATATATATATATATATATATATATATATATATAATCAGGCTGGGAACAGGGGCTCTGAATGGTCTTCCTCCCAAAGGGGTCCCTATACTGGAGACACAGGAGGGCAGACTCCTAGACTGTACAGTGAGCAAAGTCCCCCACCTGGCTCCCTTCCCTGCAGCCTGTTCCTTACGGACAGGAGCAGAGCCCCAAGGTTAGGCAAACACAGCAGCGATAAGCCACTTCCAGGCTGGGTCATGTATTCAAGGCTTTGGCTAGCTCCCCGGCTGGCTTC
Source organism: Rhabdomys pumilio (assembly GCA_030674055.1). NCBI lineage: Eukaryota > Metazoa > Chordata > Mammalia > Rodentia > Muridae > Rhabdomys > Rhabdomys pumilio. The sequence goes on along the minus strand of JANHMN010000004.1, from coordinate 19,136,416 downwards.
TTGGCTCAGTGAGAACAACTGGTCTTGTGTGCATGAAAATGGGCACCAATAGAAACAGCAGTCCCAGCCACTGGCTGGTTGAGCGCCTGAGACCTTGGTGCCCTGGTACAGCCTGGGTTAATGACCCTGTTTATACACTTGAGTCATCCGATAAAGGGCACCCAGGCAGTGGGCAGGTGGCCCTGTGCCCTGCAATGGCCACTTCATTGACTAAAGTGATAGCAAGGCCACGTGGATCTTCCAGTGCCCCTCCCCCACCACTTCCTCACCAGTCCTGCCAGGGTCAGCGTGTATGCATTGTGTGTGTATGTTTTTTTTTTTTTTTCTTTCAATGAACATGACTTCTGGAGTCAAGGTTGTTTGGCCAATCCCCCTCCCGCCCATCAAGGATATAAATAGCACTCACAGTAGAGAGGGCTAGATAGCTGGGAAGAAACAGGAACAAGATACCAACTATGAGCTCCAGCCAGTCAGGGGTCTGCCCATGCCAGGGCTCTGCAGGCCGCCCGACTATTCTGTACGCACTTCTGAGCCCCAGCCCGAGGACCAGGCCCGTTGCGCCTGCGTCTCGCAGCCACTGCCTGTGCCAGCAGCACCGGCCTGTACGTCTGTGTGCTCCACACCGCACCTGCAGGGAGGCCTTGGATGTCCTTGCCAAGACAGTAGCCTTCCTCAGGAACCTGCCGTCCTTCTGCCACCTGCCCCATGAGGATCAGCGACGGCTGCTCGAGGGCTGCTGGGGCCCTCTCTTCCTGCTTGGGTTGGCCCAGGATACTGTAACCTTTGAGGTGGCTGAGGCTCCGGTGCCCAGTATACTAAAAAAGATTCTGCTAGAGGAACCCAGCAGTGGTGCCCAGGGTGCCCAGCCTCCAGACCGGCCACAGCCCTCACTGGCTGCTGTACAGTGGCTGCAGCATTGCCTGGAGTCTTTCTGGAGCCTTGAGCTGGGTCCCAAGGAGTATGCATTCCTAAAGGGCACTATCCTCTTCAACCCAGGTGAGCTTCCAGACACGCCTGGATGGTGGCCAAGGTGGGAGGGGATGGGGCTCATTCAAGGAAAGTGCTTTCTTGGGGTTTGACACCCATTATATCATTGGGTCCTTGTTAGCCTCAAATAGCTCATAAGAGAGGCATAGAGAGGTTAAGCAACTATCTGAAGGTCACATAGCAAGGTGGAGACAGAGGAGGGCTGGGAGGGGAGACCAAGCAAATGCAGAGACTACTCTTTGCCACGGTCCCTGAGAAATTTGGCCTGAATCTTAGGGAGCGTGGGAGGGTAGACGGGGCGGGGGTGGACACAGCTGCATGGCAGCCATATCTTCAAGGCCAGGCTACATAGTGAGGTTCTAAAGGTTAAGATCCTCTGTGAGTTCAGAGAGGCCACACAGAGGAGAAAGGAGTATGAGAGTGAGGCACCCCGTATGAAGTCAAGCCAGGAGAAGAGAGATCGGGGTGATGGATGGGGAGAACTGAGAGAGTCTCACCATGTCACCCTGGCTGGCCTAGAACTCACTGTGTAGACCAAGTTGGCCTGGCATGGGAGAATAGTCCTCATAGCTTTGAGGAAGAGAAGAAACAGGCCTTGAAAGTTAAAGTAGAGTGTCACTTAGCGGTAGCAGTCCCAAATAGTCTCATTGCATTTACCATATGTTAGGACTCAGTCTAAGGGCTTTACAAATACCGGTTTGGTTAAACGTCGTGACAAGTGTGGGTGACAGGGACTGTCATTAGCTCCACTTGACAGACAAAGAGAAGCACAGAGATTAAAGTACTCTTTTAATAAAGCTATGTATCGAAGGTCACTCCCCTAGTACGTGTCAGCGCTGAGATTCAAACCCAGGCAGCCTGGCTCTATTTTTTTGTTTTGGTTGTTTTGGTTTTTGTTTTTTGTTTGTTTGGGGTTTTTTGTTTTGTTTTTGGTTTTGGTTTGGTTTGGTTTTTGCTTTTAAGATTTATTTAGCCAGGTGGTGGTAGCACACACCTTTAATTCCAGCATTGGTAGGCAGAGGCACTCTGAGTTCAAGGCCAGCCAGAGAACTAGTTCCAGGACAGGCAGGGCTACACAAAGAAATCTTGTCTCAAAAAAAAAAAAAAAAAGCAACTGGCCGGGCAGTGGTGGCGCCTTTAATCCCAGCACTTGGGAGGCAGAGGCAGGTGGATTTCTGAGTTCGAGGCCAGCCTGGTCTACAGAGTGAGCTCCAGGACAGCCAGGGATACACTGTCTCAAAACAAACAAACAAACAAACAAAAAGCAACTGAAAAATAAAAAGATGTATTTATAAATTATTTTATGTCTATGAGTTCTTACATATGTACATACATGTATATATGTATATATTATGTATGCATCATCTGTGTGGGAGATGTCACAAAGATATCAGTAGAGAGTGTCAGATCCTCTGGGACTGGAGTTATAGGGAGTTGTAAACCACAATGTGAGTGCTGGGAACTGAACTCAGCAAGAGCAGTCAGAGCTCTTAACCACGGAGCCATCTCTCCAGCCTGTGTGTCTTAGTCAGTGTATCCCCATTGTCTGCTTCCTCTCCATAAGTGGATGGATGAATAAAATGCTAAATAATGAAGGTGGTGGTGGGTGGAGCCTCCAAGGTGCCAGAGGGGCCCAAGGTATGTAAGTCACGGTGAAGGATTGCCTTTGCTACATGCCTGGATCCAATTCCTGTCACCACAGAACGGTCATCTCACTTCTCTGTCTTCAAGGGCTGAGCATGTATTTCGTAGTACAAGTCTTGACTAGCATGTTAAAGGGACCATCAGTGTACAGCCCAATGGTAGACTGTCTGCCTAGCATGCACTAGCTTTCACAAGGTTGGCCCCCAGCATATGAGGGGAGGGAACCATTGACATTCTCACACCCTGGGCTAGCCTCTGCAGGCTTAGCTGCTCACCAGCCTTCACCCTCTCTGCCACAGATGTGCCAGGCCTCCATGCCTCCTGCCACATCGCACACCTGCAACAGGAGGCTCACTGGGCACTGTGTGAAGTCCTGGAGCCCTGGTACCCAGCTAGCCAAGGCCGCCTGGCCCGAATCCTCCTCATGGCCTCCACCCTCAAGAACATTCCGTGCACCCTTCTGGTAGATCTCTTCTTCCGCCCTATCATTGGAGATGTTGACATCACTGAACTGCTTGAAGACATGCTTTTGCTGAGGTGACCTGCAGAATGGGGTCTGGTGCCCCTCTGGAGGCTCCCCTGGAGCAGCTCTCATCTCAGCCACACCCACAGCTTGGACTTCCTTGGTTTGGATACAGTGTAGACTACTGTCTGGCAAGCCCTTGATGGCTCCCAAAACCTCCGGGCCAAAATGCCTTTCCCTGCCCCGGTAGGGATGGGAGCAGGAGGCTGTACTTCAGGCCAGAATTCCTCCTGACTTTGGATAGAACTAAATTAAGTTATTGGATTTTGTAATAAAAGGTATGACATGTTGACATTGTAGTTGATTGTGGAAGGGACCAGCCAGTCTTCAGGGTGCCCCTTAGTCTTCCTGGAGGGAACTCATGGAAAGGAGCCAGAGACCAGCTCCCCTGATGGTTTGGGGAGGGATGGTGACATCAGTGCTGGGGATAAGGTCTATTTTGCAACTGACTGTGAAGCCAGCAGACAGCATCCCCTCGCTCACTCCCTGTCACCTTCCTGCCTTTCTCCCCAGCAGAGGTGCTTCTGTCCTCGTCTTCAGAACAACCATTATCCACCTCCAGGTTCCAGTTCTCTAGAGGGAGTCTCTCACCTCAGAGAAATTGGGATTGCAGCTAGTCACAGAAATGACCCAAAACAGACAAGGCCACTTCTCTTTCTAGAATTTCTGATCCTCCGAGTCCCCACCCCCAAGCCCCATTCTTGCAGTTGACAGAAGAGACCTGTCTGTTGCTTTCCCAGCACCAGGGAACAGAGAACCAGGGCTGCCCTGGAGGCAGCTAGGAAGCAGAGGCAGGACAAGGTTTAGCACATGGCATGGGCACTAATCGCTAAAGCCTGAGAACACTGTCCTGAGCCCAGGAGATCCCTTCCATTGCCCCTCTGCCCTGATGATCTAGTCCCGGGACCCTCCTCTCAAAGGGTCATTCCCATTGTCCTGGCCACCAGAGAGGCTGTGCTTGCTTAGTCCACAGCCTCCAGTGCTGCTCCATTCAGAGCCTGGCTAGGGCCTGTTTTGATTGGTTAATGTCCGTGCCTCAATGTTTGTTGAATATCCTGACCCGGTCACCCTGGGTCAGGGTGACTGACCTCAAGGGTGAAGGGGAGGAAATATGACAACAGTTGTCTCCAGGACTTTCAGACCTCCCGATGCCCTGATCAGGCTCCACCCCCTCACCTCCACAGTTTGGATCCTTCTCACGGGGCCCAGTTAATGATTGCTCAGAGAGGTCACTCTGTCAGGGCAATAGCCTAGGAGTCACCACTCAGGCCTGCCTCTAAAGCTCCCAGCTTAGGACCATACCTCCTCGTCCCCATTTATGGACACCCAGTGCCAGGACCAAGTACACCCCTGACTCCTTATTACAGAGCAACACGGCACCGAATCCACAACAAGGATACACAGAACTCAGATGCACAGATCAGAGTCATTCACATAGACAATTCTCTCTCCCTCTCTCTCTCTCTCTCTCTCTCTCTCTCTCTCTCTCTCTCTCCCTCTCTGTGTGTGTGTGTATGTGTGTGTGTGTGTGTGTTTGTGTCTGTCTGTTTCTGTCTCACACACACACACACACACACACACACACACAAACTGATGCTCTCACATAACACTGGAAAGCATATTGCAGCAGACTCCTCACCCCAAAAGACACATATGTACCCAAGGCACACAGTCACAGTACAATGCGCGTGTGCCCCCAAGAATGGACATATTGCTTGGGGATACCTTCACTCCATACATATTCTTCTGCTTATTTCATTCTTTGAATGTGTTTGGATGTTTTGTCTGCCTATATTTCTGTATTATGTGCACGCCTAATGTTCTTTGAAGTCAGAAGAGAGCATAGGCTCCCCCAGTACTGGAGTTGCGGATGACTGTGCGCCACCATGTGGGTGCTTGGAATGAAACCTGAGTCCTCTGGAAGAGCAGCCTGTGCTCTTAACTGCTGAGCCATCTGTAGAGGTTTGAATGAGAATGGCTTCCATAGACTCATGTGTTTGAACCTATGGTCCCCAGTTGGTAGAACTGTTTGGAAAGGATTTAGGAGGTGTGGCCTTGGTAGAGGTGTGTCACTGGGAGGGGACTTTGAGGTTTCTTTCTGGTGTATGCTTTTTAATTTAATTTAATTTAATTCAATTTAAGCACTTGGGAGACAGAGACAGGCTGATTCCTGAGTTCAGAAACAGCCTGGTCTACAGAGCAAGTTCCAGAACAGCCAGAGCTACACAGAGACCTTGTCTTGAAGAACAAACAACACCACCAACAAGAAGCAACTTTGATCCCAGCACTCAAAAGACAGAAGCAGACGGAGCTCTGAGTTCTAGGCCAGCCTGGTCTACAGAGTGAGTTCCAGAACAGCCAGTACACAGAGAAATCCTGTCTCAAAAAACCAAAATAAATAAATAAATAAATAAATAAATAAGAAAAATATTTTAAATTAGTGCTGGAGAATGTAGCTGACTTGGTAGAGCATTAGCCAGCATAAACAACATCTTGAGCTGACCTCCAGCCCTGTGAACAAGGCTTGCCTCTAATCCAAGCACCTGAGAGAGGAGGCAGGATAGCCAGGAGGTCAAGATCATTTGCAGTTACATAGTGAGTTCAGGTCCAGCCTGGGCTACGGGAAACTACATCTCAACAGATGGATGGATGATGGATGGATGGATGGATGATGGATGGATGAATGGATGGATGGATGGACAAATGAATGAATAAGCCATTCACAAAAGCCCCTTGATCAGGAAACACGTTTCTGCTCTTGCAAGAGAAGCCTCCTATGTCAGCAACATGGGAGTCACTGGGGTGTTCTAGAGGCTATGGAGGCCAGGCAGGGAGAGGTAGGTAGCTCAGGTCATGGTCTGGAGGCTCAGCGAACCACTCAGCAGCTAGGAGCACTGACTGCTCTTCCAGAGGATTCAGGTTCAATTCCCAGCACCCACATGGCAGCTCACAACTGTGTGTAACTCCAGTTTCAGGGGATCTGGCATCCTTACCTAGACATACATGCAGGCAAAACACCGATGCACATGACATGAAAATAAATAAATTGAAAAAAATGTATAGATCTATGTCTACCCATCTTCAGATTGTTCTCGGAATCTACAATCCAGGCCAACCTGCTCGGATAGCATTTGGAACTTTAACTAGACAATCACTCTTTTTTTGTTTTTTGTTTTTTTGTTTTTTTTGTTTTTGGTTTTTTCAAGACAGGGTTTCTCTGTATAGCCTTGGCTGTCCTGGTACTCACTCTGTAGACCAGGCTGGCCTCGAACTCAGAAATCCGCCTGCCTCTGCCTCCCAAGTGCTGGGATTAAAGGCGTGCGCCACCACTGCCCGGCTAGACAATCACTCTTAATAGTGACCTGGACATTCACCCTCTCCAGAGCCATTCCCCACCATCCAAGCCCTCGAGAATCTCCCAGGAGGAGTTACCTTCGAGGCTGAACAAGCCTCTCATCTCTCTACCTCCCACCAGACCTCCAGGCCCTGGCCCGAGCCCCAAGTCTCTCCCTGCCTGACTTCCATAGCTTCTAGAACATCCCAGTCACTCCCACATTGCTGACATAGGAGGCCTCTCTTGCAAAAGCAGAGGTGTGTTTCCTCCACATGACCTGATCGAGGGGAATCAGGGACTTGGGCCATCCTCTCTTTCTCTCTCTCTTTGATGCCTTTCATGAATGGCCTATTAGTTAACTGCAGCACACAACCTCAAATACTCAAGCCATTTTCCTGCCTCTCTCTTTCCTCTTCCAAGGCTACCAAGTATCATGGGATATTCTCCTTAATACCCCATCCTTTCATCATCCAAATAGCCTCCCCTCTCCCACCTCTTTTGTTTTTGGTGTGTGTATGTTTTTCCAGACATGGTTTCTCTGTGTAGCCTTGGCTGTCCTAGGACTCACTCTGTAGACTGGCTGGCCTTGAACTTACAGAGTACATCTGCCTCTGCTTCCCAAGTAATGAGATAAAGAAGTGTGCACCACCACAAGTCCAAATAGTTTTACTTATTAACTCTGCCTTGTTCCTTTTAAAAAAAAAATTTTTTTTTTTGCTTTTTCTATGTAGTCAGGAAGTGTGAGCTCTCCTCCACCCCACACACGTGTGCGAGTGTGCGAGTGGAGATGTGTTTGCATCTGCTGCCTCACCACCCATTTGGAGATCCAGCCAAAGACAGCCTTCAGGGGCTGGTTCTTTCCTTGTACCATGGAATGGGGGAGGGGTGGAACTCAGACCATGAGAGTCATGCTGTAAGAGCTTTTACAGGCTGAGTCTTCTTTCTGGCCCCACTCCTGATTCCATGTCTCCCTGGTCACTCTCTGTGTCCTCACACAAACTCTTATGCTAAGAACATAAAGAAAACACAACTAACCCAAAGAATAAATCATGTTTAGTGGAGCGAGGGTAGAGACATGCCTTTGCTGTGAGCTTTTCAGAGCAGGGAAACTGGCTATCTGACCAGCATCCTGGAATCAGGTCTGTCTCTCGTTTCCAGCAAGAGGAGGAACATGCCGGTCTAGCTGGGATATGGAACTTTCTGAAGGTTTAAGGCGACCGCTCTGTATTGAGACTTGAGCACAGACTCCTGTGACTCTAGAGGCAGAATCCTTGCCCTCAGCACAGGCTGGAGTGAGTCTGGGGTCAGTTACTGGGCATCTACATCTAGAAGGGAGTCCTTGTCCTGAGGCTCAGCCAGCATGACTCATTGGAGACTAACTGTGGTTCCAGGGCAGCTCTGGGTTTATGGATGATGGTTTATGGCCATCATTAGCTCTATCTTCATTAGCCAAATCACTGGCTGTGGATTAAACAGTCAATGGCTGTCAGCTGACCCAGTTGTGCCATGAGCCACCCTGCCCTCAGAGCCTTTGTGCATACTAGAACCTTTGATGATAGTGAAAAAATAAAAGAGGTGATCTTCCATGATCCGCCCTCCCCCCCAGCCACATACTGTGTCACTCAATGTCCCCTGACATTTACTCAGTCTAGACTCTGCTGGATGTCAGGGGAAAGGATGCAATGAATGAGACCCAGATCTGGCCCTGGAGGGACACTTCCCATGCAAATGAAGATACCTAAGTAATTATAACAAACACAGTGATCTGACAGTGTGACAGCAGTCAGAGGGATGATTTGTTCCTGGTCTTTGGTAATTTATGGGTTCTTTTTCCCACTCTTTAACCCCCACCCTCTGTCCCCTATCACTAGATAAAGGAGAGGATAGAAGGGAGGGAGAGAGAGAGATCTCTGGATCTAATTTCTTTCTTCTTGTTTCTTTGAACAGGAATACAAACAAACCACAACCACCACCACCCCCTGAATGACCTCAGCCACCAACCCTACCTCTTGGATGCCTTAGCATTTATATATCGATTTGGAAAGTTCTCAGAATTCCAAACAATCACAGGATCACACAATTGCAGAAATGATCCACAGCTGGCAAAACCATGCCTCTGATAGAGCACGAGGCAAATCACAGTCAGCTGCTTCGGGCAGTCCCCAGCAGCCCTGCGATTAAGTGGAAAGCACATTTTTTTTTCTTTTTCTTTTTTTCTATTTTTGAGACAACCCTGGCTGTCCTGGAACTCACTCTGTAGACCAGGCTGGCCTTGAACTCGGAAATCTGTCTGCCTCTGCCTCCCAAGTGCTGGGATTAAAGGCATGCGCCAACACATTCTGGTGCACATTCTTATAATATTTCAGTGATCTTTTTTTTTTTAAAAGAAACCAAAATTCCAAAATTGTTACTACAATGATTAATGGTGCCCAGAGGTGGGAAAGTGCTTCCCTCGAATACCAACTGTTTAGAAATATCTGGGAGTTTGCAAGGGTGTGACCTTCCAGAGGGAGGAAAATATCCAAAGGTACAGAGGTGCCAGGGAGCAAGAAATGCTTCTTGAATGTGACCTAGGACCTTATGGGTCTAAGGGTGGTGAGAGATGGACCCGGGGGTGTGAATTGGTGTGGGGTAGGGGACTGTGCCACCAGACAGAAAGCTTGGTAAAGTCAAGCAGATTCAGAAACCCTAGTGATTCTCATGATTGAGAACGGTAGGTGCTTATATCTACTCCCGACCAGGTTCCTGTCCTGGAACACAGGACCACGACACCCCATGGAGAGGACTGTGACAATCGGTCTCATGGGGCAATACCTGAAGCCCCTCCACATGCAGATGAGGTATCCCTAACATTTCAGACCAAGCTAATAGAAAGCATCTGCCTTTAAACCCCAAAATGTGTATAAGATCCTATCCACAAGGACAAAGGCTCAACAGTTATTTCACCAAAGACCATCTGAGAGTGCCTGTCTTGTCGAGCTGTAACACTCCAGGGAATAGTCTTCTTTTCCGAAGCTTTCATAGCAAAAGCTGCTCCAACCTACTGTAGCCATTTCCTGTTCTGTGGCCCCAACCTTAGCTCCTAGCCACTCACCCACTGGGTCCCGCTGCCTGCCACCAACTCTGGGGCAGTGGTGGCCTTGGAAAGGCCCTGACAGCCAGCCTTGCTCCAGCTCCCCCTCAGAGAGATTTGGCTTGGCCAGAGCCCCACAAATTCTCATGGACAACACCTGGTATACAGACGAGCAAATAGGGTTTGTATCACAAAACAGAACAGAGAAAGGTCATGTCAATGAATCTGATGACAGCCCAGTGACAGTCTGAAGGGAGTCAAGGTCACCAAAAAGGACTTGATGTTCATGGCAGGTTGTAGCTGTGCCAACTTTATAAGAGTTAGAGCAAGCCATGTGTGGTGGCTCGTGCCAGTAGTCCCAGAGCTGCAGAGGCAGGAGGATCAGGAATCTAAAGTCTGTCTGTCTTTACTACATAACAAATTTAAGGTCAGAGCCAGGCAGTGGTGGCACATACTTTTAATCCCAGCACATGGGAGGCAAAGGCAGGTGGATTTCTGCGTTCGAGGCCAGCCTGGTCTACAGAGTGAGTTCCAGGACAGCCAGGGCTACACAGAGAAACCCTGTCTCGAAAAACAAAAACAAAAAAACAAATCTGAGGTCAGACAGGGGGTATATGAGACCTTGAGACCTTGTCTAAAATAGCGAATTCCAATGCAATGTCTCTCTCTCTCTCTCTCTTTCTCTCTCTCTCTCTCTCACACACACACACATACACACACACACACACACACACACACACACACACACACACGGTGAGGTTAGGCTAATGTAGGTCAGAGGTAACATGGTAACATGATGGCTTACTATACATGAAGTCCTGAGATAAAATTCTTAGCACAGGAAAAAAAATATCTAACTACAATATTCCAGGGTTTGGTGGCACATACTTCTAATTCCAGTACCAGGGAGGCAGAGGCAGGTGAGTCTTTGTGAGTTCAAGGCCAGCCTAGTCTCACAGTGAGTTCTAGGACATGCAGGGCTACATAATAGAGACCCTGTCTCAAAACAAACAAAACCACCACCACCACCACCACCAACAACAACAACCACCTAACAAAAATACCTCAGAAAACTTCAGACCGCATTCCCCACCCTCTTCCTAAGCTTTCCACTATGCTGACTTCAAGACTCATAGAGGAGTTAGGAGGTGATAGCATATGTCAATAACCCAGCACTCAGAAGGCAGGAGGATCAGAAGTTCAAGATGGTTCACTGGGTAAAAGTACTCGTTGTGCCAACTTGATAACCTACATTCAGTCTCTGAAAGCCTGTGGTGGAACTGGAGAGATGGCTTAGAGGTTAAGAACACTGGCTACTCTTCCAGAGGTCCTGAGGGCTCCGGATCCCTGACAGAAGATTGTGATCTTTGATGTGGATATTGAGAATTGAACCCTGGCCGGGCGGCGCACACCTTTAATCCCAGCACTTGGGAGGCAGAGGCAGGCGGATTTCTGAGTTCGAGGCCAGCCTGGTCTACAGAGTGAGTTCCAGGACAGCCAGGACTACACAGAGAAACCCTGTCTCCAAAAACCAAAAACCAAAAAAAAAAAAAAAAAAAGAGAGAGAGAGAGAATTGAACCCAGGTCCTCTGGAAGAGAAGCCGTTGCTCTTAACCTCTGAGCCATCTTTCCAGCTCCCTGTTTGTCCTTTTTCACTCAGTATTAGGACTCTATGTTCTGTGTGGAAGTAATTTATTATTAACTGTCATTGTTTTAAAGTGTCTGATTATGCTGCAATTCATTTACCTATCATACTGCTGGTCAACATATGGTTTGCTTCCCATTTTATGGATATTACAAATTCAACTGCCTGAGAGACTGTTGCTTACATATTTATTTATTCGTGTGTGTTTTTTCATTGGATGCATGTATACAGGTGCCTTCAACAGCACAGGTGTATGTGGAGGCCAAAGGTTGATGTTGGAATGTCCTCTTCTGTCTAGTCCACATTTTTTTTTTAATTTGGCTTTTTGAGACAGAGTTTCTTTGTGTAGCTTTGACTGGCTTAGAATTAGCTCTGTAGATCTGGCTGTATAAGGCCTGGTCTTTTGCTGAACCTGGAACTTGCTTTATCAGCACACTGGCTGGCCAGCCACGCTGTGGACCTGCATATCTCTAGCAGTGGTGTTGTTATAGGTGTGACTTGCTAATATCTGCCTTTTACCGGGGTTAAGAAGATGGACTAAGCCGGGCAGTGGTAGCACAAGCCTTTAATCCCAGCACTTGGAAGGCAGAGACAGGCAGATTTCTGAGTTCGGAGGCCAGCCTGGTCTACAGAGTGAGTTCCAGGACAGCCAGGGCTACACAGAGAAACCCTGACTTAAAGAAAGAAAGAAAGAAAGAAAGAAAGAAAGAAAGAGAGAGAGAGAGAGAGAGAGAGAGAGAGAGAGAGAGAGAGAGAAAGAGAGAGAGGGAGAGAGAGAAAGGAATAAAAAAGAAAAAGAAGATGGAAAAAGAGTGCCCCTGCCACCGCGGCTCCTTGCTGCTTTTGTGCCCTCCTCCCACGGCCAGCCTTAAAGACCTCGAAGTGGCGCCTGTTGGAAAGCCACGGCTCTGAGGAGTACACGAAAGCTAGGAGTAGGACTGCCTCGTAGGAAGATGGGTGCCATGGCCAAACCAGACTGTATCCTTATTTGACGGCAACAACATCTCTGTCAAAACCGAGAGCACAGTGACGACGACGGTGTTCTCTTGTACCCTGGGGGAGAAGTTTGATGAAACTATGGCGGATGGCAGGAAAACCGAGACAGTCTACACCTTCCCCGATGGTGCCCTGCTCCAGCACTGGAAGTGGGACGGGAAGGAAAGAGCGATAGCAAGAAAGCGGAAGGACGGGAAGATGGTGGTGGGATGTGTCATGAACAGTGCCGCCTGCACTCGGATCTATGAGAGGTGCAGTGATCACCATCTTCCTGGACAGGAGCCAGCTGCCAGACTGAAGACGCTCAAGTCAGTGAGCAGGCCGCAAATACCCATCCCGAGTCTCTTTGTTTTGTTTTTTCTTTAAAAAAAAAAATTTATTTATTTTATATATACAAGTACACTGTAAGCCGGGCAGTGGTGGCGCACGCCTTTAATCTCAGCACTTGGGAGGCAGAGGCAGGCGGATTTCTGAGTTTGAGGCCAGCCTGGTCTACAGAGTGAGTTCCAGGACAGCCAGGACTACACAGAGAAACCCTGTCTCCAAAACACACACACACACACACACACACACAAACACACACACATACACACACACACACACACACACAAAAGATTTATTTATTTCATGTATGTGGGTACACTGTTGCTCTCTTCAGACACACCAGAAGAGGGCATCAGATCCCATTACAGATGGTTGTGAGCCACCATGTGGTTGCTGGGAATTGAACTCAGGACCTCTGGAAGAACAGTCAGTGCTCTAACTGCTGAGCCATCTCTCCAGCCCCACACTTCTTTGGTTTTGTTTTTCATGACTGTTTAGTTTCTTTATTACAAACACTCTACACGAAACTCATGTCAAATTGTTGGTTTGCCCAGGATCATTCTTTTGGTTAGTAAATAAATGTGTTTGTGCTGAGAGAGAGAGAGAGAGAGAGAGAGAGAGAGAGAGAGAGAGAGAGAG
>JANHMN010000004.1:19035308-19123241 GCA_030674055.1 Rhabdomys pumilio | reverse complement strand
GAGAGAGAGAGAGAGAGAGAGAGAGAGAGAGAGAGAGAGAGAGAGAGAGAGGATGGACTTCGGTCCTTACAGACGCAGAACAAGCTGTTTACTCCCTGAGACACTTCCCCTCACTGCGTATGTTAAAAATACAGCTGTTTATAGATCTATATGGAATCAGAATAAGGACTAGCAAGTGACAGCTGTATGCTCAGCCTTATCAGATCTTGACAGTTTTTCAAGGTGGCTGCACCAATCCATATTTCTATCAGATTTAAAAATCCAGACATTAAAATAGGTGGTCATTTGGTGAGATGGTTCATTGGGAAAGGTGCTTATTGCCTAGATGCCTGAGGTCAATCCCAGGGACCATGTAAAGATGGAAGGTGAATGCCACCAAGCTGTGCTCTGACCCCAATGCCATGGCATGTTTGTCCCTATATGTAAATCTCACACACACACACACACACACACACACACACACACACACACACACACGGTACTAAAAACAGATAAAATCCAAACATGACAGTCATTAGAGTTCTTTTTTTTTTTCCCCTTTTAGGTTGGGCCTGATGGTATATGATGGTATACAACTGTAATCCCAGCACTTGGGAAGCTGAGGCAGGAGGATTGCTATGAGTTCCCAGCAGCCTGGACATAACAAGACTTTGTTGTAAGAGAATTTTTTTTTCAGTTGCTTATGGTGGTGCACATCTTTAATTCCAGCACTAGGAGGCAGGTCTCTGAGTTCAAGGCCACCCTGACTACAAGGCAAGTCCCAGTTCCAGCACAGCCTGGGTTACACAAAAAAAACCCTGTCTCCAAAAAAAAAAAAAAAAAAAAAAAAAAAAAAAAAGGAGGGGGATGAGCTGGAGAGATGACTCAGCAGTTAAAATAAAAGCACTGACTGACTGCTTTTCCAGTGATCCAGAGTTCAATCCCCAGCAACCACATGGATCCAATGCCCTCTTCTGGTGTGTCTGAAGACAGCTACCATGTACTCATATATCTGTAAAATAAATACATCTTTTAAACATTTTGTCATCCTAGTGTGGCTGTGCACTCCTTTAATCCCAGCACTTGGGAGGCCAGCCTGAGCTACATAGTGAAACGTGTCTTCAAAAACCCAAAAATGTTGGAGTGGGGCTGAAGAGATTGCTCAGTGGTTAAGAACATTTGTTTTCCAGTGTTCACTTCCAAGTACCCACATGGTAGCTCAAAACCATCTGTGACTTCAGATCCAGAGGATCCCATACTGTCTTCTGCACTCCAAAAATACCAGGCAGGCAAATGGTACACAAACATACAGGCAGACAAAACATATGCATAAAATAAACTAATACAAAAGCATACCCAGGCTGAGGAGATGGCTCGGCCGCTAACAGCTGCTCTCTAGAAGCCTCTCGGCTGCTTTGCAGCACGTTTGGCAGCTCACAAATGCCTGTGTAACTAACTCCAGGTCCAGTGGATCTGAAATCCTCTTCTGGCTTTCGGGAGTACTTAAACAAATATGGTACACAAATACATAAACACATAATAAAAAACAAAAAGAAACTGGGGTTTGAGAGATGGCTTGGCAGTTAAGAGGCTGTGTAGCCCTGTAGACCTCTTCCAGAGGTCCTGAATTCAATTCTCAGCAACCACATGGAAACTTACAAATGTCTATATTGAAACCCGATACCCTCTTCTGGTGTTAATTCAAGCATGCAGACAAAGCACTCATATCATAAAAAACATAAATAAATAAATCTTCTAAAAAAGCAAACATTGGAACGGGCAGTGGTGGCATATGCCTTTAATCCCAGCACTTGGGAGGCAGAGGCAGGCGGATTTCTGAGTTCGAGGCCAGTCTCGTCTACAGAGTGAGGTCCAAGACAGCCAGAGCTACACAGAGAAACCCTGTCTCGAAAAACCAAAAAAAAAAAAAAAAAAAAAAGCAAACATTGTTTAAAAGCCAGGTGGTGGTGGCACATGCCTTTAATCCCAGCACTTGGGAGGCAGAGGGAGTTTGAAGCCAGCCTGGTCTACAGAGTGAGTTCCAGGATAGCCAGGTCTTCACAGAGAAACCCTGTCTCAAAAGTCCAAAATAAACAAATAAATAAAAATAAGTAATTTTAAAAACTGTTTATAAACTATATCTACTAGATACAAACTAACAAACAAACAAACCAGCATAACGACCTTGCCGTTGTAACCGGTAATTACCTCCGCCAACCTTGAGGGTTCTTTCTCAATCATTTCCTCCAAAGCTAATGCCTATCCTGAATTTCAGTTAATAATTTGTTTGAGTCTTGCTTTCTTTCTGTCATTCACCTTACCGCCCCACCCCGTTTGAGACAGGTCCATGCTCTGTAGCCCAGCCTGGCCTTGAACTTGTAAACTTCCTACCTCACCCTCCCAGGCGCTGAGATCATGTGCGTGCCCTCAGTTGTTTTTCGGATTTAAAGAATATTTATTTAGACATCCCTAAATTTTGTTTTTAGTTTGCAAGGTCAAACTTTATATAAATGAAACAATTCTGGTTTCTGACTTCCTAACCTGAGGTTATTAGTTGATAATAACTAATAATTAATAATTAGGTTATTATTGCTAATGTTTTACAAAACCTTGTGAACACATCAGCTATGAATACTGGCATATACCGATAAGTGAAGAAAAAGAAAACAGATCTGTGGGGGTTAAGAAGGGGAGAAGGGAGCTACTGCAATTACCAGGGCTCAGAAATCATCGAATCGAGGAAGGCAATGCTTCCAGAGCCTCTGAAACCTGGCAAACATCTCCAAGGTCTCCAGGCTTTTCTTTCACGGGAGAGAGTTAACAGGCCAGGGAGAGGAGGTGGGGCAAGCAGCGGGAACACAGCGGGTCAATGGGGTCAGGAAATGAGAAATATTTGGCTCTGAATCCACCCCATTCTCATGAGGGACTTTTGAGGAAGAGGAGGGAAGAACTGGCTCAAAGTCTGAGACCCAGGGGAGGGGAAGAAGGAAGCTCATTCAAAGCTAAGTGAGCGGGGACAAGAAGGTCAACTAAGCTTTTATGAGGCAAAGAAGTGGAATTTGGAATCTGTCTGGTTTCATCACGGGTAAACAAGGTGCACGTGTCTCTTACATAAATCCAATGAATAGAACTGATTCTTTGCAGTGAACTCTGCTCTGGAATACAGAATAACAAATCTGGCTCCTTAACCTTCCCTGCCATACTGGATCACAGGGCTCTCTGGGCAAATGCTACACTGTCAAAAATCACAAGCTCAAACTGGTCTTAAACTTGCTATGCGGCCAGGTGGTGGGGCAATCCCAGAATGTGCATCTCTGCCTGGTCTACAAAGTATCAGGACAACCAAGAGACTCTGTCTTGAAAAAAACCCGAACCAAACCAAACCAGACCAAAAAACATGTTATACAGCCAAGAAAGATACTGAACTTCTGATCCTCCTGCTTCTGAAGCACCAGATTACAGAGATTACTGCATGACTTCTGCAGTGCTGGGGACCGACCTCAGGGCTTCTCGCACGCTAGGCAAGTACTCCAGCCAATGAAGCCACATCTCAGCCCCCTGTTTTTGCCTGGTTTTTTTTTTATGTTTTATTACTATTATGTTAATTACACATCAGTCTTGTTCTGACATTTTTACACATGCATATAATGTATTTTCATAATTCTCATCCTTTCTGTCGCCCTGTCTCCCTCTCACTCCATTGATCATCCCTTTTCCTCAGTTACTGCTCTTTCTACTTTCTTACCTTTACATTTTTTATGCATATGGATGTTTTGCCTACACATATATCTATGCACCATGCGTCTGCCTGGTGCCATTTGCAGAACTGGAATTGCAGACAATTGCCAGCTGCCTTGTGGGTGCTAGGTATCAAACTCAGGTCTTTTACAAGAGCAAAAACCACTCTCTCTTTTTTTTTTTTTTTTTTTTGGTTTTTTCAAGACAGGGTTTCTCTGTATAGCCTTGGCTGTTCTGGAACTCACTCTGTAGACCAGGCTGGCCTCGAACTCAGAAATCCACCTGTCTCTGCCTCCCAAGTGCTGGGATTAAAGGCATGCGTCACCACTGCCCGGCCAAAAAGCTCTCTTAACTGCTGAGCTCTCTCTCCAGCCCCTAACTCCTTATACTTCATGGGTTTTGTTTGGTTTTGGTGAACCAATGAGTTTCTATTCAGGTCCTTCAAAGGAACATGGGAGAGGGGTGTTTACAGGAGTATTGACACCTTACCAGTGGCTTACTACTGTAGAAAATGTCTCTTTCTCCCTTTAGTGTGATTTTTCTGAGGGAAATGAGAACAATTGTCGGGTTAGCAAGAAAGATGGCTCAGTGGTTAAGAGCACTGACTGCTCTTCCAGAGGGCCTGAGTTCAATTCCCAGCAACCACATGGTGGCTCACAGCCCTCTCTAGAGGGATCCAATGCCCTTTTCTGGTGTGTCTGAAGAGAGTGACGTTGTACTTACATCCATAAAATAAATAAAAAGTCATAATTTGTGCTAACAAGGATTACTCAAACAAAACTTACCAAAAAAAAAAAAAAAAAAAAAAAAAAAAAAAAAAAAAAACCTCTTGATCTCCTGCTCTCTTGCCTTCTTGCTCCCCCTCTGTCCCCGTGCTCCTTCCCCTTTCCCTTCACCCTCTCTCCATATACTCATGGCTGGCTTCTTCTTCTTCTTCTTCTTCTTCTTCTTCTTCTTCTTCTTCTTCTTCTCTCTGCCTCTACTACCCTCTTAACTCCCCTCCCCATGCCCTGAATAAACCCCATTCTATACTAAAAAAGTAAATAAAAAAAAGAAAAAACAATCATCTACTCGTCCTAGACAGGGAACCAATGATAGACCAAAGTCTGCATAAAACTAACCAGCAACAATTTGCCCTATGTCTAACTTGGTGAACCAATGAGTTTATTGGGGTTACATATAGGAGCATAGATGACTCAAAATCAGTCAGTTGCATTACTGAAAAGTCACCCATGGAAAAGTCACCCCAGCATGACTTACAAAAGCTGCATCCCTGGAGTTCTCTGCTGGATAGGTTGGAAAGTTTCTTCTCTCTAGCAGTCCTTATTGCTCATATATGCTTGAAGGGGAGACTTTGTGAATCTTGTATGTTTTAGGAACTAAAACTTGTGAGTTGCTTACTTTTCTAAATTTTATTCCAATTTTATTTTGTATGTATTGTTTTGCTTGCAAATTTAGCTGTGGGGTCATGTGCATACCTGGCATCCTCAAGAGGACAGAAGGTGGCATTGGACTGGCATCACAGGTAGTTGTGAACTGCCCTGTGGGTGCTAGGAATTGAACCTGTGTCCTCTGGCTCTTAACCACTGAGTTATCTCTCCAGACTCCATTGTTTACTTGGGGAGTCTAAGTACTATCCACCACTATTCAAAGTGGCCACCAGCCCCTTCTTCCCTCCCAATGCTGCCACAGGAGCTGTCAAAAACAGCGGCTCTTGTCAAAATGGTGCTACCACAACGTCTCAGCTTGCAACCATCACAGGAGCTGTCCACAGTGGACATTTCCTTTCCCGCCTCAGCAGGAGCTGTCCACGGTGACACCTTTCCTGCCTCAGCCTACTGCCATTATGAGGAGCTGTCCCCCAGGAGCTGTCCACGGTAACAGCCTCCCAAAGATGGAGCCTCCGTCAAAGCCAGCTGCAGCTGGGAAGGATTTTCCATACTAATCCATGGGGCCGATTAAGGGAAAAGGGGGTGAAAAAAAGCCCCAATCTCTGAGCTTCCCAAGCTCAGGACTTGAAATTCCACCAATCCTAAATCTGGAAATCTCTGCCCTGAAAAGCACCACCCCCTAAGAAGTTCTATACAAGGGCTGGAGAGGTGGCTCTGAGGTTAAGAGCACTGACCGCTCTTCCAGAGGTCCTGAGTTCAATCCCCAGCAACCACATGGTGGCTCAAACTCATCTGCAATGGAATCTCATGCCCTCTTCTGGTGTGTCTGAAGAGAGCAGCAGTGAACTCAAATATATAATTTTTAAAAAGAAAGAAATCCTATACAATATCTGCCCTTTGTCCAGTTCCCTGGTGTCCTCTCCCAGGAACAAAGGGCAGCCATTCCTGGATTCATCCCTCCACACCCTGGACCCTCCAATACATGTCTCTCATGAGATTTTAGTTCCTGGTGTGACTCATCGAAAGAAGCCATGAAGAGAAGGGAAGATGTGAAGATGTGGACTGGGGCTGAGGCTCCTGAGCTCCTGAGCTCAGCTGGGGAGACACTCCCCTTGGAGCTGCAATGGTTCTGCTGAGGAGACTTCCTCTCAGAGCTGTAAGGTTCCTGGGCTCCAATGTGCTTTGGATGCCCTTCCACTGGGATACCTTTTCCCTTGGTTCCTAGGCTTCTGAGTTCCAGTGTACCCTTTCATCTGAGCAGAAACACACCCACATCCATCAGCAACTATATAAAAATTCTTAAGAGAGCCGGGCAGTGGTGGCACACGCCTTTAATCCCAGCACTTGGGAGGCAGAGGCAGGCAGATTTCTGAGTTTGAGGCCAGCCTGGTCTACAGAGTGAGTTCCAGAACAGCCAGGGCTACACAGAGAAACCCTGTCTCGAAAAACAAAAAACAAAAACAAAACAAAACAAAATTTCTTAGAGAGGGGTGGGGTCTCATGAGCCTTTCCCTCCTCCATGACAGGAAGTTGAGGGGCCTAATTTTGGGCAGAGTTGCTGTTGCTATGAATTTAAAAATGGATCCAGAGGATTCAACGCCCCCCTCTGGCCTCCCTGAGCACTGCACACAATCAACAAGAGCTATGCTGTTTGTCTGTGAGGAACACAAACACGTTGCAGGGAAACGTCGTCCACTGCTGGTAATACGGTTTTCACCTAATAGCCGATGGCTCTGGGAATAGTCTTCTATGTCTATGTATGTACTTGTACTTAAAGAAATTCTTTCCCAGCACTTGGGAGGCAGAGGCAGAGGCAGGAGGATTTCTGAGTTCGAGGCCAGCCTGGTCTACCGAGTGAGTTCCAGGACAGCCAAGGCTATATAGAGAAACCCTGTCTCGAAAAACCAAAAAAAAAAAAAAAAAAAACCAAAAAAAAAAAAAAAAAAATTCTTTTTGTTAAAGATAAATGTATCTGTATGAGAGTTTTGCCTGCATGGATGTATGTATGACACGTAAATGCCTGGTTCCTCTAGAGGTCAGAAGGTTTCCAATCCCATAAAACTGGAGTTATGGATGGATGAGCTGTCTCATATGTGGGTGCTGGAAATCCACCCCAAGTACTCTGTAAGAGCAGCAAACGCTCTTAATTACTGGGGCATCTCTTCATCTCCCCCGTGCCCCGCCCCGAGTCAGGACCTCTCTCCATAGCCCTGTCTCAGTCACTATGTTGACCAAGCAGATCTGCTGGCCTCTGCCTCCCGCGTGTCGGGATTAAAGGCGTGAGGCACCACGCCCGGCTTTTTCAACTTTTGTTTTATTTCAGACATAGTCTCGTTAGGCAGCCCTGGCTGGGTTAATACAGACCAGCTTTGCAGCCGACTCCCGCCACCTCCCGCTCAGCATCCCGGTGCTCCACACTGGTTCCTCTTTAGAGTCTCTCACATGCTGGGCCAGCTATCTCTGAGCTACAGCTCAGCCCGTCGCACGAGTTTCCTATCTTCTGTGGAACTGGACACACAGCCCAAAAGCAACTAAAACAAAGCTTGAAGTACCAAACCGCCACAGATTGCTCGTTCATCAAACGCGGACTCCAGAGTCCGAGACCTGGTGCTCTCGCGAGAGTTGACGGCACGCAGTCATGTGACAGCCCAAGATGGCGACGCCCAGGGAGCTGGACCAAGAGTCGCCGGTCTACCTGGTGGTGAGTGGGATCCCCGCGGTGTTACGCTCGGCTCAGTTACGGAGCTACTTTAGCCAGTTCCGAGAACAGCGCGGCGGAGGTTTTCTGTGTTTCCACTACCGGCACCGGCCCGAGAGGGGCCCTCCTCAGGCGAGTTCCGACGCGGCCCGAGCTGCCCCGGACCCTGCTGCTGAGGATCCGGTTCTCGCCCAGGCTTCAGCCTCCGATGCCCGCGCAGTCCCCGCTCGGGACTCTGCTGCGGTCCAGACCCACACCCGCTGCTGCATCGTCTCGGTGAAGGGAGTGGCGCAAGCTCAGCGACTGCTTCGCATGTACTCGGGTCGCCGGTGGCTGGATTCTCAGGGGACCTGGCTTCCCGGTCGTTGTCTCATCCGCAGGCTTAGGCTACCCACTGAGGCTTCAGGTAAGAGGAAGTGAGAATGGACCGCACTTGCGGCCCTTGGAAAGGAGGCATATTCCCTGCCTAGTAAAGATAGGTTAGGAGCTTAAAGAACAAAGCTACAAGTTTTCAGCACAATTTGCATGTTAGTTTTACTCAAGGACTTAAAAGGCAAAACAAAACAACTGAGATCTATAAGTCTCAAATTTATCCCTTCTTAAGGACCGTTTCTCTGAGGGGGTTGATTCTGCACTGACATTATTTCTTTGTTTGTTTGTTTGTTTTTGTTTTTTCGAGACAGGGTTTCTCTGTGTGTCTCTGGGTATCCTGGAATTCGATCTGTAGACCAGGCTGTCCTCTAACTCAGAAATCCACTTGCCTCTGCCTCCCAAGTGCTGGGACTAAAGGCGTGCGCCACCACTGCCCGGCGACATGATTTCTTAAAAAGGACATTTGGAGCCGGTCTAACGCCTTTTTTTGATCCCAGCACTCAGGAGGCAGAGGCAGGAGGATCTCTGAGCGGATTCCAGGACAGCCAGGGCTACAAAGGA
Source organism: Rhabdomys pumilio (assembly GCA_030674055.1). Taxonomy (NCBI): domain Eukaryota; kingdom Metazoa; phylum Chordata; class Mammalia; order Rodentia; family Muridae; genus Rhabdomys; species Rhabdomys pumilio. Next base: position 19,114,502 of record JANHMN010000004.1, on the reverse strand, counting down.
ACCTTATCTTGAAATAAACAAAGGAAATTTGGTTTCTTCTAACCTAACCTAGCGACTTTTTTCTGCAGAGGAAAGAGCTGGGGGCTTACTGCAGGACTTAACCAGTGGCCAGAGGAGTAGGCCAGAGGAGGCAGCAGGGAGCAGAGGGGGTGCGGGGGAAGCACAAGTGTGCCCATTGGGGAAAGGGGAGCCAGATGTTTTAAAATGCCAAATGGAGAGGTTTAAATAAATTATTTTGAAACAATTTGTCCTTAAGAGTCATTAACAGGAGTGGTGGCATATGTCTTTAGTCCTGGGAAGCAGAGACAGGTGGATTTCTGTAGTTCTAGCCTAGCTTGGTCTACAAAGTGAGTTCTGCGCCAGCCAAGATTGTGTAGCTCTGACCCTGTCTCAAAAATCAAAAAAAAAAAAAAAAAACATATAAAATAAAAATGAAAAAACTGGTATCAGCTCATAGTTGAACAGTTGCCGAGCAGCCGTCTTCATGGAAAGAGGTGCATGTGCAAATATGCATGTGCAGACTGTGGTTTAAGCGGAGTCTTTAGGAGCAGTGTCTTGTCAAGGCATACTGCATCAGATATGATACGCCACCATATCTGATCAGTCCATCATTTTCATAAGATGACTTATCAGAAAGGTGCTTGCTATCAGCTTTGAAGACCTGACTTGGATCTCAGGACCCACATAGTGGAAGGAGAGGAACCAACTCCAGCAAGTTATATCCTGGTCTCCATAGGTACACTGTAATGTGCATGCACACAATAAAGAAACAACATCAATAAAAAAAAAATCAGGACTGGAGAGATAGCTGAGCATTGGGTGCTCTTCCAGTCGGCCCCAGGTTTAATTCCCAGCACCCACACGGCAGCTCACAACTGTCTGTAACTCCAGTTTTAGCAGATCAACACACAGACACACATGCAGGCAAAACACCAATCCGTCCACATTAAAAAACACAGTTTGTGTTGAAATACCAGATATGTGCAGTGGGAGACAGATCGGGATTGGAATAGAGTTGAGAGGTAATGGTTTTATCCTAGTACCGGAAAAAGCTGGTCATCGGGAAGCGAGTGTTGAAGAAAGTTGTGTATTCCTCTAGGAATATACACGTAGGCATATGCACAGACAAGTGTTAGGGTTACGTTTATGTGTGGGGTGGAGGAGACACATGACACTAATGTGGAGGTCAGAGAACAACTTGTGGTACGGTCATCTTGTTAGCCTTTTATTTTTAAAGAAATAAGTCTTACTATGTTTTAGCCTAACTGGCCTCTAACTCAGGATCCTCCTGCCTCACTTTCTTGATGTTTGATAGGAAACAGATTTAAACTGGGATTTACTTCTGGCTTGTATATTGCTAAAAATCGTTTAGGGCTTTAACATCCAGTCTTTTTCCTCCTCCCTAAGATCTGGGGTCCTTTCCCTTTAAGACCCGGAAGGAGCTACAGAGCCGAAGGGCGGAGAATGAAGCTTTTACCCTGGCCGACCTGAGGCAGCTCCCAGAACTGAATCCACCAGTGCTGATGCCCAATGGCAATGTGGGCACCCCCCTGCGGATCTTTTTAGAGTTGATCCGGTCCTGCCGTCTGCCACCTCGAATCATTACCCAGCTCCAGCTCCAGTTCCCCAAGACGGGCTCCTCCCGGCGCTATGGCAATGTACCCTTTCTCTATGAGGACTCAGAGACTGTGGAGCAAGAAGAGCATGTGTACACAGCAGAAGGGGAGGAGATCCCCCAGGGAACCTGCTTGCAAGACCCAGCAGCAAGCTCCTTTGATGAGCCTGAGGATGAAGGGCAGCCAGAGGAAGAGGAGTCTGGCTCAGAAGATGTGAGTAGTCTAGCACTTTGCAGAGACCACGCCAGGGCTGGGTTTGGAGCTTTCCTCATTGGTGGAATGCTTACCCAGCAAGCGCCAAGCCCTGAGTTTGAATCCTAGTCTGCATACAGCTGGCAGGGTGGTACACATCTGTGATCCTAACCTAGGGGAGGTGGAGCCAAGAGGGTCAGAAGTTCAGGGTCATACTCAGCTGCATAGAGAGTTCAAACCCAGCCTGATCACGTGAGATTCTGATCTTAAAAAAAAAGACAAGCTAAGGTTCTTCTGTCAGGTGTATGACTGAGGCTCCTCCACAGAGTAGAAGCTCTCCAACAGTGAACTTACAGTTTTATGCATTTATGCCTTTTCTGAGGGGGATTTCAGGGTTTTTATCAAAAGATTGCCAACTGTATCATCTTCCATACATAGGCTCCTTTTCATAGATGGAAGGGACTGAGCACCAGATGAACAAGAATTTGCCCAAGAGCATGTGAGGAAGTAGCGGTAGAGTCTGGATGGGAGCCCACTTCCTTCTTGAGGCTTCTCCAACCTCTGCTTTCATCGGATCTCTTAGTCTGTCTCTATTCTGGCCTCAGAGCATCAGCCTATTTTGTCACCAAAATAGAATCAAGTGATGAAGTCTGTCATGAAGCCTTTTATCATTTATTGACAGAGCTTCTGAGCTCCGGTGTCGTCCCTCTGACTACACCTGATATCTGGCCTTACCTCCTTCCAGCTCTGCAGCATCTTAGGGTTTAACCAGGATGGGAACCTGAGGAGTTAAGGCAAGAATCATGCTGTCATTCCACAGTTATGTACATTGTAGCAAGGATCAGTACTCAATTCTAAAGATCTTCTCCTATCCATTTCCTGCCCTTAAAGAACCTGAGTGTTGAAAGGAGACAGCACAGGAAAGCCGTGTGGGGTGACGCCATGGGTTTGCCTGCTGGCTCTGCTGCCCTTGGCATAGTGTTGTGGGCAAATCACCTTATGTCTGAACCTAGGCTCCCTCCTGTAAAATGAGACGATTCCAGGAGCCTAGTTAGAGGAAGGGCCTGACCCGCAGGAGATAGTGCTTGTCCTGTTCCTTCTTTTTCATGACATAATTGAGAAAGGCTTAAATGTCATGTACTGATTAACACCACTGGCGAGAGCTGTGTGTTCAGTGGGCTTTGTACACATAGGCTGCAGAGCTCAGCATGAGGCTGTGATCAAATAGAGAAGCAAAGGGAGTGTGGGAGGAACTGTTGGCTGAAAGCACGGAATGTAAGAGTGAGCAGGGCAGCCAGGGTTTTAAGGTCTAAATATGCTGCCTCCTGAAGGCATCCTGTGGAGGTCCAGGTCCCATGTCCCCTCCTGGGCCCAGAAACTCCTTCCTGTTAGGAAGTCAGATACAGGTGACCTCTCCTCCCCTCCTCCTAGGACGATGACCGGGGTGAGGAGTGGGAGCGACATGAAACTCTGCACGAGGACGTGACCAGGCAGGAGCGGACTGCTGAGCGGCTCTTCGAGGAGGACATTGAGCTCAAGTGGGAGAAGGGTGGCTCTGGCCTCGTGTTCTACACTGACGCTCAGTTCTGGCAGGAGGAGGAAGGAGGTGAGGCCAGGCATCCGTTGGCTTGTGGTTGCTGGGACAATGCAGGAGATGGATGAACTAAAGAGAAGAGTGTTGGCTCAGTTTAGAAGTCTCGAAGCATGGCAGTGGGCTCTCATGCCTCTGGTGAGGCTGCATGTTATAATTGGAGCACGTGACACAGGAAGCCTGTTCACCTCATGGCTGAGGTGCAAAGGAGAGCGAGGGGAGAAAAAACTTAGGTTCCACAGTTCCTTTTGAGGACATGAATGAAGGCAGAAGAAACGGGCCTCCCAGTCCCTTTTGAGGGTGTGAATGAAGGGAGAAGAAACGGGTCTCACAGTCCCTTTTGAGGGCATGAATGAAGCTCCACCTCTTTTTTTCTTTTTCTTTTTTTGTTTTCTTTTTTTTTTTTTTTTTTTTTTTTGACAGCCAGATCTTTTTTTATTAGAGGAATGGGTCTCTAGGGGGTAGGCCTGGGCCCCTCACTGCACAGCTTGTTCACTGGCACTGCCTCCAGAATCCTGTGGCGTCATCACATCTGGAAGCTCCGGAGGGCTGGAGAAGGGCTCCATGTGCAGAGCTTAGAAGGCGTCATCTTGTACAGCCGCTGCTCCTCTGGCGGCTGCTTGAGGATGCCCTCCACCATGCACTTGAGTTCAAACATGGTGCTCGACTCCTTGGCGTCTGTAAAGATGGTGGCCTTGTGCACTGGATCATGAGAAACATGTCTGTCCTGGTGGCTGCTTCTGGCTGGAAGCGCTGGCTTGGCTGCTGAAGCTCCACCTCTTAAAGCTCCCGTTACCTCCCACTGTACCTGGGATTAAGCCTTTAATACGTGGGGCTGTGGGGATGTTTATGACCAACCCATTAGGTTGGTGCAAGGGCTGTCAAACCAAGGTTGGGGGTCTCCACTCCACATGATAGATTTCCTGACAGTCTAAAAAAAAAAGCTAGAAAATGGCTTCTCTATCTAAATGTAGTCTGGTCTTCCTATTTTGGAATGGGGAATTGGTGGACTAGAATATGCAGTATTTGTCTAACTCTAGATTTAGCTTGAAACATATCTGGCAGTCGTTGGGGTGGAACATAAGACTTTGGTGGTAGAACATTTTTAGTTTTCTCAAGGTCCTGGCACTGATCCCTAGTCCGAGAAGCAAAGAACTCCAAGCTGCTAACCCGCACCTCTGTATGCTTTTATCCCTGTAGACTTTGATGAGCAGACGGCCGATGACTGGGACGTGGACATGAGTGTCTACTATGACAAAGGTACTGAGCAAGGGGTAGCAGTCCTGGGAGGATCCTGTGCCCTAGTCCTGTGTGCTAGCCACACCCGCTTGTCAGAGGCCAAGTCGGGGAACCAGGGGCAACCAACCCACTGTCACTCATTCTCAGTGTGCTCAAAGGAAATGGTTCTAGAACCCTCGTGGACACCAAAATCTGCAGCAGATGCTTGCTTACATGGTGGTATATTATTTGCTTAGACCTACACACATCCTCATGCATACTTAAAATAATCTCTCTAAAGAAAATTATTGCCAGGCAGTGGTGGTAAACGCATTTAACCCTAGCAGAGACAGGCACATCTTTGTGAGTTTGAGACCAGCCTGTTTTACGAAGTGAGTTCCAGGGCAGCCAGGGCTAAAGAAACCCTGTCTTGAAAAACAAACAAACAAACAAAGTTATCAAGGGGTGGACCTAAAGCTCACTGGTACTTTCTTAACCTATGTTAGGCCCTGGGTTCAATTCTAGCACCAGGAACAAAATACTCACCAGCCACGGTGATGTGGTGTACACTTGAAATTCCTGCACTGGGGAAGTGAAATATGAAGGCTGCTGCAAGTTTGAGACCATACTGGGCTACAGAGTGAGATCCTAACTCAAAAGGAGCCAACAAATTATCTGTAGATGTTTTCTAGAATATGGATGCTCTGGACTCTATTACTTGGAATAATGATGGGCATGGGGAGTCGGTGCGTGTTGGTGCAGATGCAGTTGTTTTCTGAGCACTTTCAAATGCTTGGATCTGCAGGTGTAGAACCTGTAGAAAGAGGCTGCCAGTACTTACCTTCTCTACCTGAGAGTACTCGCTACCTATAGTTGAGTTTAAGTGCTGGTAGTCAGCAGACCCTTGATTCTCTGTGACAGGCCTGTGAGAACACCCCTCAGTGGGTTCTGGGTGAACAGGCTCTAAGTAACTAGAAGTTTGGATTTTGGTCAATTCATAATTCTGAAGTGAGAAACAACCTGGAATTTTGTTTTATTTTTGTTTTTTAAATTTTGTTTTGGTTTTTGAGACATTGTGTAGCCCTGGCTATCTAAGAACTTGCTATGTAGAGCAGGCTGGCCTTAAAGTCACAGCCAGCCATCCTCCTCCTCCTTCTGCCTCCCAAATGCTGGGATTAAAGATGTATGCCATCATCTCTTGCCCTTTTTAAAGTAATGCTGTCTGAGTCAGGTCTCGATATGTAGCTCTGGCTGTCCTGGAACTCACTCTGTAGACCAGACTGGCCTTGAACTCAGAAGCCCACCTGTCTCTCCCTCCCAAGTTCTGGGATTAAAGGCGTGTGCTACCACCATGCCCAGCTGAGATTTATTATTTTTGTCTTATACGAATATGTGTTTTGCCTGCATGTAAATATACCATGTGCTTGGTACTCTTGGAGTGCAGAAGAGGGCATCAGATCCCCTGGAACTGGAGTTAGAGATAGTTGTGAGCTGCCAAATGCATGCTGGGAAATGAAGCCGGGTCCTTCATTCACTGATTCATAGAGAATCAGTGCCCTCTGACTGCAGAGCATCCATTCTCCGGCTTTTCTGCACTCTCCATCATCCGGAGGCAGAGAGCTGTGGCTCCTGTTCTAGTTGAGTTCCCAAGCTCACAAAAGATTACGGACGCTGTGAAAATGACTCAGAGGGCTTGTGAGGACCCAGAACCTCATCCTCCTGGGGACAGGGACCCTTTTATAAGATAGGTTGTGTTCCCTCAGATGGTGGAGACAAGGATGCCCGTGACTCTGTCCGAATGCGCCTGGAACGGAGACTCCGTGAGGGTCAGGAAGATAGCTCTGTGATAGGACACCAAGTCGGCACCTTTGAGCGCCACACCAAGGTAAGTGAGCATGGTTAACCATGGATGACTTTCCTCCTTCCTCCATTTCTCCTACTCCAAGGAACATATCCCCTCTCCCTTCTTCTCTTCCCTTCCCCCATTCCGTCCTCTTCTTAGATCCTTTGAGGCAGGGTCTCATGTAGCCCAGCCTGACCTTGAACTCAGATCTCCTGCTCCCGTCTCCCAAGTGATGGGCATGCACCAGTGGCCACACTTGAGCACTTCTCTGGAGCCTCACTTCTTCCCTTGCAGGGCATTGGCCGGAAGGTGATGGAGCGCCAGGGCTGGGCTGAAGGCCAGGGCCTGGGTAGCAGGTGCTCTGGGGTGCCTGAGGCCCTGGATGGGGATGGCCAGCACCCTAGATGCAAGCGTGGACTGGGGTAAGTACAGCTGAGGGACTCCCTAGGTCATAATCCAGCTGTGCTATTTGGTTTCCCTCTTGCCATTGCTCTTGGGTGGGTGTAAATAATAGCTCCATAGCATTCGTGGGAGTAGATGACACTTTATCTTCTAAACCCAACCCTACAACTTAAAAGGATCATGGCCTAGGGAAGTCATTTCCTCAAGTCTGAGTTTGGGCTTGACAAGGGAGTCATTTGTGGGAATGAAAATTCCCAGGTTCCTGATAGTTGACACAGCTCTCCAGAGGCTGGAGAGTAGAATTCTGGAGGTATGTATGGCTCAGGGATGAATGTCTGCCCTGCTCTGGGTTCAAGTGCTATCAGCATGAGACCATTCTGTCTGCTAGGACAAGCCAGATATGTAGTAGTTACTTCCTGTCTCTTGCCAACCTCTACCTGAGTTTGAAGAGAGCAGCCTTTTCACCAAGAGCCCTGTTTTATCCAGATACCATGGAGAGAAGCTACAGCCATTTGGGCAACTGAAGAGGCCCCGTGGGACTGGCTTGGGGCTCATTTCCACAATCTATGATGAGCCGCTGCCCCAAGACCAGAGGGAGTCCTTGCTCCGGCGCCAGCCACCCACCAGCATGAAGTTTCGGACAGATAGGACTTTTGTGAAGAGTTCTTGCGGTGCCTTGGACAGACCTTCAGAGCCTGAGTGAGCCTGAGTCCTTGGTCAGGATCACTCTGCGGCAGGGACATAGCCCTCTACCCAGGTCTTGCCGTGGCGACCTCTGAGGCAGCCAACAGCCTGGGAGTAGCAGTCTAGGCAGCAGGTGCAGAACTGCGCATGCCCATTGTTTCTCTACCTCAAAGATAATTTCACAAAGCCCCTCCGTCTCCTGGGGTGTTTGTGCCTAAAGGCCTTTCCTTGGTCTCCGAACCCTAGTGCTTGTTTGGGTTTACCCCAGAACATTGAAGATCTGGACTGCCTGTGGCACAGTCAAGTCTGTTTTGGGGGTTGTCTGTAGGAGAGCTCCGTGAAGCAAGGAAAAGGGACCAGAGAATTGGTCCAGAGAGGGTCGGCGGTCCCTCACCACCTCTACCCTCTGGCTAGGGACAGATCTGCGCGAGAATAAACCAGTTTACCCGGCACGGAAATCTGCCTCAGTGAAGCCTGGGAACTCTTAAGACTGACACAGCAGCAGGAGACACGAGGCTGCGAGACCACAGCCTATGCCGTGATCGTATAGGCGGGACTTCCTCTCTAGACAAGTTCCGGCGGAATCCGGAAGTTGGAGCTTTCCACTTCCTTGCCGGGTAGTTTGCTCGGTTTTCTGCTTGGGTTTCCTTGGTTTCCTTAGAGAGGCGCCGGTGGGCTGCCTGCTCCACCCATGGCGGGGGCCGCCCTCCCTACGGCCTTCGGGCAGGCTGTGATCGGGCCCCCGGGCTCGGGGAAGACCACGTACTGCCTGGGCATGAGTGAGTTCCTGCGCGCGCTGGGGCGGCGCGTGGCCGTGGTGAACCTGGACCCAGCGAACGAAGGACTGCCTTATGAGTGTGCTGTGGACGTGGGCGAGCTGGTGGGTCTGGGCGACGTGATGGACGCCCTGCGTCTGGGGCCCAACGGTGGCCTGCTCTACTGCATGGAGTACCTGGAAGCCAACCTGGACTGGCTGCGCGCCAAGCTGGAGCCCCTGCGAGGCCACTACTTTCTCTTCGACTGCCCCGGCCAGGTGGAGCTCTGCACGCACCACACCGCCCTGCGCAGCATCTTCTCCCAGATGGCTCAGTGGGACCTCAGGGTGTGTCTTGGGTCGGGCAGATGGAGTCCCTGAGACAGGGAGGCGGATAGGTGCCACGCCCCCAAAATACACTGAGAGATGGGAGCTGAGTTAAGTTTGAAGCGAAACTAAAGCCTCTGAAATAGAATTTTAGCTCCGCCCCCAACTCATTTTATGGTCTGGGAAAGTTCCTTTCACTCAGTTTTGGCATCTCTAAAATGAATGTGTTTTCGATTGGGGATTTTAAAAAACAAAACAAAACAAAAAACAAAAAACAGTGGAAGTAAAGTGATTACCCAGAAAGTGGCTCAGCGACTGTTTAGTTGGTGTGCAGAAGTGTGATGAAAGAGAGGCAGATGCGGTGTAATTCGAACCCTTTGCCTACCGCGAGGGCTGTATGCTAGCGACCTTGGAAGAGGTATTAGAGATTTTTTAATTCAGTGGGAGAGATCTTGTCCAACAAGCAGAGGCCACAGTCCCTGGGTTTGGTCCCCGAAATAGTAGGAAAGACAAAATGGTAAAATTGCCCCATTATCTTCTGGGAGGAGAACATGATGTTATTAGAATTAAAAACAAGAGGCAGAGAAAGCGGCTCAGGCCTGTGACTGCAGCACTTGGCGTGTGGAGGCAGAGAGATCATGAGTTCCAGGCCATAAAACCCTGTCTCGAGCACACACATGTACAAGGAAATAAAAGCAGGCTGGTACTGAGGAAGGATACTGGATCCCCAGGCACCAGCCTACCAAGGGAGACGTGGGCCCAGAAGTTTCCTCCCATGCCAGGTCAGTCTTCCTCTCACCCTGTACCTTCTGCTCACAGCTGACCGCTGTCCACCTTGTGGACTCTCACTACTGCACAGACCCAGGCAAGTTCATCTCGGTGCTGTGCACCTCCCTGGCCACCATGCTGCATGTGGAACTGCCCCATGTCAACCTCCTCTCCAAGATGGACCTTATTGAACACTATGGGAAGCTGGGTAAGAGACCTGCCAGCAGTTCCTGACCTCTGACCATTTCTTTTGTGTGCTGTGCTAGATGCCACAGTTGATTTAGAGATGAGAGCCACAGGTGGGCTTTAAAGGAATTAAAACGAGGTGGTCGGACAGTGGCTGGCTGAAGGAAGTGGATCACAGCTCACTGCTCTGAGGTCATGGCACCCTGACTTTTGGGTAACTTCTAGCCTGTACAGTGGACGAAAAGTGTTATCCTACTTTGAGCTGTTAAAATAAAACTACCTTGGGAGGCAGAGGCAGGTGGATTTCTGAGTTCGAGGCCAACCTGGTCTACAGAGTGAGTGCCAGGACAGCCAGGGCTACACAGAGAAACCCTGTCTCGAAAAAAAAACAAAAAATAAATAAATAAATAAAAATAAAAAAATAAAACTACCATCCAGTGGCTAAAACAACGGCCATTTTTTCCTCCATGTCCTAGAGGGTGGGCAGGGTCTGGCTTGTAGTCAGCCGCCTCACACTTGCATCCTCACACGCAAGAGGCAGGAAAATCACTGGGAGTTGGGTAGTCTCTTAGTGGCCAGCGTATTTCTCTGCCAGATTCTTTCTCTGTGCCCATAGCATGGACTCCTTAAACTCTGAAGTCATAAAGGAATAGAGGGAAGAAAGCTGGTGTCTAGCATGTGAGCAGGGAGGGAGGCTGGGAAAATGACATGGAAGGATGTCAGCCAAGTCTCTCAGCTCATCTTTGAGGCAGCTGATCATGGAGCCCAATGGCTATCAGGGTGTTTTTCCTTTGTATTAGGAAACTGCATGAACAAAAGCCTGATGTCTGAACATCTACTCTGGTCCTTCTTTAAGGAACTGGACCAGGAAGGGAAGGTGCCTTACCCAAGAGGCCTTGCTGCTGGACTGAACAGCAATCCAGTGTGACCAGCATTTACTAAGTCCTTCCAGTGTGTATCCTAAGGCCCTAGGGTCTGACCAAGCTTCAGGAAGCAGGGACTAAGCATGGTTCAGTACCTGTTTGACATTGCTCTGTACAACCATTGACTGACTGTTTTTGTAAACAAGGCAGGTGATGGGTTTACGGTCCTATCCACATGACTGCCTAATAAATGGTCGATGAAATCCAGCCTTTTAGCCAGATGTAGAGGTGTCTATAATCCCAGCACTTGGGAGAGGAAGACCAGAGGATTGGGTTCGAGGCCAGCCTCTTATGTGATACCCAAAGAGGCTGAAAGAGTCCCCTGAAGCTGAAGCACAGGCAGTTGTGAGCCTCCCATGGAGATCCTGGGGACTGAACTCAGGTCCTCTGAAGAGTAGCAAGCACTCTTAACCTCTCTTAAATTTATTCATTTATGGGGGGAGGCGTGTACTTGTGTGGAGTCCATTTTCTCTTTCCCCTGTCTGGGTCCAGAGATTGACCTTGTTTCAGGATTGGCTCCAGATGTCTGTGCATGAGCAGTCTCAGCACAGTGGTTTTGATTAGGGTCTCACTAAATTACCCAGACCTTGAATTTTCAACCCCACTGACTTAGCTGCTCTTGTACCTGGAATTACCAGCCTGCGCCACCAGGTCAGGAGAATATTTTTCTTTGTTTTTGTTTGTTTGTTTTGAGACAGGGTTTCTCTGTGTAGCCCTGACTGTCCTGGAACTTGCTTTGTAGACCAGGCTGGGCTCAAACTCAAGAGATCCTCCTGCCCCTGCCTCTGCCTCCCAAGTGCTGGGAATAAAGGCGTGCGCCACCACTGCCCGACAGTATTTCTCTTCTTAGTGACATCATTTCACTGCGACAGCAGGTGTCTTAGTGAGTGTGGATAATGGGAGTCAGCTCATGCCCTTCCTCTCAGCACACAGAGGCTGAGGTGGAGCAGCTGTGAGAGCCAGCCTGGGCAGCTCACACAGTGAGCACCAGGCTGGCCAGAGCTGAGGTGTGAGACACTGTCTCAGAGAAATTAAAACAAAGAAACAAAGAAGACACAGTCTCGGGCTTTGGGCCTCTCTTCTCTCATAATGGTGTAGTCCAGCATTGCATGTATCCAGGCTAGCTTTCCAATTCCTGTTCTGTTCAAGTCAATTGGTTATGACCCCCATCCCCAAGAGCTGAGGTCTGAACCCAGGGCTTTACCACTGAACTAAACCCCCAGCCCTGGTTATGATTTTTAATTCCCCTTAGGATGCCAGGAATAGAACCCAGGGCCTTACAAATGCTAAACATGTCTGTCACTGAGCTGTGCCTCAGCCCCTCCAGTCCTGAGGCCTTTACCTAGTGTCAGCATCTTCTAACTCTGGTTTCTCTCCTCAGCCTTCAACCTGGACTACTACACTGAAGTCCTGGACCTCTCCTACCTGCTGGACCACCTGGCATCTGACCCTTTCTTCAGTCACTACCGACAGCTCAATGAGAAGCTAGTACAGCTCGTTGAGGACTATAGCCTGGTCTCCTTCATCCCTCTGAACATCCAGGTACTGGACAGTTAAGGATGTCTTCCCTGTGCCTGCAGCTCTGGCATGCCAGAACAGAGAGAGACTTGATATTTAGTCCTGATTCTGAGCCACCAGGCCTCTGCTTGGGTTTCCTCCCACATGTGAATGAACAGAAGTGAGCCCAGAGAGTCACCTGCAAGGTGACCCACGACCAAGGGGTCCATTTAGCTGAGCGGCTGTGTGAGTTTGCAGAGTGGTCCCTGGCCTCCATGTCTCTCATCTTTTTAAAGCAGGAATAACCCAGGAGACAGTGTGGGCTTAGATTACTTCCTGCAGTGGGGACCTGAGCTAACTTCCCTCGAACTTGGTGGTTCTCACCCTGGGGGTTGTGATCTCTTTGAGAATCTCTTTGAGAATATTTGACACAGATACCCTCTGTGTCAGATATTCACATTATGATTCATCACAGTAGCAAGATTACAGTTATAAACTAGCAACAAAATAACTTTATGGCCGGGGTCAGCACAGTGTGAGGGGCTGGATTAAAGGGCGAAGCGTTAGGAAGGCTGAGAACACTGCTCTGACACCACACTTGGCGTCTGCAGTGTGACAAGAGTGTGCATGCTGGCCCTCGCCTGCCGAAGGCTCTCCCTGCCAGCGCTGTGCTGAGGGCCGAGCATGCATTATTTTGATCTGTGTATGTCCTTGAGATACATGGTCTGTTCTCACTGTTGTATGTGGGTGAGGAAACTGTTGCCTCAGTGACCAGACACTGAGGGTACCCTGACCTTCACTGACTTCTGACCTTAAGGCTGCTCGGCCCAGGAAGAGAACAGTGAAACGGTTTTCTAGGATGGTAGGGAGGCTCCCGTAGGAGGCCCTAGGCCTGCACGGCGGAGCTGACCTTCTAATCTGGTCAGTCGTCGTCCGCCTAGCCAGGCCCCTGGGGAATGGAAGGCTGTCCTGGGCCTAGGAAGGTGCGTGTGTGGAACTGTCATAGGAGTTAGAGGAGGCCAGTTAGGCCTGGTCTCAGCTCTCCACACCTGACTGACTCATTGACTTACTTCTCTGCTCAGGACAAGGACAGCATCCAGCGAGTCTTGCAGGCTGTGGATAAAGCCAATGGCTACTGCTTTGGGGTCCAAGAGCAGCGAAGTCTGGAAGCCATGATGTCTGCTGCAATGGGAGCTGATTTCCACTTCTCCTCGTATCCTTAGAGAACATGGGAAGGGCCGGGCGGAAGAGCCCCAGACACAGAAGCCCAGAAACAAAATGCCACTGAGCTGTTGGAGGCGTGCGAGGGGTTGTTTCCCTGCTGTGGTCCATTTAAAGAAAAAGAGGAGCTGGAGGGTAGGGAAGGGGGTGGTGATGGAGTGCTGGGGTATAGCCCAGGCTAGAATCCTTGCCTTCTGCCATTAGCTCAAGGGAAAGGATTTATTTATTTTGCTCTTTTGAGATAGGGTCTCTCTCTACCTACCCCTCGATGGCCTACAACAGCCTGTGTAGTGCAGGCTAGACTTAAACTCTTATCTTCCTCCCTAGTTTTCTGAGAGCTTCTGCACATGTTAGGAGCTACCCCGTAAGTGTGGAAATGCACTTGGTGTAGTTAGGGTGGCAGAGTTCTTCAAGTCTTGCCCGATAGTAGTGGGAGAGCAGAAAGGAGCCAGATGTGAGGTTTCATGCCTGTAAACCAGTAGTTGGGAAACTGAGGCAGGAAGCTTACCAAAAGTTTGAAGCTAGCCTGGGCTACAAAGTTAAGAGCTTGTCTCCAAAAGTAACAAAGGAGAGTAGAGAAAAGGGTATCGGTTGAAAAAATATGAAAGCTGTAGATTAGAACAGTTAATGGCAGAGTGTTGATGGAGGGGAGAGGCGACAGGTCTACCTGAGAGGAGCTGTCAGAGGAGCTGGGTTTGAGGGCACCACTGGACAACCAGAGCTATGCAAAAGGCAGCTGGCATTGGTATGTGACCAGTTTGTGTGTTCCTTGGGTCAGATGCTGTTGAAGAGGCAGAAAGGAAAGGCCTGGTCCTTCAGGGGATGGGAATTTAGATGTCTGGCCTATGAGGACAAATGTCTGGAATAGTGGCAGTAGAACACATGGTCCCTCATGAGACTGCCAAGGTAATGGCTCATGTGCCACCAGTGTTAGCATGTCCTCTGCTTTCCTTTTGTGATGTGATCTATGTCTTGTCCCAGAGGGAAGGAAAAGACCCTGTGACCAAAGAAGAGTAGAGCTCTTTGCCTTGGTAGGAAGAATGAGGTGACAACAGATTCTGGGCACCTGCTGTGTGCCAGGTGTCTGCTGGGGCTCTATTCCTTTTGTGGTCACAGGTCTCATCTGACCTTACAGAAGAGAAAAAGAGAGTAGCAGGGACAGGATTTGAACACCCCAGGTCTGGCTCTAGAGTGTCTGCCACACAAGCTGGAGGGCCAGTGCTTCCAGGTTCTTTGGTGTAGTCAGTGTGGGGAAGAAACAGGAGCCCTGAGAAAGGGCTGCGTGGGGGCGGCTCATACCCACCTGTGGGAACTGGGCCAGAAAATGTGTTTGATGTTGGTTATCAGAAGAGGGCAGCTCCTGCCCAGGCCAGTCCCCATCCTCTGCTTGTGTTCTAAGCCTTAACACAACTTACCTTAGCACTCTGGGCATCCAAGAGAAGTACTTAGCATCCTCGGACCAGACTGCAGAGCAGGAAGCCATGCAGCTGTGACACATGGGCCTGGATAGCCATGGACAGCTCACAGGCTGCGGACCCAAAAACCATGTCAGCCAGAGCAGAAACTGGGAGAAAACTTCGTCCCTGCCAAGGACTTCTGAATAAGAAGCCACACATAGCACCCTTTGTGGTGCCCGAAAGCTTCGGCCCCATCCCTAGGAGGTGGGGACCAAACGTTGAGGGACAGCTGTATTTGGGCTGCAGTGGATGGCGTTCCTATGATTAGAGATTATTTTCTATTTTTTGTGACCTTAAACTTTTCTTCAACCCTCTGGACCCAGGGATTTGGAGAACAAAAAAAGTCTTTGTTCTTCCAAATAGTCTGTTTCTTTGTTTTAATTCCGTTTCTTTAGTGTTTGTATGTATCAGTGTTGTTGGAGAACGTGTGTGGGTGGGCAGGCATGTGTGTGTGCACATGTGTGGGTGGGCAGGCATGTGTGTGTGCGTGCATGTGTGTGGGTGGGCAGGCGTGTGGATGGAGGTCAGAGGGCAACTTGGAGCTGGTTCTCTCCTGAGTTCTGGGATTGAACTCAAGTCATGGGACTTGGTGACAGGTGCCTTTACCTGATGTAAAGTCCTGCCTGTGCACTGGACTCCTTGTGATTTAGTTCTTAGTTCTTCAGTGCTAACACTGAGCTTAAGGGTTTTTTTTTCCCCCCCAAGACTTTATTTTATGTATGTGAGTACACTGTAGCTGTCTGCAGACACACCAGAAGAGGGCATCAGATCCCATTACAGATGGTTGTGAGTCACCATGTGGTTGCTGGGAATTGAACTCAGGACCTCTGGAAGAGCAGTCAGTGCTCTTAACCATTGAGCCATCTCTCCAGCCCCTACTTAATGCTTTATTTCTATCCTGTATATTTCATGGTTTTAGTCTGCTTTTGGCAAATACTAGTCAAAGTTGAAAGATTGGCATAACTTGGGCTGGAGATGTAGCTCAGTAGTAGCTAGCACGCACGAGGTGCCAGGGTCAATCCCCAGCACTACAAAAAAGCAAAAGATCTCTTCAAAAATGAAGTGATTTTAATTGTGTGTGTTGGTAAATGCCTCTGATCCTAGCGCAAGATTTGGAGGTGGTAGAATCAGGAGTTAAAGCCAGCCTTGGCTATATAGTGAGTATCAGACAAGCCTAGGCTGAATGAAGCCCTTGCCTAAAGGAAGTTTGTACAAAGTGAGTTATTTAAGGAAAAAATATTTAACATATGCTGGGACAGTTGTCTGGGAACAGTGATGTTTCTTTTTACTGTTTGTGCCACTTGGGGACTGCAGTTTGCACTTTAAGCCAGTAGGTGGCACTGTAGGCTTAGTTTTGCCCACACAACCTGCCTGGAAAGGCCCTGTGGGCCAAGGAAGGCTTGTACTAGAAGACTTTTTTCTGACTTTATCTATAAACCAGTTTTATCTATTTACCAATTGCATGCAGCTACACGTATGCAGGGCTCGGCATTTTACAAAGAGCCTGTAAACATAGAATCCTCATGTCTCTTACAGTGACCAGGAGAGAGACAACATAGGGAATGTCAGGAGACTGGTTCCCTTGTAGCTCACTTGGCCACCTGACTCTGGAGTGGCGCCTCTTTGGTATATGTACTGGTGAAAACTTACTGCCACCATCTTGTGGGAGCTGTGGTCATCTGTATGTGGTTACAAGAATTGATCAAATCAATGGTGGATTTCTAGCGTTGCAAGCAGTGGGAGAGTGCAGCTTAGGAAAGTCTGTTCTGAAGTGGCTGTTTGCTTCCCAGTGTGGGCAGCCATAGCTGAGAGTAGGAGGGGGCAGCCGGCCTCGCTCCCACGCCTGGCTTTGGAGGGATAATAATGGGGTGCTGTCTCCCCAGCCTCTTTCATCTGAGGAGTTCAAAGCGCCTCACCCTTATTAATGCCCTGCACAGTGGGGGGAGAGTACCAACAGAGCAATCCAGGGAAACTGAGACCAGGAGCCACAGCCTGAGGTTTGCTGTGAGTCAACCGTGGGGCCCGGAGCCCAGGATTCCCACCGCCCAGGCTGCTGGGAAATGCCTTGTCTGGGTAGAAGGGTGGGTTCTGTGTTTTGAATAGCATCAGTAGCTGTGGCCATGGGTTTTGATGCTTGCCCATCAAACTCACCAGAGCAAACCACATGCAGGGACTGAAGGCATCATTTACGGCGTTACAGCTCAGCTGTGCACCTCAGTACACACTCACTGTGGGAGGAGCTGAGCAGCGAGCTACAGCTTATTTCCAGAACTTGGTCTGGCAACAAGCATCCCCCCCCCCCTTTGGTGAATATAGTTCTAAACCAGGCTAGGTGGTTCCCATCTGTAATCCCAGACGTTGGAGGTGGGGGCCCAGCTTTTGTTCCAGGCTAGGCTGGGCTACATCAAAAATGTCTAAATTAAACATAAACACACACATGTAATTTCTGATAGCAAAAGGAGTTTCTGGATTTGTACTTAACACTGAGGAAATAAGAGAAACATTCAGTACAGAAAGGAAGGGACTGTGGCAGGATCTAGTGGGTCTCAGGCTTCCAATTAAGCCTGGGCCACATAGTGAGATCCTGTCTCAAAACAAAACAAAAAACCAGCAAGGGAGAGCTGTCTGGGTTTCTGGTGTGGTTCATGTGAAATGTGCCTCTCCAGAAATGCCCACTTTCCGGTCTGGCTGCCGTCTGTAAACAACCTTCAGATTATGTTTTCACTTTCCTAGTTAAAATAGGAAAATTACGGCTGAGTATAGTGCCTCACACCTTTAATCCCAGTACTTGGGAGGCAGAGGCAGGTAGATCTGTGGCCAGCATGGTCTACACACAGCTGGAGCTACACAGAGAAACCCTGTCTCGTAAAAACAAAAAGAGAAAAAAAAATGTATATGGACCTGGGTTCCCTTTCCAGAACCCATGGGCTCTTTCACCGTTGTCTGTAACTCCAGTTACAGAGGATCTGACTCCTCCTTCTGGCCTCCATAGGTACTGCACACACATGCTGCACCGATACATACAGGCAAAATACAAACACATAAATATTTTTAAAAGAATAGATTTGTCCTCTTGAGAACCTGAAGGCAGATGTGGAGGGTGCAATGACTCTTTAAAACCATCTTGAACAAAACAAAACAAAACAAAACAAAACAAAAAAAAACCAATAGTGTGTGTGTGTGTGTGTATGTGTGTGTGTGTGTGTGTGTGTGTGTATGGCTGTGTGATATATATGCACAAGTGTACGCAGGTATCTGAAGAAGCCAGAAGAGAGCATCAGATCCTCTGGAACTAGTTACAAGTTACTGTAAGCCATTTTATGTAGGTGCTGAGAAATGAACCCAGGGCCTCTGTAAGAGCACTAGGTACTTTTTTTTTTTTTTTTTGACTTTTTGAGATAGGGTTTCTCTGTGTAGCTCTGGCTGTTCTGGAACTCACTTTGTAGACCAGGCTAGCCTCAAACTCAGAAATCTGCCAGCCTCTGCCTCCCAAGTGCTGGGATTAAAGGCGTGCGCCACCACTGCCCGGCTACTAGGTACTCTTACCCATGAGCTCTCCAGCCTTTGTAACTTTACAAGCATTTTAGTTACGTTTATGTGTGTGTGTTCGTGTGTGTGAGTGTGTGTGTGTGTGTGTGTGTGTGTGTGTGTGTGTGTGTGTGAGTGTGTGTGAGTGGCTGTACACATTGCAAAGGTGGTGATAAGAGGACAACTTACAGAAGTCAGCTCTGTACCCTGTGGAGTCACAGTTAAGGAACTCAGATGGTCAGGCTTGGCAGCAGGTGGCTTCGGGCATTAAACTATCTTACAGCCCTCAAAACAGGGTCTCTTGCTGTCCTGGGGTTTGCTGATTCTGCAGAGTGGCCGGCCAGCAGACCCCCAGGACCTTCTCTCTGCCCACAGCCCTGGAATGACAGATGTGTAGCACGGGCACATGTGGGTGCTGGGATCTGAGCTCAGAGCCTCTGGACAGAGCAGCTCTCCCAATACCTCAGTCCTGCAGTGTTCACATGGCTTTGTGGGTCACAGAAACAGCAAAGGAGATAGAAATGTAAGCTTTTCCCCCAGTCTTCCACTGACCTGCAAGTCTGTAAGGTCAGATAGAGATAACAGGTCAGCTTTACTCTGGGAGAGAGAGGGGGTGAGAGTGGGGGAAATGTATCTTCCTTCTTCTCACCCCACCCCAGCTCTTCTCTTCAGCAGGTCTGCACAGGAGTGGGGAGCCCAAACCAATCTGCCCGCTCACAGGTTTAAGAACTCCCCTTCCCAGAGTCCAGGGTTGCTGTCTTATCTCCAGACAGACTTCAATTTCCTAGCCCTGTAAGGAGAAGATTGGATGGAAAGGAGAGATGAATCAGCCCTGGACACCCCCAGGGTGGCATACCTGTCTGCTGCCCCCACAGACATTCCTGGCTCCTGACTCAGTGGGTAGGTGGATGGAGGGGGGGCTTGTGGGAGGGAGGGAGGCGTACTTTGCAGAAACCTGCCTTCCCCACCCAGCACAGAGCAGAGGTGGGGGATGGTGTGGGCCCTGTGAACCAGGAGAAGAGCAGGAACAAGGAGGAAGTAGGCTAAGGAGACCTCAACGTGGTGTGTGAGCTGGGAACTGGTCCGCTCTAGCAGGACTCCAAGAGGGCTCCTTTCTGCTGAAGGAGACCGCTAGTAACTAGAGGGAGAAAATGGGTTCTTTGGTTTGATTTGGTGTTTGGGGTTTTTGTTTGTTTGTTTGTTTGTTTTGCTTTTTTAGGGAGTCCAGAGCTGTGCTATGTTTAGCACGACATAATGCATGCGTCACAAAACCCTAACACACAAAACAGACATATGTGTGGCTATTTTAGCTACAGTGTGTGGAAACAGGAAACCCTAGCCACCTGGGTTCTGCCTGGAGGGAGCCACCGAACAGTTTGAAAATAGCAGTTGAAATTTCAAGACCATGGGCCTGGCCGAGAGGCAGATCCTGTCCTATCCCATTCCCAGCATAAGCAGTGGTCTAACCTTGGGTAAAGCCATGAAGTTGCTCTGAGCCCCAGTTGCTTCATGGGTAAACCAGATACACACGATGTCATGGATGTCACGGGTTACCCTGAGGATAAAGACATGAACCTGCCTGCAGAATATTCATCATGACAGCTGTGACTGTTGCTGTCTCCTGCTCTCTAGGAAAGCAGCCCTTTGTCAGAAGAGCCATCTTCATGCAAACATCTGAAGTCAGGAGGTTTCCTGGAAAGGCCCAGACATTTGCCGTTTGGATGTTAGATGTGTGTGTGTGTGTGTGTGTGTGTGTGTGTGTGTGTGTGTGTGTCTGAGTTTGTCTATAAGTGTATATGTATGTGTCTGTATGAGTGTATATGTTTGTGTATGTGTGTATATGTGTTCCTGGGGAAGAGTACTTTGCTTTCCTGGCAGAACTGGCAGTGATCTTCTGATAATGTGTTTCCTAAGATGCCTGATTAGCTCTGAGGTAATGTTGGTAGCTGTCACATGAAACCTGTACCTTCGGATTTTCAGAGCCAATTTGGTTTTCTTGCTGTTACGGTTGTAAGAGCAGTTCCTGAGTGGTGTCACATGCTTTCCATTCCAGTACCTGGAAGGTGGGGCCAGCAGGTGAGGAGTTCAAGGTCACTCAGCTGCATTCCAAGTTCAAGGTTATCTGGGCTAACGAGACTCTATCTAGGAAAAAGGAAGAAAAAAGAAAAGGGGCTTGATGGGTCACAGTTAGTTGACTGAAGCAGAATAAAGATTTGAAGTCCAGCCTGAGCTACATAGTTCAGGCCAACCTAGGCTTCAGACTGAAACCTCATCTCAAAAAGCTAAAACATAGCTGGGCGGTGGTGGTACATGCCTTTAATCCTAGCACTTGGGAGGCAGAGGCAGGCAGATTTCTGAGTTTGAGGCCAGCCTGATCCATAGAGTGAGTTCTAGGACAACCAGGGCTACACAGAGAAACCCTGTCTCGAAAAACAAACAAACAAACAAAAAAAGGTAAAAAGTAGAAAATAGTAGGTATACTTTCTAATAATTTTAGATTGAAAATTTTCCCATGCCACTCAAATTATTATTATTTATATTTAATATCATGTAGCCCAGGCTGGCCTCTGTAACTGAGGACAACTTTGAAATTCTTGATACCCCACCTTCAACTTTCCAGTGCTGGAATTAAAGGCCATTGTCACCATGCTTAGCTGGGGAAAAAAATGGCACTAATCCCCAAGTTCTCAGTTCTTCCATAGAAACTGTTCAAGTCACCGTAAGAAAGGAAGGCACATGGGGCAAAGCCAGCAGACTAGGGAAGTCCCTGAGAGAAATGTGATCTGAGCGCTCGAGCACACACATATGTGCTCACACACACTCTTCCTTTGAATTTTTAGTTTTCCTTTTAAAATTTGTGTGTGATATGTATGTGTGTGCATGTTTTTGCACATATGGGTGCATGTGTGCATGTGTGGAGGCCAGCGGTAGATCTCAGGAGTCATCTTGGTTCACTCTTCTACCTTATTCAGTGAGGTAGGTAGGGTCTTTTGTTTGTTTTGAGTCAGGGTTTCTCTGTGTAGCTCTGGCTGTCCTGGAATTTATTCTGTAGACCAGGCTGGCCTTGAACTCAGATTCTACCTGACTGCTGGAATTAAAGGCATGTGCCCCTCCCCCCTCCCCCGCCCCACACATGCCCTTGACTGAAGCAGAGTCTCGTGATCCAATTCAGAGCCTGCTTATGTGTGGGGAACTGGCTTCTGGGAAGCCCCACCTCTGCCTTCCCATGCTGGAATCACAGGCAGACCACCACGCCCAGCCATGCCCACTCAGCCTTCACATGGGTTTTTGGGGATCCAAGCTCCAGTAGCCACTGAGACATCTTCCTAGCTCTTACCTTTTATTTTGAGACTATGCCTCATCAACTTGCCTCAATTGATCTCATGTTTCTAGACACTTGGGACCATTGGTTGATGCCACAGTTCCTGGCTCAGTTTTTGTTTTCTGGTATTCTGGTTTGAACTCAAGGATTTGCACATGGCCATAAGCTCTCTACCACTGAGCTACACAGCCCTAAGGCAGACTGTCAAAACCAAGATGTAGGGGCTGGAGAGATGACTCAGAAGTTAAAATCTCTACCAGAGGACCTGGGTTCAACTTCCAGAATGGACATGTGTCTCACAACTGTCTGTAACTCCAGTTCCAGGGGACCTGACACCCTCACACAGACAGACAAGATATGCAGGCAAAACACCAATGTATATAAAATAAAAATGAATCTTTTTTTGTTTGGTTGGTTGTTTTGTTTTTGTTTTGTTTTTGTTTTTGTTTTTCGAGACAGGGTTTCTCTGTGTGTAGCCCTGGCTGTCCTGGAACTCACTTGGTAGACCAGGCTGGCCTCGAACTCAGAAATCCGCCTGCCTCTGCCTCCCAAGTGCTGGGATTAAAGGCGTGCACCACCACCGCCCGGCTAAAAAGGAATCTTAAAAGAATAAACCTAAGATGCAATTGACATATCCTAAAAGTTACCCCTTTATAATGGGCAAGTCCTCTGAGTACCACAAAGCAATTTAAATGTCCACACTATTTAAAACCAGAACACTTCATTACCCAAAAGACACTGTCCCCATTAGTGGAAATTAAGATTGTAAATAAATATTTTTGTTTTAATGAATGTGTGTGTGTGTGTGTGTGTGTATTGCCCACAGATCCCAGAAGATGCCCTAGAGCTGGAATTACAGTGAGCCTGAGGATGTGCTAGGAACCAAAATCAGGAGCCCTGGAAGAGCAGGTAGTACTCAACTACTGAGCTAGCCAGACAGCCTAGACTGAAAACATTTTTTTCTGTTTTTTTTTTTTTTGGGGGGGGGGGGGGGGGGGGAAAGAGTTTTTGGACAGGTCCTAGCTGTCCTGGTGAGTTCACTCTGTAGACCAGGCTGGCCTTGAACTCAGAGATCCACCTTGATCTGCTTCCTTTGTGGGCACCAAGCCCAGCTAGACTGAAAGGTTTTGTTTGTTTGTTTGTTTGTTTGTTTGTTTTCATAGTCCTGGCTCTCCTGGAAAGGTGTGCACCACTACTTCCAGCCTGAATTTAAATATCAAATCTTGGTGGTGGCCCACGCCTTTAATCCCAGCACTTCTGAGTTCGAGGCCAGCCTGGTCTACAGAGTGAGTATCAGGACAGCCAGGACTACACAGAGAAACCCTGTCTCAAAAAACCAAAATAAATAAATAAATAAATAAATATCAAATCTAGACCAGGAAAAGATGGCATTAATTTAAAACTTTTTAAAA
Organism: Rhabdomys pumilio; assembly: GCA_030674055.1. NCBI lineage: Eukaryota > Metazoa > Chordata > Mammalia > Rodentia > Muridae > Rhabdomys > Rhabdomys pumilio. The sequence continues at coordinate 19,091,561 of JANHMN010000004.1, read as the reverse complement.
TTGATTTTGATTTGTCCGGGTGATTTATCTGTGCCCATATGTGAACTCCCTGTGTAATACGACGGTGTTCATGGAGGTAAAGGACATCAGATCCCCCTGGGACTGGAGTTGCAGACAGAAGTTAGCTACCATGTGGGTGCTGGGAACCAAACTCAGACAGTGCTCTAAACTGCCAAACCATCTCTCCACCCCATAATTTTTTTTTAAACCGCGTCATAGACAAGGTCTGAGACCACTTTGGTACAAACCTACAGCCTTAACCAGCTATGATTTGGCGCTAATACACAGCAGGCTTCATGACCTCCAGGGCAGGGCATCTCCTCTTGATTACTCTTAGCCCAGCACAGTACCTTAGTTCAGCTCCCATCCACTCATACATGGTCTGGAGCCAACATGCAGCAGGCAGACGCTGAGAGACAGAGAAGGAGTTCCTTTCCCAGGACCTACCCAATTAAGAGAAAGTCACCAGACCAGTCTAGTGGAAAGAAACCGGGTCACCTCCTGAGCTGAGGGGAGTTGCCTGCCCTAGTCCAGACTCTGTGTGGCTTTGGAACCTTGAAACCCAACACATCACCAGGAAATGAGAAAACAGGACCCTGAATGCTCCAGAGAAGTCCAGCAACTTCCTTGAAGAGTTAGGGGCTGTAACAAGAGTGGAGAACCATAGGTGTGGCCAAACGTGGACTCTGGAGAACCCAGTAAATTTGGACTGGGTTCCCTTAATCCTCCCAGAAAGAGTTCTCTTGCTGCCAAGCTAGCCAGCCTTCTTAGGTGACCCAGTGAGCACTCAGGTCAACTTTGGCAGTGACTGAGCTGATGCTTACTTATTTTGCTTTGGATTCAGAAATACTAGATAAATCCCAGAAGGACTGACACTGGTTGGAATTAATCAGTAACATTTTGGAGAATGTACCCCCAACCCCCACCCCGTCTTGCCCTTCTTTACTTAATCACTCCCCCACCCCATCCTCCAGGCGCTGCGGACCAGTCCTTGGACTTTAGATAAACTGAGCCACACCCTAGCTCCTGGGAAGGATCCTCCTTGCCTCCGAGTGCTCCGGTTAAAGGCATCCGCCACCATGCCTTGCCTAAGAAGCAACATATTCAAAGGAGGACTCAAAAGTTAAGAGCCTCAAGTCTTGCACCTAAGCAGAGTCCCGCTTTTTACTTTCTCTCACTAGAGCCTTTAGCGATACAGAAGGGAAACTGAGGCCCTGAGAGGTGCTATAGTTTTTCAGGGCTGCAATCAAGTCAGGGACATAACCCAAGCCTGCTGGCCACGGGCGCTGGTCTGCCTCCGAAGCTCCGGAGAGGAGCATCTTGGCCCTTTTCCAGGCAATTTCAGCCGCCGGCCTGGTCCAGACACCGCCAGGTGAGCCGGTGACTCAAAGGGCGGAGACTAAATTTCGCGCGTGGCCCCGCCCTGTCCCGGAGCTCCCGGGTCGGGCGGGTGGCAACTTGTCTGAGTGAAACCGGGAAGGCGCCGCCCCGCTGCGCTCCACGGGCTGCGGGGACGCAGCTCGGTCTTTTCGAGAACCGTAGCCTGGCTGGGGCGGGAGGACTTGCCGTTCGCTCTCTCATTGGCTAACCGGGTTCTGGGGGCGGGCTCTGTGGAGAGTCCGTCCTGTGATTGGGCCGTGGAGGCAGCGGCGCGCTGCCGCGGGCTGGTGCGTGTCTCTGCCTGCCGGGTTCGCGGGCCGTGGGCTGCTCAGCCCGATTCCCTGCTCTTCCCACCCAGCTCGCGCCGGCTCTTCGCCAGCGGGTTTCTTTTTGTCCCTGGGCCTTGAACTTCCTTATTAGATGTTTTATGGAGGCACTATGCCCCTGCCTCAGATTGCACCCCTCGGCTCAGATCTGAGCACTCGATGTGACCGTTTCCCGCTTTTCAACGTGAGGCCCTCAGTGCCACTCGTGAAGCGCGTCTTTAAGGCCAATGTGCTCAAACTTTCCTGACTTGGCGGCCCTCGTCGCATCTGAGGCTTGCGGCTTCCCCGCCCAAGGCACCCACTCTCCTCTGCTCTCCTGACCTGCCTTTGTGCTCACCTAGCGTGAGCCTAAGCGCTGCGGGGACTTCCTGATGTCCTCTCACCTGAAGTCACCCTACCCTAAATTTCTAGGTCACCGACACCGACCCAAAGGCTCGTCTCACAGCCCCAAGGGACAGTCCTAGCTCAGAGTTTCAGAGTCCAGTTCTCTAACTCATCTCCAATTCTACTCGCAATCCAAGGCCAATAACTGAAGAAAACCGACCGAGTGTCACAGGACAATTTTATTGAGTAACATGGTCACACCCAGCAAACATGTGTTCCCTCTCATTCACTCTCACACACAGTCTTTCACACACACACACCCAGCCCTTGCCACAGTCCAGTTCTCAGCCACAGGGGGTGGGGAGCCTCCTCAATTCGTAGGATCCAGGAGCAACAGGAGGCCCAGGGGAAGGACAGGTTCAGGAGTGGTGGGAGGAAGCGAGGGTGCAGAGAGCAGGGGTGGGACCACCCACCAGACGGCTACACGAAGAGTGGAAGAGTGAGATTCTCCAGCCCTGGTGGCCTCAGCGTGGCTGCACCCCTTCCAAGGAGCCTTCCAAGGTGTGTCAGAACATTCAGGGTTTGGGAAGGGCAGAGTCCCACTCCGTTTTAGTCCTCTCTGCAGGCTGGGGGCTGGAGGGCAAGGCGGGCCGGGGAGGTTGTAGGCTGCTTCAGCTCTGGGGCTCCTCGGGAGCCTCGCCACCCTCTTCCCCAGCATTGTCGGCTGTCCACAGCGTCAGGTTGTCTCTCAGCAGCTGCATGATGAGGGTGCTGTCCTTGTAGGAGTCCTCACTGAGGGTGTGCAGATCCGCCATGGCCTCGTCGAAGGTGGTCTTGGCCAGTGAGATGGCCTCATCGGGGCGGTTGGCTATCTCGTAGTGGAAGACGGAAAAGTTCAGGGCCAGGCCCAGGCGTATGGGGTTGGTGGGCGGCATCTCCTTCTTGCTGATGTCCATGGCCTCCTGGTAGGCTGACCGGGCACAGTCGATGATGCGCTTCTTGTCATCACCAGTGGCCACCTCGGCTAGGTAGCGGTAGTAGTCACCCTTCATCTTCAGGTAGAAGACGCGGCTCTCTGCCTCTCCAGCCCCTTTGATGAGGTGGGAGTCCAGCAGGCCTAGCACGGTGTCGCACACACCCCTAAGCTCGGTCTCTACCTTCTCCCGGTACTCTTTCACCTCGGGGCCCTTCTCTTCAGACCCCTCCTCGTTGCTCTTCTGCTCGATGCTGGACAGGACCCTCCAGGCCGCTCTCTGGCCGCCCACCACGTTCTTGTAGGCCACGGAGAGCAGGTTCCGCTCCTCACAGGAGAGCTCCTCACCCTTTTCCACGGCACCCTTCATGAAAGCTGCCATGTCCTCATAGCGTTCGGCCTGTTCGGCCAGCTTGGCCTTCTGGATCAGACTGGCTCTCTCCATGACTCCGAGGATGGACAGACAGGCGGGCGAACTAGCTGCCTTGAGACTAACGCTGGGCTCTGCGGCTCGCTTGCTCTGGGTCTGCCTTTTGGCTGGGGTGGCATGGCCCTGAGAAGGGTTGGGCGTGGCCTGGGCGGGCCTGGGTCCTGCCTCCTCCTTGCTTCGCCACACCCTTTCCGGCTCTACCTTAAAGGTAACAGGGCTGGGATGGGAGGGGGTGGGGATGTGAGTCATCAGGACAGTCAGCAGGAGAAACCTGGCCGCGGGTCCCACCTGCACAGGCACCTTTCGGCTCCAGACTGCCCCCTGCTGTTCAGGGCTGCGTTGCAGGAGCGTTTTGAATTACCAAATCAGATTTGTCTTTCAGGGTGTCCTTCCAGGGGCAAGGATGGCTTCAGCCACTGGGTTGCTTCAGCCCAGGTGGAGCCCAGTGAGCTGGTACAGAGAGCTAGGATAGAGTTGAGGTGAGAACTTGAGCATTCATGATCTGATGCAACCCCCCCCCCCCCCCGAATTGGCTCTTTAGGACTGTAGAGGTAGAATCATCAAGTCTCAAGGAATGAATAGGCTGGAGGTCACAAGCTGCCAGCTCCCTTAAATCCCTCCCCCTCCGTGCCCCCTCTTCCTTTTGGCTCTTCTTGGGAACCATGAACTGGTAGTGAGAGCTGGACTCCTTTCTGAGTCAGCTCGAAGACAACAGCTCCATCCCTTGGTCCTTATTCTTCCTCAAGATGCCCTATGAACACCCAGAATGCGCAGGTGGCATATCAGGGTGCCACTTAATGAAGTGTTTAACGAGCGGCCTCTGACGCTCCAGCCCAGCCTTTGTAATTAGTCACCCAATACGCTTGTTGGACCTCTTCCATCTTACAGCACAATTTTCCCTTTCAAGTTGGTGGCCTGTTGACACTTGTCTGAGACTTTACTCTCCGGTTCTCCACATCAGGTCACCCGCCCCTTCCCAGCTGCTTGTCGTCATGTATCAGGGCTCCCAGAGGGCGGGGACCTAGCTCTTTGACTGTCCCACTCCCCTGCCTGACTCAGATGACCTCTGTCAGAGGCTGGGAAGCAGGCCACCAGTGTGCTCAGTCCAGTTTGGTCCCCCAGGGGGGACGCGATCAACCTGGGGAGGAAGACAGGGCTGAAGGAAAGGTGATGACGGTGATGACACATAACCATTTTGTTTTATGGAGCAGTGAGTGACTCCAGCTCAGTGAGATCCCCCATTTGGCTCCCAGAGGCTCTCCTATCCCTTCTCGTTGATCAAGGCCCTGCCTCTGACCCCTGAGAGAAGCCTCCTCAGAGATGGAGATCTTTGTTTCCTTCCATCCCTGATTGGTTGGGTCCTATTTTCAAGCCTCATTAAAAGAATGAGCATTGAGGGTAAGTCCCTGCTTATGCCCCACCACACACCCAAAATTTAGATGTCCCTTCTAAAGAACCTTCTCCCTGGGACCCAGCCAGTCTAACCCTTGAACCAGGACTATTGCACAACCTTGCCTGTCTCCTCTCAGTGTCTGATCACTCATCTTGCCTCTGAGAAGGATGTTACAGGCCAGAACTCAAGACAGGCTGGACTGTGCTTTGTGTCGCAGAGTAGGGACTCCTGAAAGACTTCAGGGTCCTGACTAATTTTATGGGTTTCCCCAGGAAGCAGATGGGACTTCCTTCCGTCCTGAGATCTTGAGTGCTTCCCTTAGGTCACAGCACAGACACAGAACTACACACTAAAACATCGAGTTAGGGAAGCCCACGGTGGTGCACAGCAAGCGTCTCAGCATTTAAACTCACACAGGAGACACTCTAATTGGTGACTGGCTTTGCTACAAGGGAGACATGCTGCCCCTGCCCTGGGGGAAAAAAAAGAGGCTGGGAGTGTATCTTGGTGGGTAGAGTTCCTGCCTGGCATGTATGGAGTTTGAGCCCCAGTCCTAGTGCACAGCTGTAATCCTATTTTTTTTTTCTTCTTGAGACAGGGTTTCTCTGTGTAGCCCAGGCTGTCCTGGAACTCACTCTGTAGACCAGGCTGGCCTCAAACTCAGAAATCCACCTGCCTCTGCCTCCCAAGTGCTGGGATTAAAGGCGTGCGCCACCACCGCCCGGCTACAGCTGTAATCCTAACACTTAAGAGGCAGAAGCAGGGAGGAGGATCTGAGTTCGAGCCCAGTCTGGTCTACGTATGGACTGTCACCATGCTTGCTTTAGCAGTGGTGCTGGGGTCGTGCCCAGGGGTTCCAAGAACTCTACCAACTGAACACATCCTCAGCGACCCCTCCCTGGTTTTGTTTTTGAGCTGGGTTCTATGGAATGAGGAAAGATTATGAACTATCCGTACCCTGTGGCCCAGCCAAGTGTTCACAGAAGAGCAGGGGTCCTGAGTCCAAACTCTTCCCTCTCCAGACTGACAGATTGTTAAGCATAAGAGCCACTGACTCCTCCCTTTCCATCTAGAGAATTCCTCTCGGCCCTGAAGGGCCTTCCTTGGCTCCCAGCCTGGCTTGGGCTTCCCCAAGTCCTAGGGGCAACTTGGAAATCCCAGGACACTAAGAGCCTGGACTGTGGGGCTTGGCAAACTTGAAGCTTCTTCTAAGCCTAAGGAGGGAGTGTTTTCCTCATGCCTGTTAAGCCAGGAACCTGGTGTGGGTTTACAGCCGGGTTCTAGACCCTCGGCCCATCCCTTACTCTTCTTCCTCCACGGAAGCCAGGCCTTGACACTCCTACCAGCTCTGGCCTGCACATCCTGACTCAGTTCCTGTTTCAGTTGCCTCCCTTTGCCTCCAGGCTTCTACTTCCCAAGTCCAGGAGCCCAGGCAGGCAGGAGGCAGCAGGCCCTGGCAGAGCATGGGACTCCAAAGCAGCTGCCTGAGTCAGCAGATGGGCCCCCCGAGGTCCGGTGGGGGCTGGGGGTGTTCCTCATCCTTTCTGGAGCATCTGATAGCAGCAAGAGGGATTCTTATTAGAGTTAGACTCAACCACAACTGGCGAACCCTTTTCTTTTTTAGTAATTTCCTAGGTAATTTCTGTCTTTGGAATGATCAAATTCAACAGTTTGACCAGAGGGGTTTGCGTCTGGTTGTAAGAGTCCTGTTACCTGGCTCAGGAGCTGTGCACCCATTGCCTTTGGGAAGGGACACCAGATGATTCTTAGGTGATTCAGCTGTTTGCCTTTTTCTTCTAAGGCAATTCTGTTCAAAGTAGCCCCTCTGCTGTGACTGTCTAGGGTACCAGACAGTGTGGAATTTATGGAAACAGCAGAATGAGGTCAGCGTGCAGGGCTGCATTCCAGCTGACTTATAGAAGCCTTGGGCAGGTCCCTTCCTGCTCCTCTGCTTTGGTCTCCCCACTGGTAACAGGAGGTAGGCAGCCCCCTCCTGGGTATGGCATTCTTCAAGTTTAGGGCTCCTCCAAGTCCTCACCCTCCCATGCTGGGGTACAAGGCAGTTGTTCTCACACACACAGCCAGCACCCCAAAGGAAAGTGGCTCAACACACTCCAGGCTATGGCAAGAAGGGGGAAGGTCTTTATTTCTATTACAAAAGGTAGTGGATATCAGGTGAGCAGCCCCTGTGCTGGACACAGCTCATCTCCCCAGGTCTCACCTGGCTCCCTTTGGGTCCTTGGAGGAGCATGGAGCTGTCTAGCCCTTGGTGCCTGGGGCCAAGGATACAGGCTCACACTCCACATCCTACTGGGGGGATGGGGGGCGTGGGAACAGTGTCAAGCCCGTTGTGCTTAGAGCAGCTGCCAAACTTGTTCAGCGGCGTCATCAACACCCAGAGAGCTCCTGAAGGAACCTGCTAGGCTGGCCCATGGCTCTGCTGACTGGCAGGAGGCTGCAAGGCAAGATTCCTAAAGAGTCTGGACACTTCACAAATCTGGGGAAGGGGCATGAGGGAAGAGGGGAGGGCGGGATTCAGCACTGTTTCAGTGTTACTGTGCTGAGGCTGCAGTATGGCTTTCTACACTCTGGCCAGCAAGGAGTTGAGGTTCAGGACTAGAACCCAGCGCCTGGTGGGGGAAGCTCTAGAGAGCACACAAGGACAGGCTGGGGGACGGGCCCTGTAGGCACAGATGGTGGCAGATGGGCCACAGGTTAGGCAGGTGGAGGTGCAGGATGCCTGGTTCCCCCCAGGCCACTCCTGGGGAGGCAGAGAGTGGCAGTCCTCAGGAGCTCCTTAAGCCCCCGCACATACTGGATGTTCCCGGCAGGATGGCAAAGAAGGAGAAGAGAGAGGGTTAGCAGATGGGCCCCCGAGTGGGTCAAGGGCTACCACAGTACCTGCCTCTCTCCCAGAAAAGGGCAAAGCTCAGGCAGCAGGCAACAGGCAGGCAGGAGCGGCAGGGCCATGAAGCGGAATGCAGATGTTAGTGGACTGACTGAGAGCCCCTCAGAGCAGGGGGACCACTTTTCCCAGCCTCACCCCTTCTTTTAGAAAGGACAGGTGCTCTAAAGAAGCTCAGCCCACGGGGGAGGTGGCACAAGACTAAGAGCCTTCTGTTTGGGGCGGGGTGGGGGTGGGGGAGCCCTGGGAACGGCCATTACCAGCACACGTGCCACACCACACACCAGACAAATGGATGGACTCCATGGGGTTGGTGAGGCATGCGATGATGGTGAGATGTGAGGAGTGGGCACTGCTGGCTGACATGTGACACATGGTCTTACCAGCTAACCTTCTGCAAACAGGCCTGTTAGCTCCCCTCAGGCTGTGCAGGAGATGGCAAAGTCCTGACAAGTGTCCTCCTGGAGGAGATACCAGAGAGGTGGGCCCATGTTATGATCTGTCTGGCTGTTCTGGCTGCCTAGGAGGTTGGGTTGGGGCTAGCAACAAGAAGCTCCCACTGGGACCTACTGTCTCAACCATGCTGAGCAATCACTGGGGATCGGGGTGGAAAGTTAGCAGGGAAGAACTCAGGAGGCACCAAGTCCTGGAGGCACAAGAAGGTAGACAAGATGAAGACGGACAGGTGGTTTAGCCACAGCCCCCTCTACTCCGCAGAGTTCCCACCGATGACTAGGCAGCCCCATTGCCTGCCTGCTCTCTAACTCCCAGCAAAGACCCAGGCTTGTCTGAAAGAACCCACGGCTAAGCTGCAAGCCAGGGACTCAGCAAAATAAAAGCGAATAAAAACTAAACCAAAGCAAATCAACTCTTAAAAACAGAAGCTTTAGTACAAGCAGGAACAAAGATTCTGGCTCAAACGAAAGGCGGGTTGGGGAGCCTTCCATTCCTTCCTATCTACCTCCCAGGGTCACCCGGGATGCCCTAGGGCTCTGAAGCCATCTCCCAGTGGCCCCTGGCACCCACACCACTTTCCCCGCTCTGTCTGGGACCCACTGGCCTTGGGAGCAAGGAAGGGACTTAGTAGTGACTTCCTATGCTTTGATCCAAGGGTTTCAGCCCACCTGATGGGCCAAGGAGAACAAGGCTATTTTGATGAGAGGCCATGCTGAAGCTTCTGGACACCCACACATGCCTCCTGTCCACTCTGCCCCTTCCTTCATTCCTGATTAGCAGAAATGTTCTGTGCCCTAGTCCCTAGCCAACACTCAGAGCAGAACACCTAGGAGGGGGTGTGGCTTGCAGAATAGCAGCCGCTCCCCAGAGCCATCACCCCACCCACCACACCTAGCCTCAGCCTGTTGGGGCAGGTTACAGCTGGGAGCCTGACCTGGGGGCTGGGTGTCTAAAGGGCCTGGTGAAAGGAAAGTGGGCAGGAGCCAGTGGTCTCTCTCTGACTAACACACAACCTCCCCCCATCCCCCATATCTCAGGCTGCTTCTGAACCCAGGGCAATAGGGAAAGGGACTAGCCCAGGGGACACAGGAGTCAGCTGTCCACCGGCACGCATGAACACACGTGTGCATACACAATCCCTTAGAGCTAGACCTGCTGTAATAAATGTATTACACTGCCTAACCTGAAAACCCTTGACATGGCACTACAGGGATAGTAACACATTAACTCCTATTTTAAAGAGGCTATGTAAAAAAGAAGTCTATAAAACTATGCAAAATACCCAGCATTATTAAACCCGTTTCAAGTATTGTCAGCATGAGCTAACCCACCCACCTCTAGCCCTGACCTGGAAGAGGGATTGGGGGGCACAGGAAAGGATCCTTTTGAGAGTCTCTGTGGGCAGGGGGAAAGCCAGGTCCCCACTTCCTACTGTGCTGCCCAGGACTCTACAGGAGCAAGGTTCTGGGGGCCTGGATGGCTTGTCTGACCTCCTCTGACACAGGCTGCTTCTCGTCCTCTACCCATGCCCTCTACTGGTACCCCAGCTCTATTTTATTGGCTAATTCCATATAACCCCTCCTCAAAGAACCCCAGTGGTCATCACAAATGGAATGTAGGAGCCCCAAACCAAAGCAGTCCCAGGAAGGGTCCCCACCTGTAGCCTGTGGCTCGGAGCCAGCTACTCGGCAGGCCTGCTTCCAGAACCCCTGGCTCACCAAGGTCCAAGCATGCCTTCAGCTGGGAGGCCGCCCATTCAGTTCATGCCCTCACTCATGCTGGACCTCCCTGGGCACAGGCAGTGACTTGGCATGGTCTCCTTAGTGGCCTCCAGAGGCTGTGGCTCTCCTTCTCTCCTGCCACTGACCAGCTGGGGGACCTAGGGCCTAAACTGTGGGAACCTAGATTTGGGAAGCAGAGGGCACAGCTATGGTATAGTTCAAAGAAAACCACACTGGGTGGGAAATAAATAGGAAAAGACTAGAGTCTTTGGCGGCTGCTTCCCTCAGATGGCATGGGAAGGGTCCCAGCAGGTGTGGAGGGCAGCAGGTAAGCACTCAGTCACATTCAGGGATGGCCTCCTACCATGCTGGCGTCTGGCTTAGCTCCACAGGCTGGCTCATCACTTCTGATGGGCGAGGGCAACACGGTATCAGACTGCACGAATCCCCGCCGGTCAATCAGGCTTCCAAAACATAAGGACAAGACATATCAAAGCTCCAGGCTAAGGGCCAGGTAGTATTGTCTATATCCTCCCAGGAAGAATCTATCCCTAGAAAAGCTGGACAAAGGGAAGCTTTGCCCATTCAGGAGGTTAAGACCCTTCCTCTGGGGCTGGTAAGACAGCTCAGTGGTAAAGGTGTTTGCCACTGAACCCAAGATGGAAGGAGAGCTGTCTGTCCTCGGACCACCATGGTGTATGTATGCACACACTTGGATTTCAATCACCCACACATTCAGGTGAGTAAATACATTTAAAACAAGACCTTTCTGGGGTAAGTGCCAACAGGACAAAATGTTTCTGATTTCTTGAGACAGGGTCCCAAGTACGTGAAGATGACCTTCAGTTTCCCACAGGCCTGTTTCCACCTCCCAAGCCCACTCACTGCTAACTCAAACTGACTCAGCTGTCTGGGTGCCAAAAAGCCAGGCTGCAACTGAGAGAAAACTAAGAAACAATGGCTACCTGGAGGCGGTGAGAGGCCCAGTGTCCTGTCTCCCTAGACAGAGCCCAAGTGTATAAGGAAGGTCTTGTCCCCACAGCACCCAGGGCCGGTCAACGCCTGTTCTGGAGCTCTGGCGACCCCTGCTGTCAGGGCTGAGCCACTGCTGAGACCCCACCCTGTACAGGCAGAGCATGTTACCCAAGTGTGGTCCCAACAAGTCACTGTGGTGTCTCTGAGGAGCAGGATTACACAGGATGCCCAGGGCTTTTTAACATTTTGTATCCCCCCAAACCCCCCGCCTTTGAAACAGTTTCACTGCGTCCTAGGGTGGTCTTGAACATGAAGCAATCCTCCTGCTTCAGCCTTCAAACACTAGGGTTACAGGTTTTACTTTTATTTTACAAATGAGTACATGTGATTAAGTGTCAGCCTTCCCCAGAATTCCTGAGTCACTTGGCAGAGGATTGTGAACACAGGGAATCCATGAACACACAGGGAGAAAGGCCTGCTGAGCTCCAGAACTCCCATGAGGGCTCCAGCCACAGGGCCACCTCCTGTGAACTCTCTTTCGTGCCCTGACTTACCTGGGGGGCAGTGGGCCACAGAGTACAGCACAACAGTTGGTGATAATACTTTTATGGCTGTAGGGGTTGACAGAGGCCTCGCCACCCCTCTTGCTGGACCAAGACCCTTTGATCTGGAAAGAGGAAGAAGCCTGGGTCAGCTACCTTCTTCCTCCCTCCCCCTCTCCCTCTAGCAGCGCTGGGGGTGGGGAATTAAACTGGGGCGCTGTATATGCTAAGTCTCCCATGGAGCTCCACTTTTAGCCCTTCCCCTCTCCCAGGGAACTCCCATCACAGCTGCCTCCTGTTGCTTCCACTTTCTAGAAAGGCAACCTAGAGGCCAGGGAAAGTACAGCCATTTAGAAACCAGTTATGGGTCAATGGAGACAGGGAGCTCTCCAGCAAAGGTCAGCAGGCCCCAGCTAGCACAGAAGACAAAACCAAAAGGAAGTCTCCAGAGGAGAGTGTCTGAGTAGAAAGCATCCCTCCCCTGGCTGTCCACCTGTGACAGACAGTTTCACATCAACTTGACACAAGCTAGAGTTATCTGAAAAGAGGAAACCTCGACTAAGATCTGGCAAACCTGTAGGGTATTTTCCTAGTGACTGATGGGGGAGGGCCTGGCCCACTGGTGTCGGGGCCACCCCTAGGCTGGTGGTCCTCACTTCTGTAAGAAAGCATGCTGAACAAGCTATGGGGAGCTAGTCAGTCAGCAGCACCCTCCATGGCCTCTGCATCAGCCCTGCCTCCAGGTTCCTCACCTATGTGAGTTCCTGTTCTGACTTCCTTCAGTAATAGACTGAAATGTGGAAGTGTGAGCCAATAAACCTTTTCTTCCCCACCTTGCTTTGGTCATGGTGTTTTATCACAGCAACTAAGAGGGGGTCAGACTGAGGGCACAAAGCAGGCCGAGCCACTCTGATCATGGACAGGTCATTTCTGGATGATCGGGCTCAGCACCACTGAGTCTGCCTCTGAGAAGTCCCCTGCTGAACACACTGAGGGGCTTCGTAGGAAACACTTGCTGGACTGTCACCCAGAACTTTCTACCCTGGCTGGGCTGCAGTACCCCTTGCTGTTTAAGCGCTGGCAAGCTCATGTAGAACCCAGAAAAACATGTGGTGTGGTGGTGGGAGTGGTTGCTGGCTGATGTCATTTCTGCCCTTATCAATGGCCAGCACACACGTGTTCAGTTGTGTTTTCCCAAATGAGAGTCAAAGGTCATGGGACTTTTATTTTTAAAACAGGGTCATGTGTCCTGGGGTAGCCTCCAACTTTCCCTGTACCTGGGGGTGACCTAGAATTCCTCAATCCCCTGCTCCCACCTTTCAAGTGTTGGGATAATATCTGTGTATCCCCTTGGTGTTTGTTCCCTTCTTATTCTTCTTGTTTTTGTAGTATAAATTCTTTATTTATATAAGTACACTGTAGCTGTCTTCAGACACACCAGAAGAGGGCATCCGATCCCATTACAGATGGTTGTGAGCCACCATGTGGTTGCTGAGAATTAAACTCAGGACCTCTGGAAGAGCAGTCAGAGCTTCTAATCACTGAACCATCTCTCCACCCCCTTATTCTTCTTGTTTTAAAACCTGTATTACTTATTTTATGCATATGGGGTCTTGCCTGACGCCTGTGTATCAGGTGTGTGCAGTACCACAGGAGACCAGAAGAGGGCACTGGGTTACATAGGACTAGAGATACAGGCAGAGGTATGCACTAGGCATGGACTGGAGTTATAAACTGCCACTAGGGTGCTGGAAATCAAACCTGGATCCCCCTCAGAAGAGCAGCAGTGCTCCCACCCACCGAGCATCCCTCCAGCCCTCCCTCCTTTTGACACCAAGAGCGAAGGCAGGGCCTTGGACATGCCAGGCAAGAGTTCTACCGCTGAGCTACACCCCAGCCCTCTTTTTAGTTTTCATTTGAGACACTGTTCACACTAACTTTGGACTGGCAGTCCTCCTGTCTCAGTCCCCAGAGCAGCTGGGATTACAGGCCTGTGCCACATTAGCCAAACTTCTTTCTTTTCTTTCTCCATTCCCTACCCCCTTTTTTTTCGTCTCAAGTCAACGTGGATCCACGTTCTTTTGGATGGTGGGTCTCTGATCAATGTTATGCAGCATCATGGGAACATACAGTACCGTTTTCCTTTTAACAGGACAGTCAGGGGAGGTCACGTCTGGACCGGGGACAGCGGCACTCAGATTGCTAGCTGGGGATGGCTTACCATGAGTAGGTGGGATGAGGCAATGGAGTCACATTGTTCTGCTCTAACTATGCCTCTCAATGGATACACCCAGTCATGGCTCTGCGGCCTACAGGTGTGGAGTGGTGGCTGTGATGGCTTGGTCAGGATTTCTGGCATCAATCTCAGATTGACCCCCACTTCCCAGCATCAAGACCCGAGGCCACATCCTTCAGTCCTGCATAGGCAATATGCATCCCGTTTCTGTCACAGCCAGATGCAATGCCCTGAGAGATGTAGGGCATTCAAAGGCCCCTAAGTGGAAAGGAGCTGGCACAGAAGCCTAGTGTGCTTACTGACTGTGGAGTTATGAGAAAGGCAACTTAGGTGCTACACCAAGGACCTGCCTCATGTAGGAACCCTGGGTGTCCACCTTGGATCCCCCAGCAGGCTGCACTTGGCCGCCCCAGGCTCCCCGGGCTGTCTCGGCTTTACTCACATCTTCATTAGTTGTCAGGTTGGAGGCCACGAGGTAAGTGTGGAACCCTGAGAGGCCCAGGATGGACCAGATTGAGAAGAAGCAGATGACCAGCTCCAGCACAGTGGGCCTTGTCAAGGACAAGTGCAGCACAGGGTGGAACCCCTGGACCTATGTCCCTGAACAGTGACAGGTTTGGGGACCTTTCTGTGATCCAGTCATTATTTCTCAGCAGATCACCTCCTGTAACCCAGAAGGAGGAGTTAGCTCCTGAGGAACAAGGCAGGATCTGGCCTAGGGACGGCAGAGGGAATTCCAGCCACAGGATCCTGGCATGGTCCAGGGAGCTTGGCATCCGAAGGAACATGCAGCTGGTGACATGACTCAATGGGTAAAGGAGCTTGTCACCAAGCCTGATGACCTGAGTTTGAACTTCAAGTTGTCTCCATCTCTATTTGTGTGCCATGGCACATGTATGTTCCCCGCTGCCCAAGGGCAGGATAAACAAAAATTTAATTAAGATATACACTCTCTGCCAAGCCTTTGTAGACAGACACTTTCCTGAGCTTGCTTGTTCAGCCCCTCTCCATGACCATCCATGTAGGATCAGCTCTAGCCTGGGTTTTCACAAACTAGCTGGTAGAATGGATTCTAAAGAACAGATATGACCCTCCCACCCCACCCTGGAGATCTGTCACCCCACCCTGGAGACCCGTCCCATGAAGAGGCCTCAATTCCCCATCCAGGGCGACCAGCTGGCAAAGGATATCTTGCTGGTGTCTTTTTTAGAGCGGAGAGGAAGTTGCTTCCTTGAGAAACTAAGAAGAAAGAGACACAGTTCAGGGGATGGGGGTGAGCACTGCCTCATGCTAGGACTGAGCTCGCTGCTCGGCCTTCCTTCACCCTTTGCCCCCAACTCACGCAGGGTCAGGTGGGTGACCACGCAGGCGAAGATGAAGGCCGTCAGGAAGGAGAGGGAGAGGATAAACGCATAAAAGAAGCGGTAGTTCCGTCTGCCCACACAGTTGCCCACCCAAGGGCAGTGATGGTCGAACCGTTCTAGAAAGGGGAGGAGGAGTTAGTGTGGGTCTCCAGTCAGCACTGGTCGGTGGCTAGCCTTTGCCCCAGGCTGGCACTAGCCCCCTCCCCACCAGCTGCCTCCTGTCCTTCCCTGGGACACACCCTGCTTCCAGTCCTAGCTCATCAGTTCCCACCCACTGCCTGACACATTCCCTTTTAGCTCCATAGAAACTCCTTCAGATGTCAACTACAAAGCCACTCCCTTAAAAAGTCTCCCATGGCCTCAAACTAGGTAGGGGTCCCTGGTCTGTTCCCTCACCCTTCTTTTACACAGCCTTGCCCTTGAACTAGACATGTGCTGGCCTCAGACCCCTGCCAGAGTCCTACAGTGCCTGCTTCAAAGGCTCACAGACCATGGCCTCTTACTAGCTACATGCCAACAGCTCTTGCCCTAAGGTCCAGAGACAGCTGGGCCACAACGTAACTCATGCAGAGCTGGCACCAGAGGCCGGGGCAGAGGACTGAGCTCATACCATTGTTAAGTCCCTGAGGGTGGGAGTCACACCCTGGTAAGGAAAGTCCCTGTGGGAATCTGGGTCATGAGCCCGTTGCAGGCCTTATGCCAAAGGCTGGTGCCTCTAAGGTAGTGGGTGGGGCAGACTGGCAGAGATGAATAACAGACATTGAGTCACCCACTTCATGCCTGCTGTGCCCGCTCTCCTCTTCAGGGAGTGCTGAGCTGGCACCATGAAGTCACTGCCCTGGGAACTGTGCACTGTCACCATGGCTCAGCTCGCTTAGGTGTCATATACTCTCCCTTAGGACACCCTCCCAAGGGACTGTCATGGGTCTCCATCAAGCTGTATAGCGTGAGGGGAACAAACCAAGCAGAGCCAACTTTCAGTTCTGGCCCATGCTTTCCACCTCACTCCTCCAGACTCCCACGCTCCCTGCCTTTTTTCTCAGTTAGATCACCCTGTCTTCCATGTTATAGCTCCAGGCTTCTGGGATCACAGACCTACTGAGGAGCATACTGAAGCCAGGAGACAAACTCAAGGTCTCTGCCACAATGCTCGGGGACCAGTGGGGCGGGATATATACCAGCCCTGGGCCGAGAGATGTCACACAGCCCTCCCACTCAGCCCTAAGTATTTCACATGCTGCCTGCCTTGCCCCACATGTGACTTCCTACATCCAAGACTGTCTCTCAGAGCTCTTTGGGGACCCCCCACTCACCCACACAGTTGTCACAGACACTGCAGTGTGAGGTCCGGGGAGGCCGAAACATCTTACAGGTGAAGCAATATTTGAGCTTCACCATCTGTCCGTTGATCATCACCTCCCGAGTCCGAGGAGGCGGTCGGTATGTGGAGCTGCCTGTGTTATCTGAGGGTGTGAAGAGAGAAAATGAGGATACCCAAGACACAAGACACGGGAGACGGGGTGGGGGTGGGGGTGGGAGTTGAGGGGACGCTAACACAGGGACAGATGTCAAGAACCCAGCACTCCCTTCAGGCATGGACTATGCTCTAACCACTGCTGGCCTGAGAAGGGTCTTCAGGGATAGAGTTCCTGGGAAGGGTTAGGGAGGCCGCATGCATCTAATTAAGCCTAATTCTAATGCATCTAATTAATCCAACTTCTTTTTCTTTTTTGGTTTTTTGAGACAGGGTTTCTCTGTGTAGCCCTGGCTGTCCTGGAACTCACTCGGTAGACCAGGCTGGCCTTGAACTCAGAAATCCGCCTGCCTCTGCCTCCTAAGTGCTGGGATTAAAGGCATGCGCCACCACCGCCAGGCTAATCCAACTTCTAATACATGGAAGCGTCATGGTGAAAGGAAGGAGATAAACTTCCCAGAGAAGCAACTGAATCTAGACCTCTGGCATCGACAAACCACTGGCCTGACGGCTCACCAAAGCCAGCGTTCAGGAGTGCACACCTCCTGCCCTTCACACATAATTAAAAATAAAATATTTTTTTTAATCTGAAGTATTTTAATTTTATTTTTCGCTGCAATAACAATAAAATCTTAATGAATAAAAATGTAATAAAAACAAAAAAGAACGTCAGAGCCACGGTCCTGGGAGTGTTCACAGGACTTTGTTTATTGTCTTGCTTGTTCCTTGACTATTTGCATCTATTACTAGACCCTCAACCTAGAACTGACCTTAATACATGCAGGTAATTAAAATGGCATAAAAGCACCAGGAGGTGGTGGCGCACGCCTTTAACCCCAGCACTCGGGAGGCAGAGGCAGGCGGATTTCTGAGTTCGAGGCCAGCCTGGTCTACAGAGTGAGTTCCAGGACAGCCAAGGCTATACAGAGAGACCCTGTCTCGAGGAAAAACCAAAAAAAAATATATATATATATAAAAAAAAATATAAAAAAAAAAAAGTATATAAAAAAGTATAAAAGCAAAAAAGAGGAGGGGGGACGGGATAGGGGTTTTCTAGGGAGGGGAAATGGGATGGCATCTGAAATGTAAATAAATATCCAATTAAAAAAAATTGCCCCCCCAAAAGAGTGTCAGAGCCAAAAGAATGTCAGAGGAAGGCACGAAAGCACATGCCTGTAATCCCAGATGTTGGGAAGCACGCAGTACAACTGTGAGTTCAAGGCCAGCCTGGACTATAATGTCTCTTTCCCTCTTCTTTCTTTCTAGAAAAAGACATGTTCATTGACTATACTGCAAGACAGAAAGGCAACACGTGAACCACCTGTTAAAGTTACCTTTGCCTTTCTTGTTTTTTTGTTTTTTTTTTTTTTCTAATGGAAGAAATAACAAGTTTACTTGAAGTCTGCAAATTCTCCACATTCCATTAGATGAGTGTCTGCAAGCTGAACCCACCCCACGTGATCTGTGTTCAGATAAGAACAGTATGTAGCCAGGTGTGGTGGCATACCCTTTTAGTATACTGGGGAGACAGAGGCAAGTAGATCTCTGTGAGTTCAAGGACAGACTGGTCCACATAGTAAGTCCCAGGACTGTCAGGGCTGTGTAAAGACACCCTGTTTCAAAGAACCAATAGAAAGAAAGAGAAAGAGAAAAAGAGAGAAAGATGGGGGGAAGGAAGGAAGGAATAAATAAATAAATAGTGTCTCACTATGTAGCCCTGGCTGGCCTGGAACTCACTCTGTAGGCCAGGTTGCCCTTGAACTCACGGAGATCTGCCTGCATCTGCCTCCCAGGGGCTGATGCCACTGCCCCGCCCACTTATTGTGTTGCTATGGACACCGAGCTCACATGCATCCAGGGAACACTCATCAGCTGCACTCCTAGCTACTGTGTACTGCACTGTGTCTCCAGTTTAGCTGCCTACCTGCAGTCACTGAATCTCATCCAGATGCCTGGCATGTACCAACCAGTGAGGGAAATGGTTCCTGGCCTCACACTCCCAGCCACCAGACATGCTCTTAGCATGACGGACACATTTTACACACGTTTAAAATGCAGCTAAGCAGCTGAGTGTTTCCTGTTTGGAACAGGAAGCAGGAGGAGGCAGGAGAATGGGGGCCGAGGAGGCTGACTCCATAGGACTGAGCCTTCTCTGACTAGTTTGTAAAACAGAAATAACAAGCAGAGTGGTGTGGCCAGGCTGGCTTTAAACTCACTATGTAGCTGGCGATGGCCCTGAATCCTCTCACCTCCCAATGCTAGAATCACAGACACGGAACTACCACGTCAGGTTCTGTGTGGTGCTGGAGACTGAACCCAGGGCTTTATGAATGCTGGGCACACACTCTACCAACTGAGTCATACACCTTGCCCGGCTGGGTTTTTGAGACAGGGTAATACTGAAGAGTTTAATCTGGTCTCCAACCTAAAATCCTAACCTTCCTCAGGCAGACAAGTCTCCTTTACTACAAGTTTTAAAGGTAAGATCATCTCCCAGTCTTACAGCTAAGATTTGCTCAGCAAGTTAGGTGACTTGCCCTAGGCCACACAGCATAGAGCAAAACCAGGATTTGAACCCATGCCATCGTGGGGTTGTAGCTCAACAGTGGAGTACCTTCCTTGGGTTTAATCTGCAGTATCCCTATCCAAGTTCAGGTTGGGCATGTCTGCAATCCCGGTGGTTGGGAGGCAGAGGCAGAAGAATCAATCATGAGTTCAAGGCTACCCTAAACTACATGGCTAATTCAAGGCTAACATGGACTACATAAAACTCTGTCTTGGGGCTGGAGAGATGGCTCAGAGGTGAAGAGCACTGACTGCTCTTCCAGAGGTCCTGAGTTCAATTCCCAGCAACCACATGGTGGCTCACAACCATATGTAATGGGATCTGATGCCCTCTTCTGGTGTGTCTGAAGACAGCGACAGCGACAGTGTCTGAACATACATAAAATAATTAAATCTTTAAAAAACAAACAAACAACAAAACTGTTTTAAAAATAAACAAGGGGAGCCAGGCAGTGTGCGTGCCTTTAGAGCCAGCATTCAAGAGGCAGAGGTAAGTAGAGCTCTGTGAGTTCGAGGCCAGCCTGATCTATAGAGTGAGTTCCAGGACAGCCAGAGCTGCACAGGGAAACCCTGCTTAATAAATAAATAAATAAATAAACAAACAAACAAACAAACAAAAAATAAATAAATGCTAAAAATAAATGAGGCTGGGGAGATGTTTCAGCGGCTAAAAGCACTTGTTGCTCTTATAGAAGACCAGAGTTCAATTCAGTTCCCAGCACCAACACGGTGGTTATAACTATCCCTGAGTCCAGTTCCAGAGGACCCAACACCCCCTTCTGGCTTCTGAGGGCACTGCATGCACATGGTGTATAGACATAGATACAGGCAAAACACCTATATACGTTAAAAATCTAAAAGTAAAAAGGGCTGGAAAAGTGGGTAAAGGTGCCTGCTGCCAATCCTGATGATCTGAGTTTGGTGTCTGGCCCACATGGTTACAGAAAGAACAGATTTCCACAAGTCAGGCCTCTGACCTTTATTAGAGTACTGTGGCATGATCATATATGTACAGACACAAACACACACACACACACACCCCTCAGGTAGGTGTATTCCAGGCCTTGCACCCTGAGACCCAACCTTTCTCCCTCGTCCCTTCCCTAACAAGATGCTGCCGCTCTGGTCTTCCTGTCCCCAGCCCATGAGCCCCCAGCCCCTCCCTTTTTCCATCTTTCGAGGATTCACAAGGCCCAAGCTCATCTCCAATCCTCCAACTGTTCTCAGGGTTTGCAGACTCCTGCTTCTCACACCACACCGAGCACAGCTGTCAGGACTTGATGCTGTGACAGGACCTGTGTGTGTGCCTCCTCCCTCTGGCTAGACATCTCCTGAGAGGGGACAAGGTGCCACAGTGGTGGTCCTGGGGCTAAGAACTATGAGGCAGCAAGCAGAAGAAGAAGACAAGCTTTAAGGCTGAGGAGGGCTAGGGGTTCAAGTCCTGCCCCTTCCACTTAAGAGCAGGTGCTTTGGGTAAATTACTTAACGGCTGTCACGCCCAGAGAAGCAGATGAACACCAAAACGCCCGAGGCTGTAAAGTTCGGAAAGGGCAAGTAGCTACCCGGTAGCCATTTACGGGAAAGCCAAGGCACAGGCTCAAAAGACTGAGAACACTGAGTGTGAATGCTTCACGGAATTCTACTTGTTACCTAGGAAGTCCTTTCACTTCTAAGCCTCAGTTTCTTAATCAGTAAATCAGGCGGTCCCAGCTTGCCTGCTGTGGTGAGGCTGGAGTCCCAGGAGCCACTGACCTTGGTCCTGACCAAGCAGCAGGTTGCCTGGCTCTTTCCAAGCTATTGGCATTATGCCATACCAGACCCCAAATCCCTTGCCATTGCCCCCGTGGCCTCAGCCTTGGTTACCTCCTGCCCACCACCGTCTCCCTGTCTATACAGGGGCTTTTGAGCCAATAAGACATATGGATATGTATCTCTGCCCAAGAGATTACTGAGTGAGGCCGATTAACTCATTCAGCTTCTCTGCTAAAAATAACTGAATAAACCAGGGTAGGGGGGCATGGTGCCCACCTTTAATCCCAGCATCTGGAAGGCAGAGGTAGGAAGATTTCTGTGAGTTCGAGGCTAGACTTGTCTACACACCGACTTTCAAGACAGCTATAGAAACCCTGTCTTGAAAAACCAATAAAATAAAATAAAATAAAATAAAATAAATAAAATAAAATAAATAAAATGGAACAGAATGGAATCTGCCCCAGAGTGTTACTGGGAGAATTAGCTAAGAATTTACCAAGTGGGTTTAACGCAATGTCTAATATTTATTCAGCAAGAACACAGGGGAGGCTGTGTATCCCTTACCTGCAATACTGTGGACCACACATGTTTTAAATTTGGCAATTTTTCAGATTTTGGAATATCTGCATATACGTAATGACACGTCTAGACAGTGGCATCCAAGACACACATGCAATCTTCTTCTGTATCATACAGGTCTTTTACGCATAACTAGAAGGGGTTTTTTCCATTATTGTTTTGAGGCAGGGCCATGAACTCACAGAGATCAACTTGCCTCTGCTGGGATTAAAAGTGTGAGCCACCTCACCCGGCTCCAAAGGTAATTTTATGTGACATTTTTAGTGCGCCTGTGTTTTGACTGCAGTCTGCCAGATGAGGTCTGGTGTGGAAAAAAGAAAGGAAAAGAAAAGAAAGCTGGGCTGTGGCGGCACATGCCTTTAATCCAAGCACGAGGGAAGCGGAAACAGGCAGTTGTCTGTGAGTTTGAGACCAGCCAGGATTATACAAAGGAACCATGTCCTGAAAAAATTACCAAACAAAAGACTCAGATTTTGAAGCATTTAGCATTTTCAGATGAGGAATGCCCAGCTTTGTAAATATTAGCTAACACTGTTACTATTGCTATACACACACTGATACACACTGAGTTATAAAGAAACCTTTGGAATACAGCCATCTGGGAGTGAAGGGCAGATACAGACCCTCTCTAGTGTTGAGAGAACCTTCTGGAAATCTCACCGGATCCCAGAGATCCTCCTCAGGACACAGAGGAACCTTGGTCTCTCCCACAAGGCAGGGAGGGAGCTCTTTGCAGCCTGTTCTAGTCTCTGGTAGGGAAGTCCCCTCCCCCCAGAACTGTGACAGAGGAAGTGATGCTGCCAAGAAGAGTCAGAGAGAGCAGAGAGCTGGCGCACAGGTGCCACCCAGGTGCTTAACGGACAGAGGTCACAGTTTGGCTAAAGGAGGCTTGTAGAGGCAATACTGAGCTAGCGTACCTGTCACCTGCTCCGCCAAACAGCTGCCATCAGTGACCACTTGTTGACCACTCCTGACTAGAAGTTGAGCCTTTTAAGGCTCAGCAGGGAGGAGACATGATACCGAGGTATACCGAGACCCTGAATCGGAGCATACTCGGGCCAGGCAAGGACATACCCTAAAGATGGGAACCGAGATAACCCATAGCATGAGGTAGGGCTGAGATTCGAATCTATGGCTCCCAAGGCATCCACAAGTTCATTACTTCACACAGGAGCATTCACTACCCACAAGATACTGTACAAGGCCTGGTTGTGGTGGGTAAGGGGTCCATACACATAGATGAGCCAGAAATGTCTGCTCACTCTATGCCTACTTGGCACATAAAATATATATATTAACATATCTGGAGAGGAAGCTCAGAGGTTAAGAGCACTGACTGCTTGTCCAGAGGACATGAGTTCAATTCCCAGCACTCACGGTGGCTCATGACTTCCTACAACTCTGGGCCCAGGACATCCAATGCCCTCTTCAGATCTCCGTGGGCAGGAGGTAGAATGGTACACAAACATCTGTGCAAGGAAAGCATCCCTATCCATAAAAAGAAAAGAAAGTCTGCATTACAGGTTGTGTGAGACAAGGCCTTGCTATGCACATGACTGGCTTCTGATTCTCTGGCTGCAGCCTGTGAGGGAAAATAATTCTTGCAAAAAGCAGGAGGGAGCGGCTGCTAAGAACTGCCGTGGCCTGAAGGGGCTCTAGGATGCATTTCAGAGCTTTCAGCTACGACCCATAGATGCCCACGAGGTGGTGAGCACCCTCGCTGGTGTGCCTTACAGACAGGAAACTCAGAGGAAGTCAGTTCAAGAAACGGGACTCAGCCTCTCCCCATGCCTGTATGGCTGTGAGAGGCAAATGACTTCCCCACCCCCTCTTCCTGCCTGAGCCAGGAGCCCCCACACCTTCAAAATAGCTTTTTTGGGGGCTGGGGCTGCCACTGGGAGCCAGTACTGCTATGGACCAGGATTTCATCCCACTAAGGCAGGGCTACTGAAGAGGCTTTTCCTTCTGCAGAGCTAGGGATAGAACCACATGCCGGGCAGATGGTCTATTACTGGTTCCCACAATGGTTATTGCAGCTAAAGGTAAACCATAAACCCACCTTCAAGTTCTGCTCACTGTAATGCCCACGTGACCACTCTGTTCATTCCCAGAGGTCGATGGAGCCCCAGTCATGAACCAGGTTTAGTGCAGGGCCTGGAGATACAGGAAGATCTTTGCCTGTGGGCAGACTCACACAGAGGCTCTAACTGTTTGGTTACATAGAAAGCAGCGTGAATCCATGCCCTTGCCACCATGGGGGTGACTTGAGTCCAGGCTGATTTCATTTTGAAACATCCCATGGCTGCTCGTCAGCCTTCTAGAGCCTCAGTTTCCTCACTTCTAAAATGGGCAACATGTAAAACTTCATGTAGATTAGAGGTGATGTTTTATTAAAGCCTAACCCATAGCTACTCAGTTACTGGTGCTGGTATCTATGCTCTTCATACAGAAGCCAGATGTGATGACGCACACCTTAAACCTGGCACTCAGGAGGCAGAGGAAGGTGGATCTGTGAGCTAGAGGTCAGCCTGGTCTACAGGGTGAGTTCCAGGGCAGCCAAGGCTACACAGAGAAACCCTGCCTTGCAAAACTGAAACAAGTAAAGAAAATAACCCAAGCACAGCCACCAAGAATACATATGAGGGTTCAGCAGTTAAGAGCATTGACTGCTCATCCAAAGGTCCTAAGTTCAATTCCCAGTAACCACACGGTGGCTCACAATCATCTGTAATGGGGCCCTCTTCTGGTGTGTCTGAAGACAGCTACAATGTACTCATATACATAAAAAAAATTAATTAATTGAAGAAGAAGAAGGAGAAGGAGAAGGAGAAGGAGAAGGAGAAGGAGAAGAAGAAGAAGAAGAAGAAGAAGAAGAAGAAGAAGAAGAAGAAGGCGGCGACGACATAAGAGAGACAGGCAAGACACATCAGGTACTTGGACTCTTAGGAAAGGGGAGGTGAAGGTAGAACTTGGAATTCCAGGCCAGCCTGGCTACCCTAAGAGACTCAGTCTCAAAACCTAAAATCAGGCTGAGATATAGCTCAGTTGGTAGCATGTTTGCCAAACACGCACAAAGCCCAAGTCTGATCCCCAATACCATGTGAACTGGGTGTGGTTGTGCACAGGAAAATAACCTGGATGCTTGGGAGATGAAGGTCAAAGCAGCAACAGCTCGAGGGCACCTTTACTGAGCCTGGGCTACACAAGCCCAAAACATCCAAACCAAAATAAAAAAAAAAAAAAAAAAAAGTGGCAATATCCCAGATAGAATCAGATACCCTCTCAGCAGGGATGGGAAGCACCCAGACAGGGTGGCGGCGGGGGTTGGGGGACAGGGCAAGAAAAGGTGAAGACCCAGAGGAGCCGAGGCCATGTGCCTTGGGTATTGGGAGTGGGAGGAAATGGGGGAAGGTGTCTGCTGCTGGTCTCGCAGCTCTGCCCCCACAGGAAGTCTCCTACAGTAGACAAGTGAATCATGGTCTGAGAAAGTTCTTCCCCTTTCAACTCTCTCTCCAGTCTTCTACTCCAGCAAAAGGGAGATCTCCATGTATACCGAGACTAACACAGCACCATGTATTTGCCTCAGCAGTCAAAATGGCCAGGAACCCTGCAGCCTGGCTTTCTCTTACAGAGCAAGTGAGCCTGGCTTTGTTTACAAGAGGCTCATATAAATTTCTCTTTTGAAATACAGTCCCATGTCATGTAAGGGGAGTTTCAAGAATTGCATCATTGTGTCTGAAGGTGATTTCCCCACACAAATGTTATACAAAGTAAGAAAGGTTCTGATGCCATTAGGTGGTATGATGTGGGAGCGCAATTATATATGGGGTTTGTCAGCAACTGAAGAGCTATTACAGATTAAGGCTATGTTTTAACGTGATTGATTGTTGATTTTTTGGGAGGGGCTACACAGGGTCTTGCTATGGTGACCTAGAACTTGCTGTGTAGACCAGTCTCATGAAAAAGTGAACCATTTAAAGTAAAACACTCAGATGACGGGAGGGATGGTTCAAAGGTTAAGAACATTTGTTAGTCTTGTGGGGGCTCAGATTCAGATTTAATTCCAAGCACCCACATAGTAGTTTATAACCACTGCAGTTCCAAGGGATCCAGTGCCTTCTTCTGATCTCTGTGGACACCAGGCATGCATGGATGGATGGTGCACATACATTAAATTCTACAAAGAAAAAATGGGAAATTTTCTGTTTGTTTGTTTGTTTGTTTGTTTTGAGACAGGAATTCTCTTTGTAGCCCTGGCTGTTGTAGAATTCAGAGATCCAAAAGCCTCTGCCTCCTGAGTGCTTGGGATTAAAGGCCTGTGCCCCCACTACCTGGGGGTGGGGGTGCAGGGGAGGAGAGGAGGGAAGGAGGAGAGTTAGGTAGACCAGGAGCCTGCAGTCCTATCCTAGCACCTAGGAAAGACAGAGACAGAAGAACACCAGCTTGGTCTATATATTGACCCAAATATATCCAAGCCAGCTAAGGATACATAGAAAGACCCTATTTCAAAATAACTAACAAACAAAAGAAAAGAAACAAGAAAGAAAGGAAGAAAGGAAGGAAGGAAGGAAGGAAGGAAGGAAGGAAGGAAGAAACTAAGGAAGGTAGAGCTGAGAAGGGTAAAAATCCTGCAAGCTGAATTCCAGGGACTGCTCTGCTCTGCAGGAAAGCAAGCTGAGCGGACGGAATCTCTCAAACTCCTAAGCTTAGGAGGGTCAAAGGCAAAACTCAGAGAGACAATTACAACTGAGAGAGAAAGCAGGAGGGGTATCCTGGTTGGCAGGGCCCTGAACCT
The DNA here is from genome assembly GCA_030674055.1 of Rhabdomys pumilio. Taxonomy (NCBI): domain Eukaryota; kingdom Metazoa; phylum Chordata; class Mammalia; order Rodentia; family Muridae; genus Rhabdomys; species Rhabdomys pumilio. The sequence continues at coordinate 19,065,371 of JANHMN010000004.1, read as the reverse complement.
GCCTGGGAAGGAAAGGAGGCAGCCTGCCCGGGAAAAGGCCCTTAGGTCAGCCAGGAGCAGACACATAGTGGCTGATGGAACAGGCTGTGAGCATCACAGGACATCAGAGGACAGACCTTGTGTCTGTCCTGTGAGCACAGCTGGGCCTGGGTGAGCACCTTGGAGTGGGCTGTCTCTCGTATCCCATCAGGCCAAGAAAGTCTTAGAAACAAATTTCTGACTCTAGTGCAACTACCCCAGAACTTGGGATGATCTTGCCATGCTGTCTGCCAGCTGACGAGCTTAGACCTCAGAGAAAGGTGACCAACTGCCTCAGTTTACCTCAGGGAGTTTCCCAAGACAAGGCTTTCAGTTCTGAAACTTTTCTGGTTTAGTGCTAGTCCCCTGCCTCAGGCTGTCGCTGTCAGAGCTGAGGCTCAGGGCCCTGCAATCAGCTCCTGTCCCTATGAATATGAAGGCTCAGGTACCCCAGTCCCTTTCAGGAAAGTGTCTTTCACCTCTGACAGAAGCTTCCTGGCCACACCGCAAAATCTAGGCTGAATTCAAGCGTGAGCACTTAAGTTCCCAGGGATGCCACTTTCAGACATGGCTGCTCTCAGATGAGTCTTAGGCCCTGATTCTATACCACCCTTCAACATGGCTTCCCTTCCAGCTAACGTGGCCCACTGAGTAGCCCCATGCCTGGCCCTGTTCTTCCCCCACCCCATCCTCTTCGCTCTTCCGTCTGCCTGGAGAGCTCCTTCAGGAAGTTTCCTGTGCTTGAAGTCCAGATAACCTCACAGGGTGGCAACTGTCACCTCTCAAAGCCACGCACATAGAAGACACCCTCAATTCACCGATGATCTTTCAAAGCCTCTTCCTGCTAGACATAACATGTCCTCCTGGGGAGACACCAAACCCTCTCACAGGTCTCCAGTGCAACAGGGGGAGCCTCCAGGTCTCCCCATTCCGCATCATCCTTCCAACCACCCCTTTCTTTAGCTAACACCACTGACATTCCTGCATGACACCCACGACCGTACACTCCAGAGAAGAACAATTTCATCATGACGGCCATGGGGTCCAGGAACAGAAAAGGAAGAAGACATGTGGGGCTGTGTCATAGAAGGTCTGGCCCAGGATATAGAACACTAAGGCGTTGATAATGGATGCAAGGAAGGTATCCTTTTGCCATCCCTCCACACAAAGCCTGGAGTGTAGGAAGAGGGCCCCCTCCTCTCCCTTCACCTTTGGCACCCTTGTTTGGAGTCTACATTGGCACATCTGGCCAATGGGATCACCACCCCCGCCCCCATGTACATAAGCAGATGTGAAGATCCATGGGGATAACAGTGGGCAGTACTGGACACACAGTCAAGCTCTCCCCAAACATGGGGATTACTATAGTTTCTGAGCCATGCAGTTCAGAAGCCAGGGGATTCTAGGCAGTCAGGCCTCTGTCTCAGGATTAGCCTGACTGAAGGGAAGGTGAACCCAGTGGCTACTCTGAAGCTCAGGTCATATTCGGAGGATGTGAATTGGGGGTGGGGGTGGGGGGACAGTGCAAGGGGAAGGAAGCCAGCTTCTAGAGGAAGACCATGAGTGTGGCTGCCCCACCCCAAACCCACCTCCCGCCCCCATCCTGGGCAAAGGAGGTGGTATGAACAGGCAAAGCTGAGAGGTATCCTCCTGGACCACGGTGAGCTGCTCCAGAGTCAGCAAAGATGATTCCCAGGGCTAGACATGGTCGGCTCCGACATTTGCAGGTCACTAGATCTCACCAGGCTGGCAGCTAGGTGGTTAAGAGCCTATGTGAACACTGCCTTCTTAGGGCAAGGAGCCAACCATGACCGGAAACCCTGGAGGTGTGCAAACATCCGAGTCACTTCTCAGCAGGAAGGAGCTGGGGTGGGGCCAGTGGAGATGAAGGTCTTGGCCTTGGGCTTAGTTCTCTTCTCGGGGAAGAATAAAGGGTTGGCTACCCAGAAGCCTAGGAAGGCAGGTCCTTTCTGGGCACTCAGCCTTTCCCTCCTCTATGCTTTTACCTCTGTGGATGGACACTTTTCTTCTTACCACAGCACCCAGGGCTTGTCCTGACATAGGCCATGCCCTCTGCTGCTGCGCCCTCGCCTGCTCCCCTGCCCAGACCTGTACCTCTTTCCTTCCTGGGCCTCCCCTAGCCCTGTGTCTTCCCTAACATCCTACTTACCTGTTTACTGTCTTCCTCATACCCTAGCATGTCACCTCGACCCCCAGGAGGACAGAGACTACTGTGACTTTTTTTCATTCCTTAGTACCATCTGGAAGAGCTCACGGCACACAGCAGGGTTCAATAAATGTCTCATGATTGAATGAATAAAGAGTACACAAGCATTTAGCTGAGTGTGAGGGAAATGCCCATAACCCCAGCACTTAAGAGATGGAGATGGACAGAGCAGAAATGAAGACATTCTTCAGTTACATAGTGAGTTGCCTAGACTACAGAAGACCTGGTCTGAAAAAAAAATTCTAAAAGCGGGGGGCTTGGGCCAACTGCTACCTGAAATTGCTTCCAAGTCTGTGCACTTCCTGTGCCACCTTTGTTTATTTGTTTGTTTTTCTGAAACAGGGTCTCAATATGTAGCCCTGGCTGTCCTGCAACTCGCTCTGTAGACCAGGCTGGCCTCAAACTCACAGAGATCCACCTGCCTCTGCCTCTTCTATGCTGGGATGAAAGGCGTGCGCCACCACTGCGCAGCCTCAGCTGTGTGATCCTGAACCATGTACTTAACCATTCTGTGTCTCATTTCACGAATGAATAGAAAGAGTACTGACCTCATCGGCTTATGAAAATTAAGTAGCCCACATACAGGCGGCTTAAAGCATTGCCAGGCACCCCGGAAGCACTCAGCTCTGTGCTGACTGCCAGCCACTTCTTGCTCACTTCTTTGCCTGTTTGCTCACTGTCTGTCTCCCCTCTCACAGTGTCAGCTCCAGCCTGCTCTGCTCACTGCTACACCCTTAATTTCTAGCTCAGGGCTGTAGGAGAAAGCCAGGCTGCAGGGAGCTACAGGCCTGGCCAGGAGTAAGAGCCTCACCGATCTGCTTCTCCAGGGCAGCGGCCTCACAGACGGTGGCCCGGGGTAGGATGCCAGGGTCAGTGAAACTGGTCTGCAGGAGACAGCTCATGACGAAGAAGAAGAGGATGGCAGCGATGATGGGGATGGCCAGGGTCAGTGTGCGGGCCAGGTAGGGACAGCTAGGAAAGAAGAGAGTTCAGATTACCCCAGGCTCCCTGGTACTGCCCCAGATAGTACATTCTCAAAAAGAGCCTCTCCCTGAAGTGTGGCTGCAGGTGAGTGCAGCCATTCCCCTAAGTGCCCAGAGCAGACATTACTAGTCAATCCTGGACTTTTTCCAATGGCAGTTGAGATCTACAGATATTCTCCCTCACTCCACCCTGGCAGGCAGAGCCCTCTTCTTCCATTCCTTCCTGCCTCCGGGAACTTGCTAGAGAGCCCAAAGTGGCCTGAAACCCTCTAAGTAGCTCAGGCTAGCCTTGATTCTTGATTTTTCTGCCTCCACCTCCCGAATACACATGGACCACCATACCTAGCCTTCTTTTTGTGGTAGTATGCACACTCAGAAGGCCCAAGCAGGAAAGTCAGCAGTCCAAAGCCATCCTTCCTACCTAGCCAGCTTGGGATCTATGAAACTCTGTCCCTAAAATGCAAAACCAAAAACAAAACAGGCAGGTAAGCTGTTTCGGCATGTAAAAGCGCTACCACTGGTGCTGGCCTGAGTTTGATCCTGGAACCCACATGATAAAATGAAAAGAATGTCCCCCACAGGTGTCCTCTGACCTCACCATAGTGCACGTGCATACATGCACACGCACTCACTCACACACACACACACAACACACACCATGACACACGCACATGTATACAAAATAAATGGAATGTAATAAAAACCAGACTGACAGACAGACAGAGACAGAGATGGAAACAGAAATAGACAAGGCCTTCCTGGGCCGGCTCTGAACCCCTGGACACAAGCCATCTTCCTACCTCAGCCCCAAGAGCTAGGACAGCATAGGAAGACAACATTGTGTCCAGCTCAGTACTTAGCATTTAAAAATGTATTATTTTAATAATTTCTGTGAATGGGTGTTTTTGCCTGCAGTCCTGACTGTGTACCATGTGTATAACTGGTGACTAAAGAAGCCAGAAGGTGTTGGACACTCTGGAATGAAATAGAAATGGTTGCAAGCCACCGTATGGGTGTGAGCCACCATATGGGTGTGAGCCACCATATGGGTGCTAACTACCATATGGGTGCTAGCTACCACATGGGTGCTAGGAATTGAACCTGAGTCCTCTGAAACAGGTGCTTTCAATTACTGAGCCATCTCTCCAGACTCGATCCCGGCACTTGCTGCAGCCTTAGAATCTTGTTAGCAGATACAACACTTCAGGAAGCCATTACCAATTTAGGGGGTCGCCCCTTGAGTAACCATCCATGGCGATGTTGCAATGCCCCTGCCTCTGCCCCTGTCGCCCTAGACACTGACTCCAGGGGGTTCTCTCAGGCTCCCTGACCCAAGCTGGTTCCAAGAACAACTTGCTTGCAGGATGCCATGCTCTTCCCAGTAAGCAGGCTGACGACCACAGGCCTCGCTTCCATTTTAGGGCTGTAATGTTCTAGAAAGACTGGTTATTGGTGGGGACACGGCTTTAGGATGAAGTGAACCCAGGGGTGCTCCGTGGCAGTCTTCCTTGTCACTCTGCTGTCCATTTCAAAGCCACAGCCACTTTCTGCAAACGTAAAGCAGACCTTGCTGGGATCCTGCTTGAAACTTCCCGAAGGCTTCGGACAGAATCCAAACTCTCAATCGGCCTACTAGGCCGGCCTGTCCTGAGCTTTACTAAGGTTTCCTCAGCCTCATCTACAGGACTCTCCTCCCCGTGGGGCTGGAGACATGGCTCAGTGGTTATGAACACTTGCTGCTCTTTCAGAGGACCTGGGTTCAGCTCCCAGCATCCACACGGTGGCTCATACCCATCCCAAATACCAGTTCCAGGGGATCCAGGACCCTCTTCTGAACTCCACACAGTGCCTTTATACATATGCCGGTAAAATACTGAAACACATTAGGATAAACAAAGCTAAAAAAGCATTAGTGGTTGGGGATTTAGCTCAGTGGTAGAGCACTTGCCTAGCAAGCGCAAGGCCCTGGGTTCGAACCTCAGCTGGGTGGGTAGGTAGGGAAACAGGACAAAGTAACAAAAACAGAAATTAATTTAGGTGTGGCAGCTCACACCTTTAATCCCAGAACTCTGGAGACAGAAGCAGGCAGATCCCTGTGAATCCTAGGCCAGCTCAGTCTACACTGAGTTCCAGACTAGCCAGGACCATAAAGATCCTGTCAAAACAAAACCCTGCTTGTCTGTGACTATGTTGTTCCCCTCCCCCCTGCTAAGTAATGAGCTTCTTTGTGGGCACAGACAACATCCCTCGTCCAGGACATACCTATCAAATGAATGGTGCTTCCCTCCTGGAGAGGAAGTAGCTACCATATTTTTTTTTCAGTATTCAGACCAAACCCAATGCCTTGTGCATGGTAGGTCAGTACTTCACCACTAAGTCGTCTCCTGCCATCTTCTAAAGATTTACTATGTACTAGAGATTGCCCTAGTCAATAAGTCATTATAAATTATACTTACAGGCTGGGGACACAGCTCAGTGGTGGAATGCTGTCTACCACTCACAAAGTAATAATCATAACAATAATAATAATGACTATTAAATCGATATCTGCCGTATAAGCCAGACGTGATGTTATATGCCTGTAATGGTGGCACTGAAAGCCTGAGAGTTTGAGGCCAGTCTGGGCTACAAATAATAGCACTACCTTAAAAGCATTAATTCTGTCAGGCAGACTGGCACACACCTTTAGTCCCAGCACTCAGAAACACAGGCAGGTAGATCTCTGTGAGTTCGAGGCCAGCCAGGACTGTATGGTGAGATCCTGTCTCAAAATTAATTAATCAAATGCCCGACACACACACAGCTACAATGTACTAGATACACGACTGTGCACTTCACGTGTGTTTCTCGAATCTTCACGAGATCCTCTGACCCTATGCTTCAAACTTCACAGATGAAGACGTTTAGAAAGTTTAAACAATGTGGGAAAAGCAGGTCAGGAGCGCTCACTGTGATGTGTGATGTTTGTGCTGCAGCCAGCCCCTGCCTTCCCACTGAAGCCAGAGAGGATTCGACAGAATGGGGGCTGCAGCTTGGAGATGCCTATCAGGAGGCTGGGGTGCCGGCCTACGTTCCAGGGGCCTGCAGAGGCAGGGAGCTAAACCAGGCCAACTGAATACTGCTTCTGAAGCCTTCAGACGCCTTCCCTCAGGACTAGAGCCTGCCAAAGTCAAGGGCTCCTAGTGGGCTACCCTCTGCCCAACACACTTCTGCACGTCCAACTCTCCAACAGAATCAGCCAGGTCTAGGTATTATGCTGGACAGCTCACCTAGTTCTCCCACAAGCCGGCGTCTGGGATTTGTAGAGCCCTCGGGAAATACCAACAACAAGACCTAGGCTCTGATTTCCACTGCTAGAGTCAAGGTCACCCAGCCAGGGTGCCAATTACAAGCTGGCATCTCCACACTCCCAGCAAGTGATCCATCATCCACTCAGTCATTCAACCAGCACTTGCTGTGTTGAGCACTGACTGAATCCCTTGTATTGGCTCTAGGCACTAAATACACAGCAGTGCAGAGATTTCCTATGTTCTCTAAGAAAAGACAGGCACGAAATGACCAAGCAAGTGCTTATATATAGTATAGGCAGACAGGGAGAGGCTGAAACGAGTGGACCATGAGGGTGCTCCAAACAGCACAGAGGCAAACCAGCAGGCCAATGAACTCAAGAGGACAACTCAGCAGAAGACAACTGGGCAGAGGATGAGAGGGTGCCACAGGAAGCCATATTAGAGCTGAGGCTCTAACCTAGAGAGAGAACTGGGGAGTCTGAAGTCTGAGGTCAAGGGGTTATATCTGCTGTGAGGAGTGAGAAGTGGGGTAGAAGCTGGGAAGCCTGGTGGGTTGTGACGTAATTTCCCAACAAACAGGAAAGCGAAATGATTTGTACCAGGAAAGGTCTCCCCCAAGAGCCAACCAAGTACCTTCCCCAGAGCAGTGGGGAGTGAGCACCTCTTACCAACCTTGTCCTCACTAAAGGTGTACCTACCATGCTGGCTCCTCTTCTGAGTCCTCAGAGCACCCCCAAACACTCAGCAGGACTACGGGTTGTCACTCAACCCTGCCCCCAAAGTCACCCCCCAAATGACAACAAAAGCAGAGGAAAGCCAAGGTAATTGGTCTGTTTTCCCTAAGCGTAGGAATTCTTCCTTCCTGGCTCGAATGAACACGGTACCACCATGAAGATACCCAAGTCCAAAAGCGGCATAGAGCAGTCAGCATTACTTCCTCCTGCCTGGGCCATAACCCTGGTTGTGAGCACCACAGAGAGTGGCCTGAGGGCTCTGAAAAAAAGCATTTCCACAGCACCCAAGAAGCCATAGTCATAGCATGGTGGGAAAGAAACTTGGCCCAGCCTGAGCTAGGATCGCAGTGCTCTCTGTAAAACACCTTGAACTTTTTTTTTTCTGTCCCGACCCAGTGGAAGGGCAGAGCATTTTGGGGGAGGGTAGAAGGGAAGGAAGTCTTCACCTTGCAGTTGCAGACACATAATCCAGGTCTGGAAAGTTATCTGAGAACTGGTCACTCAGATAGCCTCTTCATGACATGTGCCCCTCCCCCCAACCCGTGAGGAAGTGATTTTTGGTAGGAATAGCTGCCAACATCAAGTGTTAGAAGCTTGGATGCAAGAGAATAAGTAAATAAATGATGAATATATCTGGGGGGAAAAAAGCTAAAGGCTTGCAAGCATGACCAGGTACCAATCTCAATAGAACCCCGCCGGAGGTGGGGTACTGTTAAAGTCCCCATTCTACAGATGAGGGCACTGAGATTTGGAAAGGTAAAATGACTGCCCCAAGCCACACAATTAGTAGGAGGTGGAGCTGGGATTGGAGCCAGCTGAATAATAAAAAGAAACCAACCCCAAAGAATAGGGAGAAGTAGGAGGGAAAGGCGGGGCTCAGCGGGTGTGCGTGCATGGGGGCGAAGGGGGGGGAGGAAGCCTGTGCCTGCAAGGAGTCACAGGGCAGGTGACTCCGGCTAGAGGTTGAGGGTGGATGGAAACTTTCGATGCATGAGGGGCCTTGAGAAAGCCACAAGCAGTCACTCTTCCATCCTTCAGTGTGGGTCAGCCCTAGGTCACTGGGAAAAGAAGCCCATAGGGGCAAATAAGACAAGTCCCGCGAAAGCACTCAGGTCTCTTTCCTGAAAAGGATCGTGATGCTGCTGTCCTGGTGGTGGACCGCCACCGAGGGATGCTCCAGAGTGTCCAGAGGAGAAAGAGACAGGTCAGGGTGGGAGACACCTAGAGGACTAGGGAGCTAAGGGAGGATCTGGAAGAAGCTTTGGAGAAACTAAGAAAAGTGTTAAAGAGAGAAGGGGCTGTTAAAGAGAGGCCCAGAGATGCTTTAGGGAGGATTGCCTTGGGGCCTAGGGTGACCATGACTGAGGGAAAGCGAGTGTGGGAGCCAGGACCCTGTAGAATCTTGGAGGGACCTGTGAAGACGCCTAGGAAATTCATGGTAGGGTGTCCACAGCCAAAAGACACAAAAACTTACTTGTCAGAGGACAAGAATGAAAGACGCCTAGAAGGGGCAGAAAGAGCCTGGGATAGGCAAGAACCAGCCAGTGAGTGATAGGAGGGCAGGAGGACCTGAGGGACCCCTCGGCAAAAGCTGGTGACCGGGGCGCGGCACACAAGGTCCGGGTGGCGAGGAGGGGTTCCGGGGATCCGGGGCGGGCGGAGGCCCGAGGGCACACGGATGCGGGCGGGGAAGGAGCGGCGGCCGGGGACGCAGCGCCCGGGTGGGGGTGGGGGTGCGCGAACTCACTCGAAGACGAAGAAGAGGATGGTGGTGCTGAGGATGAGCAGCAGCGTGAGCGCGAAGACGCCGCCGTGGCCGGCCAACATAAGCCGGCCGCCGCAGTAGAAGCGGTTGCGGCCCGGGAACACCTCCCACTTACGCCGGGGCCGGCGGCCCAGGCTCCCGCTCCCGCTGCCGCTGCCACTGCCGCTGCCGCTGCCGCTCCAGCGCGACGCGCCAGGCGCGGGCCCGGGGCTTGGAGCAGGGGGCGCGGCGGGGCCGGGACGACGCGCCCCGGGGGAGGCGGGCGGCGGGGCGGCCCCGGGGCTTATCTGCTGGTACTCGCAGTCCTTCATGCGGCCGGCCGCGGGCCTCGGCTCGGCGCCCGGCCGCTCCGGGACCCGGCCGAGCAGCGGAGGTGGCGGCGGCGCGCGCGGCGCTGGCTGGCGGGCTCGCTCGGGTTGGCCTCTCCGCTGCCGCCCCGCCCCCGCCTCGCTCCGCAGCGCCTCCTGCGCAAGGCCCTGGATCTGCAGAGTCGCCCAGAGATTCAGGGGACAGCTCTGGCGCTCCAGGCTCGCCCACCTCTGAGGGCAAGCCAGCAAGGGTGCTTTGAAAGTTCCGAGCGTCTAAAGGGGTGTAAGTGAAATATCCTTTAGTCCTTCCCTCCCTGCTGTGCTAGGTCCAACCCTGGGTTCTGGATAACCCCTAAATGGAGATCATGCCTAAGGGCCCCAAGCTTTTTCAGGTGGGCTTATTCACAACATACCTAACCTACCTGGGTGACTGAGATAATTAGGGTTCAAGGGCAGGCTGGGGTACAGAGTGAATTTGCATCCAGCTTGGGCTACAAGTGAGACCCTGTCTCAGCTGCAAACACACACACACACACACACACACACACACACACACACACACTTTATTTCCTAGGACTCAGGTCAGAAGTCCAGAAATATTTTAGCAAATTCTTTTACATGCACCTCCCCAAGGCTCGTAGGGCTAGATCAGGCAGTCTTCTCATCTGGAGAGTCAAATGGGGACCTGCCTCCTTGCAAACCATTCAGGTTATTGGTGGAACTTACTTCTTATGATATGACTGGAGGCCTGGAGTTTTGCTGAAACCCCACCCAAAGTTACTAGGGCATATCACCATATCACCGTGACTCACCAGGGAGGTTTCGTGTACTTCCTGAACATGACAAGGAGAGGTTAGCTTCCATTTGCTAAAACAGAGATTGCTTTGATTTCAGGATACTTGGCCATCCAACCCAGAGCCTCACGTGCTGGGCAACCCCTCTCTCTATTACTGAGCTGTTCCACCAGCCCTAAGACAGATCGTCTGTGTTTGTGTGACTGAATGTGCACATGGGGAGACAGGGAGGGCAGGCCTATGTATGCATGGAGGCCAAGAAGGTATCAGATTCCTCAAAGCCGAAGTTCACTGACATATGTCGAATGCCTAAATGTAACGGTGGTAAGTTTAGCTATCCGCTCTGCTCCGGGTGGCTTGCGCGTGCGCACTGCACCCATCCAAGAGCTCTGGATTCTCGAAAGACACACACACACACACACACACACACACACACACACACACACACACACCAGTTAATTTTCGATATGCCTTGATCAGCTCAAAGGTTGGGCATTTCTTATCCTCCCCACAGCTAGCATATATTTCCCTCCGGTACTCCTGGCTTAATGCTCCCTTAATTCTATATTTTATCTGTGTTGTCTTGGCTCTTTCTGCGTGGCCCCCTAGTCTTTGCTGCCCAAGATGCTCCTGGGCAGTCATCTTGGGGGCCCCACGCCTTCTCACCTACATTTTGTATGATTTTGAGGCATGAAGAAGGTATCAGATCCCTCAGATGCCTAAATTGTTAGGTGGGTGCTGGGATCTGAACTAGGGCACCCATGATTGTTCAGCAAGTACTCTTAACGACTGTGGTGGTTTGAACATACTTGGCCCAGGGAATGAGGGTCCAATCAAATGTTTCCCTTTATAAGAGTTGCCTTGGTCATGGAGTCTTCACAGCAATGGAAACCCTAAGTCAGAAACTGGTACTAGAAGTGGGGTGTTGCTGTGATAGGCCTGACCATGCGTTTAATTGGAGGAATGTAGATCTTGGGGCTTTGGAAAGCAGTGGAATGCTTTATGTGGGGTTTAATGGACCATCCTAGTAGGAATATGGAAGACTTTGATCTGAGGGTAATTTGAACTGTGGAAGCCTGGCTTAAGATGTTTCAGAGGAGAAGAATGTTAATATGTGGCCTAGAGACTGTTTTTAATATTTTAGTGAAGAATGTGGCTGCTTTTTACCATTATCTGAAGAGTCTGCCTGAAGCTAAAATGAAGAGATTTAGATTAATTGCATTAAGCAAAGGAAATCTCAAAACAGCCTGGTATAAATTCTGTTGTATGGTTACCAACATTTGTCCTTTTTTTTTTTTTTTGGTTTTTCAAGACAGGGTTTCTCTGTGTAGCCCTGGCTGTCCTGGAACTCACTCTGTAGACCAGGCTGGCCTCAAACTCAGAAATCCGCCTGCCTCTGCCTCCCAAGTGCTGGGGTTAAAGGTGTGCGCCACCACCGCCCGGCAACATTTGTCCTTTATGATGAGTGTTTTGATGAAAAAGAACAAGCTTAAAAAGAAAAATTACAAAATGTACGGTTCCTGGAAGTGAAATGAAGCTGCATCCTGTGTTCAAGGAGATAAACAGATTAAGGGAGTGGTGATTTAGGGGCAAGATCCCACTCACCTAAACTTACTGCTTATGCTTTTACAGTTGAACAAGGGATGGTTATATTTAGGAATTAATATACCTGGTTATTGTTATCCTTTTGGCTACGAGATACGATTTGTGTCAAGTTGACAAGGGGTGGATTGTGATGGCTATTCCCAGCTGTCAACGTGACTATATCTGGAATGAACTACAATCCAGAAATGGATGGCAAACATCTGATCCAGATCTTGAGGCTGGAAGACACAGGCTTTTGATCCAGATCTTGAGGAACAGTGGCCATGAAAAGCTTGGGCCCAGGCATGGTGGTACACACCTTTCATCCCAGCATTCAGGAGATGGAGCCATTCAGATCACTGAATTCAAGATCAATCTGTTGCGGCCCTAGCTGCCCCACGTTGGGTGCATAAAATGTTGAGAACTGCACTACCCCACGTTTGGGGGCAAAAATGTCATGGACTGCTCTGTCAATGTTGGAACCCGCACTGCCAAAAGCCTTGTGGGCTAAGTTGTTAGAGCCCGCACTGCCGAAAGCTGCTCCGGTCTGCGGGTTGGGGTTCAGCAAGAGAGAGAGTGAGGATGGACGCAAAGAGTTCCTAGTCCCTAGTTCCTAGCACCAAGTCTCAGGTCCTAATCCCAGTTCTTCCAAGTTCTCTGTCTCAAGTCTCAAGTGCCTACTAACTAATGCCTAATTCTCTGTCTCAAGTGTCTAACCCTAGTTCTCTTTCCAAGTTCCCAGCTCTAGTCTCATGTGCCTACTCCAAGTGCCCAATTCTCTGTTCTGTCTGCCTCTCACCTTTTATAAGTCTCACTTCTAAGCCACGACTTTAAGTCACGCCTTTAAGTCATGCCCTTAGGTCTTATCTCTAAATCTGATCTTGAAGTCATGACCTTAAGTCACACCTTTAATTCTCACACACCCAAGGGAAAATCCTGGGTAGCTAAAACAAGATGTTATCAGAGTGTGCTGTTAGGCTATTGTAATCAAGTCTCTTGTCAGGGTATATGGCTCAAGATGGCTGCAAGGATGATAACCGCCTTCTGTAGGCTCCCCACATCAATCTATAGAACAAGTTTGAGGATAGCCAAGCTTAGGCAGTGAAGGAGTTGGAAAACAGAAAGCTGATAATAATGTTCAAAAAACAAGGGGGCTATGTTCCAGCTCTTGCAAGCAGCAAGACTGGGCAGCTTCAGCCATGTGGCTCTCAATTTAGAATCAAATGTAGGAGACTACTGGGACAATTGATGGTGCTGGTTAGCTGGAGCTAAGAAATTAGTGGTGATTAAGAAGAGACCAGAATCACTGAAGTGAAATCTTCTGGGGAGTGTTTTCTGAGAGCACAAAAAAGCTGTGCTCCAGAAATAGCCAAGGTTGTACCTTGGGATAAAGCTGGACTTGGTGATGTGTAAGAATCACCCAGGTGGTACTGGTTTTGAAGCATAAAGGAGTCATGGAGAGCAGTGGAGACTTGGCACTGGGAGAGGCCAAGGAAGGCCTTTGGTGAAGGTGCAGCCTCAGTTGCAGTTGATGGTCCAGAACTGAAGGGGTCATGCAAAGAAGTTGGGGCTTAGTACCATGAAGAGAGCCTATGAGAGGCTATTGGTGAAGCCTAGTTGCAGTGGAAAACCCCAGCATATTGGAAGCACCAGTACCATGGGATGATCACCAAGAACAGCAGCAGCATTGGAGTCAACCATAGGGTAGAGTGCTACAGAAAGCAGAGATGGAGATGTGACCCAAGCCTTTTGGAGGAGCCCAGGAGATCATGTGTGGATCCCAGATACTGGAACAAGATCCTATAAAGTTGAAGTTGCCTTGGAGACCCTGAGATGTTAGAGATGTCAGAGCCGTGGGATACCTGTGGAGGAAAGCTGCTAACAGGGAGTGGTAACAGCCCAAGAGAAAGAAGTGTGTTACAGTCATCAAAGCTGTAAAGAGTTGGACATCAGACATGGAGATGCAGAGGTTGAAGATTGCCCAGCTGGTTTTTGGCTAGGTATCGCCCCCACAGACCCATGTATTTAAACAAGTCTATGGGGGCCAGTAAGTGGAATGTGGTGGTTTGAATCTATTTGGCCCAGGAAATGAGTGACGTTATTAGGGGGTGTGGCCTTGTTGGAGTGGCTTCATTGGAGGAAGTGTATCTCTGTGGGGGCAGGCTTTGAGACCCCCTTCTAGCTGCTTAGATGTAGAACTCTCAGCTTCTCCAGCATGCTGCCATCCATGCTTCCTGCCATGGTGATAACGGACTGAACCTCTGAAACTGTAAACTAGCCTCCATTAAATTTTTCCTTTGTAAGAAGAGTTGCCTTGGTCATGGTATTTCTTCACAGCAATAGAACTCTAAGATAACTAAGACAACCACTAAGCCATCTCTCCGGGGCTCAAAACAGAGCTTATATCATTTCTTATATGTGTAGTAGAAATAACATGTTATCATTTTTGCTCTATCCTATGATGGAATGCAAGTCACAGGTGCTACTTGCAATCAAGAGGGTGGGATCCTATGAAGGTGTGAGTATCAAAAAGGCAGGATCACTGGTGGTCACCACAGGGTCTATCCATCAAGCTAAAATTACTGTAAAACCTGAAGAAAAGAGACCCAGGGACTAAAACTAGAGAGACGAAGAAGAAGGGAGCCAAAATATATATACAACAGAGTGGTCAGGTGGATCATTCTTAGAGTCTCTTCCTGTGGGAAGCTGAGGTAGGAGGATCACCAAGTTTGAGGCCAGCCTGGACGGCAGAGCAAGACCCTGACTACAAATGAAGAAAAGAATACAGTGGGAAAGGGTTGGAAGGCAACAGCTGCCTGGAGAATGGCAAATGGGCCAGGTTTGGTGCTACATTTTTGCAATTCGACACTTGAGGAGTGGAGGATGATTGTGGGAGTTCAAGCTACACAGCGGTTTTATGGCAGCACAGCCTACATGAAATTTTGTCTGCAAACAAACAAATAAACAGAATCGTTAATCAGAGCCAGACATGGAGATCATGTGATCATCCCAACACCAAGAGGCAAAGACAACCAGATCTCTGTGAGTTTGAGGCCAGCCTGGTCAACACAGCAAGTCCTAGGTCAAGGCCAACAGAGCTAGATAGTGAGACCGGATCTTTTCTCTTTAAAGATTTATTTATTTTTTACTTATATGAATACACTGCAGCTGTCTTCAGACACACTAGAAGAGTGCATCGGATCCCATTACAGATGGTTGTGAGCCTCCATGTGTCTCAGGCCCTCTGGCAGAGCAGTCAGTGCTCTTAACTGCTGAGCCATCTCTCCAGCCCAGTCTTATCCCAACACCAACAAATATGGTGGCACACACAAAGTGACAAGATGACAAATGAAGCAGCATGATCAGGAGTTTAAGGCCATCCTTGACTACGTATCCAAGAGACCCATGTGCACGCTCTGGTGCTGGAAGCTCTGGGTCTATGACCTTCACCTTGGAATGAACCACACTATGGTCTCCCTCTCCTTCTGCAATCCAGATGTGACAGTCACCAAACTAAACATGCTGGTCCCATTAAGTGAGTCTTCTTGATCTTTGTCGCTTTACAGAAGCCTGGACTGTCCTACGTGGCACTCAGCTTCCCTCCTGTCTCTATCATGTCTATTTGCAGCTGGCCTTTCTGCTTGTCTTTTTTTAAATGACCTTAAGCAGCATGATGATTGCACACACCTTTGATTCTACCACTAGGGAGGTAGAGGCAGGAGCTCTCAGTCTGGGGCCACCCTGGTCTACAGGGTGAGTTCCAGGACATCCAGGGCTACACAGAGAAACCCTGTCTCAGAAAACAAATAAACAAAAAAGAATTTATTTTTAGTTATGTATATGTGGGTGCGTCTTCATGTAGGCATGTGTACATGAGTGCAAGTGTCCACAGAGCCAGAGGCTTTGGCTTTTTCTGGAGCTGAAGTTACAGGCAGTTGTGAGCTGGCCAGTGTGTCTAGAGGAATTTTACTCCACCAACATGGCTATTTTGGCAAAGGATCAAATCCAAAGATTTTCTAGGTTTGTGTGATCCAAAACAGAATAACATATCTTTATTCCCTCTGGCTAGATGTACCCTTACTACACTGCCTTTAAAAAAAAAAGATTTATTTATTTATTTATTGTGTATACAATTCTGCCTTTATGTATGCCTACAGGATAGAAGAGGGCACCAGATTACATTAAAGATGATTGTGATCCACCATGTGGTTGCTGGGAGTTGAACTCAGGACCTCTGGAAGAGCAGCTAGTGCTCTTAACCACTGAGCAATCTCTCCAGCCCTAGTACACCCTTTTAATCCCAAACAATAAAGTTAGTTTATAGAAGGAGGCAGCCATGTTGAAAAGTGACATCTAATTGGAGGGCAATTCAGTAAGTGGAGTTCAGTTAAGTGCAGTTGAGTTTATGGAGTTCAGAGGCAGAGCAATTCAGTGAGAAGCCAAGAGATGCCAGTTTGAATCAGTCAGTTTGGAGAGAAGTTTTGAGCCAGGACAGGTGAGTTGAATCAGCCAGCTATAGCTCAGAAAGAACTAGAAAGAGTGAACTTATTTAGCGCTAAGCTTCTGTCTGAGATGACAATTACACCAGGTGAATAAAAGTTACTTTTACAAGTGTCAGTGCTGGGAACTGAACTCAGGTCCTCTGGAAAAAGAATAAATATTCTTAACCACTGAACTGTTGCAGGATATTAAATCACACTGTGAACCCCAAGATTGTATTATTCATTAAAAATATCTGTTTCTAGTTGTGGTGAAAGGCCCGCCAGAAAGGGAGGAACTCCCTCCCTGCTCTTGGGAATTCACAGCCACCCCAATAACTGCAAGACACCGAACTCGATGCAATTAACAAGAGGTATATTTGATTCAACGCGTTGAGGCCGTACTTCTAGCCTATCCTATGCAGAGGCAAGCAATGAAGTACAAACCCCCCCCCCTTAGAGAAGAGATAGACCTTTTAGAGGGAAAAACTGCAACCCAGGGAGACGAGGGGAGAAATCATGATTAAGTATCTATAGAAAGCACCTATCCAGTATTCAGCTTCTGTGACAGGTTCAGGAAATGGTCAGGGGGGAAATATCTCTTTGTTCTCTTAAGAATCAAATCCTATTTCAGTTCAGTTCTGTTCCTGGTATCCAGGGTGCATGGGCACGCTGACTCCCAGCTCAAACTCTATTCAGTTTTTAGTTCCTGGTATCCAGGGTGCACGGCATGCTGACCTGAACTCTCAGCTCAAACCCTGTTCTTATCTATTTTGTCTTGTGGATAGTTAGTTTCCTAGGACCCAGAGCAGAACAAGCTGATCTGCACTCTTGACTCCATCTATGGAAGGTTTAAAAATTTTTTAACTCTTTCAGTTGTGTGACTCAGCCCTTGGCATATACCTTTAATCCCTCTGGCTGGAATACAGTCATGCCCTTTAGTACACACCTTTAATCCCAAATACTGAAGGGAAAGTTAGTTTGTAGAAGGAAGCATCCATGTTTGGAAGTGATGTCTAACTGAGTGGCAGACAAAGTGAGGAATCAGAGAAAGATTTGACAGAATAGGATTCGCCCAACTCTCAGGAGAGAGGAAAGGGAAGCTATAAGAGAGTAGGGCAGAGAAAGGAGGAAGCAGTTTTTCTAGGGGAGTCTTACAGAGACAGGTTGAAGAGAGAACAGCTAGACACAGGTGAAGACAGAACAAGCCAGACAATGAGAAGGAGCCAGAAGATTAGAACAGATTGCTGGAGTTATAGGCCAAGCAGAGCAATTCAGGAGAAGCCCAGAGGAGCCAGATTGAATCAGCCAGCTTGGAAGGAGTTTGAGCCAGAATGGCTGAATTTATCAGCCAGCCAGAGACAAAAAAAAAAAAAAAAAAAAAAAAAAAAAAAAAAAAAAAAAAAAAAACTAGAAAGGAGTGAGTTTATTCAGCAGTAAGTCTTAGAGGCTAAAACATTCTAGGCCTAGATTGGATTGTACTGGGCTAGAAGCTTCCAGGACTAGGCCTAGGTTAGCAGACAAAGGCAATAAGCCTCAGAGACAACAATTACATTAGGCATATAAAAGTTACTTTTAACAGAATCACCTGTCTGTTCTGTTCACTTGAAAAGATGTGGGGCTGGGGATGTAGTTTAGTGGTAGAACCTAGTATTCATGAGACCCTGGGCTCTACCTCCAACACACACACACACACACACACACACACCACAAGAAAGAAGGAAAGAAAGAGAGAAAGAAAGGAAAAGAAAAGAAGAGAGAGAGAGAAAGAAAGAAAGGGGGAAGGGTGGGTCTCCTGTTCATGTCCACTTATCTGAATTTCTTTCCACTGGGGTTGAAATTACTTGCTCAATTCTCAGTCAATTAAAAATATGGTTAGCTGGGGGTGGGAGTGGGACGGCACACACCTTTAATCCCAGCACGGGAGAGGCAGATCTCTGGTCTACAGAGTGAGTTCCAGGACAGTCAGGGCTACACAGAGAAACCCTGTCTGGAAAAAAAAAAACTAGTCAAGTGCAGGAGTAGCCTGTAGCACCAGCTCTATGTATGGAAGGCTGAGGCCAAAGAATCAGTTGGTCCTATGAATTAAATGCTAGCTTGGTCAAAACAGCCAGAAGAAAAGGACACAGAAGCCAAAAGCTGTGACTCAGCTTTCTACAGCCTCCTTCCATTCTACACAGCCCAGTGCTGAGGGGAAGGGTTCCTTTGTGGCTGCAAATAACTGCTCAGTGCTGGAGCACTGCGAGTCCTCCCTGGAGCACTGCAAAGATGTAACGCCAAATGTTAAACTAAGGTAGAATGCTTTTTTTTTTTTTTTAAGTCACATAGCTGGGTGGTGGCGCACACCTTTAATCCCAGCAATAGGGAGGCAGAGGGAGGAGGAGTTCGAGACCAGCCTGGTCTACAGAGCAAGTTCCAGAGCCAGTGCTTCACAGAGAGACTCTGTCTCGAAAAACAAAAGACAAACAACCCACATACAAAACAACAGGAGAGGGGGGTACTCATTATTCATGCTCAGTGGTTTAATATATACTTGTCATAAGTAAGGCCCTGCATTCAATGCCCAGCGCCAAGATAAGTCAACCTAAAACCAAACAACAAAACAAGGAAGGGCTAGAGGGGCTAAGAGCACCGGCTACTCATCCAAGGAACCATGTTTAATACCCAGCATCCAAATATATAGTGGCTCATAACCATCTGGAACTGAAGGTCCAGGGGTCAGATGCCTTCCTCTGGCCTCCACAAGCCTTTAATTCCAGCACTTGGGAGACAGAGATAGGAAGACATTGGAGGACAGCCTGGGCTACACAGTGAGACCCTGTCTCAAAAAAAAAAAAAAAGTTAATTTTCAACAAAAATTTGCATAATATGATGAGAAAATGATATGCATTATTTATGTGTTCTCAATTATAATTACAATTCTTTCATCGTTAGTCTAATATTTAGAAATTTTAATTACACACGCACAGTAACAAATGAAGGAAATACAACTTGCTTTCACGGTGCTCCTCTCTGTAAGTGGTCACAAGACAACAGTTGGTATTTATAGTTTTTTTTCCCCTGCTATTCATTCCGAATTCTCTTTGCTCTCTGCCAGAGTCTCAGCTGTAGAATCCTTTCCCTGATGGGGGAACCCAAATCTCTTTTCTGAGGGCTTTGAATCTTCAAGGGGAGTCCACCACTGTCCTTCAGTAGCACCTCTGAGAGGAACTGTCACATGACAGCTGTCCCCTCTCATGCGGTGGCAGCATGCGGTGCAGAGCCATCTGTAACTGGGCTATAGACAGAAGGAGCTCCTCAGGAGGAGGCCGTGCAGAGAGAATGGAGGTGAAGGAAGATTACCCGCCCGTCTGCTTACTCAAAGCCCCACCTTCCACATTTTGTTTCTTTCTGTTTTATCCCTTAGCATTTATAGTTATTCTGTGTGTGCACATGCTGCTGCACACATGTGGAGGTCAGAGGTCAACCCGTGGGAGTCAGATCTCTCCTTACCACAGATGAGTCCCATGGATGGAGCTCAGATCATTGGTTCTGGTGGCAATCGTCTTTACCCACTGTGCTATTTCAAGGAGCTCAGGTCAGGCCACACGGCTACTTAATAGTCTGTGGTCAGGCATTCGATCACTACAAAAGTCCAGAAGAAGTAAGGATGGAAAGAGATGTTATCTCCCAAAAGGGTATGGGTTCCCTCAAAATCTGAGAACTCTGTGTGGTGACTGACCACCTGGAGCTTGGGAGTGACTCCATACAGTGCCTCTATTTGACTTGAAGACTTTAAATACCATTGAATTTGCTGAGTGCTTAGGTTCAAGGGCAACTTGGGATGCAGCCTGGATTTGGGGCCCCCAGATACTTCTCTGAAGGAGACCCAGCAGATTTTTTCGTGTTTATTTCTAACACTTTTATTTTGCATCTGAAATACTCACTTTTTCCATTTTGTCGACTCTCCTGCATAGTGATGTGTGGAAGACCTAGAGCCAGGTTTCTATGGATCAGGGGTCAGGGGTATTGCTCAGAGGTAGAGTGCTTACCCAGCATGCCGAGGACCTGGATTCAACCCCCAGCACTAAGGGAGACAGAAGGAAAGAGAAGGGGCAGATGTAGCTGCCCAAGCCTATAATCACATGCTTGAGAGCCTGAGGCAGGGGCCTCTGTTCTGAGGCTAGCCTGGTCTACATGAGAATTTGTCACATTAAGAAAGGAAAGATTACTAAGTGGTAGTGGCATGAACCTCTAATCCCAGCACTTGGGAGGCAGAGGCAGGCAGATCTCTGTGAGTTTAAAGGCACCTTGGTGGACAGAGAGCTAGTTCCAAGACAGCCAGAGCTTAAAAAAAATAAAAAAAAATAAAAAAAAAAAGGAAAGATTTCCTTTTTACTGTTATTTGTTTGTTTGTTTTGTTTTTCAAGCTAGAGTTTCTCTTTGTAGCCCTGGCTGTGTCCTAGATTTTGCTTTGCAGTTTGAATCTGGCCTCAAACTCATAGAGATGAACCTGCCTCTGCCTCCCAACTGCTGGGATTAAAAGTATGCACCATCAATCCTGGCTCATATATATATATATGAGTGTGTGTGTGTGTGTGTGTGTGTGTGTGTGTGTGTGTGTGAATGTATATGTATATATATGTATATATGTGTGTATGTGTATATATGTATATATGTGTATATGTATATATGTATACATATATATGTATATGTATATATGTATACATGTATATGTATATTATATGTATTATATAAATGTTTTGCCCCCATGTATGTCTGCTTCATATGAGTGTCTGATGCCTAAGGAGGCCAGAAGAGGGCACCAGATTCCATGGAGTTGGAATTACAGACAGTCACTATGTAGGTGCTGGAAGTCAAACCCGGGTTTTCTGCAAGAACAGCCAGTACTCTTAACTGCTGAGCCATCTCTCCAGCCTTATGACAAGACAGAAACCCAAGGACTTGATGGAGCTCTGAGTACAAAGGTGAGTTCTGGGCCCTGTTCATGGTCTTCAAGGTAAGAAGCAACTAGCTCCTGCCATTGCTTATAATTTATAGAGGAAAACAATCCTTTGCCAGTCAGTAGCTAGATATCAGACAGTGTGCCCTTCCCCCAGCCTTGAGCAGGGCTGAGAGACCTTGTTTACCACAACAGACTAAGTGATAGGATCTAGATGGAGTTACTCACCTGGGCTGCACTGAACCTGGAAGAACTGCCCCTGGGCTTGCCTTGAGATATCTCTGGCCACGACCAAGAATGGATTATTGGATTATCCCACCTATCTCTGGCTTAAACCAGAAAGGATTTGGGTTGGGCCTTTCCCTTTAAATTGAGAGCTGAACATTAAAGCACTGAGTCTTGATCAGAGAACTTTGTCTTGGCTTCATCTCTTCTCACCCTCCAACCCCCTTTCCGTTCCCAGCTCCCCTTTCAGGTGAACCCAGTTGATCTGTGGCCACAGGTGGCTACAGGTGGCGCCCAAAGTGAGGTCTGAAAATGGGGGACCAGCTGAGGAACATTGTCTTGGGTGGAGCTCCACAGAAAACGAAGAGTATCCCGAGCACTTAGTAAGCAGCAAACAGCATTGATACTAGCACTAGTTATTTTTTGGAGGCTGCATTTGCAGGAAGTGTGTTTTAGGGGATACGGTCTAGGTTGAATAGGCGTTGACTCCACACCTACCTCACCTAGGAGGTGACCGTGATTATGGGACAGGAGAATTCCAAACAGGCATTTGCCCACAGCCTGCAAGAGCTGCTCCAGGCGAGAGGAGCAGGGTTTTCAAATCATATGTTAGAAAAATTCTTGGCAAAAATAAATTCATGCTCCACAAGAAGGAATTTTGAATAAGAAAACCTGGGAAACAGTTGGAGGAGTTTTGAGAACCACCAAGGCAGATCCTAACACCCTCTGCCTCTGGGAGCTCATAAAAGATGCTATTGATAGTAAAATAGATAAAGAGACCTTGCAGGCATTAGCTGCTGCCCAGGCACTGCTTGAAGAGTTCCAAGAATGCCTATCAGAGAGCCCTTTTACAAAAAAGGGCCCTCTCGACTCTAAATCATAGAAGTATAGACCTAGTACACCTTTTACAGCTCAGATAAAAAAAAACTTGGAGATTCTGGTGATGAATTAGATCCAGAGGAAGGAGCTGATTGTAAAAGAAAGGGCTGCCAAGTATCATCAAGATTGGCCTCCTTATATACCTGCTCCACCTATGGTCTTTGATGCAGCAGAAGATGCCCAGATAGACATGAAGGTATATAAATTAGAGATGGAAATTAAACTACAGAAATTGACTAACAAGCTACAGGAGCTAAAGTGTCTGTCAGGTGCAAAAAAAGAGCAATGATTTTGAGATGCACAAGTTGCCGTTAGAAAGAGCTGTGAATCAGGCTCTCAGGGATGGGCAAGATACATTTGACGTGTTAGTTTTTCCTGTAGTTGATGTGATTGATCAACAGAACAGAAGAATCAGATAATATCAGGCATTGGAGTTCAAAGTAATAAAAGAGTTAAAAACAGCTGTGGCACAGTATGGGCCTACTGTCCCCTTTGCACAAGCTTTATTAGATATTGTGGTAGAAGCAAATTTAATGCCTCAAGATTGGAAAACTATATGTAAGGCTGCTTTGTCAGGAGGAGATTACTTGCTTTGGAGCTCAGAATGGCACGATACCAGTAAGAGAACCACCATGCTCAGACAGGCAATGCAGATTGAGATCTTAACATGCTTCTACTAAAAGGTCAATATGAAGGTAATACTAATCAGGTTAAACTGCCTACAGGAGTGTATACATAGATTACAATGGCTGCTTGCTAGGAATCAATTACCTACTAAAGGAGATCTTAGTGGGAATTTATCTGGCATTGAACAGGGTTCTGACGAACCATTTCAGGAATTTGTGAACAGGCTGCTGAAGGCAGCTGGTAAAATTTTTGGAGATCCTCAAGCAGGAATTCGTTTTGTTACACAATTGGTTTGTAAGAATGCTAATTCAGCTTGCCGTGCAGCTATCAGGCCATACAAAGCAAAGACAGACTTACATGGATACATTTGTCTTTGTGATGAAATTGGGCCCTCTTACCATCAGGGTCTGGCCATGGCTGCTGCCTTACAAGAGACCACTGTACAAGCAATGCTTGCAGGGAACCGTAAAAATAAAAGATGTTTTAAATGTAGAGAATTAGGTCATTTAAAAAATGACTGTCCCAAGAACAAAGGGATGAGCAAACAATCAGGTCACGTGGCAGAAATTTGTCCTTGGTGCAAGAAACGTTATCACTGGGCTAAAGACTGTAGATCTAGCCAGGTGGTGGTGGCACACACCTTTAATCCCAACACTTGGGAAGCAGAGACAGGTGGATTTCTGAGTTTTAGGCCAGCCTGGTCTACAGAGTGAGTTCCAGGACAGCCAGGGCTACACAGAGAAACCCTGTCTCAAAAAAAAGACTGTAGATCTAAAACAGATATTCAGGGCCGTCCCTAGGCCCCCAGAAATCTACAACCAACAGCTTATGGGGCCATGAAGCTGTTGCCAAGCCAGGGAAATCCATTTCAGAACATATTAGAGCAACCCCAGGAAGTGCAGGACTGGACCTCAGTTCCACTACCTATGCAGTACTGACACCAGAAATGGGAGTTCAGACACTGCCTACAGGAGTTTTGGGGCCCCTGCCTCCAAGGACATGGAGACTACTTCTGGGCCAAAGCAACAATATTATAAAAGGATTACAAATTTATCCAGGTGTTATAGATAATAATTATGAGAGAGAAATTAAAATTATGGCTGCTTCCCCTCATGACATTATAACTGTACCTGATGACAAAAAAAAAAAATTGCTCAACTTATTTTGGTTCCTTTACATCCACTTCCTTCCAAATTTGTTAAGAATGAGAGAGGACAAGATGACTTTGGTTCCTCTGATGTGTATTGGGTTCAATCTATTACTAGCAAGAGACCTAAACTTAAGTTAATAATTGAAGAAGAAAGTTTTGAAGGATTACTAGAGACCGGGGCTGATTTAACAATTATTAGAGGACAAGATTGACCTTCAGCCTGGCCTTTGTCTGATACTCTCACTCACCTTCAGGGGACTGGTTATGCCAATAACCTGAAACAGAGTTCTAAACTTCTAACTTGGAGAGATGAAGAAGGCAGTTCAGGACAAATTCAGCCCAATGTCATGCCGAATTTGCCTATAACCCTCTGGGGAAGAGACCTCTTGTCACAGACGGTTCTTATGATGTGTAGCCCTAATAAAGTAGTGAATAAACAAATGCTAAGACAAGGATTTTGCCTGGCCAAGGACTAGGAAAAGAAGGACAAGATATTAAAACATTTGAAGTGCCTAAGCCTCATTCTAACACTAGAGGTTTGGGTTATTTTCCATAATGGCCACTGTCTTGCCTGCCTCCTATGCTGATAAAATTCAATGGCTTAATAATGTTCCACTGTAGGTTGATCAATGGTCTTTGTTTAAAGAAAAAATAGAAGCTGCTTCATTGATTGTGCAGGAGCAATTAGATGCAGGGCACATAGTAGAATCTCAGTCACCTTGGAACACTCCAATATTTGTTACCAAGAAAAGATCTGGAAAATGGCGATTGTTAATGAAAGGTTAATGAAACCATGATACCTATGGGAGCTTTACAATCTGGGCTTCCATCTACACTAGCCATTTCTAAAGGATATTATAAAATAATAGTAGATTTGAAAGTTTGTTTCTTCACCATTCCTTTGCATCCTTGAGATGGTAAAAGATTTGCTTTCAGTGTTCCTTCTATTAATTTTAGAGAGCCAATGAAAAGCCAATGGGTAGTTCTTCCTCAGGACATGGGTAATAGTCCTACATAATGTTAAAAGTTTGTGGCACAAGCCATAAAGTCTGTAAGACGGCAATGGCCAATGATGTTCATCATACATTACATAGATGATATTCTTATAAGACCTGCTTTTATGTTATAGAGATTTACAGCAGACATTAGCTGATAAAGGACTACAAAAAACTCAGGATCCTTATAATTATTTAGGTCTTAGGCTTACAGATCATTATAGACCAAGCCATTTGTCCCCAGAAAATAATCATCCATAGAGACAGTTTAAAAACTTTTAAATGCCGGGCAGTGGTGGTGCACGCCTTTGATCCCAGCACTTGGGAGGCAGAGGCAGGCGGATTTCTGAGTTCGAGCCCAGCCTGGTCTACAAAGTGAGTTCCAGGACAGCCAGGGCTACACAGAGAAACTCGAAAAAACTTTAAATGATTTTCAAAAGCTGTTAGGTGATATCAATTGGCTTTTCCCTATTTAAAGCTTACTACAGGAGAATTGAAACCTCTATTTGATATTCTCAAAGGGAGTGCTGATCCTACCTCCCCTTGATCTTTAAATCCAGAAAGATTGTTGGCCTTACATCAAGTAAAAAGAGCCATTGAGAAACAATTTGTCACTTATATAGATTATTCCTTGCCTCTACATTTGTTAATTTTTTAATACAACTTACACACCTACAGGATTGTTGTGGCAAAAGGCTCCCCTCATGTGGATACATTCAAAGATATCCCCTAAATGTAACATCCTGCCATATTATGAGACAGTAGCCCATATGATTATACTTAGAAGAAAACAGGCACTGGTTTATTTTGGCAAAGAGCCAGATGCCATTATTCAGCCTTTTAATACAGATCAAAATACTTGGTTAAAGCAACATAGTACAGATTGGTTGCTTGCACATTATAGACAATCATTATCCTCCAGACAGATTGATACAATTATTAAATGTGCATAAGATTATATTTTCTAACATGACTTCTTGTTGTAGCCCAAACTGCCCCATGCTTGGGGGCCAAAATGTCGGGGACCACTCTATCAATGTTGGAACCCACACTGCCAAAAGCCTTGGGGGCTAAATTGTTAGAGCCTGCACTGCCCCAGGCTGCTCCGGTCCGTGGGCTGGGGTTCAGCAAGAGAGTAAGGACGGATACAAGGAATGGAGACAAGACAGAGTGTGATTTAATCCTGTTTATTTTTCAGTCTCTCTTCCTAGTCCAAGTCCCAAGTCTTGAGTTCCTAGTCCCTAGTTCCTAGTCTCTAGTGCCTCCAAGTTTCCAGTTCCAAGTTCTAGTCTGAGTCTCATCCGAGTTCAAGTGTCTGTCTGCCTCTTCCCTTTTATATGTCTCACTTCTAAGCCACGCCTTTAAGTTACACCTTTAAGTCACACCTTCAAGTCTTATCTCTAAATCACACCTTTAAGCTCACACACCCAAGGGAAAATCCTGGGTATCTAAAACAAGATGTTATCAGAGTGTGCTTAGCTGTTGTAGGCTGTTGTAAACAAGTCTCTTGTCAGGGTATTTGGCTCAAGATGACTGCAAGGATGATAAGCCGCCTTTGGTTCCCCACAACTTCTTTGCGGCCTCTACATGATGCTTTTTAATTTTTACTGATGGCTTCTCTAAAGGACAAACAGGGTATCTCATAAATAATCAACAGGTAGTCATAGAAACTCCTGGACTCTCTGCTCAGTTAGCAGAACTTACAGCAGTTCTGAATGTCTTTCAGTCTGTAAATGACGCTTTTAATCTTTTTACTGATAGCCTATATGTGGTTCAGTCTGTCCCCTTGTTACAAATTTGTGGTGTATTTCAGTTCAATACATCAGCCGGATCTGTTTTCACAGCTACAAAACCTCATTCTTACCAGAAAAAAAAATCCCTTTTATACTGGCCATATAAGAGCTCATTCTGGCCAGGCAGTGGTGGCACACACCTTTAATCTCAGCACTTTGGAGGCAGAGGAAGGTGGATTTCTGAGTTCGAGGCCAGCCTGGTCTACAGAGTGAGTTCCAGGACAGCCAGGGCTACACAGAGAAACCCTGTCTCGAAAAACAAAACAAACAAACAAAAACAAAACAAACAAACAAACAAACAAACAAAAAGCTCATTCTGGTCTTCCTGGACCTTTAGCTACAGGCAATGATCCTATTGACAGAGCTTTAATAGGAGAAGCCTTAATTTTGGATCATGTTACATTGGCTAGAGGAGATCATAATAAATTTCATCTCTCTAGTCAGTCACATCTTAAGGTTCCGACATAAGATCATTAAAGAGCAAGCTAAAAATTATTGTAAAACAATGCCCTAACTGTCTTACTTTATCTCCAGTTCCCCATTTAGGCATTAATCCAAGAGGCCTTAAGTCCAATCATATTTGGCAAATGGATGTAACTCATTATGCAGAATTTGGAAAATTGAAATATATACATGTCTGTATTGACACTTGGTCAGGATTCCTTTTTGCTTCTCTACACACGGGAGAAACCTCTAGAAATGTAATTGACCATTGCTTACAAGCCTTTAATGCTATGGGATTACCGAAAGTCCTCAAGACAGACAATGGGCCAACCTATACTGGAAACAACTTTACATCATTTTGTAAGGAATTTGGTATTGAACATAAAACTGGAATTCCTTATAACCCAATGGGACAAGTGCACATCGAACTCTAAAAAATTTGCTCCTTAAAACTAAAGGAGGGAGGAATTATACCCTCCAAGGTCACCAAAAACACATCTTGCTTTTGTGTTGTTTTAAATTTTCTGCAAGCTGATTTTAAAGGTCAGTCTGTAGCAGATCGTCACTGGCACCCAGTCACTTCCAGCTCATTTGCCAGGGTCAAATGGAGAGACCCCCCTAACTAATAAATAAAATGGTCCTGACCCTGTTTTAATTTGGGGTCATGGCTCGGTCTGTATTTTTTCAGAAAAAGAAAATGGAGCCCATTGGCTGCCTGAAAGATTGGTCAGTCAAGTGGACCCAGATCTTGAGCCTAACGATTACGATCCTGATGATGAAGATGGCTCTAAATCCTTATCAGCCAGCTGAGTTAACCTGGCATGTAGTCTCCATCAATACTTAAAGCCACCCACTATATACCTGGTGGCTAGACTTTGTGTCTGATCCCTGTCAACCAGCAGTTGGATTAGATACTGGAACATTTCTGCTTTCAACCTTGTTTCCTACATGGCTTAGATAATCATGTTGCGGTTAACCTTTGAACCTTGTGTCTCAAGCAGATAGGTTGCCTTCATACAGGATGGCTCTCAGCAAGCCTAGCCATTCATCATGGTAGTTATCTATCCCTATGAAAAATTACATTGAGTGCATGCTCACAGGTCCTTTGGTCTGAATGTGGTTTTGGTCTATGGGAAAGAGTGTGCCAATGATGGCTGGTTAGTCAAAGATGGGTAAGAGTGTTCTTGAGCTCCTATAATCCTAAGGCAGAGGCATACATCAATATGCTATGTATGTTTTCCTCAAAGACAGGTAATATAGGAGCACTATAGATGCCAACCTAAGCCATGCACAGTCACCTGGCCAATCTTTACCCTAGATGAGATGAAATCTTGTACCCCATCCAGCTGCTGATACTGCTCATCTTTAAAAAACTAAAAAGGGGGAAATGTGCCCCCCAGCCCCCACACCCCCACCCCCACCCCCACCTTGAGCAGGTCTGAGAGACCTTGTTTACCATAACAGATCAAGTGATAGGATCTAGGTGGAGTTATCCACCTTGGCTGCAGGAACTTAGAAGAACTGCCCCTGGGCTTGCCTTGAGAGTTCTCTGGCAGTGACTAAGAATGGATTATTGGATTATCCCACCCATCTCTGGCTTAAACCAGAAAGCGTTTGGGTTAGGCCTTTCCCTTTAAATTGAGAGCTGAACATTAAAGCATTGAGCCTTGATCAGAGAACTTTGTCTTGGCTTCATCTCTTCTTGCTCTCCATCCCCCTTTCGTTCCCAGCCCCCCTTTCAGGTGAACCTAGTTTATCCGTGGCCGCAGGCAGCTATAAGACAGCAAGAGTGTTACTGTACCCAGAACAGCAGTTGTAACTGGATTCACTGCTTCATTAAATTCACGGCAGTTCAGTCATTTTTTTTTTTAATTTATTTATTTATTATATGTGACTACACTGTGGCTCTCTTCAGACGAACCAGAAAAGGGCCTCAGATCTCTTTACAGATGGTTGTGAGCCACCATGTGGTTGCTGGGAATTGAACTCAGGACCTCTGGAAGAGCAGTCAGAGCTCTTAACCACTGAGCCATCTCTCCAGCCCCCAGTTCAGTCATTTGTGATCCAGCTGCCTCATCCTCAGAACAAATACATGGATTAAATACGGATGCAATAGGCCTCTTAACTGTGCAGCACCCCAAAATGTGAGCACATGAACCATCATGGTCATGCCACAGGGGCCGTGGTTTGAACACTCACGGATCCTCCCTTAGTTCTAAGGGTCAGAACTTCAAGGCTGAGGTGTCACAGAGCTGCTTTCTGGTGGGGGTCTCTCTGGCTGAGTCTCCACAAGACCTGTCCACACGTGCCAGCTGCCTCCTCCCCCTGTGAGGATCTCAGAACCATTGGATCGGGTTCCCTCCTTATAACCTACTTTAACAAAAATTACCTCCTTCAAGGTTCTGTCTCCAGATACACATGCAAGCGTCTGGATTTAATATAAGAATTAGTGGGAGACACAATTCAGTCTGTAACATCTGGAATGTAGAGTACTTCTGGCTTGTTAGTTTCATTGAGGTGTTCTGGGGGCGGGGGGTATCCTTTCCTACCATACAAACCTTTCTCTACAGGTCAGAGTCAAATAAACTAGATCAGGATTTTGTGTAGAGATGACGTGTACATGTACTTTGGCTGCATGCGTGTCTGTGGGGTGATGTGCACATGTATGTTGCCTCATGCATGTCTGTGGGGGTGACTTGTACATGTATGTTGTCTGCATGTGTGTCTGTGGGGATGACATGTACATGTATGTTGTCTGCATGCGTGTCTGTGGGGCTGATATGTACATGTACTTTGGCTGTATGTGTTTCTGTGGGGGTGACGTGTA
>JANHMN010000004.1:18996796-19027832 GCA_030674055.1 Rhabdomys pumilio | reverse complement strand
TCCCAGAACTCACTCTGTAGACCAGGCTGGCCTTGAACTCAGAGATCCTCCTGCCTCTGCCTCCCACATGCTGAGACTAAAGGTATGGGCTTCCACTGCCTGGTTGACTTCTTTCTTTTCTTTCTTCTTTTCTTCTTTCTTTCTTTCTTTCTAAGATTTATTTATATGAGTGCACTGTCGCTGTCTTCAGACACACCAGAAGAGGGCATCAGATCCCATTACAGATGGTTGTGAGCCACCATGTGGTTGCTGGGAATTGAACTCAGGACTTCTGGGAAAGCAGTCAGTGCTCTTAACTGCTGAGCCATCCATATCTACTTTTTGAAACAAGGTTTCTCATGAGGAAACGAGGCTTGTGGATTAAACTGGTGTCTTCCTTTTTTCTCTTGCTGTTACAAAATACTATGACCAAGGCAATTTTTAAAAGAAAGTGTTTAACTGGGCTTATGGTTTCAAAGAGTTAAGAGTCCTTGATTGTGGAGCAAAGGCATGACAGACTGGTGGAAGCTCATACACGGGATCTGAAAGTGGGGGAGGGGCAGGCTGCAGTAGGAGTGGCAATAATAGTCTTTGGAAACCTCAAAGTCTGCCCTTATGTCCTGTTTCTTCCCAAATAGTTTTACCAACTGGAAACCAAGCATTCCAACACATGAGCCTAAGGGAGCCATTTTCATTCAAACCACCTCAGCTAGGTCATTTGCCCAGGGTGCCTTCCCAGGATCTCCATTCCCATTTGTGTGTGCTGCAGTTACAAGCACAAACCACCACTGAGTCCAAACTTTTATATATGGGTTCTGGTCATCAAACTTGAGTACTCATACTTACGTAGCAAGCGTTTTTGTTTTTGTTTTTTTTAAGATTTATTTATATGAGTACACTTTCACTGTCTTCAAACACACCAGAAGAGGGCATTGAATCCCATTACAGATGGTCATGAGCCACCATGTGGTTGCTGAGAATTGAACTCAGAACCTCTGGAAGAGCAGTCAGTGCTCTTAACTGCTGAGCCATCTCTCCAGCCCTGTGGCAAGCATTTTTATAGAATGAGTTATCTCCCCAGCTCTTTCTTTCTTTTCCCCCTCCCCGGGAATGTTACTTGTATCTAGTCATTTAATGACAAGGATGTCACTGTGTGCTCTTCACTGCATTCTTTTGCTCTCATGGTGACTCTGTGGGGTTCAAGCTGCCATGTGCTTACAGCCTGTTACATTAGCTTTCCCTGGGGAGGTATGAGCACCTGTCTGCCTACCCAAGTAAGATAGGGCACCAGCAGCAAACCAAAGATCCTAGCTTGGTGAGCCAACAAGTTTAATTAGGTCAGCCAACAGGAGTGTGGGCAGGTCCCCTCGGCCTCCAGTAACCATTAATAGCTTATAATTCCCCAGGGAGGAAAGGACCTTGCACAGCTCCTCCTAAGAAGGCTGTGAGTGCTCTTCCCCTCCCTGAGGGTATGTGAGGAGCAGCTATGCAGAGATGACTGAGCTCCACATGCAGACGAGAAGGCAGGTCTAGAGAGGTCCAGCCATTTGCACAAAGCACCAGTGTCCTGTCCTCTTTCTCCTCTCTCCCACCCCAGTGCTGCTGCAGTAATCACTGTAAGGATGCCTCTCGACCCGTCCTAGAATCTGAGTCCACTGTCCCAGCACATAAAGTGCCAACAGCACAATACACTCCAAAATGCAGCTATTCTTTTGTTAGCATTTTTCTAAAGGCTATCCGTGTGTCGAAATTTAATTTTTACAATTATTCTGTAAGGCTTTGTTATTCCTATCCATGTTCAGTGCAGTCTTTCCTTGGTGACCCAGAGAACTGGTCCCAGGGTCTATGAAGGGAACCCCAGGCACAAAAATACAAATGACAGGTTTTTGTAAATAACCTATGTAAGTAACCCTCTTGCATCTTTCAAATACATCTATAATACTTACCATGTAAATGGTATATAAACAGTTGTACTGTGTTATTTAGGAAGTGATGGAAAAAGTCAATATACTCAGTGTTAGCATTTTGTCGAAGCTCCGCCCCATAGTTACCTGGCAACGGCCAGGTATGCATGACTCACTATGAAAGGGGCTGCTTGCCCCTTCTGTTCTCTTGTTCTCGCCTTCTTGCTCCCACTCTGTTGTCTTGCCCCTTCCCCCTCTCTCCATCCCCTCCCTCCCTGTCTCCACATGCTCATGGCAGCCTCTACTCCTCTCTCTGACTCTACTACCCTCTCAACTCCCCTCCCCATGCCCTGAATAATCTCTATTCTATACCATCGTGTGGCTGGTCCCTCAGGGGAAGGGATGCCTCAGCACGGGCAACAACTCCTTCCCCCATACCTGACTACACCTCCACAAAACATATTCCTCCTCTCCTTTTCCTTTTATAAAACACAACACTCAGTATGATCAGATTCTTTTTTTTCAAGTGTCTCTCTCTTTCTTTCTCTCTCTCTCTCTTTCTTTCTTTCTTTCGAGACAGTCTCACTACGTAAGCCTGGCTATTGTATACTACTACACTATACTACTTGCTATGTAGACCAGGCTGGCCTAGACTTCACAGAAATCTGCCTGCCTCTATCTTCCAAGTTCTGAGACTAAAAACCTGCCCCATTCAGCTATCTCTGATGTGTATGGTAGCATACATGTATAATCTCAATCTGGAGGATGGAGAGTTCTGGGCCAGCCTGGGGTATGTAGAGTTTTAGCTCAATAAGGACTATCATGAGTGTTAGTATTCTGTCTAAACTCCACTTCCACAGTTACCTGGCAACCGCCAGGTAGGCCTGGCCCACTATAAAAGGGGCTGCTTGCCCCCTCCTCTCTCTCTTAATCTCTTACCCTCTTGCCTCTCTGTCCCCTCCCCCCCCTTCCTCTCTCTCCATGTGGTCATGGCCGGTCTCTACTCCTCTTCTCTCTTTTCCTTCCACCTTCTTCTCCCCACCTTTGCCCTATCTCCTGAATAAACCTCCTCCCCCTTGGAACCGTGTGGTCTGGAGTGGTCTGTTCTGAACTGCTTCTTCTAACAACTAACAATGAGATATCTCAAAAATCCCAAAATAACATTTATCTTACCAGAAGGAGGGACTGATAAACTGGGAGATTAGGGGACCAGTTATGTATAACGCAGAGCTGAGAGAAGTCAGACTGAGTTCTGTGTGTCTCTAGTTCACACAGGTCTAGTACAGATGGGCTGGCTCGGAAGCCAGATCTTACAGTAACTCCCTGGACCCCTCAAGCTGAGTACGCTTCCCTGATTCACTTCCATCTGCTGTAGTCACTATGGCTGGGGATGTGGCTCACCGGTGCAACGCTGGTGTGACAGGTTTACCACGAGCACTGCCAACTCTACCAGGGGATGGAATGTGGGAAATAATTACTCATTCACTGCTTTGAACTCTTTGAAGACGTGTTTATACATATATATATATAGTGTGTCTGTGTGTGTGTGCATGTGCGTGCGCACACATATATACCATGTGTGTCCAGGAGCTCACGGAAGCTAAAAGAGAATGTCAGATCCCCTGGGGCTTGAGTTACCCAAGGTCTTAAGCTGCCCAACAAGGGTGCTGGGAACCACTCTAGACCTCTGGAAGAGCAGTAAGCACTTAAAAAAAAAAAAAAATCAAAAACAGATTTATATGAGTACACTGTCAATTTTTTTTTTTAAGGCACACCAGAAAAGAGCACCAGATTCTGTTACAGATAGCTGTGAGCCACCATGTGGTTGCTGGGAATTGAACTCAGGACCTCTGGAAAAGCAGTCAGTGCTCTTAACCACTGAGCCATCTCTCCAGTCCCATCCAGCAGTAAGCACTTTTTTGTTGTTGTTGTTTTGTTTTTGAGACAGGGTTTCTCTATGTAGCCCTGGCTGTCCTGGAACTCACTCTGTAGACCAGACTGGCCTCTAACTCAGAAATCCGCCTGTCTCTGCCTCCCAAGTGCTGGAATTAAAGGCGTGAGCCACCACCGACCGGCAGCACTAAGCACTTTTAACCACTGAGCTATTTCTCTAGGCCTAAGATTTTAAAATGTGTTTATGTGTGTTCCTATGGGGATGTACACAGGAACGCAGGTTGCCAAGGTTTCTAGGTGTTGGATCTGCTGAGGTTACAGTACAGGTTGTTGTAAGAACAGGACGTGGGGTGGGGCTCTTAACCAGTCTCTCTTTTTTTTTTGAGACATGGTCTCACTATGTACCTCTGGCTGTTCTTCCTGGAACTCATTCTGTAGACCAGGATAGCCTCTAACTCATAGAGATCCACCTCCCTCTGCTTCCCAAGTGCTAGGACTGAAGGTGTGCACATTAGGCAGGTCTTGTTTCAGTCTTCCTACGTCACCTCACAAGGGCAGGGACTGCATGTGTGCACACACCATCTTCAAACTAAACCTTTAATTTATTCTCATTATAAAAAAATTTAAGTAGAGAGATAGCAAAAAGTGTCCTTTATCCCTCAGAATTTGTTACTTCTGGGACAGCAAGAGGGCTCAGCGGGTGAAGGTACTTGTCCTCAAGCTGGACACGCCTAGTTTTATCCCCAGGACTCACATAACAAAAGAACTAACGCTCGCTCAACGAGAAGGCAATTCTGACTTCCACACGAGCTATAGGATGTTCGTGTTTACACTAAAACGTTGCTTTTTAAAGGATTTACCACTTCCCTAATGAATGCTGTGTACTGGGGAGCAACTCGATAAGGATACTTGAGGACAGGAGGTGTGGCTAGGCCTTCCTTAGTCCAAAATAGGCATTAATAAACAACTGGTGAAAGGAATCCTTTTAAAATCTCTTAAGCCTCCACACTTTACATTTTTAGATCCAGACTTCCGCTCGCCCCACCCCAGTGGGACGACTAGAGACCCGCCAAAGCTTCCTCTTTTCCCACCTTCATTAAAGAACAAAAAGACATCCACCTCTTGAGTCCTCAGAGTGTCTGGTTTGTATTTTAGCAGGGTCTTAGAAGGAAATGACTTCTCTCTGAAACTGTGGCCGCCCAACCCAGCTGTGGCATTCTTAGACCTCGGTAAACAGGAAGCTTCCTGCCTTGGGCCCTTCAAGTTCCTCCCTCAGACTATTAAAGACTGTTAATAGGCCGGTAAAAGGACAGCTGCTGGCCATAAAGTCAGCCCATTGCTTAGAAGCTGAGCAGCCAGCCTCCCAGGCCAGACGCCCGGCCTTCTCCAGGTGTGCTCACCTAGCAGGGGTCCCCAGGTGTAGGGACAAAACAAGGGAGCTGGCTGCAGCTCTGTCGGGGGTAGTCACCCTTCCCAGGAGAGGAACAATCACTTCTAGTTATCCCCACCCCACCCCCCAAAAGGAGGCAAAGTGAAGCCGAGAGACCAAAGGACTTCAGCCCCTCCCACGCACTTTTTTTTTTTTTTTTTTTTTTTGCGGGGGAGGGGGAGTCCTGGGATCTGTAGGATCTGCAGCTGCCGGTGAAGAGGCAGCGGTCTCTGCCAGCTGGAGGGACACTAGGGGAGAGGCGTTGTCTTTTGCCAAGAAGGGCACTTGGTGTCTTGGCAGAAGGCAGAGGGCTGCCCCAATCTGTGTGTACATTTTCAGTAGCATTTGACTCTGGACCAAACGCTTGGCTGTGCGAGTGCCGTGGTGATGGGTGGGAATGCTCGTTGGCCAGGCTGGCTGGAGGCTCCCACAGAGGGTGCTGGGCCTCGGCCAGGAGCTTCCCTTCAGCTGGCAAGTTGAGCTTTCTGTCACGGTTGGAGGGAGTGTGTCCAAATTCCAACTCTCAGCTTTCCAGAAGCCACTGCTGGTTGCCATCTGTTTTGAAGAATGCTCCTTATTGGAATTTTTGGCCCAATGGGGAGTAAGAAGGATGACGACACCGAGCCAAGTTTTTACCTGGCTCAAAAAGTACACAAACGCTGCGCAGCAGGGACACTGCTTTTTCATTTATACAGGGTCTTTTTCTGTAGCTGCCCTCAAGCTCAACTCCGGCCTCAGCTCAATGTCCTGGAGTGTTGAGATAGGTGGGAGTCACCACATTCCTCAGGGTCAGTCATACTACTATTAGTAAGCAAAGGGAGCCAGGAAGCAGGGCCGATGCTACTGTAGACAACCTTGGACTGACTTAGCTACCGTGTTCCCCATCAGTGCTGTGGTGTGGTGCCTCTGACTCATGCCTGCCATTAAGGCGTGATCTTTAAGAATGGAAAACCAGTCATCCTAGGTTACCCTTTTCCACCAGGTGTCATTACTCTCCCATGACAGCTTCTATTCAGAGTTGTTCCCAGGGGTTGAGGGGAGGCTGTTTCCAATTGATCAAAGGAAATGGAGGACTTTTCAATTAGATCACACGTGAGCCTCCAGGTATTTAGATTGTGATCTTTTGTTTAAAGTAGCCTCAAGATTTAAGGCCTAAACTACACCCAAGGGAAGGAGTCTCCTCCTTAATTTCAGAGAAGGTAAAAGCTCTGAAGGTAGCTTTAGATCAAACAGCTGGAAACTAGGACTAGGAGCCAATATTCAGAATCTGTGCTGTGATCCAAGTGACATTTATTATTGAAATTAGAGCCTCCCATGCTTTACTACTGAGTTCTAGCCTCAGCCCCCCTATAATTTATAGAAACTCGTTAGGTAGAGCCTGTGGAGCAGACTTTTTTTACTCCCAGCCCTCAGGAGGCAGAAGCAGAGGCAGGAGAATCTCTAAGTTCAAGACCAGCCAGATCTACATAGCAAGTCCTAGGACAGCCAAAGCTACACAGAGGGACCCTGCGTTAACTCCTCTGACCTCCAGAAAAAGGTAATTCATTGCAAAAAGGAGTTTTTAGATTTCCATAGTCTGCAGGGCACACACACACACACCGGCACCGTAAAGAAAACTTGAGAAAGCTTTCATTTGGAGCAGGCAAGTCTCTCTCCTTCTGTCACCACACTGCACTGGCTCCACCATTGTGACTGGACCAGGCGGTTTGCCTGTGCTTTGATCAAACATATTTATCCACCGGGCCAGGCAGCAGTGGCTCCTGGCTTTAATCCCAGCACTCAGGAGCAGAGGCTGGTGGAACTCTGAGTTTGAGAACAGCCAGGGCTACAAGAGAAACCCTCTCTCAAAACACAAAAAGACAAAGGCTTACACATGGGTCAGTAGTAGGTCTAAGATTGCCTGATACTTTTTGACTAGGGGATTTGAGACAGCTCCACTGAGTAGTGAAGTTACCCCCTAAACTCGCCCCACCCAGGATGAGTAGGGACTCCTGTGCTCACATTTTCCCTTCTTAACTGGCCTCCAGAGAGACATGAGGAGATCCTACTGGACGGTGCTCTCAAGGGTGTGCGGGCAGTCCCAGCCAGTGTGTCTCATAGCTTTCAGACCCTGGGTTAAATTAGCTTCCAGCTTGTCCCTTGAGACTCCAGGTCAAGTCCAAGGCAGGAAGTTGCAATGAAGAATTAGTCCCAGGAGCCAGTAGGTCAGGAAGTAGACTAGGAGGCATTTTGTGACTGGAGAGCAGGTCTTCCAGTTGTACAAGAGTTTCATGACACAGTTTCTGGGGGCCTTTTGTCCTGGTGGGGAATTCTCCTCAAGAAGCTTCTGAGGTGCTGTGTCTACACACCTCAACAGGGGTTCTTGATCCTGAAGCAGGTGAGCTGGAAACCAGTACATGATAGGAGTGGAAGAGCCCAAAAATCGAGTGAGAACCTGGAAAAGCCATGTTGATTGGGGCATCAGGGATGTGGCTGGAAGAATCAAGGCCTGACAACTACAAAAATCACACTGGAGAAGCAAATTCAGCAAAAGCTGCAGATCTGCCTAATAATGATGTACGTGCATCAGCCAGACAGACCTTCAGTTACCAGTAGTCAGTCTCAGTAGAATTACCACAGTAACGGGCCAACCAATACTAAAACTCCATGTGGTCTAACTTTACCCAGTCTCTACATTTTAGTCTGCGTTGGAAGTAGGAACCCAGAGGCTCCTTATCCTGAGAAGAGAGAAGCGGCAGGTCTCGGTTCTCTTAGTTCAACCTTTCCCATCTCACAGTTCTGAGCCAAGTGTCCAAGTGCTCTCCCCTCCTGGCAAAGTCTGCGTTTGCCTGGCGCTCACCTCAGAGCTGATCCCATGCAGACACAAATTGTGGTTCTTTTATTCCCCCAACTACATGGCTCAGAGAACATCACAGACTGCAGAAACGGTCAGGGTAGGGACAAGACTTCCTTGGAGACAGCCAAGAACTTAAAAATTGGACATAAAATCAACCCTCCGATCCTGTACTGTCACCACCCCACCCTCCAAACCCTGGACAAGAGGACTACCTCCTGTGCTCAAGACACCCTAAGGCCAATATGGGCAGTCTGTGTACGAGGGAGAGCTTCCCAAGAGAACTGCTAGCTTATTTCTCCACCAAAGGTGAAATGAGCCAATTTAAGCCAGATTAGATTATACTAAATAAAGGCAGGCTTATTGGGAAGCTGCATTCAGGTGAGTTCACTAGCTCCAAGGACTAAGGCCAGGGAAGTTGCCAGGGAAAAGAGGGGGCAGGAGAGGGAGAGAGAAGGAGAGAAAGGGTCGAGTATGTACAGAGAGAGAAGGAAGGAAGATGAGAAGAGAGGAAGAGAGACAGAAAAAGAAGTCTGGATTATACAGGAGGAGCCTCTGGGGAAGGCAGGGTATGCCAGGTAGGGACTGAGGGATGCTGGGAGAACCAGGAAGCTGGGTCTGCTCTAGTATGTAAAATATGCATCTCAGTCTCTTGTTCCTGGTGGAAAGTAAACAAGAGCCTCTTTTATTCCCAAGTTCCCCTGAGGGAACTGTGAAGGCCTCTCACAGCCTTTACACCTTTGCTCATGCCCATTCCTTCCCCAGTTTTTATTTTAGAGACAGAATTCTATGTAGTGCAGGCTCATCTCAAACTATGTAGATGAGAACTGATGTCTGAGACAGTTTTTTCACTGAACCTGGACATATTGCTAAACTGGCTGGCCAGTGGTCCTCCTGTCTCATCTCCCCAGCACTAGGAGCACAGGTGAGCACCACCACCTGTGGCTTTTATGCGGGTGCTAAGTCAAGTATGCAAAGTCTGTTTGTGCGGTAAGCACCTCATCAATTTAGCCCCCTCTCCACTCCTACATGCCTCTCATATGGGAAGTTGTTTGTTTTCCACTCTTTAGAACCCGTTTAAATATGACGCCTTCCTTCCTTAGTCAGTTAAGTATTTTCCCACATCCACAATAAATACACCGAATGTGTGTGGTCAGTTCCCATCTTCCAACATGTGGATTCCAAGGCAGAACCCGGTTCAATTAGACTTGGTAGCAAGCACCTGTACTTGCTATTTCGCTCCTCCTGTATTTCAGAGCTGGGTATTGAACTCAGGGCTTCTCACATGCTAGGAAAATACTCTACACAAGCTCTAAGCACAAATGCACTACTCTATTTGAACCTTTGTTTGGTTTCATGAGCAGGATCTCAATATGTAGCTCTAGCTGGCTGAGAACTTACTGTAAACACCAGGCTGGCTGGCCCTTAATTTGGGGATGATTTCTCTGCCTCTGCTTCCCAACCATTAGATCACAACTGTCTGTCACCATATCTGGGTGGATTTTAGTTTTTGAGACAGGGTTTCACTCTGTTGTCCCAGCTATCCTCAAACTCATAGACTCAGCCACTGGGATTAATTTTTTGGTTTTTGAGAGGGTTTCTCTGTATATCCCCGGCTGTCCTGGAACTCACTCTGTAGACCAGGCTGGCCTCGAACTCAAGAAATCTGTCTACCTCTGAGTGCTGGGATGAAAGGTGTTCTCCTTGCAACCGACACCAAGCTATTTTTTTTTTTTTAATCTCCTAACAGCAGTACTAAAATTTGAAACAAACAGGGCCTCACAAAGGCCCAGGCTGGCTACAAACTCACTACTTAATAAAGAGTGAACTTAATCTTTTTTGTCTTTTTGAGGGAAGTAGGGTCTCCCATGTACCCTTGGTTTGCCTGGAACTCACAGAGCTCCACTCTCCTTCCCCCCCGCCCCCCAAGTGCAGGGATTGCAGGCAGTCTTATGCAGTACTGGGGAAGGGCCTGAGGTCTTCTGCATCCTAGGCAAGCAGTCCACCAAGTGAGCTTCATCCCTAGCTCCTTTTTTTTTTTGTTTTTTTTGTTTTTGTTTTTTTTCGAGACAGGGTTTCTCTGTGTAGTCCTGGCTGTCCTGGAACTCACTCTGTAGACCAGGCTGGCCTCAAAACTTAGAAATCCGCCTGCCTCTGCCTCCCAAGTGTTGGGATTAAAGGCGTGCGCCACCACCGCCCGGCTCATCCCTAGCTCCTAATGCTATCTGTTTACTACCTGTCTCTGTGTGCATATCCGAGACTCACTAAGGCAATAATTTTGTCCTACTCATGTTCTGATTTAGATTCTGGAACAAAGATTAGATTTAGATTTAGATTCTGGTTAGATAGCCTATGTGGGTCTGAAAGTT
This sequence comes from Rhabdomys pumilio, assembly GCA_030674055.1. Lineage (NCBI taxonomy): Eukaryota > Metazoa > Chordata > Mammalia > Rodentia > Muridae > Rhabdomys > Rhabdomys pumilio. Next base: position 19,017,425 of record JANHMN010000004.1, on the reverse strand, counting down.
GCTTTGTAGCCCAGGTTGACCTTCAGTTTAAAATCCTCCTCACCTGTCCTCCTCAGTGGGGGATGACAGCTGTATCTGATCGCATCTGTCTGCTCTAACAGCTGTTGACTAAATGAAGCATGGGCTACTGAGTGAGAAAGCTAGCTGTCCTCCCTGGTCTTCAGGTTCTACTTGTACCCACACACCCACCCAGGCAGGAGCCCACCTCACCTGGACATGCATGCACAGACCTCCAAAGATCAGCAGCGCAGCAGCGTGGACCAGGTACACAAACACCTTCGGACTGAGGAAGCCAGGATGGGGCTTCTCCAGAGTCTCCCTGTCCTTGGTCCTTTGCAGCCCAAGTGTAAGGCAGAGCCAAGGGTGGGTGGTTACATATGTCCAGGTTGCCCACACAACCAGGACAGCCACTGGTGTAGCTAGTAGAAAATTGGGCACCTGTCTGAGCTCATAGTATCGCAGAAGACCAACATTCCAGTAGACATCCTGAATATAGCTGTATATTAGAGGAAGACCCCAAGAGCACCATGGGGACTTGCTTTCTCCTGCAAGCCGGTAGCCTTTGTCCGAAGCTAGCTGCAGCAAGGGCTGCGGGATGGAGTGGGCTGAGCCTGGTAAACAGAACTGGGTGTAGGCATAATACTGAAAGAGGGCAAACGGAAGGCTGACTGTGAGCACTGACAGGCACAGAGAGGCCATCAGCTTGATGAGCTGTTTCAAGGGGCTCGGCAGCACCAAAGAAGAACAAAAGGCTCTGCACTGAGAATGCAGGAGGAAGCCCACGCTGACCAACCCATTGGAGCGCACCCCAGCGGCAAGAGCAAAGAGCAGCCCACTAGCCCAGCCTCGGCCCCTCTCCAGCTGCCCCATGGCGCTGAATGTCAGAAAGGCAAACAAAGCTTCCGAGTAACCAGCTGCCAAGAAAACATTGGCAGGGCTGAGGCAGAAGAGCAGCGCTGCACAGAAGGCCTGGCGAGGACAGTGCAACACCAGACGACCCAAGTCATGAAGTGCCACCGCAGCCAGCACGGAGAACAGGAAGTTGAGAAGTGCCACTGAGACCAGAAGGCAACTGCGCTGGCTCAAGAGGCCCTGCAAGGGTCTCAGCAGTTCGGTCCCCATCAGCAGGGCCAGGGGGAAGCCAGGGAAGAAGGCGAAGTTGTGCTCGTAAAGGTAGCCGTGCTCAGCGATGAACAGGAAGTGCTCGGCATCCCATCGGGACAGACCACCCAGAAGACCGTCCACAAGCTGATCCACAGAGCCTGAGGGGCCGAGGCGGGGAGGAGAGAAGGCATCTGCATGGTGGTCTGGGATGATGATATTGAAGAGTGCCTGTGGGGCGAAGAACCAGGATGTTGGTGAGTAACTGCAAGAAAAGAATTACCTCTTAATAAAATACAAAGAACAGACTTGTTGGCCTGTGTGTGTGTGTGTGTGTGTGTAGGAAGGAGTGCCAATGGTAACTAACTAACTCTAAGTTTGACACTAGTGCAGTAGTCATCCAAACAGGAGATGCTCGAATCTACTCTAGAAGCCAGACCAGGATTCATACCAATGGGATATGGAAGCAGGAATAGCATCCTCAGTGTGAGACTGAAGAAGCCTGCCTGGGGAGGAGTAAAGGCAGAGAAGAGCTCTGAGGACGGAGCCCATCAAGGACGAGGACGCAGTTCTCTTGGAAGGATGTGAGGATCCAGCATGGAGAGAAAGCAGGAAGCCTTGTTAAGCCTTGACTCTCTGAACTCAGAAGTCAGAGGCAAGCAGATAGCTGTGAGTTCCAGGTACACAAGCAGGAAGAAAAGTGAGGAGTATGGGGTGGGAAGCCCAGAGGAGAACCTTGTCTTAGAACCAAGTGAAAGCCATGACAGAGAAACTGTTGAATGCTGCTGACAGGCCCAATAAGAGGAAGTGAAGCTGACCATACTTCAACATTTTTAAAGGTAACTGAGGAGGATTAAGAGCTCCTTCAGCAGAACAGGGGTAAGGGAAGCTGCCTACCTAACAGAAAAGGGAAGACTGTGCATGTGAGGATTTTGAGTCTTGCGGTGAGGATGAGGTTCTGGAGAAATGGGGTAGTGGGTCCACCAATGTATAGTAAGGACAGTCTCATGTATGGGGACAAGGGTCAACCTGCAAGAGAGCTGAATGACCTTCCCCCTGCATGCCCAGTGCTGGTTATGGGTGTGTCACCAAGCCTGGCTGGGGTGAGGAGGTGGTGAGAGATAAATTTCTGCACATCACTGAAATAAGCCAGTGAAAAGAAACCACTGAGCACGCAGGAGGCAGGAAAGCACACTGGGCAGGTAACAGGTGGCACCTGCTGGACAGGTGAGCCGACAGACGGTTCCTCCTGTTCCAGTACTAAAGCCACACGACACAGGTAGGTAGGTGAAGGACATAGCAATTTGATTCTCCTGAGTTTTTATCTAGGAATATTAATTACTACTTCAAAGAACTGGAGGAAGTTGTTACGGATTTGAAACAGCTCATCAAGCCTGGAGAGAGAGCCTGGCAGTTGAGAGGCTCTGCTGCTATTACAGAGGGCCCAGATTTGGTTCCTAGCACCTACAGGGCAGCTCACAACTGTTTGGAACTCTAGATCCAAAGAATCTGCTGCCTTCCATTGGTACTATATGCATGTGGTATGCAACATGCACATAAGCAAAATACTCACACATAGAATAAATCTTTTTTAAAAATTGTGGCTTAAAGTTGGGCTGTGGACTAGAACTAGCAGGAGTTTACACAACACTGACAGCCCCCGGGCCTTTCTCTTAGTTATTTAAAGTAAGACTGGACAGAGTCTGGACATTTGATTTTAAAAGAGCTACACTTTTATTCATTTTGTGTGTATGGGTGTGTGCCATGCATGTCACACTGCAGGATAGCTTGTGGAGTTGGTCTTCTCCCTCTGCTACATCATCACAGAGACCACCAAACTCAAGTTTGGAGGCATGTGGCTAGCTACTGAGCCATCCTGCCAGTACTGGATTTTGGAATTTTAAATTGGATAGTACATTTTTATATATTTAATTTTTGGTGCTAGAAAATAAAATCCAGAGCCTCATACGTTAAGCACAAAATCTATCTTTGAGCTGCATCTCCATCCAGCACTGTGATCTATAAAAGTCCCCCAGGTAACTGATGTGCAAAAAACATTTAAGAGAACAGGAGGTGAGTGGGCTATAGAAATTTATCAGGACTTAAAGGCCACCACTGCATTTTTTTTTTTTAAGAAGGCTAGTTGCCGGGTGGTGGTGACACACGCCTTTAATCCCAGCACTTGGGAGGCAGAGACAGGTGGATTTCTGAGTTCGAGGCCAGCCTGGTCTACAGAGTGAGTTCCAGGACAGCCAGGGCTACACAGAGAAACCCTGTCTTGAGAAACCAAAAAAAAAAAAAAAAAAAAAAGAAAAGACGGCTAGTTAATATACTTGCATTTTTACAGTGGGCAGGTGTAGGCCTGGAGGAGGCAGGTCACGATATTTACCAAGACTCGACTTTTGTCTCATGAGTGAGACAGGGGTAACAGGACCAGAGAGTTTGTACGTATGCATGGGAAAGATTACAACAACGGAGCAGACTCAGCTCTGCAACAGAGGAAGCTGAAGGCTAAAGAAACCTGGTAGGTTCCACAGGTTTCAAAGCCAGAGAGTGAAAAAATCTGATCTGCAGGAATAGGAGTGAGCTTTAGAGACAGGAGAATGGTCAAAGGGGTGCAGGAAGCAGATTCTCTGGCAGGAGATGGACAGGGAGCCCCGCTTTGGGAGCAGTGATGACAAGATCCCTGAAAGGAAGCCGGACGATGATGTGAGGAGTCAGGCACAGAATGTCATCTTCTTACTACTGAACCGCAGACATCAACAGAAGCAGTGCCAGAAAGGGTGCCAGTGACAGAGTTAAACCTTCAGAGAGGAACTGTCCTAGAGATGCCAGCAACAACGGAGGGGAGCTAGGGCTATAATCTGATAGCACGAGCTTTACAGCCGGAAGGGTGAGGAGAGAGAGGGAATGAAATCAATTTATTGTTATATGTCTTTCTGCCTCATTAGGTTGTCAGCCACTTGAGGGAAAACATGACCTTTTGCTCACAATTTAGCACAGTTTTGGGAATAAATACTTACTATAATTTTGGTGGCTGAACTTCAGGGATTTGAGGAAATACACTGTTTCCAAGCTCACACTGACTGAGAACCCAGCTGCCCTGGCTCCCCTTCCCAGATGCTGCCTTGCTGTGTTGTTCCTTTGGTTCTGCCAGGAGCTCAGCTGATGCTGGTTCAGAGCCATCACTGAGTCAGGCTCCCCAGCTTAGCAACAAGACCACAGCTCACTTAAAGGATTTCCTTTCTGTCAGTTTCTTCATCAGGTTACTCCAGTGAAAAGAAATGGGACAGGGTGACAATCACAGGTAACAGTACCAAGCTGAAGACCCTGTAATGCCCAAAGTCAGCAGAATCTGAAGTGCTGCATACAATAGGGGAGAAGACTCAGAGCTAGAAGCTCAGAGGGGGTAAAAATAGGGAGGGTAGAAAAGGTTTCTACAAAGGAAGCAGCTAGGAGTCCCAGATACGAGTGATATGGAGACACATCACTGTGTCAACTCAGCACCTCTAGGGTGGTGGCCTCTGTTCATTCACAGTCATGGACCTCAAGTACAGAGCAGTACACTAGGCACCAAATAATTCATATATGTGCCATTTTGATTAAAGCATATATCAAGGCAGCCTGTGGGAAGGGACTGGTAAAAGGGCAAACATCCTGAGAGACAAGGAGGAGGAGAGGGTCAGTACTGTGGATACTCACACATGGCCTTAGAACTTGAAAGTGGCTCCTCTCTCCCATTCAAGTAACAGAAACTGAACTCCAAGAGAGGCCTGTGTAATACTTTGAGCTGTCACACACACCTGAAAAGTCTCTGTGTTGGCAAGACCATCAGCTAGCTAAGGCTGCTGGGCAAGCCGCTACTTTGGGTAGGGAGCTAGGGAGTGTGGGGTCTTTAGCTCTGGACAAATCATTTAACCTGCCTGGGCCTCTGCTGCTTCATGTGTAAGACAATGATCAATACACTGCTTAAGGCTCCTGCCCACTTCTCAGCTACCAGGTCTCAGTCTATATGTGTTCAACCGCATGCTGAGGCTCAGCAGGAAGTAGAAAGATGAGGACCACTTATTCTTCATTCCTAGCTCAGTCACACAGCAAGAGCATGCTCAGGGAAAGGACCAGAGACTGACCTGTAGCACTAGAGTCGCGATGCGGCAGCTTACTGCAAATCTCAGCACCTCTTTCTGGGATGGGTCCAGGAGCCCCATCCTCTCACCACCAGGACTGAGCTTCCTCGAGGTTCTAAATTCTAACACCCAAGGAAGAAAATGTCACACAGAGGCCAAAAACAAATCAATACCATTTTCTCCAGAAGAGCCACCCACTTCAGCTATGGCAAACATAACCATCTGACTTCCCAGTGGGAAGATTTTATCTTGAAGGCAGATGGGCCACTGGGTGTCACTGTATTCTAGTCAGATAAGTAATACACAGATAAGCACAAGGCTAGAAAGCTAAGCTCACAGAACTTTTAAAAGCCTGTTGAAATGATTTATATAGGACTCAAAGACCTGAGTTCAAGGCCCAGTTCTGTCACTTGCAAGTTGTCCCTTAGTCCCTCTGAGACTCCTGTACGTGCAAACCAGGACACTATTCTCCACCCTCCAGTCTCACAGACTCATCATCACAGTAACTACACAGTACCACACAAATCAATGTTGTGGCTGCTATTATTTGGCTGTGCCCTTTTTCCCTTTTGCCCAGAATAATAAATGAATTACCAAACCAGAGTCCCCAAAGTGGGGCACAGAACCATCCTAGAAGTCTGTAATAACTACACATGCCAGCTTCGCTCTCTGATGTGTGTTCAGCTGGTCTGTTAAATTAAGTGGAGAAGGAAAAGAAAACCACTGCTCAGCAGGACTCCGGCCAGCTCCCACTGCTAAAACAAACTTAGGGGGAAGACAGAGTCTACCACTAGGGATGGAGTAAATACCGATTTCCCATCTCTGCGGGAGTGGCAGCAAACTCATACAAAATCCCAATGCCATTCTGAGGCACAGAATGTACATCAAGGCATTTAAAACAACAACAAAAACCCTACAATTTAAAAGCAGTCATGGCTCTTACTGTGTTTAAACAAGAAGAGCCAGAGCCCTCTTCCCTCACTCGACTAACACCCTCCAAACTTTTAGGCTTCACTTGCTTTCTGGAATTTTGGGATCCCACTAGCCAGCCCCATGTCTCACTTCCTCTTGCCTTGCCAACCTTATCTTCCTATCTGTTACTTATGAGGACAGGGGTTTGCATCTTAACTACATTCCCAGGACCTAACAATGTAAATGGGCATCTGTTCTGAAAGAGTAGAAGTAGAAAGGACAGGATAGAGAATCACCAGTTCTCTGACTCTCGATCTAAAATCACTGGTCCAAGCACCCCTCCCATCGTGTTTCATGTTAAAAAGCAAGATGGCCCATCGGGCAGAGGCACTTGCCACTATAGTGACCCACAAGACTGAAGGAGAGAAGACACTCCCACAAAGCTGTTCTTTGTCCTCACTTAGGTGTGCCATGGCGCACCTGTAGCCACACACATATACATAAACATATGCACACAAAATAGAATTTAAAAAAAAAAAAAAAGCAAATGACAAATTCACAGAAAGCATGAGAGAAAATAAAAACTCCGCCAAGGGAACAAGACTGGTTAACAGCGGCAGTACCCCTTCCTCGGCACAAGGGGGCACCTGCTGCTTACTACATCACCAGGAGACCGGAGAAAAGGAGGCCCCTTCTCACCTCCCAACTCCATGTGGGTCTACTTAGGACAATTCAGTTTAAAGTTAAGCTTCTGAACATCCCCAGGAAACAGTATTTTCTGCCTCCACACGATATCTCCAAAATTGGATTCACTAAACCCCAATATATCACAGGAACACGCACACCCAACTCCTCTGCCCTAAGATGAATTTTGTTGTTGTTGTTCTGCATGCACAAGAGAGGCAGGGAAAGGAAAAGTACTGAATCCACCTCTGCACCTTGATTCTCATTCCCTCCCTCTTTCAAACTCTGGCATCAGTGACCACAGGAGATGCAACCCACACTCAATTTACAGTTAAACCAAGTAAAATCCAGACACACAATTACCTCTCTAGCTATTTTGCCAACACCCCTTGAAAGAAGCCCCTTGCCAAATCAGACTCTTAACTGGCAGGATACTCAGAACCAACTAGTTTCATTCTTTAATTTTCCCGTAAGATAGGCTCCAGAGATCTCATTAGACAACAGGTAAGACCATGTAATTACCATCGCCATTTTATGGATGTGAAAACTGAGGCTCACCGGAGCCAAGTGACACGCCCACCAGTTAAAGCGCTTCGTGCATTGCTTTCTAAAACCCATGCCCACAGTCATGGGAACGTTTTTGCCATAAACACAAAGGGTATTCACTCCTTTCCAGCCAGGACATCCAAGGTCTAGCCCAGTACTTTCTCCAACGATAGCGCATGATGTGGCTGGAAGCTTATGGTGATGGTCCCTATCTGGGAAAATCTGTTGAACTGGAGTCCTGGACTCTCTGGGTAAAGCTCATCTCCTCAATGGGTGATGCGCTCTGACCCAGAGGCCTCGCGGAGCCTCCTTCTGCGAAGCCTCGCGGTACTGGGAGTCCGTACAGGCAGCCCTGCTCTTTTCGGACACAATTCCTACCCGGGACCGGGTAGTGACCCTCAACCCAAGGGAGACACGGCCCATGGCTTCACCCAGAGGGAACTGCGGGGCCGGGCCAAGCAACAGGGCCGGAAGCAGACGAGGGCCGGAGGCCGCAAAGGAAGAGGCGGCGCCGGAGGCCGCTATGGCGGAGGGGCGGGGCCCCTCGCTACTCTACAGCCTCCGCCTAATTTCTCTCGGCCTCCATTTGACAGCTTCCCTCCCCGGAGAACTCCAGAGTTCCAGAACTGGCGCCGGGTCCTCCGCGCCCGCGCGTCCAGACCACCCCCGCGGAGCTCCAACCTCAGCGCCTCCATCCGGGTCCCGTTCGTCCCGCGCCTGCGCGCTGGATCCGCCGACGGCGGCCCCGCCCCGCTCCTGCCCGGACTCGGAGCGCCCCGCCCCCCTCCTCGGCGGCCATGTTGACTCGGGTTAGGGCGGGGGCCGAGGCTGTGCGTCGCACCTTCCCGGCGTGGTGACACCTGAGGAGTATGCCTCTTCGCTCGCCATCAGTTTGTGCGCGGGCGCTGCGCTCCCAGTCGGGGCTCTCGCCCCAGTCCCCTGCCGTAAGCAGTCTCTGACTTTCCGGTGTGGGCCGAGGCTGGACCGGGCACTGCCCCAGGCCTATTGACTGTAGCCAGAACCGCGCGTTCTTTCCTGTCCCGCCACATCAGCTCAGCACAGGACCTGACACACAATAGACAATATGAATAGGCAAAAGAAAGCTTCCTTGGGGTTTTTGTGGCAAGCAGCGGTACCCTGTGCCTGGGTGAGAAGAAAGTAGGGGAATCCCCCTGACTTTCCCCTCCTCTGGCTATGAAGGACCTCTGCCCTGCTTCAGTTCGCAGTCCCACCTCAGGTGACTGTATAGGACGAGGAAGGAAACCTCAGAGAACACCCCCGAGGACTCCTCCCTCAAGCAGTTTCTGTCTCAGGAACTGGCGCGAAAAAAAAAAAAAAAAAGGAAGCTAATTCAACAAAACCGGCTGTTGGGGAGGAACGGCCAGTTGGTACCCCTGTAACGGAAACTGTTAGAACAACTTTGCACCCTCCTTAAAGGAAACAGATAATAAATCCTTCTCCGTTGGTGGATTTCTTGTTTCTCAGGATTCCAAAGCCGCCTGTGGTTTCAGTTATCTGTCCTCTGAACGTAGCTTGGGTCTAGGCTAACCTCTGGCCACAGCCCTGGCTGAGGGAGGGGTTTATCTTCTGCAACAGCTACAAATGTGGGTGGGAACAAAGAGATGGTCGCTATCTCTCCAAGCAAAGAAAACTAGCCTACATCAGTTCGGTGGGAGCCAGAAGCTGTATCTTTCTATCATTTCGGGCCCTGGAACGTCAACTGCCCCTTGGATGTTTGTGTGTAAGGTGGATAATGTATAAGGCACATTTTAATGGTTGGTAAAGAGAAAACAGGAGTTTACAAAGTCACTCTTCCAGAGTTTTAAGCACAGAAGCAACACATTTGTTGCCAGTCCTCTGAGTGAAATGTCAGTGCCTCTCTGGGCACACTTGTGACTAGGGCCCAAGGTTGAGACTTGACTCTGTAGAGTCTCCGCAGCCCTCTGCCCTTAAAGACAAAATGGAGATATGAACTACCGTCCTTGCTTTGTGAATTCACAGGAGAAAACGGCATGCTCAAGGTTCTGTCTGTCTGTATAGAATTCTCACAGAATCTGCTTGTAAAAAAAGACAGGGGTCCTTTTGAGAGAAATGTTTGCTGAAACACCCTTCCTCAGAAGGTAGAACTTTGACTAGATCTTCAGTTGCACTTGGCTGCAATTTCTCCTTCCTTCCCTTCCCAGCCACCCAACCCCCTTCTCTTCTGCTCTGTTTCCCGTTTCATTTTCTGGCTTCTGCTCCAACAGAAAACAAGGAAGCAGAATCTTGTGCTCTCAAAGCCTTGACACTCTGGCTTTTTGGACTGGAAGGTGTCAGGATGGGATGGGAGGGGGTTGTGGGGCTCCAAGGCTGTGAGTGAGAGGTGAAAGAGACAGCACTAAGCAGTTTGCCTTCAGAGCCTACAGTTAAAAATGGAGTCTGCTGAACCACCAGAACTAGAGAAGGCAAAGGAGACAGCCAGCCATGTCCCCGCCTCCAGAAAGATGCATCTCCCACCTGGCATTAGGAAGGAAATACCACACACTATAAGGCAAGTTTCACCACACAGACCCCTAAGCTGATCAGGATAAGCAGTGTACATTCTAAAAACTTAACCATCAAGAGGATGACACCATTTTTGTCCTTGGAACTTGTCTGCCTCCTTGTTTGCTGATTTTTTTTGCCTGAAACATTCTCACACCAGACTACTTTTGCCTTCAGGGACAAACTCTACCCATCTGCATCCCCCACCCTGGTCTGTCTGTCCCTTGCCTGTTTTAACACCATCTACTTCATCCTGTCCATGACATTTCGGTACTTGTTTTCCTCTTTTGGAAGATTAGCTTCTGTATATAATGGAAGACCAGGGCAGTCTTTCACCCAGGTGTTAGAGCACTTGAGAGGCAGCTTGGACAGGGAGGATGAGACAACATTTGTCCTAGACTTTATCCCTAGCACCACAGAAATAACAGCAACAAAACCCACCGTGCCTTGTCTGTTTTGTGTCTGCTGAATAAATCAATTTAACTTGATTTTAACTTGATGCCATATTTTACAGACAAGGAAACTAAGGCTCACGAAGGGAAGTGCCCAAGGTCACAAATGTCTTGAAGTCAGGTCCCAGCCTTCCAAGTTGACTCAATTAATATATTGTTGAGAAGAGTCTTACTATGTAGCCCAGGCTGGCCTCGAACTCATGATCTTCCCTACCACAGCCTCCTGAGGGCTGGGATTATTTACGTGTGTGAGGCACCGTGCCCAGCTACTTCGTGTTACTGTAATTGTTCCCAAGTTTACACCTCTTTATCTTTTCCTGGCTAAGAACCTTTAGGAACTGTATTTCATATCGTATATAAGGCATAGCAAGTCCTAATAGCATCTACCTTCATTTTCTTCCAATGGAGCCATACCATGACACAGGCCATGAGGAAGTCCCGTCCCCCCCAGCCCCCCAGGAAGATGTGTTCGGTCCTTGCTCTCATGGAATCTATGGTTAAACAGCATAAAGGACTCTTTAAAGACAAGCTGTCCTAACCCTATGCCCAGAGAACAGTTCTCCCACGAGAGAAAAGTCAGGTCACCTCCCTGAAGCAATCTGACAATTTTATTCCCCCTTGTAGCTTCCATACCTTGTTCCTGTCCCCACACCTGAGGTGACCTGGGCCTCAGATGGGGTTGGAGGGGAAGGGGAGAAACAGCCCAGTGTATGTATGTATCTGTTAGCCCCCTAATTCTGGGATTGCAGTAGCTGACTCTGATCTGAAACAGGACACTGGACTCAAAGCCTTACTGATGACAAGAAAGCCTTACTTGTGCTTTCTTCATGGTTTCTCTGTGTAGCCCTGGCTGTCCTGAATGAAACTCGCTCTGTAGATCAGACTGGGCTCAAACTCACAGAGATCTGCCTGCCTCTGCTTCCTGAGTGCTAGGATTGAAGGCATGTACCACCACTACCTGGCCATCCGCTGATTCCTTGCCATCTACAGTCAGTGGGCTAGTCTAAGGCTCATAATGAACAGAAGCCATACCTTTCCAGAACTTGATACTTCTTTTCACTGAACATAAAAAAATCACCGACTTATAGTTTCCAAGGATGCACGGTGGTATTTACAGCCATTCTGACATCAGAGATGACACCAATTAGGTCTCAGACATTTGCTAAAAGTATCCTGTTTGACCTCTGCCATGTCACTTGAAGAGGCTCACCCACCCGATTAGTAAGACTCTTCCCTGTCTCCAGGTACAGTTACCAAACATGGATGCTTCAAAAACTATGTTAACTAAAACACTTCCTTCAGTGTTTGCCTTTCAGTAGTTAGAAACCTTGACTCCACTGAGAGGCATGGTGGGAAGGCTTTAGTCCCTTGGGGGTGGCAGTGGCTGCCAAGCAAAGGAGCCAATGAGCTTCAGAGTATTGTTTAGGCAGGACTTGGCTGCTGTCCAGTTCTGAAAGAAGGTTAAGGCCATTTGGGGTGGGAGTTGGGGGGGAGGGAGGAGCCTGGGAAAAGAACTACTAGCCACACCCCGGGTCTCTACTGGCCAGGTTCTATTTACTTCTCAAAAGCCAATTACTCACAGTTCGCTGGTCAACAGTCCTCTTTGCCAGTGGTTCCAGTCAGAGACTGAGGACTGGGCTAGGCTCTCCCTGGAATTGCAGGAGAGCAGATGAAAGGAGCCCAGGAAACAGAACTCCTAGGCAATGCTCCACACACAGCCCAGAAATGCACTTTCTAGACTAAGAAGCGGGAACTTAAGAGTTCCATAACAAAAATAGCTACTGGTATTACTAAGTAAAATAAAGATATGAAAAGCTCCTCTCCCACCTCCTTTAAAATGAGAAAACATCTTGGTTGTCAAAGGTTTCTTCCTTAGTAAGTTCTCATTCCTAATTCTTGTCCCTGACTCAAATATTAACAGCCACATCAAGTCTGACGACAAGTCTGATGAGGGAGCACTTGCCTAAAATTCTTGAAACACTTTTGCCTCATGCCAAAGACAATAGAAACCAACCTCCCAGTGGCAAGTTGTGGATGGACTGAGTGTGGAGTGCCACTTGCTGGGAAGAACTTGGACCTTGGTCAGAGGGCCTTTGTTTGCATATGAAAGGGAGCCCTTAAACTTTGCTCAGAGACACAAGGGTGCTGTAGGACTATTTGCAATGTATTTTGTTCAGCTGATAGGTGTGCATCATAAAACAGTCTCAGGTCTCCCTAAGTTTTAATAAGCATCTTTTGTTGGCATCTCTGATTGCTCCAGGAAAAAAAAAGAAATCTGAACTTTCATTTTCTCCACTTTCCTAAGGGAAGGAATGACAGAGAGGGTTGAAGAGAAAGGAGATATTATAAAACTGACCTAAAAGCAACTGCATCTGTCACTATGATGCCACCCAGCGAGATATTAAGGAGACAAGGTATGCTAGGATGTGTCAGAAAGGCATGGAGCAATGAGCCTCATAAACTGTTTATATTTCTATTTCAGTGAAAGATGGCAGGGAAGTATGAAACCAGGTAGAAAGGAAAGCAAGATGGGAGAGAAGGGAGTGCAAACAATTACGTGTGTGAGCATTTTGCCAGCATTTGTGCGCCTGGTGCTCATGAAGGCCAGATAAGGGCCTAAGAGTCCTGGGACTGCAGTTACAAACATTAGTAAGCTGCCATGTGCTGGGAAGCTAACCTGGTCTTCAGCCCAAGCTCGATGCTGGACAGCTCACAACTGACTGTAACTTCAGGAAACCCAATATTCCCTTTTGGATTTTTAACCCTTAAAACCAGAGTTAAAACCCAGTTAAAACCCAGACTGAAATTTAAAATAAAGTGTCTAATACCAGGCTACCTAGCAAGTTTGAGGCCTGAGATATATGAGCCCTTGTCTCAAAATAAATGTGGTGATTGGGACTATGGAACTGTGTATGCCTGTGTGCATTCCTGTACAAGTGGAGGCCAGAGGGAAAAATTCAGAAGTAGAAGAAAAGGGTTCTCTCCTAGCATGGTCTTGGGGAACTGGGGTGTGAACTCAGGTCATTAGGTTGGGCAGGAAGTATCTTTAGAAGTTGAGCCATCTTGCTAGCCCTCTCTCTTTTCGGAGGTTGAGCCCTAAGCCCTGGACGTGTAAGGCAACATGCTCTACTACGGAGCACTACCAGATCTCTGACATATGAACAAAAGCAAGATGATAATGTGAGCTGTGTATGTAATTATCTGCAGAGAGTATTCTGCTGTGGTAGAGCAACATAAAGTACACCTCCAAGGTGGAAACTCTTAGACAGTAGAGCATAAGGGGTAGGAGCCAGCCAAAAGAATGACAGGACAAATAAGTCTCGTGACATAAAGGCTTTGGATCCCCCCTCTCACCCCCCATTTTTAAGAGACTATGTAGACAAAGTTGACCTGTAAGTCTAGGCAGGCTGGCCTCTGCCTGAGTTCTAGGACTTAAGGTATGTATCACTATACCCAGGAGTTGAGTTTTTTCATGCCTTGAGTATTACAGGAGTTTGCTGACTTTTTTTTTTTTTTTTTTGGTTTTTCGAGACAGGGTTTCTCTGTGTAGCCCTGGCTGTCCTGGAACTCACTCTGTAGACCAGGCTGGCCTCAGAAATCCACCTGCCTCTGCCTCCCAAGTACTGGGATTAAAGGCGTGTGCCACCACCGCCCGGCTTGCTCTGACTTTTAATGGCTTGCTGTAGTTGTATGTTTGTACCCGAAACAAAGCACAGGATGGGAGGGCTATTTTAAGAACTTGAGAACTATGTGACAGCCATGAACTTATGGTGGCAGTGGCTAGACTTGAGGGTGCTTTCCTCAAGAGTGACAACTGGATGTAGAAGAGTCAAGAGTCCAGTGTGATACTGCATGCCTTTAATCTCAGGAGGCAGAAGCAGGCAGATCTCACAGACCTCTTGTGATGTTCAGGCCAGCCTGTTCTGCAAAGTGAGTTCTATAACAAACTGAACTACAGTGAGACCTTGTTTCAAAAGTCACAATAACAACAATCAAAAAGAAATGTGTAGAAGAATTTTTCAGGCCAAACATCAAAGGTTGGATGTGCCGTTTTACTGCAAAAGCAGAAAAATAAGGCTTTCAGACCAGTCTGTCTATCTGTCTCTGTCTCTCTCTCACACACACACAGTTTTTTTCTCCCAAGAGAATGCCAGATTGCAGACCTAACTGCTTCTAGGTAAAGGCTACTTCTCCTTGTCAACCACTACTTAGGAGAGAGTATCAGGGGTGTCCAGCAGAACAGGACTCCTCACACTCTACCGAAAGTCAAGGTTTCATTACTTCCGAGACAGAGATTCACTATGTAGCTGTCCTGGAATTCACCAAGTAGACCAGGCTAGCCTCAAACTCCCTCTGCTGCTCAAGTGCTGGGATTAAATGAGTGTGCTACTATGCCCAGCTTCTATTACTTTTAAAAGATTATTTTATTGAGGTGGGATCTAAGTACCCCTTGACTAACTTGGCTACAGATTTTGTTTAGTTTTATGTATGTGTACTGTCCTGTGCACATGGGCCCCAGAGGTCACATCGTGCTACATCTGGGGGTGGCAGATCATCCCTGGAGCTGGAGTTACAGACAAATGGTCATAAGCCACAAAGTGAGTACTGAGACTGATCCTGGAACCTACATAAAAGCAAGTGTTCTTAATCACTGAGCCGTCTCTCCCCAGCCCTGGTTAAAGATTTAGTTTTAACTGTGTGTTCTGTTGTGTCCCCAGTCCATGTGGATCCAAGTATAGGTGCCCAAGTCAGAAGGGTCAGTCAGATCCCATGGTGTTGGACAGGAGGCTGTCGGCCACCAAGGATGAGTCCTCCTGAAACTGCTCAACTGGCTCTTCCTAGCCACAGGGAAAGCTTTTAAATAATTTGAAAATAAAAAAAAAAAAGCCTCACAAAGTCTTACCAAGATTTAATGTACATTTATTCTTAACACGTGGAACATATAGTATAAAGATTTCATACTGAATAAATGATATTCATTAAGCCAAAAAAGGAAAAAAAGGAGGAATTTACATCAAGTTTTTAGCTACATTGTTGAAATACAAATATGCAGATTTTATCACTGAAAAAATCTCAATTGTGTTTCTTCATCAGGAACTTCAACTGAACCTAGAACTTTTTCACACCTCGATTAGAAAGGAAACAGAACAAAACAAAACCCAGAAAAAATAAACTGTAAGTTGATTGGCTGCTGAGACAGCAAGGACTTTTTACAGAGACCTGTAGAGCATCGCACCAAGAGGGGCAATGTCTGGCAAGAGATTAAATAGCTGTGTCTCCTTTGTGCAGGTCACCAACTTGTTAACTCGCCATACTATAAAGGGGTGGCTGGGAAGGGGACCAAACTGTGGAGATTCAAGGGTATGTGCAATGTACAACGTCATATATATACACACGTGGCAGCGCAGCCGCTGCAGCTAAAGGTTAAAACCAGTTCTAAGAGGTGATCTCAGGGTTATTCATACAATCAAGGAGGAGAGCAAGAGGTCAGAGGTCAGGGTGTTGTAGGTTCACACATGATACTTTGGGGGAAAAGCCTTTTTTTTTCTCCTCAACATTTAACTAAAAACATTTTTAAAAACTACAGCTTGCTGCTGACCCAGCGTCTTCTCTCGTTTCCATGTGAGACATTATTATTACAGTATGTTTACAGTATCAGGTGTACAGTACAGTACATGAAAGGATCTACACTACTGCACAGGCCTCTCCAGTGAGCAGGGTCTGCTCACAACTGCCAACTTCTTGGCTCCTGCGAGATTGTGAATGGACAGCGACAAACCACACAGCTCAGCAGTCACCTTTGTCCTTCAGGGTTTTTTTGTATTTTTTTTCCTTTTTTTTTTTTTTTAACCATTAAAAACAGTTATGAAATGTGGCATCCCGCTGATGCAAGGACCGGGAAAGCCATTTTTTTTCCCCAAACTCACTGTAAACAACAGTAACTTTGGTTAAAATAAAAAAGTCTTCTATGTAGGCAGAGCTTTGTCTTTTCAATAGGGCGGGATCCTGAGGGGAGCAGGTGAGGGTGAGGAACAGAAAGGGGTGAGGGTGGGGAGGAAAGAGAAATAGGAGAGGCTTTCCCAAGGGAGAAGCTGGACAGCACAGGGTAAACTGGATTCTGAGGTGGTTTTGCATAAATAAAGGGCAACAGTCAGTTTCTAAGTTCTCCACACACTCACACACACACGGGGAGGGGAGGCGTCCCACGGCTGTCATGACTGGCCAATCAAAAACAGTACATCACAAATGACTTGTGAAACCAATGAGTTCATCAATGGTGACACGGAGATGTCCAACAGCCGTGACTCATACAGAGTGAACTCTGAGTGGTTCTCGTCCACCTTGGCCAGGGCAAGCAGTGCTCGGGCAGCCCGCCGCATCATGTCCACACTAGTTGGTTCAAAGGGTGGGTTCTGCATGTGGAGGAGGCTTGCCTGGCTCTGCTGGAACTGTGTGGCAGCAAGGCTGTCCTCCAGGAAACCCAGGAGGTTGCCGATGCTGCCCTTCTGCACTGCAATGGCCCGTGCTGCCAGGCTGTCCCCCTGTGCCAGATTTGCAAGCAGTACCACGGCCATCTCCCGGCACACTGGGTTCTTTCGGTCACTGAGGAAGCGCACCATGGTACTATACAACTTCTCCAGGCGGCTAAAAGGGGGAGTGGCCAGGATCAGGTCCACATTGTTGTCCTGGATGCTGAGTTTGCTGAGGGTTTCCAAAACCAATCTCTGGGGAGAGAGGACGGCATTGGGGCCTAAGGTTGAGAAGGGGTCTTGGGCTTCAGCTGAAGGGCAAACTGCCCAGTGTAGGAGTCCGTCCAGAACAGGCAGGCAGATGCTCTCAGGGTATGGGGATAGGTCCAACTGCCCCGAGATGTTGGCGAGGGTGACCAGTGTGTTTTCCCGGAGCATCTCCAAGCAGTCCCACCACCACTCCACTTTGTCACAGCTCACCCCTTGGTCCTGCTCCTCCTCCTTCTCGTAAGTCAGTGGTGCCTGCTTCCGTTCTGGGTGCTTATGGTGCAGCAGGATCAGCTTGCCCAGGATAAGCAGCAGCCCTGGGTGTTTGGACATCTCAAAGTCGTTGCCTGGCACAAACGACAGGCTCCGGATGGTATTAGAGACACAGACACAACGCTTAGCAAGGGAATCCTGCCAGTCCAGAAGGGTACACAGTGGGGTCTCATCCTTACTATGAGGTTCGTCCTCTAAAATTTTGATGTTTCGGTGGCTCTGTGCTGGGTTAATGCCAAATGGAAACTTGCTGCTTTCCCTGGTGGTCTCTGCACTCTTTGCTCCCTCATCAGTCAATGTGCTAGACCGGGCAGACAACATGTCATCCATAGTGGCTGTGATCCTTTTTTCTGGAAGGCCATCAGGCGGAGGCCCCTCCTGCTCCGTTGTCCCTGGCGTACCCTCTACTGTCGTGAGGTGTTTCCGAGGGGGCGATGGGCAGGGCACAGAAGGCCGGGAAGGCAGCAGCTCTATCTTGCTTTCAAAGTGGGTCTGGATGTGCTCAGTGGTGTCCCCACCACCAATCCTCCAGTGGAGCAGGCCGCTGTCAAACTCCTGCACGCGCCCCAGCTTATCTGAGCAGTCCACCACAAACGGGTCATTCTTCTGCACGATCTTCACTGGAAGCTTGTCAAACTTACTGACTAGCCTCTCCTCACTATTCTCTGAAGACGGTTTGTCCTTGCCCAAAAAGGCCATCTCCTCATCATTTCCAACTCCTTCTTCCTCTTCCTCCTCCAGTTTAGGATCTAGGTGTTCTTCTTCCTCTTCTTCCTCTGTGGGGGCTGGACTAGACACCTTGGTGAATCTCCCAGGGTCTAATAGTGTTCTCTGTCCTGGGTCCCCCACCTCATACTCCTTTAAAATGCCAAAGATTTCAATCAGGCATCGACGGAAATATTCCACAAGGAGCTCTAGCAACCCTGGGAGCTGAAAGAGAGAGAAAAGGAAATAATTCTTTTTTTGTTGTTTTTGTTTTTCAAGACAGGGTTTCTCTGTGTAGCCCAGGCTGTCCTGGAACTCACTCTGTAGACCAGGCTATCCTCGAACTCAGAAATCCACCTGCCTCTGCCTCCCAAGTGCTGGGATTAAAGGCGTGCGCCACCACCACTAGGTGAAGGAAAGAATTCTTGACAGGAGTCCCCCAAATCCTATCCAATTCTCCCTCTCCCCATCCCCTCTTCCTTCCTTTCCTTCTTTGTAGCTCAACACATTTCTCTCTTGTAGGAGGCAGAGCTGCTTCCATTCTAAAGGGTTCTCTACATGCTGCTTCTAGCAAGTAAGAAAGGTGAGCTACAGTCTACATCTCACCCATCAGTAACACCAATCCACTTACAGCACTTCTTTGTGAACGTGTGCTGTGGTTTTCACTAGGCCTCTGGTGACTGCCATCGTCCTTTTAAGGTGGTCTTTTATCTCATGGCCACACAGAGCCCAAGTCTAAACTGGGGTGACCCCCTTCACAACATGAGCTAGAAAAGGAAACGCACTGGCAACAGACGTTCATCTACTCTCCACCAGTGTCTAGGCACATTAACTTTTGCCCAAAATCCATCCATCCACCTGATTATTAGAATTTGTAAAGATCTGGGTTTGATGCTGCTTTTCCCAGAAATGAGCTGTATGAGATGGCGACAGAGCCCCACGCATTGTAAAGTTGGTCACGGCATATAGGAAGGGCACAAGATGCATCCCTTACTTTCTGGTGAACAAGATTATTATAGAGTGGAAATAGTCATGTTTTGACCAGCTATGGTGAATCACAAATATAATTCAAGGGTTTGGGAGACTGAGGCAGAGGTCTGTAGTTCAAGGCTAGCCCGGAATATATAGTGAGATCCAGACTAGCCTGAACTACAGTGTGATATCCTTTATCAAAAAAGCACAACCTATATAAAGGCAGGCTTTATAATCAGAGAGATGCTGACAGCTATGTGAACCTGGGCAAAAACAAGACTGAGTGGATGTGCTAGTACATGCACTTGATCCAGCACTTGGGAGGCAGAGGCAGGTGGATTTCTGTAAGTTCAGGACCCATACAAAGTAAGTTCTAAGCCAGCCAGAGATATAGTAAACTGTTTCAGAAAACCAAAATGAATCGGAGTGCATTTGCTCAATTCTCCTGTAAAAATGACACCGTGAGACAACAGTCAACAAAGCAAGAGCACATTAATCCAATGACGTGTCCTCTAGTTGGATTCTCCATCAACAAATGGGCACAAATAGTCAAATATACAGTGACATGTACAGTAACAGGAGCTGGAGATGGCTCAGCAGTTAAGAGCACTGGCTGCTCTTCCAGAAAACAAAAGTTAGATTCCTAGCACCCACAGACACACCACACCCATACAAGAAGACTAAGATCAGCAACTCCTTCTTTTATTTAAGTGTAGAAATAGAGTGGGGAGGGGATGAAGGGAACCACAAAAATCACTGACAGATACTACCATATTTTTCCTGGTAGACTGGCAATGTCCCCAGTAGTCTATCTTCTTTACTTCTGCCATCATCATAATAGTAATTATTTTTCTTTAACATACAAAATCCCACGTGTCCCACACTGGTCCCAAACTATCTAGATAAGCAAAGATGACTTTGAACTTCTGGTCTCCTACCTACAGCTCCTAAGTGCTGGCTGGGATCATGTGTGCACCACCGCCCTGTTTTATGTGGTCCTACAAGTCCATCTCTGAGCCATGAGCATGTTAGGGACACACTTTACAATCTAAATGATAATCCCAGTCTCCAGTCTTCAAGTTCTTTTTAAAAAAAAAAAAAAAGGAGAAAAGGAAAGAAAAGAAATGAAGGAAGCACAGTGGTCCTGGAATACACCCTTAGTTCTAAGCACTTGGGAGGCTGAGTGAGTCATGGGATCTCTGAATTTGAGGCCAGCCTGGTCTATAGCCAGGGGTAAACACAGAAACCCTGCCCTGAAAAAAAAAATTAATAAATGATTGAAAAGAAACATTATGGAAGGAGGGAGATGGCTTCTGGAGTCATCTTTCTCTGGGAACTGAACCCAGGCTCCAGTGGCAAATGCCTTTGTACACTCTGCCATCTTGCTGGATCCTTACCAGTAACAAAAAGTTTCTCTCAGCTATGCTGAGTGCCTTTAATCCCAGCACTTGGGAGTACGAAGTAGGTGAATCTCTTGAGTCTACAAATCAAGTTCCACTACAGCCAGGGAGAAGGGTGTGTGTTCGCTCTTGCTCTCTCCCACCCTCCATACACACACACACACACACACACACACACACACACACACACACACACA
>JANHMN010000004.1:18956972-18996786 GCA_030674055.1 Rhabdomys pumilio | reverse complement strand
CACACACACACACACACACACACACACACACACACACACACACACACGTCTCATAAAACAAAAGCAAATCTCCCGCTGAGCATGGCAGTTTAGGGTTGCTAAGACAGAAGCACCATGTTTTTTGGCTGCCTCCATACAGGTAACTTCATGAAGACCCTGTGTCAAAACAAGCCCCCTAAAGAACAATGAAATCCTTTCTCAAAAATAAAATTCCTTTTGACAGGACAGCTAGAGCTCTAAAGAGAAATCCTGGTTTTGTTTTGTTTTTCGAGACAGGGTTTCTCTGTGTGGCCCTGGCTGTCCTGGAACTCACTCTGTAGACCAGGCTGGCCTCGAACTCAGAAATCCGCCCGCCTCTGCCTCCCAAGTGCTGGGATTAAAGGCGTGCGCCACCACTGCCTGGTGAGAAACCCTGTCTTGAAAGCAACAACAATTGAGTCCCTTTTGGACTCAGTCTTTTCAACTCATGTAAATTATCAATGCTTCCAATGCCTGTGTGGGGTCAAGGGATACACACTGAAAGCACAGAAGGATGGCTGCATTTGCACTGTGACACAACAGTACCCCCACAACAGTACCCCCACCGTGCCCAGACACTGGACTCACCTGACTGAGGCTGAAGGTCACGACGCTGCTGTCATCATACAGGAGGATGTTAATGGTGTCTAACGCCCACGTGCTCTCTGCCAGGAGCCCAGACTTGAGGGACATCATCACCCGCCATGCCTCCGGGGTTCCTGAAATAAACCTCTGTGTTGTCCATCCACCAAGCCCCAGCTGGCTAGAGGCACCCCCAAGGCTGTTCCATTAGTCAGGCTAGTCTGACTTCATTGCTTCTAAGCTGTCTAGGACACCAGCATATGGCAGAGCCTTGAAGAAAAACCTGAAATCAGCTTATTTCTTCCATCCTCCAAATTCTTTGGCTTTCTTTTAGTAAATACTGTACGAGATTTAACCACATCCAGGATATTGGGATGGAGGGAACCATGTGAAAGATGGAAAGGGGTAGATTGAGCCACCCAAACAGGGAGGTCTCCTTACCAATGTCTTTCATTGTGAGTCGCCTTCTCTGCTTCAACACAGGCTGTGTGGCCTCTACAGAGCCAGGTGGGAAGGTGATATCCCGCCGAATCATAGGCGGCTGCACAGGGGTAGGCGCTATGTGTGAAGCAGGCACTGGTGGACCCGCCTTTTGCATTTTCATCCCAGAGTGCAGGAATGGAGACTTGCTAGGAGAAGTACGGTTCTCCATGGGCCGGGGTAGGGGGGCGGGGCTGGATACCTGAGGAATGTGATTCTGCATGCTTGGTGGGGGCTGGTAGTTAGATGGAGGGGGTCTTGTCATGGGGGGAACAGGGGCTGAAGGACCATACGGAGGCTGTCGTGTGCCATGGGAGGGCCATGGGCCTTCATGGTTGGCCCTCTGATCTGAGTGGAGCATCTCATCTGTTCGGTTCACACCATGATACGAAGGACCCTGGGGGGCAGAGCCTGTGCTCTGCCTGTTGGCATAGTTGTAGGTCATGTCATTTCGCCCCTGCCACATGGTGCCTTGCTGAGCAACCTCAGCTGATGCCTGTATGGGGCCGCCCATCATCTGTGGTGGCATGTTCTGCTGGGCACTGGAACCAGGAGGTGCAGAGACTCGGTCTCGACCGAACTGGAATGGAAACTGGTTCTGGGGGCCGCCTGCTGGTCGGCGCTCAGTAGCAGCGGTGGCAGTAGCAGGGTAGGCATTGCTGTACTGGCTGTACACATCCTGCTGAGGGGAAGGCTGGGCAGCTTGTGGCTGGCTGGCAGACTGGGGCTGAGCTGCAGGCAGCTGCTGCTGTTGCGGCTGCCCTTGCCCAGTGCTATATGGCACGCTGTACATGTCCCCTTCGTGCCGCTTGGCAGGAGGGCCATACGTGCCGTCCATTGGCCTCTTATAATTCTAAGACAGAGAAAGTAGAGGAGAAATTAATACTGTGTACTGAGTCACACAAAAGTAAGAGGCATGGATGGCTTCTGCTCATTAGATACTAACTCATTTTTCTTTTGCCCCTCTGAAAGACAGGACAGATGCCAAGAAAGAACACTTTGTAAAGTATCTTTTGAAGCTGTTTCTGAGAGCAACCACTATTTTGTCTTCTAGAGTTCTCCTTTTAAATAGAAAAGTAAAATCTCAAAAGTCAAAACAATCTGTTTTTACCCTTTTAGAAGATAGATCTGATAAGAAGGAATACACTCGACTCTCTACAGCTCTAGCTGGGTAAGAGGAACACCAACGGAGCAAGCAGGCAAAGTGAACTTTACAGAGTGCTCCTGATTACACTTGGTCGCTGCTCACTGCTTTCAAGGGCTGTACCAGTATATCCCCACTACCTTCCTCACCTGCTGCTGCTGCTGATACATTGTGGTCTGCTGGCTGGGGAAGGGGCTGCTGGAAGGGGTGCCTTGGGTGGAGAATTGATTGCCATAGGAATCATGTCTGCAGAAGAGAAATGGGTCAGGGTGGAGAATCACAAAACCTGAGCAGCACGGTCAGAGGAATCAGGATCTACTCACCGTTGCTGCTGTTGCTGCTGCGGCTGTGGCTGCTGCTGCTGCTGTGGGGGGTAGCGGCTAGGAGAATACATCCCCGAATCTGGGGTGGAAGGCATGAGATTTGGCTGAGGGGCTCCAGTGCCCATATTTCCTTCAGGCCCGAGTCCAGGCTCCGTCCTAAACAACATTGGAAAAGAGAATTGAGCACAGTATAGCTTCAGGGTAGCAGGGATAGCACAAGTGCAGGGGCTCACCTCACTCTGTCGTAAGGACCTCCATAGGGATAGTGCTGTCGTGGTCCCATTGCCACATTTCCCAGCCCAGGGCCAGCAGCACGGCTGTAGGGGTCACCCATCCCGCCGTTGGGGCCCTGCCCTGAGGACATGAAGGGATCACTTCCTGGAGCTGAGTACAGAAAGGAAGGCAATGAATGAGAAAACCAACAGTTGGCAGGCTCTGCAGTTTACACAATCCTACCCCACAGCTCCAGGTTCCCTACAGGGGATGGATTCTTCCTATTCCTTTCCTGACATGCCAAGTCTCAATAGTGGCTAGATAAAGCAAGTTGAAAGAGAAAAGAAGAAGGGGGGGGTGGGGGGGTGGAAGAGGTCGCTGGCTCAGAGGCTCGGTGGGATGACGCCTGCCTAGCAGAAGTGATTTCCTAGCTTTAACCTCTAGCATCAGAGCAGAAAGGAAAAGGGGGAAGGCAGGCAGGGAGAAGGGAAGGTATGCTAAGGGGACACACAGAAGCAGTTGAGAAGCTAATTCAGCAATACCACCAAGCCACTCAAACTCCATAAGCATACGCCAGTGTCAGTCACCTTTCCTCATGCTGCCATAAGGATCCTTATTTGGCTCATAGGACATGCGCCCCATCATGTCAGAGGTATTCATACTGGGCTGGTACCCAGGGTTTGGAGTCATGGAATTCCGCTGCTTCTGGAATGTGGGGTCACTTCCATCAGGAAAGGCATCCTGGATTCCGACCGAGTTGCTCCTGCTCCAGAGTGAGGAAAACTAATGAAGCCCCCAGTAGACCAATTCCTCAGTTAAGCCAAGAACCACAGGAGCCACAGGTGGGGAAAGTGAATGGAAGGATGAACCGCCCTTGGGTTACCCAAGGTTTACCCCAGAAACATGATTCCTGATCATGAGCCTCACCTCATGCCTGGTAAAGGGGGAATTTGACTGTGTGGTGTGGATGCTGGAGTTGGTGGCTTCAGGTCTCCTCCTTCTGCCATAGAACTGCTGGTTGACTGAGGAGTTTGTGGCCCCTGCATAGACCCTGATCCCGCTGTGGACAGAGATGTAGAGTGAGAAGCTAACTAGTAAGAAAAGTATTTAACTCTTACAAAACTACTAATGCTATAGAATGTGTGTGTGCATGCATGTTTATTTTTATGAGTCTATTTCTTTTTAGACAGGGTCTGATACTGTGTAGCCAGGCTGCTTGGAAGTGGTGATCCTTTCTTTCAGCCTCTGGAGTGCTGGGATTGACACTGTATGTCTTCCCAGAATAACTCTGTAAGAGACGTTCCTAAACACACTGAGCAGATCTGAGCAGACTTCTCACAGTTGGTGATGTAAAAGGCCAGGCCACAGAGAAGAGACGTCACTTATGGAGGCCTGTCCTGATATAGCACTGGCATGTGAAAGCTCACACACAAGAGCTGCACAGCTGAGTTACAATAAATAAGCATCCACCCCGACTTTGATGTTTGAGGCTTCTCTGTATCTGTGGCTTTGAAGAGACAGGTGCACCCGACTTCACACCAGGTCATTTAAGTTGCAGCCAGCATCCTGATCACCTTGTTATTTCTCCAAAGAACTTGTCTAACATATCAAACATCATAACAATGGTGGAGCAAAAAATGCCTAATTAGAGCCCCTGAAATACAGGGTGTAGAGAAGAGTCACATGGCCAGAGCCTAGATGTTTCTATTAGGCACATAGTAAAATGTCACCCTTAGGTTCTAATATTCTAAAGAGCACAGAGCTCCCAGTAATGAATGCTTCCATCAGGTACCAGTTTGTAGCATTAGATAGCACACTACTGAAGCCTTCCCAAGCTGATGAGTCATCTCAGGCACATTACACCCTCAGAGGTCAAAGACAGGGCACATATGTTTACACCTAACTTCTAGGGCCCTGGCCTCTCTCCCTTGCTAGCCTAGGCCCCAGCCTCCTCTGAGAACAGTTGGTAAAGCAGAACTCCTGTTGTCAGAAAGTTCCATTCATATTCTCTCGCTACCCATTCTAACCATTCATTACTATCTTAGCTCTCCGGGGAATTTAAGGCTCTAGTTTGAGCTGCATTCTAAGGCGCTGACATCAGCAGGCCAAAGCTCCCAGATGGCCCAGCCATGCTGCTATTTGTCAGTTTTCCCTCACTCCTCTGGTGTCCCTCCCACTCACTAGTTTACAAACATTTGGCAAGATGCCAGGTGTACAACAGGAAAATTAGAAAGTTAAAACTTAAGGCTGCTGCACAGCACCTCCCAAGGGAGTCGCCACTCCCGCTCTTTAGTCTGCCAACCTGCCAAGCCACGTGGACGGGTAAGAACACGCATCCCTGGCATCTGCTCTGCTCCCTGGAGTGACAGAGGCACCACTACCAAAGGAAGTATGCTCTCAGCCTTGGTGGGGGACTCAGCCATTCTTACCAGGAGAGGGAGGCTGGATCTTGGGTTGGGACTTCTTGGAATCAGCAGCTGCAAAGATATCAGGGGGAGGGTCTTCTCCCCGCTCAATCTTGCACTCAAAGGCATAGAGACATTGGATATACTGTTTTTTCAGTGAGCTGGCAGCACTGCTTGATGTACCCACATTGAGGTTAGTTGCAAGTTCCCGCCACTTTTTGTTCTTGTTGACCTGAAAGACCACCAGAAGAGAAGAGTCAGAGTATAGTTGATGCGGCCTTCCAGCTCATAAGTGCTGAGCCCAAAAAGGTTTCTGCAAGCAGTACTGCATACTTAAAACAGGAAAAATGGGACGCGCATACTGAAACAGAATTCAGTGTCTGCACTTTATGCTTTAGCCCTCATCCTCTCACTGACTTTTTAAAGCTAATGATTTTCACATGATTCTTCATCATCAGCGTGACGCTGTCAACATCCAGTCCCTGTTGTGCCTCAGTTTCAGGGCACACTGACCAAGACAATTTCCCAAATGTCCTTCTAATGAGCGCTGTGGCCGACAGACAGGTTGGGGTCCATGGTGTGTTCTTAGGCACAACAGCAAACGTATCCCTCTCGTGCTGAGAACACAGCACTGCAGTCCTGATCCACAGGCAGAGATTCTGGGTTATGACGCCTTTGAACCACAGAGCTTAGGGCAGCAGAGATGGCCTCCACAGAAGGGAGGTGACCACAAACACTCTAAGGTGGCACTGCTGAGAGCAACACTGGCTGTTTTTACAGTTAACAACAGTCCTGTGTAACCCTGCACACTCACTCTACCACCCCATAAGACCCGGCCCAGTCTACTGGAACAACAGGCTCAAGACTCTCTCTTGCCTTTCTCAGGGCCTTCACTCAGAAATGAATTCTTATTGTCTTTAGAATACAACTACTTAACAGCAACGGAAAGATTTCCTTTTCCAACTGGAAGACACGTTTTGTTCTGTATCTCATCCTATGCTCAGTGAGTTCAGAGGCCCAACAATCAGAAGGCAAAGTTATAAGCAACCAATCCCCCTTTCCCACACGTAGGAAACAAGGACCAAATAACAGTGGAAAGTAGGAATGCACACAGGGTCACCTCAGCAGCTCTATGTGGCTTTGCTTCCCACGCCAGTGATATGGCAGCCTGCACGTGCCCTATTCTGTTTTGTTTTCCTTTGTGGGGGAGGGGAAGGAAGCCTGAAGGGAGAAGGGATTCATAAATGACTGGTAGTTGGCTTCATTCCAATCACTTTCTTTTCTGCTGGTGACAGCTGTTTTCCTTTTCTGATTTAGAAGGTTTGCAGCAAGTTTTCCCCTGTCAGGCTCTCCTACCCCCCACTCAAGAGTTTCTGGTCTGTACAATAAAGATCACAAAAGAGAGCCTACAAGGCAAAGTGAGCTATCATTGGTTAGCCTCTCAGGCTGAATACAAACAAAACTGTCAAGTATATAGCAACTGCATTTCCAGGAAGGACTGACCAAGTCTCTTCCTCTGTAGCCACTCTTTAAGCAATTTATGAAATTTTATCTTCCCTGGAAAATATCTTAAATTCAAAGGATCAATGAACCTGGCTCCCATACCATCATAGAGACCAAATGATTCACGGGGACTCTTGCTGAAGTTTATGTGGATTATTTCTAATGTCTAACAGGATAAAAGGTTACATATGGTTCCTGTTTTACCATTAAGAAGAATCGAAGCTCATATGGTTTGTAGACCTTGTTTACGATCACATGTTTTAAGTGTTTCAGAGCACAACCCTGTGGGATGAACGGCACTTGCAGAAGCCAACTGTCTGGTGCTTACCTGAGTCAACCCACCAATCTCCTTCACAGACACATAGAGGCGATAGAGGTCCAGAGGCTTCCTCCCCACAGCAGGCAGATTTGTCATGCCCATGGCCTTCTCCTCTGTGAAGGCCAGGTACCGGTCGACCCACATCTTTCTCTCGGGCTCACCACCCAACTCATACAATTTGGTGATCTTCTCATTGGTAGTGGTAGAAGAACTGGATTTCTGGGGTGTGGGTTGAAATCAGAGAGACTCAAAATCAACGCCTATGCCCATGATGGGGGCTGGAAAATCATTCTCTGTCAGCCCCAATCTCTCCCTTTGAGAGAGCAAGCCTTTCTAGAGCCTGGGCTGGTTGTGAAATTTCCCTGCTTTGGTCTCCCAGGTGCTGGGAATCTATCTTAGAGGTTATTTGTTCTTTTAAAAACAGATGTGTATGATAGTAAGGTGTGAAGCTGCAGGTTCAGGATGGTTGCTCTAACTGTACAGACGCTCACTGAGATATGTAGACTTTGGGTTTGGTTAATTTGGCTCTGTGAATATTTTTATTTCAAAGTTATCTTTTTAATGTTAAGATTCACGAAAATGACTGTTTTTTTGTTTTGTTTTGTTTTTATTTGAGACAGGGCTTCTTGGTGTAGCCTGGAACTCAGAAATTGGCCTGCCTCTGCCTCCCAAGTGCTGGGATTAAAGGCATGCGCCACCACCGCCTGAAAATGACTGTTTTGAGTGTAAGTACACATGTCCTCTACATGTGCCTGTTGTTTGTAAGACCAGAAGAGGGCACATGATCAACGAACTGCTTTGTGGGTGCTGGGAATTGGATTCAGGTCCTCTGGAAGACCAAGCAGTGCTCCTCTCCACCCGCCTCCTCTGGCTCCCAAGTGCTCAGGATACAGGACTGCCTCCGTGCTCACAGCATCTCTGCATGACTTTTCATTCATCAATTTTTAAAATGTAGATGTGTACTGGGAATGGTGGCACACATCTTTAATCCCAGCAATGGAGGAGTCAGAGAGGCAGATGTTTTCTGTGAGTTCAAGGTCAACCTAGTCTATGCAGTGAGTCCCAGATCATCCAGAGCTACCTAGTGAGACTGTCTCAACCCACTCACTCCCCAACAAAACAAAACAAACAAACAACCCAGGGCTCAGCAGGTAAACATGATAGCTGTTTTTAGAGGACCAGTGTCTGGTTTCCAGTCAGGTGGTTTCACAAGTCCCTGTGAGTCCAGCACATCTAGATCCAACCTACAGGGAGGCAAGAACCCAATCTCCACCTGCATCTCTGTTCTGTTGCAGAATTGTAGTACCAACCACTTCTGCTGCTCTGAGGAAAAGTCTAGGAAGAGAAGGGCAGCTAGCTGTCTACCGCACACACCAGCATCAGTGTATAAGCATAAGAGGCTAAGCCTCACAGGAGTGCAGAGTCCAGAGGGAGTGATACTTAAGACAATGAAAGACTTTGCGTGTACCGGCATCATAACAAGCTAAAATCTTACCATTCTCTTTCATTTTTTCCTCCAAGACCCTCTATTCCCCCAGACAGGGTTTCTCTGTGTAGCCCTGGCTGTCCCTGAACTTGCTCTGTAGACCAGGCTGGCCTCAAACTCAGGGACCCATCTGCCTCTGTCTCCAGAGTAATGGAACTAAAGGTACATGCCACCACTGCAAAGGGGATTAGACACAAAGCTGAAAGGGCTAAAGACAAAAATCTCTACCTTAGATTTGGATTCTGTCTTGGGTGTCCCATCTGCCTTGTTGTTCATTTTTGTGGTGGGAGTTAACTTAACATCCCCAAGACCCATCATCTCTGGGCTGGCTGCCATCCCTATAATAAGAAAAAATTCAAGTTCAATAGATTTTGCTACAACTTGAAGAAATTCCTCTGACGAGCACTCAGTTACACTGACCTGCTGAATTGTTGGCCATGGTTCCACCCATAGGATACGGGGGTCCCTGAGGGTTGATCATGCCAGCCATACTATTAATCCCCTGTCCATAGGGAGGTCCAGTTCCCATCATGCCCCCTTGATTCATATTTGGGTAGCCTGGTGGCCTAAGGAAGATGATGAAAATTAAAGAAAAGAAAAAGTTAGAGACACACTGAACTTTACATTTGAGAATGAGCAAAAAAAATAGGGTCATTTAATTGTCTAATTAGGACAGAAAATGTTTTAAGTCTCTTAAGTGTAAGCCAGGCCATATCTAGTTATTCTTTCATTTGCCACTACAGGTTAAGGAAGGTCTGAACTCTGTATAGCAAACACTAGCTGGGGAACAATCCTTGAAGAATAAAGTCTTATGGTGTTTTATAAACACCACATTCCCATAAGAAACTTCTAAAGTTGCTATATTTCTACTTGCTAAAACACCACCAGGCTGGACTCCATAGTCTCTATTCCATTATTATCCTTTCCTCCCCAGACTCCCAAGCAGCTAGCCTATAGGCAGGCATAAAGCACCACACCTAGCTTAAGTTCTGTACACAGGATACTTCGTCATATGAATTATTACTCTAACATCCTTAAGAACCAGCACATTTGCGTGTATGTGTTTAAACTGCATGGTAAAAAGAAAACACAGTGCTTAGAAGAACTTTCAATAACATACATGTTATTGTGCACGCATATATCAGGTACAACCATGACCAGAACATTCTCTTCACTCCTAAGGTCTTACCTGTTTTGGATAGAGTTGGCAGCAACATGCATGGCAACAGCAGATTCTTGAGTTTTCCGGTTCATGCCCCCTGGCGGAGGACACATCCCCGACCCAACCTGAGGTGGCATGTTGGCCATATTAGGGCCATAAGGCCTGTTGCCCATAGACGCATGAGTCATTCTCCCTGGAGGGAGTGTGCCATAAGGTGGGATTCCAGGCTGCCCGTGCATTTGACCTCCAGCACCCATAGGGTTCATACTTCCAGCCATGCCTGCATTGGGGTAGTTGGCGTTGGGCAAGGCATTATAGTTAGGCTGCCTAGGATAGCCTCCTGGGAAGGGAGGGAAAGACAACACAAACCTTGGTTAAGTGAGTCCCAGAACTACAAAATTCCAAAAACTCCAAACCATTAGACTCCATCAATATTTGGGTCAGGAAATTGAACAAATCCATTATTAAAAGGATTTATTTTAAAAAAAAAAAAAAAAGCATGTCCAGATCAGCCTCTCTAGCTAGGCCCTCAATTTGGGGGTGAGGTTTGTTTGGGACTGAATCCAGGGCTCTGTTCATTACTGAGCCACAGAATGATGGCTGTGTTACTATCCAGGCCCTTCCTTCAGCGTTCAACGGAATTCTTTCCTTTCTATATATTCCTCTTGCTTCTAACCAAACATTTTTTCAGTTTGTGTTTGTGTGTGAGCACACTTGATCAATGCACACCCATTCATGGCACAGTGCCTTTACCTAATCAATGTTTGTGTTGGCCCATCAAAGGCCCTTTCACGGTAACAGAATGTAGTAAAGACTGTTGCCCCGCTCCACTCTAGGGCCTTGGCTGGGGATATGTAAGCAAGAATGCCCTACTCTTTTAACCCAGATATTAACGCATCACCGTTACCTCCTTCTAAATGGGTAGCACACTTACCCTGTGGGCCATACTGACTCCCCTGGGGACCATAGCTCCCCATGGAGTTCTGCTGGTAGGAGCCCATGCCCGAGTGCATCTGTCCTCCAGAAGGCTGACGTGGAGATAAGGCCGAGCCAGGCTGAGGGGAGGTGTATTGGGGCATCTGGGGGTTCCTCTGCATATAACCTATTTGTGGAATATATCCAAGTAATTATCTGATTAGTAAAATGGTGATAAACGGCTTCCCAACTCTGCCGGAACTTTTTGGGGCATGAAATCTGCTACTGTTGTTTGCCCGATCAGATGTCTTGAAAGTGATATGTCATTTACATAGGGTATATGTCTCAACTTTTTTTGTTGTTGTCTTTTTATGACAACAGTTCTGCTTGTCCTGGAACTTACTCAGTACACCAGGCTGGTCTTGAACTCAAGAGATCTACCTGCATCTGCCTTCCCCAGTGCTGGGATTAAGGCACGTGCCCCGACTACTCTGAATTAACTTTCATACTAAATAGAAAACTGATAAAGCACCGACCAAAACACCAAACCAACCCAACCAACCAAAAAAAATCCAAAACAACCCCCCCAAACCAAACAAAAAACAAAACCACACTAAAACAAACACAACTCCGAAAAACCAAAATGACTAAACAGAATCTGAACTGAGTAAAGGAGCTGATGACGAGTCTTCAGAAAATGCTCACTAAATTAATTACACACAAGAAAAGGTGCAAAATGCCAGTCAGCACTGGGCTCTGCAGAGTAACTGCTGGAGCATGAACACACAGACAAGCTCACGGAACCCAACAGTCTGTAGCTGGCCTTATCTAAGCTTTCTGCCACACAGACCTCCAAGAGTTACTCCACAGGCACTAGTGTGGACGCTTTAGTACCACACTCAATTCCCTCAGTTTGCAGCCCATGGGATGGACAGCTATGAATCTGGCCCAGCATGTCTGCAGCTGACAACATCACGTCACAACTGTGGTAGGCTGGGATGCTCCTGCTAGCCCTCTGTAAAAACCAAGGCTCTCACCTCGATCTTGGGCAATGCTTGACTGGTTCATGGAAGGGTGCATGATGCTGTCCGATTGGCCACTGGGTGGCCGAGGGGGCATCTGGTTGCCTGCTCCAGACAAAACAAACAAACAAACAAACAAACAAACAAAAACCATGACTCAGCCTGAGAATTCTAAGAGATGAATTTGGAGCTGGAAATGGCCAAACACTTCTTATGCCAAATACACAGAGGTATTCATCCAAGGGTTTCCCACATCCCTTCTACAAATGCTAAGGGAAAAAACTATGCAGACATGAATCAAAGCTCCCTTTTATCACAAAACCAGCCAACTTGCCCTCTTCCTCAAACCCAGTATTGAGGGTACCTGGCACTGCAGCAGGCGAGAGTGGTCCTGAGCGAGACTGAGCGACACTGGCAGGAGAGCCAACAGGGGATGGGGATGGGCCTCGGATACCAGGCAGGTGAGGGGAGGTGTGAGGAGAGAAGGGAGACTGAGCTGGATTGCTCTGCTCTCCTTGGCTGCTGGAAATCCCTGATGTGCTCACGCCAGGACTCAGAGCTCCTTCTGTCCCCATGGGGAGATCATCTATTGAACCAGAGAGATCCTGAAACATATATGTAAGGACATAAATTAGTAAAAGCAAGCAGAATAAGCAGACACAGGATTGGTCACAACACAGCAAACTTCATGAAGGACGACACTCAAGACACTTGTGAATTCTTGGACTTACCAATACTGCTGAGCAAGGTGGTACACATTTGCAAACTAGCACTTAAGAGACCAGACAGTAAGATTTTGAGTTTAAGGCCAGGCTGGACTACACAATAAGAACATGTCACAAGACAGACAGACAGACAGACAGACAGACACACACACACACACACACGGAGTCAGGCTGTGTGAACACCCAAATATTTGGGAGATAGAATCAACTCAAGTTTATTCTTTATAGTCAATTCAAGTTATTATTGAGTCTATGTAAGTGATTTCCAAGACCTGATCTCAAAAACCAAACAAAAATCCCAAAAACCAGTCAGCTACCTTCCACCTAGGCAACCAAATAAATTTGAAACCTATCTAAAATCTGCTACTGTTATCAAAAATAGTCACAAACCTTAAAAATGTGCTCTCATAGAAAGAGGTAGCTGGTCTACAAACAGCAGGTCTATCCCAACAAGATCTCCTAACGGCTGGTATTTTACCTCATCTCTAACAAGGAGACTCACCTATTTTAGTGACACTTCTGTGCGGCTTCACAGAGAAAACTACGGAGTATGGCTAGGACTCGACCTCTTCCTCACACCTCTCACGTGTGTGTGTGTGTGTGTGTGTGTGTGTGTGTGTGTGTGTGTTTTAAAAATATTTAATTTTTTTATGTACATTGGTGTTTTTTTCCTGCATGTATGTCTGTCAAGTTCCTGAACTGGAGTTGCAGACATGTGAGTTGCCATGTGGGTGCTGGGAATTGAACCAGGGTCCTCTGGAAAAGCAGGTAGTGGTGTTAACCTTTGCAAAACATCTGCAGCCTGTCTCTCACATCACTGTAACCTGTTTACTAAGGACTCTTTCAAAGCAAACCTTTGTATTATATCGCCAAGGAGGTAAAACAGGAATATGGAACGTGGGAAAGAGTATCTCTTAAATGTCAAGGTCTGGCAATAAATTTTTAACTCCTGATCTGGAAGAGGGATGGACAGAAGTTTGCCAAATGAACAAACACAATGTTCTGTTCAAGTACCAGTGGGTCCCTTATAAAATACATACAACATAGCCCTTGCTGCTCTGAAATCTGCCAGCTTCTGAGATGACTGATTTGCTCACTGAAAGAAGAAATTAGTATATCTTACAAGAATCAAATGTCCATTTGTTTTGGTCCTTGCACGCACGCACGCACGCACGCGTACTTGTTTATTGATTGATCTGAGGTCTTATATAGCTCAGGTTGACCTTGTACTCACTATATAGCCAATGCTATCCTTGACTTTCACCTCCCAAGTTGCATGGCCACAGTCAGCTTTTGAGACCTATTCCTGTCTGTATCCTCTTGTGCTTGTGTTTGAGATGAGGTGTGCACTTGCATATGTGGAACTAGTGGCCAATCTCAGACGCGGTTTCTCAGCTGTCATATACCTTTTTTTTGAAGACATATCTTCAAATGGAACTAGAATTGGCTATGAGGGTTAGCTAAGATGGCTACCCAGCACGCCTGAGGCATCATCTGTTTGCTCTGCCTCCCTGGCACTAGGATTACAGAAGTGTGCACCATTACCATGCCTCCCTTTTTACATGGGTTCTAGAGATCAAGCTTAGGTCCATACTTTTCCAACTGAGCAATCGATCTCTCTCTAGCTCCAAAAGCCCAAAATCTGGTTCTGTTCAAATTGCTTTGAAAACCTAAGTGTTCTTTTTGGACAGTTTGTATTTACAAAGGTAAAATAGTGTCTTAGAAACTCCATCGGAGCGACTGCCCGAGATTTTCTTGAGTACCTTTAGCTGCCTCCCCTTTGGTCCACACACCCAGGAGACCCGCCACTACAGTCAGGAACTGGATTCAGCTGTGCTTGTGTTAAGGAGCAGAGCTCACCACAGATCTGAGGTAACTGCTCAGTCTTGGCTGAGGGATCCCAGAAGCAGCCCTTGGGGCTGAAGTCTCAGGATCTATGGATGGCAAAGAGGGACTTCCTTCATAAAGGTACTTTGAAGAGAGTTGTCAGTTTTAATAAAATGTCTGAAGTTCCTTGAAGAAAAAATGCTAAATAAGCTACTGTCAACAACGGCCCCGTGCCAGTTAGGATGCCTGGGCACAGAAATGTGCCAAGCAGAGCGGGCAGCATTAATTTCATCTTTCTCTTGATTGGTCTGAAACCAACTTAACAAGCTGTTGTATTTTTGTCAGGTGGGAACTGGTCCACATCGATTGAAGTGGTTTTAAGAAGCAGACCATTTAAGAATGGGAAAGGGCAAAGGTACTAACAAGAGCTACTACTGAGTAGCTCTCATGTGCAAGGCATATTGAGTTTCACTGTCCCTCTCCCTCCTCCCCCAGCCTCACAATCTATACACTTATCGAAGGCTGCCCTTCCTCTCATCAGTTTACTGAGGCTCAATCTACATGCACAAACCTATCCACGGTCTCATGCAGTTCAGGTTGGATTCAAACTAATTATTTCTGACCCTCCTGCCCCTATCTTCCAAGTGCTAGGATTACAGATTAAGTTCCACCATACCTGGCTCAGTCGGTGGATTCTCATTCTCATTCTCATTCTCTCTCTCTCTCTCTCTCCCTCCCTCCCTCCCTCCCCCCACCCCCTAAGACAAGGTTTCTTTGCATAGCCTTGGCTACTGTGGAACCCACCCTGTAGACCAGGCTGGGATTTTCTCTGTTGTATTTTTTTTTTTTTACA
The DNA here is from genome assembly GCA_030674055.1 of Rhabdomys pumilio. Taxonomy (NCBI): domain Eukaryota; kingdom Metazoa; phylum Chordata; class Mammalia; order Rodentia; family Muridae; genus Rhabdomys; species Rhabdomys pumilio. Next base: position 18,981,809 of record JANHMN010000004.1, on the reverse strand, counting down.
ACTCTTGGCTGTATACACTCCTACCACTATATTCTGAAGATGCAGAAACTGAAGCCTAAGGGAACGTGAGTGTTATGCCCAAGTCACCTGGTGCCTAGGTGGTTTGAATCCGAGGCAGAAGCTTGTTTGCTCATCTTCTCCATTGTTTTATAAAACAGTAGAGCTGAGGAAGAAACACGCCATACTACACGTCACTAAAGCTCAGCTGTAGGTGATTTTTTAAGTGTGATTTTGAACAATCTGGCAAACAAGCTTGGCTCAGGTTTTTAATGAGAGAACTGGACAAATATGAGTTTGTAACACTGTGTGTGGGGAATGCTCACAAAACCCACTAGCACAATACAGCTAGTGCCAAAATACCAGCTACAATGTTCTAGAATAACAAGTCTATGCTGGGTGGTGGGAGGGCATAACACTCACACTTCCTTAGGCATCAGTTTCTGTGTCTTCAGAATATAGTGGTAGGAGTGTATACAGCCAAGAGTTGTAAGAAAAAAATACAATACAGAAAATCTAAAAAACAAAAAAAGAAAAAAAAAAACAAAAAACAAACAAACAAACAAACAAAAAAAACACTGAGCCAGGTGCAGTGGCACTTGTCTGTAATCGTACCTTTAATCCTAGCACTTGAGAGGCAGAGACAGATGGATCTGAGTTCAAGGCCATCCTGGTCTACACAGGGAAAATTTGTCTCAAGAAGAGAGTGTGAGCCGTGGTGGTGCCTGCCTTTAGTCCCAGCACTTGGGAGGCAGAGGCAGGCGGATTTCTGAGTTCGAGGCTAGCCTGGTCTACAGAGTGAGTTCCAGGACAGCTAGGGATACACAGAGAAAAACTGTCTTGAAAAATAAAAATAAAATAAAAAAATAAAAAAGAAAGAAAGAAAAGAAAAAGAGAGTGTGCCATTGAGCACACCAAGTGTCAGCTGGGAGATGATTCAGTGGGTAAGAGAAGGACTCCAGTTTGGATCCCTAGTACTCCTGTCAAAGCTGGGAATGACCTCAAGTACCTGCAGCCCTGTGCTGGGGAACAAAGCCAAGATTGCTGGGGCTTGCTGGCCGGCCAGCCTAGCTGGAAATGTCAGGCTCAACGTTCAATGAGATACTCTCAATAGCATAAGCAGAAAGTGATAGAGCAGGACATTCAATGTCTCCTCTGGTTTCCATAGTTACATATAAGAACACACAACTTCCATCACACTGCACCCACGACACACACACACAGAGAAACAGAGAGAAACAGAGAATTAGAACATACAATATCACGCAGCAGGAAACATAAGACATATTAATCACATGGGCAATGTTTTTATTGGATATAAGAATTTAAGTGTCCAAAAGTTGCCTCCTAAACCAGGGGGACAAGTACTATCCCAAACTTCATGACCTTTTATTGCTTGGGATGACATACCTTGGCTTTCTACTCCACAATAATTCAGTTTTTCAGGTCTCCTGTTTGTTTCACACAAATCTGACATGTGGTTGTTGAGTCAGACCTTCAGTGTGTCTAACAAGCCAGTTTCTAGAGCACATTTACAAAGACAAGAGTTTCCACCAACCTAAGCCTCATGTGCCTTTAGCATTTTAGAGCCCCATGTTCTCAAAAGTCTCCCTTGCTGGCGGTGGTGGCGCACGCCTTTAATCCCAGCACTTGGGAGGCAGAGGCAGGCGGATTTCTGAGTTCGAGGCCAGCCTGGTCTACACAGAGAAACCCTGTCTCGAAAAAAACAAAACAAACAAACAAAAAAAACTCTCCTAAAGGACCATCTAGTAAGTTATCTCTTGGGAGAGGAGGGGTTGTCTGGAAGTGTAGCAATGTCTCTCTAGTTGGATAGCTTTTTCCCTGGGTTTGTTCTTCTCCAAGTACAATCCTGTGGGGAGTTGGGAGGTGGAGCAGCCACTCAGTGCCCTTGCCAGTTCCAAGGAAGCAGCGGGGCCAGAAGAATCTCCTCACGTGTTTCCAACGTGTTTCATGAATTTTATTGCTCATCTACCATGCAGATCAAAAGCACTGGAGCAGATCCAACTATTTCACACAGAATCTCACACTCCAGGCTGGCTACAGCTCTGAAAGCCTTCATTTCTTTCCTTGAAATACTGCCCAGTGTTATTTTGGGATGTGACCTGATAGAGGAAGCCCACAGGGACTCCATGACGATAACTGTTCCAGCTGTGATTGGTTGCCCAGCCCTAGAGTGTGCCAGCATGGGTTTGTCAGGCTCTGCTGACAAACAGAATTCAGCAGCTGACACCTTCTCTTCACACAACACAATTGTGCCTGAAATCACAGTCCATACCTCATGGTGGATGTTGGGGGCTGTGTTCTCCAAGAAAAGTTCATAAGATGTACCATGAGCCTGTTGCCGGTTAGATACCAGTACAGGGTTAAAGAGTAGGAAGAGAAATGGCCTACCCACAAAACTATACAAGAAGGAGACCACAGCAAACAAAATTTATGAAGTTTTTGCATCTACTTAGCCATGAAGAGTTTTTGCCTGGTTTTCCATTGTTACTCGTAGGTAAAATACGAGTCAATAGAACAAGCTAAGGGCTGAGGCCAACTGCTCACTTTCGGGTGCTTGGAGGCCTTGGGTTTGAAAAAGATGGAGAGTCAGGTAAATCCTACGTTGCAGGGCAGGGGATGGAATGGGGTGGGGTGGGGAAGGGAGAGACGACGACAAATTATATTACAGCCTCACAAACACTGTGAATGATTCATAGATTAGAAACGTCTAAATGCTTAAATGTGTCTACACTGACAATATATACCAAGGGTAGTTCCACAGATCCAGACATGAACTGCTCAAATGTTTAGAGTACCCGAGTCAAGCCTCAAAACCATAAGAGAGACATGGAAAACCCTGGCAGGACAGAAGGATGGGCAACAGATCCAACAGACTCAGGGAAACGAAGCAGAACAGTGAATTACTTGAAACAAATCTGGGAGATTGAGGCATGGTGACACATGTGTGTAATTCTATCACTCCAGGCAGAAGGAGGATTGGGAGTTCAAGGCCAATCAAAACTACAAAGTGACACCCTGTCTCAAAAAAGTGTTTTGTTGGCTCCAAGTTTTTCAAAAAGCAAAAACAAACACTTTCTTAAGCACATAAGAGCAGCAGGGCTTACTACTACCAAACACTCGTAGAGACACAGGTGAGCTGGTACTGGACACAATGCTAGTGAGTGAGTCAGCACAGAACAGGTGCCTCCTAACCCTCAGCCTAGAATCTGCTGGGGATTCACACCAACTTTGTTCTAATCCCATTATCAATCAAAAGGATATGGCGTAAGATGCAGAAATCAAGCTATCCCGATCTTCTAGGACAAGTCTCATCTCAGGTGGCTCTAGGTCTTCATACTTACTCCTGCTCAGGTCTGCAGACCCTTTCAAACTCTAGGACAAGTGGGGCTTGTTTAGGGATCCCCTTCCCCAGGCCAGAAGCCGGGAAGGCTGCTTACTGAAGGAGGAAAGTCGCCGAATTAGCTCTAACATCCACATTCCCAAACCAGGTCACAGAAGTGCCAACAATAGGACAACAGGCTCCTCTGAACACACATCAAGTCAGCTGACTCACGCCACCCAACTGTAGTGCAAGGATGGAGGCCTGTACGTGTGTGACAGATGCAAGAATCCTAGTTTAAAATGATGTTTTTGCCTTAGGAACTTCAAAGCTGATGCAGCAGTGTGTACTTGCAGCCCTGGCTGCTTGAAAGGCTAAAGAAGGAATATTCAAGTCCAAGGCCAGGCTTGGCAATATAAAGAAACCTCTACTTCAAAGACAAACCAAAGACAAATCGCAGTTCTAGCTTCATTAGATCTGCCATCCATTCTGTTAGAGCATCTCTTTTACTTTTTCTTTCTCTCTTGAAATACAGATTCATTGTACAAGCTGGCCTGGAATTCATATAGCTCAGGTAAGCCAACAGTCCTCCTGCATCAGCGTAAGTACTGTACTTAAAAGTATATGTATACTGCCACACTTGGCTTTGATCTACTTTAAAATGAAGACCATAGACAACTTCCTGGACCATCCTCTTCACTATTAGGTGAGGCCTTTTATTCTTGACTGCACAGTATTGAATCCATCTCTACCCCATGAGCCTGAGGAACTAAGCAGGATTAGCCTATTAGTGACCATAAAAAAGCCAGTCACATACAAGACAAGCTGATTGGTAAATGCTGTCTGATGAACAGGCCCAAAAGCATCTCCTTTGGATTCAATCTCTAATGGCCATGTCACCGCTATCCCCACTCTATCTTTTATATCTGGGACTTTGGACAAGTCTGCCCCCTAGAGCACCAACTGTCCCATCTGAAAGGACAAAAGCTGTAGTTAGGGCTGCTGCAGAGTGAGGGAGAAACAATGAGAGAAGACAGCTGGAGGGAGGGGGAGGTCACTGACCCAACTTCATTCTAAATGTAAAAAAAAAAAAAAAAAATTTAATTAAAAATAAAAATAAAATCCAGCCGTTCTAATTCAATTCACCTAGGCAAAATCTGTTAGTGGGTCTGAGTCAGAGTGGAGGCTGAGGGCTGCTGAGGTGCAGAGGGAGGGAAGAGAGACTGCTGCTCTGCTTACATTCCTCAGGCTTGGCTACTGCAGCTGCCATTGATTTCACAGGGGTCGATATCTTGCTCCCACAAATCTTCTCAGTTGGAGGTTTAATCACATCGAATGTTTGCTCCACATCTCTACATGTTCCCCACCCCCACTAAACACATGAGCTGGCAAATGAGAGGATATTCTCCATGGCTCTCCTTATCCTACAAAAACTCCACAAACCTTCTCAAAGGAGGTAAATGCAAAAATGAAGGCGTGAAAGCCATGAGGCAATCTCATAGGCCGCAGGAAGACGAAGTCTCAGGATGCTTTTAACTCACTGCCAGGCATCCCTATATGAACCAACTTAAAAATTGGGAGCTCTGAAAGAACACTCACAGGTCAGTAATTTGTTGAAATTTTAGTCTTCAGTCTGTTATCGTCCTAATGTTACTTGGCCACCTTCACCATCCCATACACACGGATCTGGTCTCTCTCAAAGGTTTCTCATATGGAGCAGAGAGAAATGTCTTATCCAATTAATAACTACCTTGTGGTCAAAGAAATCTACAGTATTTTTTAAGTCATTAGTTAATCACCAGCTAACAGACTTAAATCTGACTGGGGGGCAGGGTAGGTGGGTGGGGAAGGTCTGGGTCAGACCTGGGCCTGGGCTGGAGCAGTGCATATTTAAGGAATAGGGCCATTATAACCCCAGCAAGAAACAAGAACGTTACAAAGCTAGAAAAGGCAAGGGAACTAGCAACTGCTATCTTGCAAAAGTCAAGCCTTGACTATTAGGAGGGCCAACCACACAAAGCCTGTTCCATCAAGACCACCAGCTGTGACCCCACAACTTAAGCAAGGAAGGCAAGAAAAAGGAGAGAAGTAAGGAGGGTTCTGGGAATGAGGAATGTAACAGGGAAGAGGGTGCTGACTTAAGCGTCCACATCATCTGGCTCTCCCTCAGAACCACAGCAACCAGAAAGCAAGTGAGGTCCGCTGGGGAAGGCGAAGCTGGAGGTGCACTGAACATGAACTAACTAGGGGACTAATGGCCTCCAGTTTTGTAAAGTTCTAAATTATGTCAGCCAGAGATCGTCACTACCACAGTCTAGATAAACGTAGAAATCAATACGGAAGTAGATAGAACAAGTAGACCTGGTAACTGGGAAGAGACAAGATTCTGGAGGAAGAAAAGGCAGCCACCAACCTCAGTATCTTTAAACCAGGACAGCAATGCAGGGAAGCCTCTGTCAAGTTCTAGAAGACGATGTGGAGAAATCCAAACATTCTTATTACATCCTCTCAACATGCTTCCTGTCATCTGAAACCTGGTTTTTCTTCTGTTCCCAAAATGTTGGCAAATTACCTTAACTCATATCTCAGTAGACAATACTGAGAATTTCTTCTACATCAAGGCTGGCCTTAAGTGACAACTGTTGACTCTCAAGCTCAAGCCTTCAATCTCTAGGTTCCACTTGTAAAGGCATGGCTTCTCAGCTTCCTATTGTAAGTGTTAAACGGGGAAGGAGACTCCCAGCTTTGCAGGTGATCATGGTAATCAAAGATTATGTCACAATACTTGTCAGTTCCATGCTGGTGCATGGGGGTGGGGTGGGGGTGGGGAGAGCAGGGTTAGCACACACAGGAGTCCATGGATCAAGTACGCAAGCACTGGCTCCCCTCAAATGGCACCATATACAGCCTCCAGGCAGAGCATCAAGTGTTTTACTAGATAAGGGAAGACAAATCCACACAAGGGGTCAGTCTTTCCCTCTGGACTAAGTTTGACAGATTCCCAACTTAACTAAAGGGAGTCCTAGTGGTTTGTCTACAAAGAAAATATTTCTAGGTAGACTTGGCTCATTTCAAAGGCCCGAACACCCCACCCCCACTCCTAACAAAAATAACTTGGTGATTATGTATTTTGGGGTTGGTGTTCTGGGTTTAGCTGGTATCTTCTACAGCACATTATAAAAGCATGGAAAGAGAGGGAAAAGGAAGAAAGAAATGAGTGAATGTAAGCCAACACAAGGCAACAGAATCACCCATACACTGACTGGGGATCTCATGAGATTCCAGGATAAATGCCATGATCCTCATCCCTCATCCTCCACTTCCTTCTGGATCTCCTTTCTCCCCCATGCCTGCCCCTCCATGTGTGCGTGCGTGCGTGCGTGCGTGCGTGCGTGCGGTGGGAAATGGGAGGGGATAGCTGTGTTAGCATAGTTAATACTCTGTCTCCATTCTACTCTCCCCACCTCCAAGTCTGTATGTTAAAAAGCTAAAAACTGTATCTTCAAGAAATCACTGTAGCAGGGCGGTGGTGCACGTGTGTGTGTGTGTGTGTGTGTGTGTGTGTGTGTGTGTGTGTCACACACACACACATAAAGCCAAACAGTGGTGGCGCACGCCTTTAATCCCAGCACTTGGGAGGCAGAGGCAGGCGGATTTCTGAGTTCGAGGCCAGCCTGGTCTACAGAGTGAGTTCCAGGACAGTCAGGGCTACACAGAGAAACCCTGTCTCGAAAAACCAAAATAAATAAATAAATAAATAAATAAATAAATAAGAAAAAAAAGAAAAAAAAAAAAAAAAAAAGAAATCACCGTAGATAAGCTCCACATATAGTTCAGGTTACTAGAGCATATTTCTGTTTCCTCTGCTTGTTTCTGCAGGAGCATTTTGGTTCCAGGCTCTGCTTAACCAGTTCTGGTGCTAGCAAGTGCTGCTTTATGTTGTAATTGTTCTGTTGTTTTTGGGACAGGGTTTCTCTGTCCTGTAGCCCTGGCTGTCCTGGAACTCACTCTGAAGAATAGGCTAACCTCGAATTGGAGATTTGCCCACCTCTGCCTCCCAAATGCTGGCATTAAAGGTCACTATGGCTGGCTGGGACTGCTGCTTTTTGATTCTACCCTAACGATTCTTGGGTCACAGATCTGGAGGGAGACAGGACCTCAGGGCCAGTCTGATAGTGCTTCCGGGTCAAACTGACTGTTTCTATCTTAAGTGTACACCGGGATCGCATCCTTCAATCTTCTCTAATGAACTCAAAGCCATCGTTTCTCTATGACCATACTCCAGGCACAGGGCTCATCCCTAAACAGTCTGCTTCAGTACTGTAAGGTCAGTCAGCAGGGTAGCTACGTAGGAAATAAAAGAGCATACACTCTTCAACAAGTTCTTTTCTTAGGAGGGGGAGGGGAGCCCTTTAAATGTGTCTACAATTGCTTCCTTCATTTCTTCCCTGCAAATTCTCTCCCATTCTAAGCTGGAGTGTATGTGTAGTGTATGGGGAGGGTGCAGAAGACGTGAACTAGCGTGGTGGTACAAGTCCCTACACTATTAGCAGGTCCAGGCAAAGGCAAGTGGATGGATCTATTTGAATTTTAGAACAACCTTTCTACATAGGGAGTTCCACGTCAGACAAGGCTACACAGACAGACAATGTCTCAGAAACCAACCCCCCCCCCCACACACAAAGACTTGAACTGTTCACGTACGCAGGAATGTTTTCCATCCCTATGTTCTCTACAGGCTGTTCAGAAGACAGCATGCTATACCTACCTACCCTTCATTTTAGACTCTGTACTTTTAGGGAGACTTGCACTAGAAGGACACTGCTGTCTTCTACAGTGGTAGGAAACATGTTTGTAAGCACCAGCTGCAAAAGAACAAGCAACAGCAGTCCTAACAACTAGTATATCTAATGAGTAAGAGAAAGATGGCTCTATTTATTTTCTTACAAGTTTCTGGTCTATAGTTTCCTCTAGCAGGCTGGGGACGAACTGAAAAACAAGTCCCAGTCATATGGTGAGCTTCACTGGAGAAAGGGGGCACATCCCATCAGTCTGCTTAGGTATGACCAACTCAGGAGCCATCATATTAAAGTTCAGCGGTTTCTCAGGCTGAGGTTATTCTAAAGAAAACAAGAGGGTCCAGAAAGAAGAATCTGTGTGAGACACACAAGCAGGAAGTGTAGCTGAGCCACCAGAGACTAGAATAGAAACAGGAAATGGGCCCAGGGACAAGCATGCAGTTCTGTGCAGCACAGGCTCCGGAAGGCACCAGCAGTACCGGAGCTAGAGCAGTGTGACTGAAACGGAGCAGTGCACTGGCTGGCTCTGCCAGAGAGCAAGTGCTCTGGAAAGGGATGGCTACAGGGACATGGGATACCCTGCTCAGAGGAATCTCAGCAGACATGCAGAATGATTGGGGGGGGGGGGGGGGGAGAGATTCCTTTTCAAGGACACGGAGAGAGAACACTCTGGTTCAATTCTAGGTGTGGCCACATTTAGGTCACCCCTTTGTTTACCAAAAATGCTACCAGTATTTGTCACCCTTAGAAAATAAACAAGCAAATCCCAGACAAGGACTGATAGCTCTTTTACTATGAAAAGAACAAAAGGAAATACAAACCGCATCATCAACATCCTTCAAATCTCCCCCAAATCTTAAGAATTCACGGGATTTGTTGCTCCTCCCAAAAGACAGCAAAAAGTTGGCCTAAGTTCAATGTAGGAACCATTTCATAAACGATTACTGAATACATATGTAAATTCAGCAGACAACAGAGGTCACAGGAGTTGAAGTACTCAAGCAGTCACACAACCGTAGTGTTATACCAACACCAAAAATGAGAATGAAGTCCCTAACAAGACATTTCAGCTTAGGTTTGAAGCCACAGTAGAAACCTGCTTGGTCATTAAAAACAAAGCTGAACACACAGCCACATTCCTACAAACTGAGCATTTAGGAGGCAGGTGGGTATTCCAGGATAGCCTGGGCTACACAGAGTTCCAGACCACTGTCAGTTACAAAGCAACAGAAATAGACAGACACAGAGAAATGAATGTATCTCAAGCAAAAGAAACATAGCAGGGGAAAACACCCAGGAATTGAGGGAGAGACTGCAGAGGAATGCTAGGAGCTGTAGCCCGGAGGAGCCAAGGGTCTCAAAGGCTCACAAAACAAGTGATGTAATCTCACACTCAGAGACTATTTAAACTTTACTGTGCATGGTCAGTAATTTGTATTACGCTTTAAAGCTCCCAGCCTGGTATTTCCTTATTTTCTTTGAAAATTCCTAAGTCTGGGCTTCTAAATTATTAGACACATGAATAACTTAAGGTATCTTAAGAGTTAGACCAGCCAGGTAGGCATGGTGGTATACACCTTTAATTCAAGGACTCTAGAGGCAGAGACAGGCAAGAGACTACTCAATCACTTTTAGTTTCAGGTCACAAAGATCCTGACTAAAAACAAAACAAAACAAAAAATAGTCCTAAAGGATCCATCTATGACATAACTTCTCTTCCTAAGGCAGAAAGGTTGTAAGCACAGAGAGAGGAACAGGGAATTTGCTTGAGAGGTATCTCACTAACATGGCTGCCTAAATAAGAGCAGACAAGGATAACACCAATAGGCATGCTAACATAAAAGGGGGAACCCTAAGACAAAGAACTACTGACAACTAAGGAACAAGAAGAAAAATAATCTTCTCCATTGAAGAACACAGCAATCATCGTTCCTATGCCAAATCTCACTCCTGATAGCATACATACGGGGCTGGAGAGATGGCTCAGCAGTTAAGAGCAGTGGCTGCTCTTCCAGAGGTTTTAAGTTCTCAGCAGCCAATGGCAGCCCACCACCATCTACAATGGGATTTGATGCCCCCTTTTGGCATGCATGTAGGCATACATGTAAACAGAGCACTCATACATAAAATACACAAAAATGGAAATTAAACAAATGTCTAGAAAACATACAGAGGAAGGTGATAGTATCCACCACACATCTTCAATCCCGGCACTCTGGGAAGCAGAGGCAGAAAGATCTCCAGTTCTCTGCCTGCCAGAGCTACAAAGTGAGTTCCAGGTCTACACAGAGAAACCCAGTCTCAAGCAAAACAAACAAAAACACACAAGCAATATTACACAGACCGAGTAGGCTGAATTTATTTAGAAACCTATCTATCTATCTATCTATCTATCTATCTATCTATCTATCTATCTATCTATCTATCATCTATCTATCCAAGGTTTCAAACCTCAGCTCAAACTGGCTGAGGTGACTACTACTACTAAACACATCAAAGTGGATCTGGCAGCCAGGTTCTCCCTACCTGCTACAAGGCTCTCCTGGATGGCGTACCCAGTCCTGTACCTTTAATTCTCCAGGCCAAGGGGCTGGGCTGCTCCTCAGTGTATAATCCAATGATTCTGGTTACCAGCTCTTCAGTAACTCTGGGCCTCCTGGCTGCTGCATCTCGCTCCCTGGTCTTCCCTCTCCCCAGTTCATGATCATATCCACCCTGGGCTCTCTGAGGTCCCTGCCTCTGGCTATGCTCTCTCACATATCGATAATAAACTTTCTCCTTCACCATACTAAGACCAGTCATATTCCTTTTCCTTTTTCTTCAATACAGATACAACAGATCAAAGGAGGATGATACATGGGAAGGCAAATGATGTAATTATAGTATCATCTCAAAAAAGGAAAATGAAAAACAAAACAAAACAAACGCACCAACAGATCAGGGATGGGGCAGCTGAAACTGCCTGCATCCTCAGGCAATTTCCACTCCACAGGATGATACTTTGAGTAGTAAGGATATGATTTGATTTAGCATTAATCAGGATGCTTTGTTCCAGACCAAAAGTTGTGTGTAAGACAGAGAGGGCTTGCTCCTATCCAATAGGCAGAAGCTAAGGACCCAAACACTAGCCCTGGCCTATTCTCTGCTACTCTTGCGATGGCTCCTCCCCCAAGCAATTCCTACAGCTTACCCTGGGGGACCACTCTCTCCAGTTGCCCTTTCATATCTCCTCACCTGTAGCTCACACGATCTGGGAAAAATAAAAGGGAGGCCAGAAAGATAGCTCAGCCTGAGAGGCCTGAATTAGATCTCTAGAGTTCACTTAGTGGAAACCCCCAAAATTATTCTGACCTCCACAAAGCAATGTGGTATTGAGAATGCACAGGCATATACATAATAAACAAATGTAATTTTCAAAAAAGTCAGAGAAATCCCTTTATTGTCCGTCCCTGAGGACAAGCCTACTAATGTTTTCAAGCAGAGGATGACAGGGTATGATGTGGAAGCTTACCCTGTAATACCAACACTGAAGTAGAGGAAAGAAGGCCTGAGGATTGAGATTAGACTAGAAGGGGCTCAAAATTAAAAACATTGGTTGTTCTTTTGGAGGACATGGGTTCAACTTCCAGCCCCTTCCTACATATTACCTCACAGCCACCTGTGACCCCAATCCAAAGGGGACCCATGCACATTCTACTGGCTTCTGCAGGTAGCCGAGATACACAACACCATGTGGCACACAGATATACGTGCAAAAATACCATACAATAACAACCCATAAACATTCAAAAAGAGATGGTTCAGTGGTTAACAGTACTTGCTGTTCTTTTAGAGGACTGAGGTTCAATTCCCAGCACTCACATGGTGGCTCACAAGTGTCTGTAACTCCAGATCCAGGAAATCCGACATACTTACTTACACAGACACACATGCAAACCACAAATATGTGTGGAATAAAAATAAACAAATTATTAAAAAAAAAAAAAAATCAAGCCGGGCAGTGGTGGCACATGCCTTTAATCCCAGCACTTGGGAGGCAGAGGCCAGCCTGGTGTACAGAGTGAGTTCTAGGACAGCCAGGGCTACACAGAGAAACCCTGTCTCGAAAAAAAATCAAAACCACTGAAACATAGAGGATCTCTTCTTGACAAAACAAATGATCTCATCTCTGACATTATTATATGGTGGCAAGATAAAGGAAATGTATTATTCGAAATATGAGAGCTAGATTCAAATTTTGACTCTGAATTTTGTATTTTTCATATATAATACAGAAATGGGTAGATTTTGGGTACATTTTAGTATACTGTAGCTGTTTGCAGGTGGCTAGAGTTACTTCCCAGACACAATAAGTGATATCTAAAGATGGTTAAAAATCCAAGAGAAAAAAGAACCAGGAATAGTGGTACACGCCTTCAATTTCAGCCCTTTGGAGGCAAAGGCAGGCTGATCTGTGAGCTCCAGGGCACCCTGGTCTACAAAGCAAGTCCAGGGCAGTCGGGGCTAATAAACAGAGGAAACCTGTTTCAAAAAACCAAAACAAAACAAAAAAGGAATAAATACTAAAAATACAATGCCTCTGCCCACCTTCCTCTGGCTGGCATTAATAACACTCACGCCTACCAAGTGGGGACACAGGGCTCAGATCTTCAGCAGCGGCCTCTTAGAACAAGTGCTCAGACAGAGGCGAACGACCTCCATAAACTAAGCCAGGAGGCGCCAGCTTTCTTCTGCCTCCAACTCCAGCATCACCACACTTTCCTCTTCTCTCTTACATGTGTGAGGCAGGGGACTTCACTGCATGTGTAGTACACACAGTCGTGCAGTGCCCAGGAGGCAGAAGCAGGATGATCAGTCGGTTTCAAGCCAGCCAGGGCTGTGTGAGATGGAGGAAGATGGAGAGGACAGAGGAGAGACAAGGCTGTTCTTTACCATTCAACCCTTTGTTCATTTCCACTGCCTATGTATAAAGGATCCCAATAAAAAACGCTTCATGACAACCCACCTGTCTGTTTTCCTTGATATAAGCTTGATACAGACTATTTTCTCTTCTCCTTTGGCTCCAGAAATACCCAATTCTGGGCCTATGCCGATCTCTCCATCTCTGTTGGCTGCCTCCACCTGTGACTACAGGCATTGTTCAGGGCTCCATCTGGCTCTGTTCTCTATACTCTAATCATAGCCTCTAAGGTCTACTTCATTTCATGGTTTAACTATTAACTATCATGCAAGACAGCTCTCCAGCACTACCCAGAGTTAACTCTTATCTGAGCTTCAGTCTCTCATCTCTGACTAGTCATTAGGCATGTCTCTGGATACCTTACTAAAGCTAGTTATTCTACAACATAAAAATGTCACTTAGCCGGGCAGTGGTGGCACACACCTTTAATCCCAGCACTTGGAAGGCAGAGACAGGCGGATTTCTGAGTTCGAGGCCAGCCTGGTCTACAGAGTGAGTTCAGGACAGCCAGGGCTACACTGAGAAACCCTGTCATGAAAAACCAAAGACACTTAACCTGGACTGAACAAACAGTGAGTTGCCCCGGTTAGACTCTGGTGATGAGATCCTTTCCTGACTCTTAAAAAGATCGTATCAGGCAATCAATGTCTTTACATTTTACACCAAGTATGGTGTATTTATTTTCAAACTTAAAGATTCTTTCCTGAACAAGACTATGCAATTGGATAGATCCTTATACCTCTTACCAGAATTAAATTTAACCGTTTAACTTATACTCACTTGTTCTCAGACCTGAGCCTTTCAAGCCATAATGTACACTAATGGTGATCTTTTTAAAAAGCAAGAAGACAACAGCAACAATTTAAAACAAATCCAAGCTCAAAGCCTGTGGTCTGATCCTCATGCTCTGCAGGATACCTCACCCTAGGAAGCCTGTCAAAGCCTAAATGTCAGCGCAGTCTGCTCACAGCCAGGGTGACCTCTGGTCCTGTTAGACTTTCCTTTTCAACCTCTCAAATATATCCACCTCCAGTGCACACTCTGCTTCCAGAGCTCACTGTAGAGATCCTCTCCTTCTGAGTCCTAGGGGTGTTATTATCTATCTCTTTACCACTCTCTCTCTCCATCCATCGTATGTTTTTGAGACAGGGTTTCTCTGTGTAACAGCCCTAGCTGTACTGGAACTTACTATGTAGACCAGGCTTGGCCTTGAACTCACAGAGATCTGACTGCCTCTGCCTACCAAGTACTGGGAATAAAGGTGTATACCACATGGCCACCTGGCTTTTTTAGATAGGGTTTCAATGAGTTATTTGAGCACTTCTTGAACCTAGAATCCCCTGGCCTTGGCCTCTCAAATAGATGAGATTACATACAGCCCATGCCACCCAGGCTAATCTATGCAGGCATGAATGAATCACTGATTTCAGCAAACACTGACAGGGCTCATCGAGTAGTCCAGGCACCTATTCTTCTGTTTTAATAAAACACACAAAATTTTCATTAAGAGAGCCAGACCAGACTCATGGGCCAAAGATTCTAAGAGAAGTCACCCAGATCCAATCTGTTTTCTATCATAGCTCTAGTAAAATGTGTGCCAGGTTTTACTCCAGAAACAGGAAACTTACGTATGAAAAATACATAAAAATAGAGGGCAAGAGAGCTGGCACAGTGAAGAGCAAGATCTGACTCACTTGCCAGCACCCAAAGGGCACTTCACAACCACCCATAACTTCACGGGACAACCTCCTCTGGCCACTGTGGGCACCAGAGATCCACACAGTGTATATATAAACATGCGGACCCAGTCTTGGAGGCGGAGGAGATGATGAGTTTAAGACCAACCTGTATTATGTAGTAAAAATTCATCTCTAACACACACACACACACACACAGTCCATCCTTATCCTTCAGAACGTGAAGGAGGTTCTATGTTATAACATTAAATCTATAGACAACAGGTAGTCACGATGTTGTACAGAAGCAGTCACGTGACCCAGTCTCTCTCCCCATCCCTCTGGTAAACTAGTAAGGGTAAACTTGAAAAGGAAAGGGGAAAAAATAATTCCAGCACTTGGGAGACAGAGGCAGGCGGATTTCTGAGTTTGAGGCCAGCCTGGTCTACAAAGTGAGTTCCAGGACAGCCAGGACTACACAGTGAAACCCTGTCTTGAAAAATCAAAAACAAACAAACAAAAAGGAGGGAGGGGGGGCCAAAACCAAGCAAGACACCAAGTGAGAGATAATGGGAACCTGAAAGAGGGAAGAACGGCAATGGGAAAAACAGAAGAGATTCAAAGGCTTTTCTTTTCTAGTGTGTGTGTGATATGGAAGTGCGTGTGCGTGTGTGTGTGTTAAGGGGGGGAGTATATACCATAGCACAAGTGTGAAGACCAAAGGACGATTCTATAGAAACTCTCCCTGTACTTTACTGAGTTCAGGTCATAGCTGTACAAGAGTCTGCTGGGCCACCTCTCAGCCTCTCACAATCTTTTTCTTAGGTAGATCATAACTTAGTGACCTAGTCAGCATGGCCCTACTAAGGAAAAGGTAACGGAAGAGACCCAGGGCAGAAGAGCTCCTGGACAGCGATGCAACGTGAGACAACCCTAAGTGAGGAATGAGCTGCTCCAAGGGCCAGGAAGGGGAGAGAGAGGCGGAGAGGCTGAAGAACAGCCTGGGTTGGTGTACTTGAGAAGGTGCATTCACCTTGTTTTCAGAGCTAAGGTCTCTGGCTGGAGAGCTGGCTGGATTCGGAGGTCAGGACCCTTTGGCTGCACCTCACAGCATTCGTTTTATAACCACTGTCCACCTTCTGGCTCCTTTCCAGGGATGCTAGAGATCAGACCAGGGGCATTGTGCTCATAAGGTAAGCAGCTTATATTAGCTGAGAAGTCCAAACAAGTCTTTTTTCTCCCTTCTCTGTTTTCCTCTTCCTCCCTTTTCTCTAAGCCATCTCTTTCACTTTCTTGGCTGTTTGAGGCAGGGTTTCTCTGTGTAGCCCTGGCTGTACTGGAATTCGCTCTGTAGATCAGACTGGCCTCAAACTCAGAGATCCTCCTGCCTCTTCCTTCGGAGTCTGGGATTTAAAGCGTGCACCACCACCGCCCGGCTCCTTTTCATTTTCAACTCACCATCAGCAGTGTGAGTTCCCATCTCTCTCAGAGCTGCTACAGTGCCGGCCTAGACTAGTGCATTTTTTACTTTGTTTTAAAGGTGAGTGTGTTCCAACTGTGGCATGTAAACTGGAATCGTCAATACAACTGAAAAAAAGCAAACTTTAGGGTGTTATTTTATACCCAATGGATCAATCTTTCAAGTAGGACTCTGTAATACCTATTCTCATTAACTGGCAGATCATTTTTAATGCTGAAAATGTCACAAAGTTAGCTCTATCTATCCTCTCCTCTCTCAATGGGGCTTTCTTTATATAATTTTCCATGTCCCATCACAAGCACATTTTCAAGTCTAAACAGAAGTCTATAAAAGTGTCCCTGTTTTTTTTTAAAAAAAAAAAAAAAAGGTGTACATTATTCTGGGAAACTACAACACTTGTTTAAATAGCTCTTAAAACAAATAATCAAATACCCAATCAACCAAAAGGTAAGGCCTCTATACCAAGTACCATGTTTAGCTAAAGAGACTAGAAACACACACACGCAGACGCGCCCAAGAGTATGCACCTCCCCCTGACAATCACTGTCGTAACATAAACCTGCAGCTAACTCACAGAATGGATAACATGCCCTAGCCTCATTTCCTAGGGCCATTGTTCTGTTATGACAAATTAAAAATATCCTCTAAAACAGGAGCATTAAAAACAACAATCTAAGCTGGGCAGTGGTGGCACACGCCTTTAATCCCAGCACTTGGGAGGCAGAGACAGGCTGATTTCTGAGTTCCAGGACAGCCAGGACTACACAGAGAAACCCTGTCTCGAAAAAACCAAAAAAGAAAAAAAAAAAAAAAAAAAAAAAAAAAAAAAAAAAAAAAAAAAAAGAAAGAAAAAGAAGAAGAGAGGAGAGGAGGGGGAAAAACAAAACAAAAAACAAAATAAAACAAACAAACAAAAAAACAAAACAGCCTGGTCTACAGAGTAAGTTCCAGGACAGCCAAGGCTATACAGAGAAACCCTGTCTCGAAACAAAAACAAAAACAAAAACAAACAAACAAAAAAATCTAGTAATACAGTCAAGCCATCTCCATATAGTATACACAGCAATATTATAGATATTTGTTTATTTTAGGGAATTATAATTTAATCACAACATTTTTCCTCCTTCCAGCACCCCCCTTTTTACTCTACTTAAATTTCATGGCCTTTTTTTCCACTATTTATCATAGACAGTTTTTAGGGTCACTTTTTCAATAAGTTGGGAACCAGTATCACATGCCAGGTACCATGATGGTAGTAAAAAGCAAGACTCATCGTGTCAGCTTAAAGTAAGCATGTGTTAAATAAATTAACTTAAGCCAGGCATGATGGCTCATGGCTATAATCCAAGCATTTGGAAACTTTGGCTACACAGTGAGTTCCAGGCTGGTCCAGGCTATAGAGATCTGTCTAAATAAAAGGAAAATTATAAAAATAACCTTGGGTCAGGCATTGGTGGCCTATGCATTTAATCTCAGCACTTGAGAAGCAGAGCTAGGTGGATTTCTGATTTTGAGGCCATCCTGGTATACAGAGCAAGTTCCTGGACAGCCAGGACTTTACTGAGAAACCTTTCTACAGCTTGTAAGCACTGTCCATTCTTCCACAGGAAGTGGGTTCAATTCCCAGCACCCACACAGTGAGTTTACAACTGTCTGCAACTCCTGTTCCAGGAATCCAGCACCCCCATTCACATATACAATACAGGAAAAACACCAATGTACATGAAACTAAAAAGAAAGAAAGAAAAATAGATTGAAAGAATGAACGAATCTGTTTTTTACACACTACTCTAACTTATATTTGCAGCATGTAACTACTGGTCTTAGATTCATATCATATGTATGTGAGGCATAGGTGCCAATAATAAGCTGCCTACTCCCCAGAAGCTTGCTGTTTAAATCAACAAATTTATTATACAAAATGCCCTGCCAGCATGGAGCAAAGGTATGACTTTTCTAGGTTTAGGATGCAAATATGATCCCAGAAAGTTACATATGCTTTTGCACCTTGGTTTCTAAGGTCGACTACCTGTCCAGACACTGAATTATCCTTTATACTTGTTTACATCTGAGTATTACAGAGATTTTCTTCAGTCAACTAAAAACTGCACTTAAGAAGCTATGATGATTTATCTTGGCACTTGATGGGAAGTAGTTCTGAGAAGCGGTGTGAGAAATGGGCGTGCGTGTGCCCGTGTGCAGACGTGCAGGTCTAAGTGCTGTCCGTGGTCTACAGAGCTGACACGGAGCTCGATAAACATGCCTTGCTTTAGACCTATAGTTAGAATCCGTGTGTTGTTGAGGGGCACAACAACCAATATTTCTGTTGCCTGGGTATAGTATACTAGGTTATAGATTTTATATTAAAATTAATGAAAAATCAACTCCCGAGCTACAGAGATGACTCAGCAGCTAGCTAAGAACACTGACTGCTCTTCCAGAGGACACGGGTTCAATTACCAGCACTTATGTGATGGCTCACAACTGCCTGTAACTTCAGTCCCAGGGGACCTAATGACCTTTTTAAGTATCTACAGGCACTGTGTGCACACGGTGAAAGACATGCATGCAGGCAAAACACTCACACTCATGAAATATAAAAGAACAGAAAATCCAACTCATTAGATGATGGGCAATTAATTATTGAAGATTTGACATTATTATTATTAATTTTTTTTTGTTTTTTTTCGAGACAGGGTTTCTCTGTGTAGCCCTGGCTGTCCTGGAACTCACTCTGTAGACCAGGCTGGCCTCAAATTCAGAAATCCACCTGCCTCTGCCACCCAAGCGCTGGAATCAAAGGCGTGCGCCACCACTGCCCCGCAAGATTTGACATTATTATCTGAGAAAAAAAATTCCTCAAAAGACTAAACAAAGACCACAAACCTAGAGGGACTGTCCAGTCAGTCAGCCCAACTGTGGTGCCAAACTCAATGGCTCTGTACACCGTTATTTACTGAAGGGCTGCCATAGCATTCCAGTTAATATTCTATCAACTTGACATAAACAGTCATCTGGAAAGAGGTGTCTCAGTTGAGAAGGTATCTCCATCAAACAGCTGCAGACATGTCTGGGGAGCTCACAGACTTGACACATATGAGGGCCCAGTACACTGTGGGTGCGGCCGCCCTAGACAGCAGGGGTCCTCTGCCCCTCCATGACCTCTGCTTCAGTTCCTGCTTCCCAGTTCCTGTCCTGAGTTCCTTCCCTGAACTTCTCTTCAGGATGGGCTGTAAACTGTAATCTGAAATGAACCCTTTCCTCTCCAAGTTGCTTCTGGTTTTGGTGTTTGTCATAGACACAAAAACTGAACTAAGACAACAAGCAGACTTACACAGCCTTTTACAAGTGGCTAAGAGTCTGGTAGAAACTCTTGCTTCTGACTTCTTCAGATGTGACTGTTTCCTACCCTTACTAGGTAAATCTTTCCCAAAACAAAACAAAACCAAAAAAAAAAAAAAAAAAAAAAAAAGGAGGAGGTCAGCAATTTATAACCCTGACAAAAATCAATCTGAGCTCCCGACACTATAGCAGAGCACTCAAATTAACTGCACAAAACAGATGAGGGAGTAGCCACACATGCAGGGGAGTGAGGTGGCTCGGTGAGTGGAAAGCTTTGGTGCCTAATGATGCAAGCCTGGTGACCTGAGTATGATCCCTTGACCTCACATAAGGTAGAAGGAGAAAAATCAATTCCACAGGCAGTTCTCCTCTGACCTACACATGTGCACACACACATTAATAAATTGAAATTTAAAGAAAAAACTTTAAAGTCAATGAAGTTCATTGGGATTGGAAAAGGATTCATAGACAATAACAAGAAGGTTAAAAGTAATTATTTTGTTATTTTGTTGCTGGTTTTTGCTTTGAGACACTCTCACTGTGTAGCCGCCAGGATTTGCCTGGAACTCCCTTTGTAGACCAGAGATTCACCTAAGAAAAAGGTGACAGCTTTAGGCAGACACTTCCTCCCTTAATTCCTCAGTTGAAAAGTCAACATCAGAAATCTCATCCTGATAACAGCTCTTCTCTTGGCTTCCAAAGACTGGACTAAGTCTCTACAGACCTTCCCCACTAAGGCTGTGCATCAGTGGCTTTGAGGGCAAGCATGCAAAGTTTCATGATTCGTGAGAGTTACTGCTTTCTACGTGTTCCTTAAAGTTCTAGCTAGCTGGGGATTGTAGCTTATGATTACAATCTCAGCACCTGAGAAGCAGGAGAAAGATCCACACTGAAACTCTGTATCAAAAAATAATTGACAACAAAAAGGAAGACCCAGATGCCATTTCCCACAAAGCCTGGATAACTGGAGACTGCAAAAATCCAAGTAAACTCAATAGTTTGAGATAGACTCTCACTACAGCCAAGGCTGACCTTGAACTCAGTGAATCTCTTGCCTAAGATTCCCCAGTGCTAGAATAACAGGTTACCATAACCTCCTCAAGATTGTAAAGGACTCACCCAGGCATATTTGGTTGAATTCCCAATTCCTAACAGAAACTCAATTTACTACCCACCAACTTATGAGATTTGAAAGAAACCTATTTTATTTCTGTCCATGAAATTCACTTTCAGAGGCTCAGACTTTGCATAAATGTTGTACGGCCGTGAGCAAACATTCCCACAATAGGTATCAAGCAGTTCCTGTATCCGAAATGACTACACCGTTGGACACTATGCCACCATACACCAAGTGTTCATCTCTATTAATCACCACCACCTAAAGCAGTGTAGGGTTACTCCCAGAGCTCAAATACATCTTTTCCAAACATGCATTACTTATTGAGGGGCTATGTCAAATGTTATGTTACACATAAGGTTAGAGGAAATCAGTTCATCATGCTCAGTAGTAAAAGAACCATCTTGTCAGGCCACCTACAGCCCAAGCTCTAGATATAATGCCTTTCTCAGCATCTGGTCAGTCGATTCCACAAGCAAGCACTTGATTCCCTAACCAAGTATTTAGGGTATCAAACACTTTAGTAGATAAAAGCACACATTCAAACAAAACTGTCACCAGAAAAAACACTTCCACTCAACTCACACTCAGTGTAACAACGGAAGCTTCGATATACCCAGGTCCTAGGCTCTGGAACTAATGCTAAGCCAAATTGTAAAAACTAAGCCCTCAAAAGAAATATTAGACAGGGACTAGAGAGCTGGTTCAGCAGTTAAGAGCTCTGGATGCTCTTGCAGAAGACCTGGGTTTGATCGCCAGCACCCTCAGTGGCTAATAACCATCTGAAACTCTAGTCCCAAGGAATCTAACCCCCTTATCTGGCCTCCAAGGACACCAAGCAAGCCTGTGTGTTTAGCCTAAACACCCATGAAAGTAAAATTGAAAATAAGGTATTTTTTACACTTAAAAGTGTCAAAGAACACAAAACAATTTTTCTTTGCACTGTGATAGAGAACAGCCCTTCCAACATGTACATTTTCTCCGTCCCTTATAATTACTTCACGAATAAGAGGCCCCAAATTTTTAGAAAACAAAACAAATGCTGTGAGTGAAGGCAGAGGAAGGGGAGTTTGAGGCCAGGCAGGGTTACACAGTGAGCCCTGGCAAACAAAGAACAGAGCAAACACAGTTTGGCAATGCACATATGGGCCTGAGTGCTCTGAAAGGAGCAGAGGGTCAGGAACTGAGGGCAGTTTCAGGCACACAGAGAGTGCAGACTAACCTGGGAAATTTGAGACTGTCTCAAAAACAGACAAAACAGAAATTCTACAAAATTAAGTCTGTGAATTCCCATTCAGAATTCTGAACATCTCAAATCAATGCCACCAAGACACATGAAACTCGGTTTTAAATTAGTTCCTCTCTATTTCATTACCCTTTAAAGGTATTAGAAATACTCACAGGCAAGCTGGAGGGTCTTGACTGAAGACTCAGGTTCATATCTTCCTGCCCTCCTTTACTGGAGGTCATTGAGGGGGCTGAGGATGCCTGAGACCCAAATGAATCTTGAGAAAGCTCCTGTAAGGAGACACAGAATGGTGGTATACACCTTTAAACTAAGTGCTTGGGAGGCAGAGGCAGGCTGGTCTCAGTGCATTCCACAACAGCCAGAGTTACACAGAAACTCTGCCTCAAAACAAGAAAAAAGACCAAGCAAGTAACTAGGCTGCAACTGGAGAGATAAGTAGGCCTGTTTTTCTTGTAGAGCCAGGTTTAGTTCCCAGTATCCACACAAAGGCTCCCAACTATCTGTAACTTTTGTTATAGAGGCTCTAACATCACTTCCTGACCTCTGTGCATCAAGTACACACAAAGTACACAGGCATACATACAGGCAAAGCACCCATACACACAAGAATAAGAGACCAGGCAAGTGTCCTAGAGGGGGAAGGAACCTTAACGTATTCTTACACAGGGGAGGCACATGTGAGAACTGCATATACTGTTTGAAAAGACAAAAGCTTAAGCAACAGCTCTTCAGAATGTTAACACAGAGCCTGATATGATAGTGAAAGTC
Source organism: Rhabdomys pumilio (assembly GCA_030674055.1). NCBI lineage: Eukaryota > Metazoa > Chordata > Mammalia > Rodentia > Muridae > Rhabdomys > Rhabdomys pumilio. Next base: position 18,959,078 of record JANHMN010000004.1, on the reverse strand, counting down.
ATGATCCCAGCACTAGGCAGGCTGAAACAGGATAGCAAATTCAAGGCCAGTCTGGGCTACACTGTGAGGCATTATCTCAAAACAAACAAACAAACAAAAAAAACCCTTCCAAACAAATCCATCTCAACAGTAGAATTTGATGGAATTGTTTTCTATTTACAATTACCTCAGAGGAGCCATTTCTTGGAGTAAAAGGCAGAAATCTAACCAAAAGCCGGGCAGTGGTGGTGCACACCTTTAATCCCAGCACTTGGGAGGCAGAGGCAGGCGGATTTCTGAGTTGGAGGACAGCCTGGTCTATACAGTGAGTTTACGACAGCCATGGCTACACAGAGAAACCCTGTCTCAAAAACCGTAAAAGAAATCTAACCAAAGTTTAGTATCTTATCAATGAACGGATCCAACTAATCTTAAAAACAACCAAACCCTGATAGCACATTTACCCAGAGTTTAATTTTTTTTGCAAATGGCAAAGCTCTCAGAACACCAAGCTGTAAGCCGCCTCTGGCTGAGCACACATAGGGCAAGCGGTAGAACAGACCTTACCTGTGGTGGAGGGAAGCGCTGCTGGGAATAGGCAGTTTGCTGGGACTGCTGAGGCTGGGGCTGAGGATATGCAGCCTGCTGGGAGAGCGTCGAGGATGCTGGCTGCTGAGGTTGCTGCTGCTGGTAGGGAGACTGTGCCTGTGGCTGTGAGTAGGGGGGCTGGCTCTGGGGATGCTGCTGTGCAGTGGACTGCTGGGAAGGATATGGAGTTGGGGACTGCTGATGTGGGGGCTGGGATGGCTGCTGGGCATATGGAGGCTGCGAGGACTGAAGCTGCGGTTGCTGAGTCTGCGGCTGCTGCTGATATGAAGGCTGGGCATGAGGGGTCTGGGATGGTGGCTGCTGGGAGTAAGGTGGTTGCTGCTGCTGCTGGGGATGAGGACTTTGCTGGTTATAGTACGGAGTCTGGCCCTGCTGACCATATGCACTGGGGCCTTGCTGTCCGTAAGGTGGAATCTGTAAGAAAGAAAATACCCTTGGAGATTGACTTACCTCCATCAAGTTAGAGGTTCAAGGTCCTTCCTCCTACCACCCCTCTAGAAACTAAGCCATAAAGAATGGCCAAACTGTTTAAGACTGAATTCACTCACTGAAAACTGATGCTGCTTAATATTCACACAACTCATGAGCTCAAGAACAGTTATTTTCCCCAGTTAGCCTATTCTTTTCATCATGGCCCAGACTGGTTTTATGTTAGGAATTTTTTCCTAACGACCATAAAGAGGCACTAGGAACTTGGTTCAAACAATTGAAGACCCAGTGTTTAATAGTCTGATAATACACATATCACTAAGATACCCTGGTACTCTTACATTTGGTTTTCATTTTAAAATTATTCAGGGGTGGGATGGAAAGATGGCTCAGCAGTTAAGAGCACTGACTTTCTTCCAGAGGTCCTGAGTTCAATTCCCAGCAACCACATGGTGGCTCACAACCATCTGTAATGGGATCTGGTGCTCTCTTCTGGTGTGTCTGAAAACAGCAACAGTACACTCATATATCTGAAATAATTTTTTAAAAAAGTATTCAGGGGAGGGATGGATGGATGGCTGGCTGGCTGGCTGGCTGGCTGGCTGGCTGGCTGGCTCAGTTAGTGCATGAAGTTCTCAAAACCGCATCCACCAGGCAGGACAGAGCTTGCCTCTAACTCTATTCTACTACTGGTGGCCTAGAAACAGGAAGATCAGAAAGTTCACAGGCCTTTGGGGATATATTAAGAGTTAGAGGCCATCCTGAAATGTGAGATTCTGCCTTAAAAATAAAAGCAAGACAAGAACTCCATGCTGCCTCTCAATTCTCACATAGAAGGAAGATAGCAGGGCAGTGGAGGCTTACACCTTTAGTACCAGCACTCAAGAGAGGCAAGTCAATCTCAGATTCTGAGGCCAGCCTGGTCTATACAATGAGTCCCATGACAGCCAGAGCTACACAGAGAAACCTTGCCTCAAAGGGGAGGGGAGGGGAGGGGAGGGGTTAGGTGAGATATGATGGCCTGCGGAAAAAGGCGCGGGGGGCGGGGCTCAAACAATTGAAGACACAGCGTTGAATTGTCTAATAATA
>JANHMN010000004.1:18913751-18956572 GCA_030674055.1 Rhabdomys pumilio | reverse complement strand
GAGGGAGGAGGAAAGGGGGGGAGGGGAGGGGAGGGGAGGGGAGGGGAGGGGAGGGGAAGCATGTACATTTCATTTTTGTATTTAAAGGTGTTCTTTGCTCTAAAGTGTATTTTTAGAAATCACTTCTGACTTTATATACTGTCCTTTACCTTTTTTGGTGCGTTACTCAGACATATATGGCAAAAAAATCTGCCAACACAGAAACAATGGCCTCTGCTTTGAGACCTGGCATACTGCCTTCACCTCCAAGTAAATAACACTGGCATTTTAAAAGCGGTGGTGGTGCAGGTGGTGTGTGGAGCTCAGCAGCAGAGCCCTATTCAGTATGCTTGAAGCCCCAGGTTTGAGGCCCTACACTGAAAAACAAACCAAACTCCACCAAAAATAGGCCAGGCTAGATGGTCAGATGACTGAGCTGGGAGGAGGCCCCTCTGCAGCTTCACTGTCCTGCTCACTAGAGGCCTGTTCTCTTTCTAAGTCCTTAAACATTCTGTGACTCAGGCAGCTTATCTTAAAGGCTGTGAGAAAGGACCAAAGCCTCGTCACCACAAGGCAAGCGGCACAGATTATTTCTACTGCAACAGCAATAAGCAGGTGTTTAGCTATGGCCTTTGTAGCACTTCATCTTCCAAGGGCAGACCAGCAAGGTCAAGGGAAGACAGGGGCTGAGGTAGATTGGGTTAAATCCCAAGATATGTTGAGAACATACATAGAACAGTGCAGACCATCTTGTCCTTATTAGCAGTTAAGCTAACGAGTCCATGGGCATATCCAAAAGCCATTCTGATCCTGTACCTCAAACACCAATTGTGAACAGCAAAAGAACAAGGTTACCAATCACATACCTGCTGTGCATAAGAGAGGCTGCCCATGGCACTCTGAGCCCGGCCCTGCATGGTCATGGGGTACCGCTGTGGAGTCTGGGACCCGTATGGCTGCCCTGGGTACCCATGTCCTTGCTGCGGTCCTGAAGGAGGTCCCTGTTGTTGCGAGTATGGGTTAGTCCCACCATACGGCTGAGGTCTCATCTTTCCCATCTGATCCATCGGACTGGATGACTATAAAATAAAGAACATTTTCATTCATCTCAGGCTTCAATGGTTCACTAACATGAACATACAGGAGTCATTTAAGTCTACATGCCACCAAAGAAACCAGTTATTTTATTTATATATATATAGGGAAAGATCCCATTACCCTACAGTAGTCACTTAAAATATTTTCATAAATAAAATGATAGTGAATAGAAAGTATTTGGAAGCTAAACATTACTTTCTAAGAAAGGTAATACTAGAGAGTCAAGGGAAAGGCCAGGTGCAGAGCAGTTAACATATACATGGCATAGCACAGAAGTCAGAACAAAGAACCTTTTCTTTATTTGGATAGGACCGTGCTATCTACCATACATTACTATAGCCTTGTTCAACTTCAAAACTGATAATTTCAATGCTTCAAAAACTGAGATACATAGGCACTCTTGGAAATTAAAGAGGAGTCGGGGGCTGATTCCACAGTCTACTAATGGAAACTTTTCCTTTTCGTGGCTTTTGTGTTACAGCACAAAGTAGTTCAATTTACACTTTCTTCCAATGAGCAACAGGCTATGTACTGAAAGAACAGTAGTGAATTTGGAGCCTTGTATATTTCAAGTAAAAAATCCATTTCATTTAAAATTGAAAAATGTAGCCAGGTGGTGGTGGCACATGCCTTTAATCCCAACAATCAGGAGGCACAAAAGCAGACAGATGAGTTTAATAAGGCTTGCTAGGGCTATACAGAGAAGATTCATCTCAAAAACAAACAAACAAATGTGAATTTGAAAATAAAAAAGGACAGAACTTTGTCTTCAAAGAGCTGGAGAAATGCTCAACAGGTAAGGGCATTCCCTGCTCTTCAGGAGTGTAGTTCCCAACACTGGGCTGATCACGACTACCCATGACTCTAGTTCCTGGGAATCCAATGACCTACTCTTCTAGTCTCATGTGTGTGTGCGCGCACCTGTGCAAGCACGCACACACACACACAAAAACACAAATAAAAAGAAATCTTTAAATAAACAAGTAACAAGATGAAGACTGGGTGTGGGGGTGGCACTCAGGCTGTAATGGCAGCACTTAGGACCCAGAGGCAGGACGCTGAGGGAGATCAGGGTCATCTTAAACTATAACGTGAGTTTGAGACCAGTCTGGGCTGAATGGGACCCTGGCTCAAAAAGGCAAAAAAACCCACCAACATAAGCTCGAGTTCAAAGCACAGGCATCAGTCTAGAACAACAGCTTTCTAACTGGGCATGACAGCCCATACATACAATCCTAGCACTTAGAAGACCAAGGATTGCTGTGCACCTGAGGTGACTACCAGCTATATAAGGAGTTTCAGGCCTATCTCCAAAGAAATACTTAAAAATCCATGTGACTTTCCAGTCCATAGTCTCAACCTGATGGAGCAACAAGATAGTCCCAACATACCTTCCTCTGTCAGAGACACACTTATCTGTATACGGTGAGAATATGAAAAGGGAGAATTCTTCTAAATAGCTCTGAAATACACGAAGGTAGAGCAAAGGGAGGGGGCCTAAAACTTTAAGCAGGATCTTGAATTTGGAGTAGGGGATAGAGGTTAAGTATTAAAGGTATAAATATCATTAACTGTCAAACTAAGGAGTTCAGTAATCAGTAGCACACATCAAAATTGGCTGAAGAGTTTGTCAAACCAGACCACACCACTGGCATCCGCTTGTGGTTCAGTAAGTTCCAAGCAGGGCCCAGGCCATGCATACTCATAACAAGTTTCCTAATGATCACTACGTTACAGGTCTAGGGCCACACTTTTCAGAACCACTGTGAGTTCAAAGGCAGCTTGGTCTAGAGAGTTCCAGGACAACCATGACGGTTACACAGAGAAACCAAAAACCACTGCAGCAAGCCTGGGGACATAGCCCAGTGGTACAACACTTGCCTATTTTAGCAAATAAGAGGTCCAAGGTTCAGGTCACACTTTTTGGAGAGACAAAAAGTTAAATGTGGATGTCTGAAAACATGCTCCAAGGTAGGGTACATTCCCACCACCTCTTCTCTCTTCCATCCCTCTCCCCTCAAGCATTTCAGTATACAGGAGGACAGGATGCAAAGCTGTTGTGAAGGAATATCCAGCTACACAGTACAAAAGCAGGCGAGTGGGCAGAGAGTGCTGTTGCACACCTGTGAGCCCAGCTACTTAGGAGGCTGGGTCAACCTGATCACAATGAACAAGTCGTAGGCCAGCTACAACCATGTATACTTCCTGTTTTGCTTACCCCGAGAGAAACAAAAATGAAGCACAAACAGAGTTCTCTCAGACTATGGATAAATTTCAACTAAAAAGGTAACTACGGTGAGACCATGCTTCCTTCACAAACTGTAGAGAACCCCAGGAGAACTGTGTCCCAAATAACTACCCTTTAGGGTTCTTCTAGACTATTCCCAAACTGAAGACCCAATAATGTTCTCAATAAGAAGTTTAGCACCTACCTGCATTATTTTGGGACTAGTTTAACAGAAGTTGGGCTAGTGAGAAATACCACAATTTCCAACAATACTGCTGGCAATGGAGCCAAGACCAGGGGATGTTTGAGGCCCTCAAGTGAAGCCAACAGCATCTTTTTTTACAGAGACCAGCATGCTCTGGATATCTGTGGGTCTAGGTCTGCCCAAACCCTGCTTTAGTCATTAGCATGATGTCACTATGGAGCTTCTACAGCAGTGGCTAGTAAGCCAGGGCTGCACATCGGGCTTTCTATGAAGCTTCATAAATGCCCAGGTTCCAATTTTGTTGGTGTGGGAGGGCTTGAGCCCCTCTCACTTCTGGATCTATGAATGATTCTGATGTGTATAATTAGCTGGAAACCAGTGTGATCCAGTAAATTGTACTGACTATGATATGTTATTATTACACACTTAAACTATGAAACATAACTAGGGGTCGGGCAGTGGTGGCAAATGCTTTTAATCCCAGCACTTGGGAGGCAAAGGCAGGCGGATTTCTGAGTTCGAGGCAAAGCCTTGTCTACGGAGTGAGATCCAGGACAGCCAAGGCCACACAAATAAACCCTGTCTGGAAAAACAAAAACAAAACAAAAAAAGAAATGTAACTAGAGAACTGAATTATTTGCCTTCCTCCCCCTTAGATTTTGCTAACCTCAATTTGACAATCTCCCTGCTTTAGCTTCCACAGTGTTGGGATTAAAGGTGTGGGCAACCACATATAGTCCTTTTATTCTTACTACTGTTGTTTTCTTTACTGAGACAGAATTTCTCTTTGTAGGCCGGCCATCCTGGAACGCACTTTGTAGACCAAGCGGACCAGCCTCCTGAGTGCTGGGATTAAGGATGTGTGCCACCAAGCTGTTTTTATTATTTGTATACTTGGTTATTTCTGCAGTCCTGGGGACTGAACACAAGGCCTCACACATGCTACATGAGTACTCCACTGATACCTCACTTTACTTTTTACTGAGATAGCCTGGACAACTTACTAAGACCCTAACTTTGTATATATTTTCATGTGTCTGAGTGTTTTGCCTGTGTACAACGTGCATGCCTGATACCCAACTGATACTCAGAAAAAGGTGCTGGATTCCCTTTAACTGGAGTTATGGACAACTGAGTGCCACTATGTGGGGGCAAGGAATCAAACTCCAATCCTCTGTAAAAACAAGTGCTCTTAACAGCTGAGCCATCTCTTCAGCCTCTAACCATGAAATGGTGATGCTCCTGCCCAAGCTTTAGAGTAAGTAAAATTACTGACCTGTGCTACTAAGCTTGGCATTTTATTTACTATTTATTGACTATTTACTTTAAGTCAGGGTCTCAAGTAGCCTAGGATGGTCTCAAACAAGCTACATACTTGAATTTCAGATATTCCTGCCTCCGTTTGGCCACCATATGTGCTGGGAATAAAGGTAAATGCCACCATGTTTAGGTTATGTGGTATATGGGATCAAATTCAGGGCAAAATGTATGTTAGATAAGTACTCTACCAACTAATCTATATTCCTAGTCCAGTTTGGTTTTTTTTGGTTTTTTGAGACAGGGTTTCTCTGTGTATGCCTGGCTGTCCTGGAACTCACTCTGGAGACCAGGCTGGTCTCAAACTCAGATCCACCTGCCTTTGCCTCCCAGGAGCTGGGATTAAAGGCGTGCGCCACCACCGCCCAGCCTCCCAGTCCACTTTTAATTAATTTAAATCCACAAAACTACATATGGCTGGTGGCTATCATACTACAACGTAATTTGAGAGTAATGTTTCCAAATGATTTATCACTTCCTGCTACATATGGCTCCAAACCTATTAAATTCTACACAATATTAACATATAGAAAGAGTGTAGCAATTTGACAGATTGGAATTTAAATCCTAATTCACTGTCTGGCCTGGAACATTTTAGTTCATTACCTAAAAGTACATTGTACAGTTTCCCACGGGCAGGTGTGTTGACTCATGTGTATAATCTCAGCACTTGGAAAGCTGAAGCAGGAGGATCACCATGAGTTCCACACAAACCAAGACTACAAAACAACCTATAGGTCAGCCTGGGCTACAGAATGAGACCAAAAATAAGCTTCCTGCAGTGCTTGTATCTAAATGTCTTTCTAATACTATATACTCCAAGCAACGTATACTGTTTCCTGTTTCTGCTGTCTTATCCACAATGGCGTCCTCTCACCCCAGTGTCGGCAGCTAAACTTAAGGCCTTGTTTGTGCTTTCCCAATCATTCCCAGACCTAAATTGGCTTCTAGTAGCGTAACTCAACCTGTCAACATGCAACATGATGTGACTTAGCACACTTCCTCTCGTACTTCTACACGGTCTACTGTAAACTTAGCAAAGCACTGCAAGGCTTAACTGTACTAACTACTCCAATAAATGCCCGTGTTTCTGAGGCCATGGTAGTTTTACTTTGTTTTGAAATGGCACAGAATCTCACTATGTTGCCCAAATTGAACCTAAATTCCTGGGCCCAAGACTCCAGAATAGCTAGAATTATTGGCTAAGTTCTGGGACATAAGAATTCAGGCATTTTATTTTCAAAGTCCTCTCAAATACCCCAAATACAAGGTTGGATAACTGTTCAACTACAACAGTTCCTATTGAAGGAAGAAGCAGGTAAGATCGAGGACAGAAAGCCTCGTTCAAACTACCCAACCAGAAGACAGCAGATGTCTTCAACCTCCGCATCAAGTATGACTCTGGGAGCAGAGGGAGAGAAACGGACTGAACTGAATTAGAAGAGGGGAAGTTCAAACAGTCTTAAAGGAGCAATGGCATTGAGATAATCCAACCTGTATCAGCATAGGTTCTAATAATGCATACCCAGCCCCAAACACATGGCCAAAACTCAAAAGCTTACTGTGACATGGTAGCACATACCTCTCTGTACTTGGAAGGTCAAGTCTTAGACTTCTCTGGCCTCACAGTAGGACCCTTTAAGGGACAGTCAAACAACAGCTTCTCAAAATGAAATTGACATTTTTTTTGGTCATCAAATTCATTCCCTTTATCAAAGGTTTATCATGATCAACAGATCGATGCAGCTTATTCACCAAACAAAAATACGTTCAGTTCAAACAACCAAACCACTCTGGTCTCATGTCAAAGGCACATTATATCAAAAGAGAATCTAACTGACTTCTAAGATCTTAAAATATTGTGAAAGACATGTGGTTTGCAGTTATAGGGAAAAAAAGATACCACCCCCAGTCTCTTAAAGTAGTGAACATCAAATCTTCATTCATCAATTTTATTGAAACAGAAATTTTTCTACTTCATGTAAAATAGAAAAGGCCAATATCAGTAGTCAGCAGCCACAAAGAAGAAGAAATACCACATCGAAGCTGCAAAAGAGCCAGAGATTCCACTCTGGAAAAGATAGAGAGGAAATCCTTTCAAGGGGAAACCACAGGAGTAGATTACTGTGATTACACTTCAAAAGCAAAGGCTCTGCCTCAGAGACACATAATTGAGAGGAAACACTGGCCCTTGATCAGGGAGTCCGGTCCCCTGCTATATACTCTCCTGCATTCATAGGACAATAAAAATAAAGGGGGGGAAGAGTCACAAGAAAATTCCTATCAGCCACCACTTAGCTCCTTGCAGATCACTGGCCAAGCTATAAGGTGTCTGACAAATGAAATGAATGCAGTTTGGGGCATCAGGTACGGGTACTTAGCAGGCCTATCCTTCTGAGCATATTCAATACAAACAGCTTGCACACTAACATCTTGCAGTTCACTGCTCCCAGCAAATGGTGTTCCAGGGGCACCTCTGGACCAGGTGGTGGCTACTGGAGTCACTCACAAGTTCTTAATGTACAAGGAAAAAGCCACAGTTGCCCTGTGAACTGCTGAATGTAACAAATTGAGTTTTAAAGTTCATCCGGGTTAAGTGTCAGATAATCAACAGTAACCAGTTTCAGGACAGTCAAAATATTAAACATAGTTGCAAATTCTCTATCTGACCATAAGCCACTAAAAGAGGAGACAAGACCAGGCAAGCACTAACACTTCCAACCACCAGGAGATATCACTCCCAACACCATGCAGTAGTGGCACCAGAAAAAACAATCTCTGATCCTGAAAAAAAAAAAAAAAATCTCTGATCTCTGAGAGAGAATGGACAGTCCAAAGCCAAAGATACAGAGAAGAAGTGACCAGAAGCAGAGGTAAGGGCCAACTTTAATGCCTAGCAGTGCCAAAGACTAGAAAGAATAAAATGAAAGGCTGGGCCAGGGACTGCCAAGAGTCTCCATCATTGGAAAGGAGACGTCCTGACCAGCACACACTTGTGCTTTTGCTCTACATGCCAACAAGTCTGTGCCAGGATAAACCTGGAGCCGTACCCTTGGATTTTGAACCTCCAAATATTATTTTGTACTTCTTGTGCTTTCAATTTATTCCTGGCCAGATCTGTTTATAAGTTTTAATAATAACAATAAAAATGCATCCCTGGCTCTTTAACCGAAAGAAGCCCCTAATTGATTCCCACAGTAATTAACCTGCATTTTACCTCAGAGAGCGGTAGTTAAGGAAGTCGGCACTGCTATTTATAACTCATCTCAAATTGAGGGCAGACTGCCTAAAATCTAACACATCCCAGCTGTACTCCTGTTTGAACTGGGGCCAAGGGAATTTTTTAAAGCAATCTTGGCACCGAATGAATGACACCAACAGTATGAGAGCGTGAGTGGTTGTGTTGTGGTGACGTAGCATTGGAGGTGGAGGGGGGGCAGTGTACTGTGATCCCTCTCGTGCGTGCCTGCTGCTTGAGTCCCAGTACAGTAAGCTGGGAACCGCCCACTGAGAGCCAAACACAGGAAAAGGCTTTTCCTGTGGACCGCCTTGAAGTGAGAAACACATGGCTAATCTGCATAAACTCGAAGCCACACCGCCCCTGCCAGGAAGGTTAGTGCTCGTAATCTCTGGCCATGAAGCTGGCTGCCTGGGAAGACTTGGACTGGCGCCTGATAACCCAGAAAGAGCCGAGAGAACAGATGGGTAAGGACCCCAGCAGAATATAGCCTCGGGTCACGTGACTCGCCACATGGCCCCGCCAGCACAAACTATTGTCTGGCTGCAGAGCTTCTATACAAAGGCACTAGGCCTCCACTTCCTGTGATTCTAGGGACTGGCAGCAGCTGTTGATCAGTTCCCAGAGGGGACCCTCCTCTGTTAAGGGGCACTCCAGGCAGAGATAAGTACAAAAGTTAAGGCCTCTCCCAACCAACAGGCTTTTACTTTCCCTGCCAGCTCCACGGAAATCACTTAGATCTTAGGACTAAAGAGATTCCTGCAAAAACAGCCTTGTTCCCTGGTAGCATTGAGTAACATAAAGCATTCCACTGTTCCTTCTCTCTATAGCTACAGGCCATCCCTGCCTACCTTCACTTCCTCCCATACAGCATGGCGTTGAGGACTGGTCAGATTCACCCAATGATACTATAAAATCAGCTGGCTCAGTTCTACCCTGCAATGAGGTAGAACTCTATCCTAAAATGAGGCTATCGGAGGCTATAAATTGAGGTGTTGTTTTGTTCTTTTGATAGAGTTTTGCTATTTTGTCCAGGCTGATTTCTAATTCTTTGGCTCCAATGACCATTGGTAGTGCTGAGACCACAGGCAGTTCTACCATAGCAGCCATGTGTTGTACTTTTAAATGGGAACATGACTACATGCCAGGACAATAACCTACCCCCTACCCTCCTATTTAGCCTTACCAGAGCCATCTCATCCATGAAGAATGGAAATACATTTTTTCCAGAGTCAAACCCACCTAGCCTGGGAGTGTCATTATTTATAATCTGGAGACCACATGCCAATTTACTTCTTTACAGAAGATAGAAACACTTCATTCAAATCCTGGACACACCGGTCACCTGCCTATGTGGTTGCTAATTTGCAACCACCATCCCCAAAAGTCCATTTTGTTGTGTTAAATTCTTTCAAACTTCCCTATGTTTAAAAGCAGAATAAGAGCACACTTCCAATGTACCAGAAAATGGCAGCAACCAGACTTGAGTTCGTTGTGGTCCTTCCAAACCTACACTACCTCATAACAATACTCAACAAGCTGGGCATGGCTGGCCCATGCATAGCTATGATCCCACCACTCAGAACACAGAATATTCAAAGAATAGCCTGGGTTATATGGCCAGGTGGACACCCCCACCCTCCCAAAACTAGATTCTAACTCAAGATAATAATAAGGAGTTGAATACGGATCCCTACCCAGACCAAAGAAGCATAGAAACTTATTAGCATTAAGAAAAAGAGGACCAAAGAAAAAGGGTCACTAAACCAACTAATAAAACTTATAGACGAGAGCCAATTGTAATAACTACTCACGGCTGCCCACCCAAAACATGCCAGAAAAACCACAACCAGGCGCCTGTTACTTCTTCACTCTTCACTGGTACCAGAGAGAGAGTACTTCAAATAAAGCAGCTAGAAAACTAATGAGTTTCCCAACAAATGAGAAAATTCTCAGTCCATCCACAGCACTTTGAGCAGCCACCTTTTACAGAGGAAGGCTCATCCTAAGCGGGAAGTCTGCTTTGTGATGAGGATTCCCACTTTTCCTACTTCCAACTATAATATTTCTAAGGAAAACAAGCAACTTTTTCATGAAAATATTCCTCTTGCTGGGTGCTGTAGTCAATGTCTTTAACCCTAGCAGAAGCAGGCTGATCTTTCATAGTTCAAGGCCAGTCTGATCTACAAAGTAAATTCTAGGACAGCCAGAGCTACATAATAGAGAAACCCTATCGCAAAAACAACAACAAAGGCCCACAGATCTTAAAAAAAAAAAAAAAAAAGGAACACAGGGCCATAAAAACAGGGTAAGGCCCCAAGAGAACAAGTAGAAACTGAAAGGTTATCTGATAAATCTGGAGCTCCCTGGTTTACAACTCTCCAGGATAAGACAACCATCCAAGTTCCTAGGGAGAGTACACTTGAGAGACAGAATTGGTGGGCTGCAATCCCAGTTCTTACAGCAGCTCCATGAGAAGCACAGACAAAAAAAAAATTTAACTCAAGTTATGGGTCCCAATCCTACCATCCAGATTCTCAATTAGCGGAAAGATGACAGGGTCAGAAGTCTTTTTTTGTTTTTTTGTGACAGGGTTTCTCAAAAAACCTGGCTTTTTCTCGAAAAATAGCTTTCCTGGCTGTCCTGGAACTCACTCTGTAGACCAGGCTGGCCTTGAACTCAGAAATCCGCTTGCCTCTGCATCCCAAGTGCTGGGATTAAAGGCGTGCGCCACCACCGCCCGGCTAGGGTCAGAAGTCTTCATTTGGGGGAGATCTACTTACTTACTGTGTGTAACCTTAACTAGTATAAACTCTAAGAAGCTACAACTGTATGCAAGGTTTCCTACTTTAAGGAGAAGGTCTTCAGATAGTTCACAAAATACAGAAATGTAGGACTAAAGGGCCCAGGGTCCAGTGGAGGTGATGCACACCTTTAATCCCAGCACTTGGGAGGCAAAAGCAGGCAGGCAGATCTTGGTGAGTTTGAGAACAGCCTGGTCTACAAGGACAGCCAGGGTTCTGTTACACAGAGAAACAAAAGACATGCTCTGAGGGTCTGCATGGCCTTGCTTAGCAACTGGATTGAGAGCTTTGCCCATGGTATTTCTAATTCTTGGCCCTCAGTATCTTCATCAAAATAGAAAGGTAACTGGGCATAGAGGAAGAAGCAGGCCGATCAATTGGAGTGTTCCACTGAGTTGGAGGCTAGCCAGGTCTACATGGTGAGAGCCTATCTCAAAACATACATGCACTTGGGGGCGGGTGGTGGTGGCGCAGGCCTTTAATGCCAGCACTTGGGAGGCAGAGGCAGGCGGATTTCTGAGTTCGAGGCCAGCCTGGTCTCCAGAGTGAGTTCCAGGACAGCCAGGGCTACACAGAGAAACCCTGTCTCAAAAAAAACAAAAAACAACACCCCCCCCCAAAAAAAAAAAAAGAAAGAAAAAGAATAACCAGGCATGTGCTATTTCATTCACAATAGTCATTCCATTACTAAAGAGACCAAAGGGGAATTGCAGTTTGATGACAGCTTTGAGAAACTATCTAGAAGGAAGGAAGGAAGGAAGGAAGGAAGGAAGGAAGGAAGGAAGGAAGGAAGGAAGGAAGGGCTTAAGGAACTTGCCCAGTGGGTAAAGTACAAGCATAAAGACAAAGTTCAGATCCCCAGCTCCCACATGGACCACAAGCACAGGAATTGGTGTGTCTTTAACCTCAATGCTGGGGAAGCAAAGACAGAGCTAGGTCAGCCAGTATAGCTGAAATAGCAAAGAATGTATCTCAGAAAATAGGATGAAGAGTGATGGAGGAAGACACCAGCAGTCCTGCGTGAGCAGGAGCATGCACACAGAGTAAGTTAAGAGTCGCAGCTCGGGGTTTGTCTAGTATGAGAACCTGGATTTAATTCCCAGCACTGGAAAAACAAACAAGGAAAAACAAAAACAAACAAAATACTCATGTATTTCTTGGCTATATGAGCCAGCCTGAAATGAGATAGAGAATAAAATAATCAAACAACAGTCCCTCCCTATTTGAAACTGCATATAATATACACATGCTCTCTCTCTCTTTCTCTCTCTCTCTATCACACACACACACATACACACACACACACACACACACACACTTTTCAATATATAAATGGCTGAAGAAATTTAATTTATATATTACACATAGCAAGAGGTCCACAGTAATAAATTATTTTCAACAACAAATTATAAATGTCTAGCTCCCAAAGACATGGAGTTTTCCATAGAGTATTTTCAGAAAGGAGTAGAGTGTTGGTACCTAAACCCTCAGAAAGCAGAACCATATATAAGAAGGAAGACTACCATACGGCTGCCATAGCATCTGTGGGAACAAGTAACCAGTGAAAAGTGTGCCTCAATCCAACTAGACATGCTCCCATCTTGAAGACTATTCAATGATCCTGGAACGCTCATTTCTTCTAGACAGAGACCAATCTTTTATGTTAAACAATTCTCCAAGGCTGAAGTTCACTTTCTTTTACTGGGTTCACTTTCTAGGACGGTATAAAGTGACAGGAGAGGGGGGAAACAGATGGGAGACAGATGACCCGGCCTGAAATCCCAGGACTCAGGTGAAAGCAGGAGGGGAGGATATCTGAAGTTCCAGTCACACTCAGCTACAGAACTGAGGCCAGAGTGGCCCAAATAAGACCCCATCTCAACAGATACAAACAAATGCAACTCCTGAACAGACAAGCTTCAGTGTGGCCTTTCCTGTGAACCATTCATTTAGAACGCAGACCCTGAACCTTTGTACAAACAAGTCTCTTCATTTTTTTCTCCCATCATACCATCACACAAGACAATAGATGCTTACACTTGCGTAATGTGTGTGCCTAGACAGCAGCTAGAGGAAGCTATGGGGTGTGACTTAATGCTGGGCCTGTCACCTAGCATCCTCAGCCGTCTTCCTGCTTGAATCCCAACTTTCCAGCAGCAAACAAAGCTTAAAAGCCAGAGCAATTAATACTTCCCCCAAACACTCAAGAACAAAAGTTTCACATGATCAACTAGAGGCTAACCAGTGATCAAATTAAGGTTGTAGTTAAGAAAACAAAAACAAAAGGATAGGGTGTGGCACTACTTCAGCAAGTGCTAGCTAGCAGAGCATCCATCTGTACAAGGATTAAACTTCATGCTTAGTTGCATAGGATGGTCCATCCCTTGTGATTCTAGCTACCCAGAAGACTGAGGCAAGAGACTTAAAAAGTCAAGGGCAGCCTGGGAAACACAGCCTGACACTATCTCAAACAAAACCTTTGGGCAGACATTGGCTATAGGATAAGTAAGGCACTCGCTACCAAACCTGGTGACTGGTGACATGAGTTCCATGCTCAAGAGCCAAGTGGTAGAAGGAACCAATTCTGTTGTCCTCTGATCTCCATGCAGCCATAAACAGCCTGTCCCCCACAAGTAAAAATTAAAATTTTCACGTTTAACAAAGATATTTGACAGCTCAAATGATAAGTACACAAGGTGGAATACTTGTTCGGAGTTTACACCAACAAAAACAAAAAAGGCAAAGTACAGTTTTGAAAGAACTTTTAAAAACATCAACACACAAATTAGATGCTGAGCCAAAGCACCTATTTTCAGTCTGTTTTCCCAGAGGAATTTGCTCAATAGCTCTTTCCAAGGAAGGATTCTGACTGCACAGCCAATAGCTTCAACAGGGGCCATACTAGCCACTTCAAGTATCTGCAATTAAATGTATGAAAAGCTTTTCTTTCTTCTTCTTTTTTGTGTTTTTTGTTTGTTTGTTTGTTTGTTTGGTCCTCACAGAATCTTTTACAACTGACATTTATACCTATGGAGCCAAATGCCCGGCAGCGCAGCTCCACACAGAGAGACGCAGTCCTCACCCACAGCTGTCCAGCTCTAACTTAACAGAGCTCAATCGTGGGAGCAATCAGGGAAAAGGAAGGCAGAACTGATCAGTACTAACTCTAATGAGAGTAACAGCACAAAGACACCTGTTAGCTAAGGAAGGAAAACAGAGCATTTTACTTTAATAGCTGCAGTGAGGCCTGCCTAGTGGCTCATGTGTAAGTCAAGAGGACTACTGTGAGTTTGAAGCCAGCCTAGACTACTTATTGAGTTCTAGGTTATCCTGGTTTATAGTGTAAGACCCAATCTCAAACACACACATACACAGGCAGCCCACTGTTGGAAGATACTCTACCCGAAGTTAGTTGGACCTCATGTGCATGTGTCATAGGTGCAGCCATACTATCGTCTGTTCTTATTCATTTGCAATTTCTTCCTCACTAAAAATAGCCACAGAGGCAGAGAGTATGTGTCCTGTGTCCACAGCACACTGACAGGAGAGAAGCTAAGTACCTGCTGACTGAAGAAAACCGACTAGCCTATAGCAGATCCTATGAGTTATTATGCTGGTAAAACCCTAATTATCGGATGCTTAATTTAGGTGATATTTCAGCAAGCATAATGGACAATTAAATGAGGAATTTTAAAAGTAGAATCTTTGTTACTCATATAAAGTGACATGACTTGATACCAAACAAGCAAGGCACTTGCACAGGTGAGAGGATGTGACGACAGAGGAAAGGTACTTCCTCCTGCAGCCATTCTCTGGTGCATCTGCTAGGTAAAGGACACTGGTATGGATGAACCCAAAAGCCTAGCGTAGTATAGTAGTTCTCTTTGTATCTTCTGCTGTTCTTACGTGTCATATCTATCACTGTGTGATATGGCACAAAAAGAATACAAAGGAAAGGTCATGGAACCTGCACACAGGTTCACCTGGGAGAGCACAAAACACTATCCAGTTGTTCAGACGAGATTTAAAATGCTCCTCCAGTTTCAGTATCTGGTTTGCAGATAGCATTCAAACTAAAGCAAACTAAACAAGTAAAGGCAAAAACTACCCCTTTCTCTTTTAAAAACACACATGGACACATGGAGGGCATATACACACAAATATGTAAATAAATGTAATAAAATTAAAGATACCAAATCTAAGTATATAGTTTTATCTCTTGTCAAAGTTTTCATCCTGTGATAACAAGGGTGTCTTATCTTCAAGCAGCTCCCCAAGTAGAATTTAATTTCTATACACTACACCAAACTTTGAGACCAAAGAGTAGCAGCAAAGCCACTTTGTGTTGACCTCACTAATTCCTACAAGTACCTTGGGTTCCTGCCCTAAAACACCAGTTTTTCAATGAAGACTCCCCCACATCTACTGACAATACAAGAGGCACAATTACAGAGTTCCGTTAAAGAATGGCACCAGTCTTATTTCAGATGTGTCCAAATCCTAGGGTTTAAGGTCAGCAATTTGCAGGTTGGTATATCATATAGCCTAGCAAATTCTTTTTACCTCCTTTCAAAGCTTCAAAAGTATACTATATAAAAAAAATTCCTTTAGGCACTGTCCAATGCAACATATTCATAGGGCTGCTTCAAGATTTTCAGTTTAATCCCAACTCTTAAGAGGCAGAGGCAGCTTGGGAGGCAGAGGCAGGTGGATTTCTGAGTTCGAGGCCAGCCTGGTCTACCGAGTGAGTTCCAGGACAGCCAAGGCTCTATAGAGAAACCCAAAAAAGAGGCAGAGGCAAGCAGATCTTTGAAATCCAGTCCAGCCTGGTCTACAAATCAAGTTCCAGGACAGCCACGACTACTGAAAAATACTTGTCTCCCCCGCCCAGCCCCCCAAAAAAGATTTCCTCCAGAAATACATGAGACTAAAAAGTTCCCAGCTGTCATTTTTAGAGGAACATTGCTTGACTCCTTAGCTCTCTCTGGCCACCGATCATCTGGAATGGATACTTGGCATACTAAACAACCATGGAAATCAAGACAACATCTACCCTCTTCCATCTCTCCTCTGCCTCCCTGGAGAGCCTTGGCTCACATGCTCTTCAGAGATTATCTTATGTCAAGGCACAAAAAAATGTCTCTTTAGTGTTTGTGTCTGGGAGATGAGGCCAACTGCTTCAATCATCTTGTTTTAAACCCAAATGCCATTATGAAACCACTATCCGTTGCTTGAGGTTTTCTGAGGGGAGTTTTAGAGGAGTCAATTCCAAGCTGAACAAGAGAGCAAGGACTGGAATCACAAATTGGAAAGAAAACACAGGACTGTCACAGAACTGCCTGTGCTGACTGAAACCCAAAGGGTGAAGAAGGCTAAGATGGTGCTCTGGACCTCTTAGGAACTTCTGTCTATTAGACAGAGAAAAGTACCTCCTGCCTCTAACTAGCCAGGCCTTTACAACAGGGGTAAAACACTAGGAATCTTTGCTGAATGTCATACTGGAAGTGCTAGTAACTGCATCACCAAGCCTTGCACCGAATCTAGTATGGTAAAGTTACTGGAGTGCCCATGTGTTTTATATTCTAATAAGAATGAAGGAATGGGGGCTGGAGGGATGGCTCAGCAGTTAAGAGCACTGACTGATCTTCCAGAGGTCTGGAGTTCAATTCCCAGCAACCACAACCACATGGTGGCTCACAACCATCTGTAATGAAATCAATCTAACGCCCTCTTCTGGTGTAAAGACAGAAACAGTGTACTCATATACATAAAAATCTTTTTTTTTTTTTAATGAAGGAATGAAAGGGGGGAAGGGTGTAAAGAAATAAGGCCAAAAGCAGGAGGATGATAAAATGAGTCTGAAACACATATGTAAAATCAGAACTCCCTCTTAAAAAGTATTCCTCTGGATATACACAAATGCCAATTTGCAGGTCAAACTGTTGGTCTCCTGGAAACCACTGACCTGTCCTGGTTGGGTTTTAATGATACATTTCCAGAGTAGGAAAGGTCAGAAAGCACACTGGTTCTCCATGGGGCATAGCTGACCATCTCTGCAACCTTCATTACACTGCCAAGCACCATCTTGAATAACAAGAACTCACAACTGGAGACAAGTGTGAGTTCTTAGCTCAAGTGCACACTCCCCAGCCAGGACTCACCGACCTCAGTGATGGGAGAACCTGCCAGGATTCTATTTTGCTAAAACTTCAAAAGGGACACGAGGGGGAAAAAACTTAGGCCGGTCACTCAAGGGTTTGGGCATGGAGAGGGAGAGGCTGAGAGATTATCACCTTCCTGTTCTCAGGTCAGGAGGCAGGATCTGAGATCAGATCACAGCTGAAGAAACTGGCGTGTTTTTTTTTTTTTTTTTTTTTTTTTTTTTTTGAGACAGTCTCATGCAGCTGAGGCTGAATTTGAACTCTTAATCTTAGTGTCTCCATATCCCAAGTACTATGATAAGATGTACACTACACTGACCGTATTCGGAGACTCTCAGACATATCCAGGAAGTCTTTTTTTACCTTCCTCCATTTCCCGGGACCACAGATACAGACCACCATCATGTCACCTCACTGCACACTTAGAAGAATGGAAAACAGCCAAAGCCCATTCTTCAATAACAGAGTGTAAAGGTCACCTCACTGGAGCCTACCCTCACTGCACAGCGGATGATGCCCACCAGAGCGTCTCCTCACTAAACAGCAGAGGACCCAGCTGTTGTGTACGTAGGGGAAATGTTTGGAAATCACTGAAATGCCCATGCTGAAGGCCTAGCCCCTAAGGGAACGGTTTTAGAAAATGGAGCCCTAAGCAGTATTGGGTTTAGGCTGGATCACAACAGTAGACTCCATACCAGGATTAGTGGTACTCTTTAATGGCATATAAGACCCTAGTGAGAAGATGCTAAAACCAGAAGCAACAGATGTCACCTAGAATCTAATCTAGTGACATCATAACCTTGTACTTCCACAGTCCAGAACTATGGTAAATAAATGACCTGTTGCTTAAGCCACACAATCTACATGGTTTTGTTATCTAAAGCCTATGGAAACGAACACAACTTCAAGCACTTTTATAGCCTTTTCTCTATCCAGTAACACTTTAATCACAGAAGGCAGATGCATCTGAAACATCCATCTACAGTATAATTAGAAGCACCTCAGGCAACTTAGGTATGTCCTGCAGTCCAGCTGAGTGGAAATGCAGAGTTCAGCACTTCTCAAATCTGAGTGTCCCTAGGACAGTCTCAAGTACAGTAGACCACTGAGTTCTGGGTTTGAACTTCTAAACAAGGCCACCCAGGTAGTCTCTCAAACTAGGTCAAAATTTGTTTTTTGTTTTTTTTTTTCCAGGCAGATTTGGTGACATGTCCCTCAAGAGGCTGACACAGGGCCACTGCAAATTCAAGGGCGGCCAGAGCGACATAACATAACAAGACTCTGGCTCAAGAAAAGAAGAAAAGGCCGGGCGGTGGTGGCGCACGCCTTTAATCCCAGCACTTGGGAGGCAGAGGCAGGCAGATTTCTGAGTTCGAGGCCAGCCTGGTCTACAGAGTGAGTTCCAGGACAGTCAGGGCTACACAGAGAAACCCTGTCTCGAAAAACCAAAAAAAAAAAAAGAAAAGAAAAAAGAAAAAAAAAGTGAGATGTTGGCCATGCAGGCCTGACAACAGTCTGATCTCTAAAGCCCAGGAAGAAAGGCTGGTTGCTCTCTGACCAACTTCCACACCCATACACACATAGTAACAAGAAAACGTTGTGAAAAGAATGTCCATAACCTGTTGGTACTTTCATTTAACTTTAGTTATGTATTAAAACTTTCTTTTTTTGTTTTTTTTGGTTTTTTTTTGTTTTTTTTTTTGTTTTTTCGAGACAGGGTTTCTCTGTGTAGCCCTGGCTGTCCTGGAACTCACTCTGTAGACCAGGCTGGCCTCGAACTCAGAAATCCGCCTGCCTCTGCCTCCCAAGTGCTAAGATTAAAGGCGTGCGCCACCACTGCCTGGCTATATTAAAACTTTCAAAATGGGTTTCATCATGTAGTTTAGAATACAAGATAAGAGAAATAGCTGATCTAAGGTCACATGGCCTCAAGGAAATGTAAAGCTATTTATTTTAGAGCTGACTCTCCTGTTAAACTCTCTCTGTGACACTTAACCTCATATGCTTACTTTACTCAGAGGCGAATTAATACAATAATGCCTTGCTCTCCAACTGGACTCAGAGTTTCTGAAAAGTAATTATTCTGTAAATATTTTCATAATGCAAGTCACTCAGACAAAAGTAATTGTATCTTGGTAAGAGCCTGAATCCCATCCCTAGGTCTCAAAGCTCTCTCCTGATTAAAACGGGGCTTAAAGGACCAAATTCTGCCAGTTCTCTTCCCAGAAATTACAAGACAGCTATGAATCAAATATCATCACCATTCAAGAGAAACTCAGGATAATAAAACCTTATTTAAACAGAAGAAATGGACAGGGCCACCATCTAGGCACAGGTGTCACGGTAACTAAAAGCTACTCAGCCTTTTCACCTAAGAGTCCACAGCAGGGCTGGAGACACTGCTCAGCAGTTGTGAGTTTTCCCTGATCTTCTGGAAAGAATCAGGTTTGGTTCCCAAGACCCATATCAGGCAGTTCACATCTGCCTGTAACTCCAGCTCCAAGGAATCCCAAGCCCTCTTTTGGCCTCTACAGGTACCCACACACGTGGTAGACCCTCAACACAGACATATACAAGTAAGTAAAAATAATAACATCGCTCTAGGAAATTATAAAAATAACGTACTAAGTCATTCTGGTTCTTAAGTGATCTATTTTGGAGATGCAAAATCAGTATTTTAGCAAGGAATGGTTGAATGACGGTAAGAGTTCTTACCTGGCATCAAGAGAGCCTAGATTTAATTCCTTATACATTAAATGAATAAAGAACCCTAACAAACCTTCGTTCACTCCCAACATAACCTTCAACCAAAACTACCTGAAAGGATGTTTTATAATTCTATGTCCATGACTGGCAGCCAAGAGGAAAAACAGAATCCTCCTCTCTCAGGATTCTGAAGAGTAAATGAGGAAATTCATATAAGATTCAAACATAATGCTTGCTCAGCACAAACTAGCCCACAGTGCAGGGAGGTAGTTGCCGTGAATATATCATTTCAGCAGGATGCTGCTTCCAAGCTGAGTGAGATCTCAGTAAAGATGCCTGTCCCTGAGCAGTGTTTGAAAAATTGTTCCCTAAGTTCATTATGATACAGGTTTTTTGTTTGTTTGGGGACTTTTGTTTTGTTTTGTTTGACAGCCTAGATTCCTAAACAGGTTGAACTTGGAAACCAACAACATAAGTTATCTGAACTGGAAGATAAAGGGTTTCAGGCTCTGGACTAAAGTAGGACCAGCCTGTGAATTCTGCAAGCTCAGGATCAGAGTAGAATGCGGTCCAAACAGTAAAGACAAAGTCATCTGTGTTTGCCAGCAAAGACATGACAAGAAACACAGCAAGCAATCACAGCATTTCTGTCTAGGTAACATGTTTGCTAAGGACCGAAGAAAGCTATAATGTCCACTCCATTTCCAGGGAAATTACTGGGTAGAACCTTAAAAGGATGTACCACAAACTATATAGTCTTTAGTCCTCTACCACATAGCCAAATTCACACTGTTCTTAAAGTCAAAGTACACACTCAGCCGTGGAAAGGCTCGCTCGCTGCACCTTTGCTG
The DNA here is from genome assembly GCA_030674055.1 of Rhabdomys pumilio. Lineage (NCBI taxonomy): Eukaryota > Metazoa > Chordata > Mammalia > Rodentia > Muridae > Rhabdomys > Rhabdomys pumilio. The sequence continues at coordinate 18,935,986 of JANHMN010000004.1, read as the reverse complement.
GGAAGGCTTAGCAAGCCGGCTGTAAGCAAGGAGAGAAAGACAAGAGGAAAACGAACCAAGACACCCAGTAAATGGTTCTTTTAAATAGCCATTTAAATAAATATCACACAGACCGACCCCTAACACTCCCTTCCCCCTCACACTGGTGCTACATCTTGGGGTTGTGCAAGGGGGTCCTTTTAAGGGAGATAGACAAGCAAGCTGAAAGCTAACAAGTTTAAGAGTGAAAAACATACAGAACTCTTGGCTGCTGCTGCTGAGCCATAGAAAATCATGCATGTGCCAATGCCAAAGACAAGGGGGTCTAATATCTAACACTGCAGACTTTGTCAAGTGCAAGAAGGCAGGTGGAGAGCAGCACACGGCCCGTCTCCTCTTCATGAGGTGATGAGGCAAGCACTGCTCTCTGGGGCTGCAGAGGACATACAGCCCAGAACCCAAAGCCCAGTAGAATTCAGTATCAACATAACTTCCAGGAGAATGACAAAAATCTGTCCTGGATTACTGGGTGATTTCTAATATGCACCATAACCAACACTTAGGTCAACATTTAGGGATGGAATTCCCTCTGCAGCTGGCTGGAATGCATTCTTGGCTTGTTCCCACTCCAGTCCACTCTTACACGATGCAGAAGCCACTGGGAAATAGGTACAAGTGACTGACAAAACCTCCCTCAGACACCTTCTTCACACACAACATGAAAACCAAACCCTTTCCTACATCTCAATGGGCGATGGACAAACTCACTCAGTAGTTATTAAGTCGCTGTTTACCCTAACTTGATTCCTCTAAAATATGGGACTAGGGCTCAGTGATATGAGTGCTCTCTGCTCTTGTTCTCTGCTCTTGTAGAACACCAGGAGGCTGGAGCTGTTCCCAAAACCCACACAGCAGCTCACAACTACCTGGAACTCCAGTACCAGGGGATCCAATGCCCTCTTCTGAACTCAGTGGGCTCATGCATGTGTGATGCCCATGCACACACTCAGATATGTAAATAGCTAAAGATCAGATACCATGTGGGATTAAGGAGCTCATCTTCAGGTCTACTACCCAAGACAAATGCACTGTGACATATGTTCACTTTCCCAAAATGCAAAAACCCCAAGGCAAGAAAGTTTAAAGAGATAAGAGTTGGAAGATTTCTTTGGTTGGTTGGTTTTGGAAACAGGGTTTCTCTGTGTAGCCCTGGGTGTCCTGGAACTCTGAAAACCAGGCTGGACTCAGGAGTCCACCTCCCTCTGCCTCTGAAGTACTGGGATTAAAACCATGCACCACCACTGTCCCAAGAAAGAAAGAGATATTTCTAAATTAGAATCTGTATCAAGATTCCACACTTGCATGGCTGACAAGACGGCTCTGTGGGTAAACTATTTGTTAATAACAAGCAAGGTCTGCATTCAACACCTTCCAACCCTGCATGCAAAGTGCAACAGGTCAACTGTCCTCTCATCTCTACACTTTATGGCAATTACTCAATTACTCAGTTACACACACACACTGGTGCAGTATAACCTACCCACCTGCAGAAGGAAGCATTTTCTGTTGTAAGTGGCTTTACACTGGCCACACGATTCACACCTGGGTATTAAGCACTCACTGATGTCCTTCACAAGTGCCAGGCTCAAACACAAAGACCAGTAGGTGAGAAAAGTCACAACCATTGCATTTCAGAGGCTACATAAGGAGTAAGTATGTGTGTAGCTCTAATAAACAATATTGAAGCCACTCCTCTAAAGGGACTACGGCAAACTGCACATATGCAGTCTTATCCAACCCAAGGAGTGTAAGGTCTACAGCAACTCAGCTTGAGCACAACTGCAGCCCTTCAGAGATAGAGAACCGCAGTCTAAGCAAGCACTGTATCCTAGCACTATTGTTTAGAGATGGCTCAGTGGTTTAGAATGCTTCCTGTTCTTCCAGAGGACTTGAGTTCAGTTCCCAGCACCCACACTGGCTGGCTTACCACCACCTCTGACTCTAACTTCAAGGAATCGTACGGACTTCTTCTCTGGCACCTCAACACATATGACATTCACTCACTCACACTAATAATCTGCAAAGGAAACTCAGCTAACTCTAAGAACATTGTACAGATTTACCAACAAAACTGAACTACCACAACTATACAGCTACACAGAATATACAACTCAGTGGCAAAGCCTTCCAAATGCAGAAATTACTATTATCCACAAACTGTCTAGAACTTAGCAGAATCCAACACAGTCAAAAAAAAACCACCAAGCCCATGCAGCCATTCTTTTTCAGTAATTTTGTGGTTAGTATACGATCTATAACACTAAAGTAAACTAGAAATCCAGAAATAACTACACAGTTTGGGTTCAACAAAGGCATGAAATTGGCAATCTATATATATAAAGGGCAAGTTAATATTTTAAGCTTTTTTTTTTTGGCTTTTCAAGACAGGGTTTCTCTGTGTAGCCCTGGCTGTCCTGGAACTCACTCTGTAGACCAGGCTGGCCTCGAACTCAGAAATCCACCTGCCTCTGCCTCCCAAGTGCTGGGATTAAAGGCATGCGCCACCACCGCCCGGCTTTAAGCTTTTTCTCTTTGAAAATATCTAGCTTGTCAAGTGCTCCCCATCTAAACTGCTCTCCCTCTTGAAGCCTGCTCAATCCTGACTACCGTCACTCCTGATTCCCTTCAGCCTGTATACTTTTTTCACCCAAGAAAGGGTTTCTCTGGCAGCCCTGCCGTCCTAGAACTAGCTCTGTAGACCAAGCTGGCCTCTTGAACTCACACAGACCCCACCTGCCTCTGCCTCCCAAGTGCTAGGTGTGTGCCACCACCTGGCTATCTATACATGCACAGCAAACCACTTTGTCACGTTTTCTATATGTGTGCACACAGCCCAAAAGAACTCAATTACTTTACAGTAGATATTGCCTCCATATTTTCTAGAGAGTGAGTGGGGTTGAAACAGCCTTCCAAGTACAGCAGGCTGGCTTGACCTTGAATCGGTTCTCCAGCCTCAAGCCTTCCAAATCCCAAACCCCAAATGCTGAGACTGTAGGCATATGCCTTCACACCTGGCTCTGCCCCTGCCTTTTAAATCCTTTCCTAGTGTCCAGCCAGCACTGAGTATTTGGGCCCATTCCTCACCCCCGCTGGCTCCAGATCTTCTGATCTGGAAATGATGCTCTCAGCAGCAAGACTGCAGCTCTAATAATCTTACCCTTGGTAATGGGAAAGGCCTTAACAATATGGACAGTTGTTGGGTGGTGGTGGCTCACGCCTTTAATCCCAGCACTTGGGAGGCAGAGGCAGGCAGATTCCTGAGTTCTAGGCCAGCCTGGTCTACAGAGTGAGTTCCAGGACAGCCAGGGCTACACGGGAGAAACCCTGTCTGGAAAAAACAAAAACAACAAAAAACAAACAAACAAATAATATGGACAGTCAAAATCAATGGCATCAAGTCTCTTGTTTCTTTTGCTTTAAAAGCTGATAGCCTCTCTAACAGAGCTGAACCTAAAAATGACTGTCATAGTCATAATTACATTCATAGTCCCTGCCATTATGTAACTAAATCAAATAGGCTCTCATAGAACACTATCTTTAAAACAAAACTAAAAAAACAACAACAAAGACATCATTTTGTGATGTGGATTTAGTCCCTTTGGGGCGGTGTGTAGAGAGGTAGTGGTAAGACAAGGTCTCACTGTGTAGCCCTGGCTGGCCTTATAGGCAGAGATCCACCTGCCTCTGCCTTCCAAATCTGGAATTATAGGTGTGGGATACCACACCCAGCTCCCTGGATTTAGTCTTAAAAGACAATGACAAGATTATTCTGGTCATTTTACAAGGCTACCAAATCAGGTTCTTCTTTCTCCATAAAAAGAAAGTTATCACTGAAGGATTAAATCCAGAAATATTAATATAAAATGGAGAGTTCTAAACTCTACCCAGGTAACCTTGAAATAGGATCTAGTCATCTGACTGACCCAGAACTGTTGAGATGAGAAGACTTTTAGCATGTGTATTGTAGAGCAGCCCTGTAAAGACGGTATAAACATACCTGGTCCTTAAGCGAGGAGGTTTATAATACACAGCTCAACAAGAGAGGGAGGCTAAGGCTAACAGTGAACCTTCAGTATCTTTCTCCTTTCTGGTATTCCAGAAATGTAAATCCAATCCAAGACTTAATGCCAAACTACAAATCCTTCTCCAAAGAACAAGGCTTTAACTCAGAGTCTCCTAAGCCAAGCTTCTGAACACACTTAACTTACTTCACTACTGAAACTGAAGGCACTCTTTCCAAATTTCTCTATGTAACTACAACTGACTTTTAACAAAGTTTCACGTCTTCAACTCAGCATGGACTCAAGGCACAGAGCAACTTTTCCTTGTAGTTCTTACAGACCCTCTGCAAACCTCTCCGTCCTGCATGCCCTACACACGTCCTGCATGCCCTACACACGTCCTGCATGCACTACCTTCTTCTCTAGCCCCTTTTCAAGGGCTATTTTATTCTACCTTGTGAGGTGCCTAGCATTATCTTTGCCTGAAAAATGTTTATTAATTTGCCTGTCAAACATTCTATAGAGCCGTTTACATCTTAGAACAGAAACCTCCTGGGTACATATCGACAGCTCAGCAAGTATTTACACAAAGCTCTGAAACATTCGCTTCCTTCAGAGAAGAAGCTGTGTCAAGCAGAGAATTATCAAACACTGTTTCTTCTACCTTTATTCCTCCTCTGCAGAGGCAAGCTTCCCTCCAGCACAGATCCAATATGCAGAAATTACACTTCTAAACTAGTAAAAGAAGAAAAATGAGTAATTCAGGTGTGCTGGGGGAGCACCTACTTCCAGGACCACAGCAAGCCATGCCATGTAGTTCTTTAAACCAGGGCAGGAAGAAAACAACCTAAAGAATTCCCCATCTAATACTTGGTTTTTCCTGTTCCAGGCTCGGAACTTTTGTTTCTCTCAGCAAAACTTACAGGGCAAGTCCAGGCATTCAGATTACAACCAACCGCCCAAACCAGACCTAGACCTGCCCAAACACTGAGTCTCAAGAGCTAAATGCTACCTCTCCCCGCCTCCCTAACCACCCGCCCCTGCCTCAAAGTAGTATGCTGATGTTACATTGTATCAATGCCTACTTCCCATCTCACCCCAGCAGTGAGCCTCCAGGGGATTGTAAAGCAACAATTTCCTGTCTTACTGAAGCCTGCCTAGTATTCCGTACCTTCACTGTTCTGAAACCTCCAACCAGAGGAAACAGATTTACAGTTTTTTGAGATGAATTTTCTCTATGTAACATTCAACTTCTCCAAGATTGTCCCTGCAAATGCCAGGAAAAAACTTTGAGTTCCTTAAGCCTAGGGGAAGAAAGATAGCTTCAAAACACCACTGAAATTCCTGCCCAAACCCAGGAAGATTAAGGAGGTTGAAAGCCAATCTAAGATACACACATCAGGACCATATCTCAAACACTCACACTCACACTCTCACACACGCACACACACACACACACACACACACACACACACACACACACACACCCCAGGCAGGTGGGTGGGGACTACTTAAGAAGAAAGATTATTTGGTCCATCAGCTTCATTTAACCGAAAATGCAAATGATTTACTTGCTCTGGGTCAATTTCATGTGGGACCCAAGCCTCCCTCACTCTGGAGGTACAAGCTCTGACCCTTCACCACTAGGCTACAAAAAACTCAGTGTGCAATTGAGGACCAATCTAAAATAAGGAGAATAAAAGAAGGAGGATTCAGGATGCCTTTCAAAGCTCAAGAAAGCATAGTTCACTGAAAGGATACTATTCAGTTATCAATTTATTCTGTGTATTTTACTGGTTTGTTTTGATACTGAGTCTTGCTATATAGCTCTGGTTATCTCGAAAATCAGGAATCTTCATGCTTCCTTAGCCTCCCTACCTGGGATGGCAAGTATGTGCCACCATACTTTTTCCTCCTTGAAACAGGGTTTCTTTAGGAAGTCAAGGCTAGTGGCTCCGTCACCCCGCCAGCCTTTAATGTATGGTTTACCTGCCTCAGCCTTGTAAATACAGGAACCCAGGTGTCAATTGTCATTCCTGGCTCTTAAATATCATACAACTGCATGTTGCTATTGCTTCTAAAACTTAAAAAGATTTTAAGCAAATCAATACAACCTTCAGGAGCCGCGAACAGGAAAGGGCCCAGTCATTACTTCGTTAGTCTACTCTCACATTTAAAAAAGTTCACCAAATGCTATGTAAAACTCATATTGTAGCTGACAGCACACCTACACATATGCTGACATGTTCATATGCTGATGAAACATATGAAGGTTATAGCAGGTTCTGCTCATCATACTTTATAACATGGAGGGTAGGGTAGGTGCTGTAACTAAAAAAAGTTCTTGTAGAGATTAATCCTGAAGAACTCAACCTTGCTGTCCCTCCCCTTCTCGCATCATAACCCAATCTCATCACACACCACCATGGACAGTAGACAAACATGATCAAGTATCCACAGCTGTACTGTCAGTGTGGTTTTCCTGGCCCCTCCCCTCCTAAGTTGAGAGAACTCCAATTGTTCTGTAGTCCAGCCAGCCCAGAGTATCTGCCAATAGGCAGGCATCCTGACAAGTACAGGAATCTTGTATCTGTTTCCCAGAGGTCTGGAATCTCAGCTAATAGTGCACAGTAGAAACTAACCACCATGTGTCTGCAGCCAAATGCAGAACTACTGACTACAGTTTCAATTCATTTTATGATGGGTCTCTGTGGCTCAAGCTGGCTTCAAACGTCTGTTCCTTCTCCCTCCACCTCACACACATACATACGACCTCACCAGGCTGTATTTTGCATTTTCACTATAATAAACTAGTATTACTCGCAAGATGTTCCTGTTAAAAGCGACCCACGGGAAAAGCTTTACATAAACCATGCATACAGGTGTCCTAAAACTGTGCCAACATACCACTCAAACCCTTGAAACATGCTACTGGTGATTAAAGGGATGAAGGAAAAACTTCACTGTGCTTGTGCTAGTTCCTATGAAAAACACACACTAATCTTTATTTCATAAAGACAAAGTCAAAAATCATCATCATCTTACCTAATCAACCATTAGAAGAAAAATATTCTTTTGTTGTTTTGAAACTGGGTCTCATTCAATTCTGGCTGGTCTAGAACTCACTCTGTAGACCATGCTGGTCTAGAATTCAAGAGATCCACCTGCCTCTTCCTCCCAAGAGTTACCACACCCAACCCTAAAATAAAAAACAAACAAAAAAAAAAAGCCTCTTCCATCTACGCCTGGGTTGAGGAGAGAGGTAACCATCCTTAATGCCTAGGGACTAGCACTGGCAGAGTGCATACCCAGCATCTATGAAATTCCAGGTTCAACTCTCAGCACTACATAAAACCCCAGGCCTAGAGCTGTCAGACAGACCTGAGTATAAGAGCACTTACTGCTCTTGCAGAGGACCTGGGTTCATTCGGTTCCCAGCACCCATATCATGCATCTCACAACCGGCCATAACTGTTTCAGGGAATCAGACACCTCTGGCCACTTCTGTCACCTGCACACATCTGGTGCACATAAACTCATATAGGTGCACAAACACATTCACATCAATTTTAAACATTTACCAAAAAAAAAAAAAAAAACAGGCCTAGTGAACCATACACACATAGATTCCATAACTTCAGGGGTGGAGGCAGGAAAAACAAAGAGTTCAAAAAACCAAACTTCAAAAGGTATGACAGGTTTACCCTCAAGTAGCAAGAGAATCTCAGAGCAACACCTTTTTCCCTACATCCCTAGGGACTACTATTAGACACCTAGACTGCTATACACACCTAAAGCTTACAAAACTAAAGTTGTACTATCTCTTCCACAAGTTACTGCTCTCCAGCTCATCCCCTGCATCTCAGAACTAAAATTGAACAGAAATCTATCTCGTGAGTATTGGAGCCTGGTGATAAAAGAGAGGCCCCTCTCTCCCCCCACCACCCCCAGTCATCCAACAGCAGCACACTGAGGTTCTAAACAAGCACTTGGCCCACATCCTTATGCTCCCTGGACAAAACATATGGCTAGTACCTAGACACACAGGGAATGCACAATTATTTAATGAACAAAACCAGGAATTACTGTACCACGAATGTTGATTAAAAACAAACAAAACATGGCTCCTGCCTGTAACCCTAGCATTTGGGAGACAGAGACAGATACATATACATTTTAAGTCCCAGAACATTGTAGGGTACATGAGACCTTGACTCAAACACTCCCAATTACTTCCTCTAATAATAGTTCTAAAGAAAGATAAAGTTCTTAGTCAAAACAAAAGTGACAGAAAATACGCATAACAGGATGGCTGGGAATGTGTGCACTCTGTCTTCCAAGTCAGAACTTAGCACCCAGGCAGCAAGGGAAAAAATGAGTACTTAGCCATTCTCACACAGATGAGGGACATCAGGGAAGATTGTAGCGTCACAGCAGAGCCGCCTTACACGACTATTCTCAAAGTTCCCAGCTCAACACAAGAGTACAAAAGTGGTGGAGGACAGGAAGGGGGCAGTTCCACATGAGCAGGATCTAGCAAGGGTCCAGCTGCTGGGAATGGGAGCCTGAGGGGGCTTCTCCCCTCTTTGAAAAGATGACTCCAAAGGGGACCTGAGATTCCTGAGGAAAGCACCCAAAAATAGGAAAGCAAAGGAAAATAAGAAGTATAAAAAGGCACCGAAAAGTGGCAGCCAAAAGTGTCACTGTAGATCATCACTTACACGTCAGAAGGGAAGAAAGAGTCACACAACTTAAAATGCAAAGAGAAATACTGGCAAGTCTCTATTGTGAAGCTCTGAAGTAACTGATGACAAAACAGATATTCCAGAAACTGGTCAGAAATATCCTAAACCAAGCCTTTAGGAGACTGAAAATCTCTCTAGACCAGGACGGACATCAGCATCTTCTTCAATTGAGCTGTTCTCCCAAAGTTCAATTAACAAAAGAAGTGTTAACAAGATTCAACATGTAAACAAAGAGACTAGCCTTGCAGAACTCTATCAGATTATCAGACTGCTCCCAGCTCTCAGAGAAATATTAACAAAATCTTCCCCTACAGATCCCACATTTGCGTTTAATAAAAAATAGTAAAATCATTTCAGCTCTGTAAATGAACAGTGTAAGTGAACAGTGTCAAAAACTACTCAAGACAAATGTATCTTCAGAGCCATCAAAGAACTCATTTATAGCATCAGGAAAGTCACAAAAACAAACAGCAAACCCATTGTAGAGAAAAACTCAGCTACTGTTCCAACAACACAGAATCTATTTCAGACTGCATAAAACGTAACAAGCAAAATAAATCCAAGGTGCAAGCAAAATGCCATCGCCTCCTCTTTTGTTTCAGACACAATGTAACAAGGGCAGCCTGTCTGGGACTCTGCTCCTGCTGATACAGTATTGCTGCTTAAACCTCCCTCCTCAAGGTCACAGCCAATTTCAGCTCTGGAATAAAAGGCGAATAGTGGCAGCGATGGTTTGGGTTATCACTGGCAGAAAAGCAGAGTGTAAAAGTTTATGAGCTCATCAGGATTGTTGTACCATTACATCAGAGGCAATTATAAATGGCCAAGAGCAGAAGATGGGGAGCCAATCAGATCACAGATAGGATGTCAACCTAAGACCAACTGTCTCCTGGCTTTGACAGAAGGATTTTACCTCCATAATTCAAATCCCAAACCAAAGCAATCTGCACTTACTACTCCAATCACTCAGCTGTTTACCAGCACTTCCAGAGAGAAGCCCAGGCCACTGGGCCGGCGGAGACTAAAGCAAGAGGTGGCCCGGGCGGCCTAGAGCGAACCACAGTCGGCCTCAAGCTGCCCCCAAGCAGGCCCCAGCTCTCCCCCGAGGTCCCCCGAGCCCTAGGGGCCACTCTTTAAAAGCATATATTGGGGAACGGCCTAGAGGAAGGCAAGGGGGACAGAGGAGCGGCAGGTGAGCAAGAAAAGGTTGCTCCTTTCTCCTGGGTTCCTGACACTGCCTACACCCCTAACCTGAACCCCCAGCACCCCCTCACCCGGGCCTGGCCCTTCCAGGCACACTCTGCTCTGCACCCCCCTGGAGACCCCCAGAGTTCGAAAGGACCAGCGGAGGAGGAGAAACCGGACAGACACCTCTGGAAAAGCCCCACACAAAGGCTGATCGAGGGAAGGAGAGGAAGGCAGACAGGCAGCCATTTTAAGAGAGAAGAGCCAGACAATGGCAGCTCCCCGGCAGTGGGGGCCCAAGCCTGAGGGGAGCCCACGACCGGGGCCTGCTCCCCGCAGCCGCCACCCGCCCCCTGCCCCGCTAGCCCCAGCCCCCTCCCCACTCAGCTGTGTACCTGAGGGGTCCGGGCGAGCGGCTGCCCCCCGCCGCCGCTGCTCCCGGGGCTCATGGGCGCGTGGTGGCTCCTTTGTTGGGCCCCTCCCGAGGCGGCCGCTGCCGCCGCCGCCGCCGCAGCAGCCCCCCAGCACTGCGAGGCCATGTCCGCCGGGCCTTTGCCCGCGCCCCCGTCCTGGGGCCCGCCGCCGTAGTCACCCCCAGGGTAGCCCTGGTAGCCCCGGGCCGAGCTGGGCGACGTGAGCAGTTGGTTGAGGGTGGGGGTGGCGGTGGGCTGGGGAGTTCCCCCGCCGGCCGCTGAGGGGCCGCCTCCCCCCATGGCCCCGAAGCGCTGCTGAGCGAAGGACGAAGACGACGAGGAGGCAGAGGCGCTGGAGGAGGGAGGCGGCTTGGAGCCGGCGGCCGCCGCGCCGGAGCCCGGAGTGCCACCTCTCGGGGAGCTCAGCGCGTAGGCCTGGGGAGGCGGGGGGTAGGCGCTGCGGTTGGGGTAGTAGGAGTTGTACTGGTGGTTGGGGAAGCCGTGGTCGTGCGAGTTCTGCTGGGGCCCGGCGTAGGGCTCCAGGCCCCCGCCACCGCCGCTCTGCAGCGCTGCCAGGCCAGGGCTTTGTTGTCCGCCATGTTGTTGGTGGAAGACGGCGGCCGCCGCGGCGGCGACGGCAGACGGGCTCCGGCCGTAGGGTTGCCCGAAGCCGTAGGCTGGGGGCGGCAGGGCGGCCGCGGCTGAGTGAGGAGGCGCCCCCACCCCGTCGCTGCTGCCGCCGCCGCCGCCGCCGGGCGGCTCCGTGAGGTTATTGTTCAGGGCGGGCCTAGGGCCCGCGTTCCCGTTCGAGTTCTTCAGGTCCGGCTCCGCGCCGGGCCCGCCGCCGCTGCCGGCTCCGCCGCCGCCGCCACCCCCATTGCTCTCGGCCCCGTCCTGCAGCTCCTTTCCCAGCGGCTGCGGCGGCCCCAGAGAGGGGCCCTCGCTTTCCTGCCCGGCGGCAGCCTTCATTTCCCCGCGCTCGGCCGCTGCCGCCGCCGCCTCGCCCCCCGCCTCCTCCCGCTGTTGCTGCTCGGCTTTCTTCAGCTCCGAGGGCGGCGGCGGCGGGTTGCCCAGGCTGCTGGCGGCGGCGGGGGCGACCTGCGCGGCCATGATCCCCGCTGTCTCGTCCGCGGAGAGACCCGGCCCTGTCTTCGTCTTCTCCCCCCTCCCACCCCGCCCCGGGGCCGAGTCCCCCGGGCTGCCCTCCCCACCCGCCCGGGCGGGCCTCGCGGGGCTCCGCTGCTGCGCTGCGCTCGCTCCTCTCCCCCCCGCCCCGCCGGCTCAGGCTCCGGGCTGGCGGCGGAGGAGGAGGAGGAGGCGGCGGCGGCAGCCGAGGCGCCGGCGGCTCAGCTGCTCCCGGCTCTGGCGGCTCGGGACCCGGCTCTCCCGGCTCATTCCCCCCAAGCCCTTGCCTGGGAATGAGGGGGGCGGTGGAGGCTCCGCTCCCCAGGGCCTGGCCCCGCTGTGACTCTCCGCTTTCTGCTGCCGGAGAAAGGAGGAGGGAGGGAGGGAGGGAGGCGAGGGGGAGGGGGCGGGAAAGGAGGGAGGGAGCGGGGGGGAGGGGGGACCCGGGACGGGCGGGCTGGAGGGCGCGCGGCGGCGGACGGGGCGCCGGGAGGCAGAGTGGGAGCGCTGCTCCGGCGGGCGCCCTGCCTCGCCTCCCCGGCCGCGGCCCGGACCGAGGCTGCTGCGCGGCGGCGGCGGGCGGGCGGGCGGGCGAGCGAGCGGGCGGGCGGGCGGGCGGCGGGACTGAGCAGCTAGAGCGCCCCACTCTCCTCCGAGTCCCCCTCACTCCGACACGAGGCTCAGCACTGCCATTTTACCCAGCGCCGTCGCGGCCGCCTGAAAAACCCGGAGTGGAGCGCGGAGCGGGCGCAGGCCGTGGAATGGACTCGCTCCCTTCCCCTCACAAAGGAGGAGGGGAGAGAACGAGCCGCGGCGGCGGCAAGCCCTCAGCCTCTTTCGCTCGGCAGCGCCGCCGCCGAAGGCTTCGGGGAAAACCCGGCCCGGAGCCCGCGCCTCCGGAGCCTGCGCCGCCTCTCTCGCGGCGTTCCCATCCTGGCCTGTCCCCTCCTGGCCGCTCCGAAGGGAGCGGGCCGCGTGAACTTTACCCGCGCCTGCAAAATTGGCCTGAGCCCGAAACCGCGGCCGCCGCGGCCCGGACCTGACCCCCCTGGCACAGGGCCTGGTCTCCTGGCTGCGACTTAGCACCTCCGCAGCACTTTTCTTCTTCAAAGCCTTTTGCAGACCTGCTCTAGAGGCCCAGCTCAGTGAGCCCTGCTTTTTACCCCCTTTGGCTAGCCCCAAAGGAGGACTAACCATTGTTCAAACTATCGGTTCTCCCATGCCCTGCCCTCATTAGCCCTTCCTGACAAGGCCCCGGGGGCATGAGGTCTGGATTATCCTCATTTTACCAACAGACAGAAGGGAGGGGACTGCCCAGGTCACTTAAAGTCAGAGGGCAGAAGAGTGTGGCTATAAAAAGTGGAGTCGCCAAAGCTGCATCTTGTCTACTTAGCCTGAGAAAAGGAGGAAAAGAGAAAAGAAAGGCACTTACGTTGTGAACAAATCCAACAACCGGATCAGTGTCAGGAGGTTTGAAATCAAACGTGGCCATCCCACCACTTCTCTTAAAATGGTGGCTACTGATGCTTTGGGGGCTTAAGACAGTCCTCCAGACAAACCAAGCTCCATTAGCACTTCCTAAGGGAACCTAGCTCACAATGGCCAGTGCCCCAATCTCCAAAGGCGAGTACCTTAGAAGACTGTAAACAGCCCACAGAGGAGGCTCCAGGGACTGAAAGAACCTCAGTGTTCAAAAACCACTGCAGAAGAGGGATGCAGAAAATGGAAACCATTTTCTCTTTAAAGAGAAAAAAAGCAGAGCCTAACAGGTCACACAGAAAACGGATGCCCCTCAGATCTGCTGTCTATCCTAAGGTGTAAGACTCCTTGAAGTTTACCAGAGACCCTAAGGCCAGGTTTATCTAAGAAGATCAAGGCATTCACGGAGGAGCTCAGAGTTTTCCAGATCTAGAGGCCTCATCAAACCCCACAGCAGCCTTTTTTTCTCAGGCAGGCTTGGAATGCTCTGACATGGCAAGCTAGGAAAAACCAGAGAGAATTCCAGCTTCTCAACAGGACCTAGACTGCCCTGGAAATGCATCAATGACAAAGGCCTCTTTTCCTCCCAGATTTTATAAATGGAGACTTCAGGCCACAGACCATTATTTTAGAACTTGTGGGCTCTGCAGGCCCCTGGAGTTTTGACCATGTCATGGGTCAACATAAATAATTCTGAAAGGTTAAGTCATTTCTACTACCCCCAAGAAAAATCAAGACCATCCCATACTACAGATCTTCGTAGTAAACTGAGAATGGATGGCCAGAGCCCCTTGGCTACCCCATCCCCCAACCAAGAACCAAACCAACCTGCCAAGTCGATGGAACTGGCTGGTATGGACCAGTGCCCTCTTTTCATTCACGGTCCTCAGAAGCACAACTCTAGTGGTGCATTAGGTCCTAGAAACCAAATTATAGGCTGCCTCATAAATGGAGCTTTGCTATTTAATCAACTGCCTCAGAGCTGCCAAACAGTCCTGAGTCCCGCACACAAATGAGGAATTTTTTACATGCAATTACCCTGCCATTTTCCTCGGAACTGGGGTGTAATGGGAAACCTGGAGCCCAGTGAAAATCTGGAAGCGAGAATGGATTTGTCTTCAAGGAAAGTCCACATGGCCTTCTTCCATGGCGTGAATATGAAAAGCGCCAAAATCCCTTTCCCTACACGTGGTCACGCTGTTTTGAAAACAGTCACCATTTTAATCTAGCAACGAGGCAACGTGCATAAAAATATATCCACCTGGGTCAGGAGAGGTAGTGTGTTTCTTCTTCCCTACTTTGTTTTTTTTTTTTTTCTCTTTTTTTAAGATCTCAAATCCTTGGAGTCTCTTCCACTCAAAGATCTACATTAACCTGAGACTGCTGGGCTGAGGAACTTTCTTAGAAACTGGTCCATCCGCTTTCCCCAGGGGCACTGGGAACGAGAAAGGGGGAGGGGAGGAGCGGGCACGTGGCTGGCCCGAGCAGCGAGACCCCGACTCGGGGCCGTGGGTCCTCCCCTCGGTGGGTATTTTTCCCCCACAGCCCCTGCCTTTTCACCCCACACCCAGGCAGCTCAGGAATCCCGGCGCAGATTATAGGGCTAGGACAGCGCTCTCCTCTCAAAAGCGCCTCTGCCACCGGCTGCCTGATGGCAAATATGGACTGAATCGTTGACATGGAAACCGGACTAAAGTCTCGTTCGCTCGCTCTCACAGGAGAGTTCTTATCACCAAGCCCGGCAGGACGGCAGTCGGCAAAAGCGGACTGGATCCGGAGCTGCGCGGACCGGGTGCCGTTTCTGGGCGCCGGAACTCCGGCGGCAGCCACAGCCAAGGAAAGGGGGCTGGGCTGCCGGCAGCAACCGGCTGAAAATGGCAGAGGATGTGCTCTCATTCTCTCTGGCTGCACAGCGTGCATGGATTGGGCCCGAGAATGAGGGATGAACCTATGAAGATCCCACACAGTCAACTGCAAAATGTGGAAGCTGGGCCTGGAGGGTTTGCTAGGAGAAAGAGACGCTTGTAGGGAGGACAAGCCCTTCCTCCCTCGCAGTTTGCTCACTCTAAATGTCTGAAACACGAAACTCCTCAAACAAACAAAAGGTCGGCCTCGCCTGCCCCGCAGACCTCTTTCCCATACTGGACTGGGGCAGGACGCTTGCTAGCGAGGGCAGAGGGAGGGTTCTGCCTGCTCCGGGCTGAGGCGTGCGGAGCCGGGCTGTGGCCCCCGCACATTCCCGCCGCGGCGCCGCAGCAGAAACCCAGCCGAGCGCTCTCAAGTGCGAACTGGAGCTGCGAGTTTGAGCAAAAGGGCAACTGTGTCAGTTGACGGAAGCCAGAAGCAGAGTTCAAAGCCTGGCGTGGATTTCTGTCTGGAGCTGTGTTTCTTAAAGTTTTTAACTCCGTGTGAAGAAACAGCCCCAGCGGAGGCTTTGGGATCAGTGTGAAAGTCTAGCACAACCATCTGACAGTGAGCCGCAAAACTTTGGGCTGCATATTAAGCGAGGAAAGTGGATTGAAGCTAGAGTCAAGGCAATTCATTATGCTCCCGGCTCGCAGGCAGGAGCGCTAAGACACGAACTGGATTATCGCGGGGGAACATGGAACGGAGTCCGAATGGCGCTCCACAGCTCTTCGCGGTAAAATCGTGCCCAAGATGCCCAAAGAGCGAACCGAGAGCCTTCCCGCTTAAAGAGTTCTTACACTGCTTTTCCGGATCACATTTCCACTCACCTCAAAGTCTTAAAACAATTTGGGAGATTCTACATTTTACAAAAATAATAAAAGACCCATTTTAAGAAATGTTCATTTATTTCTCAATGAGACTTTTTTCCTAAATCAAGGCCAATAGCCCTGGGCATAAATCTACCGGCTCCTTGTGCTAACATAAAAATTACCCTCACTATCAGCTCCCCACCAAAGTGAAATTAAAATAAAATAAACGCAGTTCTGTGGTAGGACCCTCATCGTGCATGGATAAGACTTTGGGCTTTGATTCCCAGCAATGCTATTAATAATAAATAAATAAATAAATAAATAAATAATAATAGTAATAGTAATAATACAGCCCATGCTGATTCTGGTCAATGGAATAGTTCAAATAAAATATAATCCCCCAAGGTCAACCTACAGAAAAAGTGACTCCAAGTCTTTTACTCTCTAATACTATAGATAAACTTTCTAGTTCAGCGGCTCATCTCACTGCTGAGTTACTTTTTTGTTTGTTTGTTTGTTTGTTTGTTTGTTTTATCTTTTGAGGACATAATAAAACTACCAGATATATGGTTTCTTTTGTTTGTTTGAAATAGGACTGGAGCCCAATGTGGTGGCCCAATCCTTTAGTCCCAGGTGGATCTCTGAGTTGGAGGACAGCCTGGTCTATGGTGTGAATTCCAGAACAGCCAGTGCTACATAGAGAAACTCTGTCTCAAAAAAATAAAAGAAAATAGAACTAGAATTGTATGTAATTATGAGGCAGATCAGGAGGTGGACTAGTTTCTTCAGATACAGGGTCTCACCTAGGGGTCTCACATGGCCAGGCTGGCCATGAACTTGCCTCAGCCTCCTGCCTTAGCCTACTGTGTTGCAAGGATTGTAAGAGTTCATCCCACCCACTCACATCAGGATCTAGGAATTCTTATTTCTGTTGAGTCTCACTGAAGACTTGTGTTCACTAACTGTAACAAAAATAGTGTTTGAAAATCTGTTTCCAAAGACACTCGATGGCTACAGCGGCAGTCATGAAAGCAGAGAGAAGCATTCTGTACATGGCACCAACTGCTTCTAGGTACAGACAGCTAAGCATCGCCAAGATCACCCAGAAAGGCAGAGTCACAGATCCAGACTCCTGCTTACTGGGACAGACATCCCAGATTAAACCAATGTAAACCAATTTTCTTTTATGCAAGAAAGCCTAGATTAAAAAAAAAAAAACTTCACTGCATATAATGTAATCGGAGGAGAGAAAACATTAAGGCTGAAGGTGGAGAAGGAAATCAGAATGAAGAAAAAAGAAATCAAGCATTCCAGGGGGTACTCTCTCAGTCCCTGGCTTGCAGAGTTTCCTCACACTGCCATTTTACCCCAGTGGGGCACAGGAAGGAAGTTCCTCACAGCTACTCTGGAATGGTCTGGAAGGAGGCTTCTGCTCCACCATGCATTTTGTAGAAAAGACTTAGAAAGAAGCAAAATTGCAGCAGGGTCATAAAGAAAATGGAGGGAGGAAGGCATGTACTCTGACCCAGGAGGGGCTGCTGGGAACACAGATGCTCTCCCTGTTCTCCACTACACAACCACATCAAGAGAGTCCCCCACATGATGCTCGTAGGCTTTTTAATGGTAGAATCAAAGACGATCCAAAGGGGCCCATTAAGCATAAGACAGGAAGTGAATGGCCCTGGGGGAGAACATTCTGACTAACTTTGACTGGGTTTGAACCCATCTATAGTTACAACAACAACAAAAATGTCTTTGAAAGATGGGTACCCAGCCACAAAGGCATCACGAGTCCATTTTCTGTGGTGGTGTCGATGGGAGTGACACACTCCATTCCAGGGAAGGAAGAACTTAACAAGGACACCACAAAACCATGCCAGGATATAGCTGCTGGCTTTGGCACCTCCCCACATTATCCCTCGTCTCCCTAAAATTTCCAGAAGCCACCAGAGGGGTTGAGGTGTGAAAGCAGCTACTTTGTCACCACCTCATCGCCAATGAGACACCACTGTAGGCTTCTGAAGAGGAATGCTGTTGCTCTTCCAGCCCTGCTAGAGGAGGGAAGGAGGGAAGGACTTTCAGCTACCCTGTTCAATAGATCCTTTAGGAAGCATGTGTGCACATGCACACAAACTCACACACACAGTGACACTCATACACACACTTAGACACTCACACACACTCAACTCAAACCCAGAGATGCTCGTGTCCATACACACTCGTACATAGTGACATTCATACATGTACACGTTCATATATACTGATACTTGTACGCACTAACACACACTCAAACCCACACGCAGACGCTCATGCACGTGCACATACAAACACAGACACTCACGCGTAGAGACACTAATACACATTAACACTCACACTCAGACACCCACACATCAGCACATTGTACGTTCATGAATAGAGCCCATTCACACCAAGAATACACAATGCTAACATTAGACACTATATTTATGTCCCAAACAAACAGGAATCTAGAGCACATGGGATAGACCAGAGACTGAACCGATGGCTTAGCGACACGCTAGGCAAGCCCTTGTCCACTGAGCTGCTATATTACACTTTTTACAATTTTTAAATATATGCTAAAAATATTTTTTCCACTTTTCAAATAGATATTCCAGCATGATAGTCAACTTAGAAACTGTGCTGTAGCTTTAGCCCAAGAAAACACACACTTTTTTTTTTTAATTTTTAAAAAGTAATCTTATTCCTGAATTTGGCATCACACACCTTTAATCCTAGCACTCTGGAGGCAGAAGCGGGCTGATTTCTGTGAGTTTTACACAGTGAGTTCCAGGATGGCGGCGGCAGAGTGTAATATGTGGATAGAATATGAGTGGAGGTTAGAGACAACTCTGTGGAATTGTGCTAGTGTGTATGAATGCGAATGTGTGTGAGAATGTGAGTGAGTGTGTGTGTGTGTGTGTGTGTGTGTGTGTGTGTGTAGTCCATCTACTGTATGGCTGGGTTCTAGGGACTGAACTCAGGCTGTTAGGCTTGGCAAGCAAGTGCTTTTGGCCACTCCCTGTGTAGTACTGTAATACTCCAGTAACACTGTAGACATACAGTCTCCACCCTGAAGGCGCTCATCCACAGGAAGCAGCTTTAGCCCAGGCACCTGCTCTTGAGTCGCATGTATTGTCTCGACCTGCTTTGGTCTTTGTAAGTAACAACAGAAACAAGCGTATTCTGAAAATGGATGGCTAAAATGTACCAAACGAAATGGTGCCCTTGTTTGGACATATGAGCCAGGGTCAAAGAGCCAGCTGCCATGGCGTTCACTTGACTACTAGAGAAAGAAGCTGGTTTTTGATGGAGAAACAGAAGGCAGTCTTCCAACCTTTCGAAACTGTCCATTGAAAGATCAGAATTTAGGAGTGTGTTTCGAAATTAGTGGCCTGGGAAGTCCCAGATCAATAGCCAGCTCTTCCTCACTCTGTGACTGCAGCCAGCTGCCCCTCTCTCGGTGCTGGCCCCTGGAGTCAGCCTTCTTTGAGCACTTCCCCTAGCATCTACACAAGCAGAACAGTTAATCAAAGAAATCCTATTTAAGGCTCTGATAAATAGATGATAAAGAGACAGATGTGTAAAATCCTTTGTTGTCTTCTTCAATTTGCAAATACATGTTTAACAGAAGTGTCTCCTTAATTTTTTTTTCCTTAAAACCAATGTCAGGAAAGCCAGTTGTTCATTACAGTATTTATACAAACTGGAATGGTGTTTACCTAAACGTGAAGCATTTGCCAGTTGGTCGAGTTATGCTCTTCTATGGTTTAAGAAGAATGCAAACAGAATCATATCTATAACCCTGCACAAAACTCAAGTCCAAGTGGACCAAATATCTCAACATAAAACCAGACACACTAAATTCAATAGAACAGAATATGGGGAGAAACCTTGAACTCATTGGTACAGGAGACAACGTCCTGAACAGGACACCAATGGCTCAGGCTCTAAGATCAACAATTGATAAATGGGACTTCATGAAAGCTGGAAAGCTTCTGTAAGGCAAAGGACAGTGTCATTAGGACAAAATAGCAGCCTACAGATTGGGAAAGGATCTTCACCAACCCTACATCTGACAGAGGGCTAATATCCAAAATTCATAAAGAACACAAGAAGTTAGACACCAACAACCCAAATATCTCAATTAAAAAATGAGGTACAGAGTTAAAAGAGAATTCACAACAGAGGAATCTCAAACGGCCGAGAGAGACACTTTTAAAATGTTCAACCTCCCTTCCCTGAAGTCTAGGCATCAGGGAAATTCAAATCAAAAGGACCCTGAGACTCTATCTTACACCCATCAGAATGGGTAAGATCAAAAACTCAAGTGACAGCTCACGCTGACAAGGATGTGGAGCAAGGGGACACTCCTCCACTGCTGGTGAGAGTGCAAACTTGTGCCACTTTGGAAATCAATTTGGTGGTTTATCAAAAAAACTGAGAATAGTTCTACCTCAAGACCCAGCTATACCACTCCATTCCTGGAGATATACCCAAAAGATACCACACTAGACCACGGGGACACTTGGCTCAACTTGTTCATAGCAGAAACTGGAGAAAACCTGGATGTCCCTCAACTGAAGAATGGATAAAGAAAATGTGGTACATAGTGGAATACTACTGTCTATTAGAAACAAAGACTTCATGAATTTTGCAGGCAAATGGATGGAACTTGAAAATATCATCCTGAGTGAGGTAACCTAGACCCAAAAGGACATGCAAGGTATGTACTCATAAGTAGATAGCAGCCATAAAATACAGGATACCCACACTACACTCCACAGACCCAAAGAAGCTAAACAAGAAGGAAGGCCCAAGCAAAGTTCAAGCAGTGCTTGAGCCTCACTGAGAAGGGGGAATAAAATAGTCATAGGAGGTAGATGGAGACGGGAACTGGGTAGGAGAGGGTGGAGAGGGGAGTAGGGAGGGTCTGGGGATCAAGTATGGGGAGAGACCCGGATGACCATGAAAATGAATGGCAATCAGCTGCCAGCAAGTCGGAGTGGAAGGCATCTCTGGGACATGCCAGAGACCTGGGCTAGAGGAGGCTCCCAAGAATCAATGGCGGTGACCTCAGCTAAGACTGACAGAGGCAGGAATATGGAACCTGAAGAAGACAGCTCCTGTAGTCAGGCAGGAAACCCAGTGGAGGAATACCAACCACCCACAAAACTTTTGACCCCAAATTTATTTTGTCTACAAGAAATGTAAGCACAGGGGATAGAGACTGAAGGAATGTCCAAGCAGTAACTGGCCCAACTAGAGACCCATCCCATGAGCAAGCACCAATCCCTGACACTATTAATAATACTCTCTTATGCTTGCACACAGGAACCTAGCCTGGCTGTCCTCTGAGAGATTCCACCCAGCAGCTGACTCAGACAGTCATAGACACCCACAGCCAAACAGTGGATAGAGCTTGGGGACTCTTATGGAAGAGTTAGGGGGAGGATAGAGGGCCCCAAAAAATGGGGATAGGAACTTCACAGGAAGACCAACAAAGTCAACTAACCTGCAACTTTGGGGCTCTCTGAGACTGAACCACCAACCAAAGAACATACACAGGCCAGACCTTGGCCGCCTACACATACATACGCACCAGATGTGCAGCTCAGTCTCCATGTGGGTCCAAACAACTGGAGAGGGGCTGTCCCTAAAGCTGTTGCCTGTCTGTGGAATCCATCCCCCTGACTCAGTCGTCTTGTCTGGCCTCGGTAGGAGAAAAAGCACCTAGCCCTTTGGAGACTTGATGTGCCACGGTAGGGGGATACTTCTTCTCTCAGAGGAGAAGGAAAGGGGGAGGAAGGAAAGACTGTGAGAGGCAGGGACAAGGAGGGGGGCAGCTATGGGAATGTAAAGTGAATAAATAAAAAGAAAACAAATACAGTTATTCCAGCACTCAGGAGGGCATAATCCTGAAAGTTCCAGGCCAGCCTGGTCTCTATAATAAATTCCAGGCCATCTGGGATTACATACACTCCAGGTCTTGAAACAAAGCAAAGCAATAGCCAGGAAAATGGCTTAGTAGGTAAAGTGTGTGCCATGCAGGTGTGAAGACCTGACTTCAAGTTCCAGCCTCCACAGAAAAAGCTGGTTTCCTGTAATCCAGACAGGTGGAGATTCGGACTCCTGGGACTCACTGCTCAGCCAGTCTAGCTGAATCATTGAGGTCTAGATTCAGTCAGAGACCCTGTCGCCAAAAGTAGGATGGTGCTAGAAGGGTGCTGAGTCGTCGTTCAGAAAACTGGCTGCTGTTTTAGAGGACCCAGGTTCAGTTCCCAGTACCCATATGGTGGCTCAGAACCACGTATCTACAGCTCAAGTTCTAGGGGACCTGACTCCCTCTTTCTACCTCCATGGTACCAGGCATGTGGTTCCCACATATACATGTAGGCAAACATGTAGAGTGCAGAGAATGACAATCTGACCCTTGACCTTGGCCCACACATGCAGCCTATCCACAACACACACACACACACACACACACACACACACACACACACACACACA
>JANHMN010000004.1:18850108-18907778 GCA_030674055.1 Rhabdomys pumilio | reverse complement strand
TGTGTGTGTGTGTGTGTGTGTGTGTGTGTGTGTGTGTGTGTGTGTGTTTGCCTGTGTGTGCACATGTGTTTGCCCCATCTTCAGGTGCCCAGGGAAAGCAGAAGAGAATGCCAGACACCCTGGAGCCAGAGCTCCAGATGGCTTTCAGCCTCCTGTACTGGGTGCTGGTCTCCAGCCGCAGGTCCTCTAGAAGAGCAGCCAGTGCTTTTAACTGCTGAGCCACCTCTCCAGTCACCACCTGACTTCTTTTTTGAGCTAGAGTTTGTCACTGAACCTGGAGCTCATCTTTTTGGCTTTGTCGACGAACCAGTGAGCTCCTGGGATCCATCCGAGTATGCCTGTGTTCACCTTTTACATGGGTGCTGGGGATCAAGACTCTGGTCCTCTTACACATTTATCCACTGAACTGTCAATTTCCCTGGCCACGGATATGAATATGTGTCTGTGTGTGTGTGCACAGAAGTGCTTGGGACAGGGGCAGATATTGGGTGACTTCTTAGATCACTCTGCACTGTGGTTTTTGAGACAGGGTCTATCATGGACATTCCAGCCCACCAGTTAGCCAGAGAGTACCTGGGATCTGCCTGTCTCACCAGTACTACGGTTTATAGAGATGAACCACAGATATGGAACACTCACAAGGCTCTCCAGTGGCCAGACATAGTGGTGGTTCCCACCTACAGTCCCAGCCCTAGAGAGGATGATGGATGGGGATTGGCAGGAGTTCAAGACCCTTTTTTAAATTCTTCTTTTTAATTCCTCTGATTTCCAGTGTCAAACCACTGGTCTTTCTGACACTATGTAAGCAAAATCTAAGTGACTCAGAAACCTGGAAGAATTCCTACAGATTACAGCAAGCCTTCCAAAATCAGGAAGAGAACAGAATTTAGTATTTGAGGGGAGGTGTAACTAAACAACAGAACACATGATTAGTATGCTATCCTTAGCATGAGTAGATGGGTGGATGGATGGATAGTAGGTACATATATAGACAGACAGACAGATGACACTAATTGTCCATTATGCCAAGCTAACACAGTTCCTTGACTATAAAAAAGCACTGTGAAGTATATAATACTCTACTTTGGATTTGTAGAAAATTCAGGCATATAGATATTAAATAACATAACCAAACTCATAGTACTATTAAAAAGAATAGCTAAGACTCAAATCAAATTTTGACGTCAAAAAAACCCCTTGATTTTACTAATTTTTTTTTTTTTTTGAGACAGGGTTTCTCTGTGTAGCCCTGGCTGTCCTGGAACTCACTCTGTAGACCAGGCTGGCCTCGAACTCAGAAATCCAACTGCCTCTGCCTCCCATGTGCTGGGATCAAAGGCGTGCGCCACCACCGCCAGGCTTACTAATGTATTTTTACTATAAAAAAGTCATTCAGTCTCACAAGATCTGGAAGGTGATAGCCCTGTGCAGCAGGCAGCAGGTCCATCCCAGGCTAATCGAAGGCTTGGGCTCCTTCCAGGGTGCTGTTTTGCCCTTTCTTAGATTTTTTTTGCCTCAGGTTTAGTGTCAGGGTTTCTGAGGCCGCCTCTGGAGTGGCTGCTGCAGACAAGAGTTAGAAAGGCACTCAGAGAGCCTGGGAACTGAAGGATTTAGAGTGGCTGTCCTCCTGCTCAGCACACCTCACCTGATTCCCTCTTTGTTTCTTCTTCCTTCCTTCCTTTTCTTTTTTTCTTTCTTTTCTTTCTCATTTTTATTTATTTTATTTTTGTTTTCATTTTTTGAGAGGGTTTCTCTGCATAACCCTGCCTGTCCCAGCACTTGGGAGCAGAGGCAGGCAGATCTCAGTGAGTTCAAGGCCAGCCTGGTCTATAGGTCAAGTTCCTAGACAGTCAGGGATACACAGAGAAACCCTATCTCTGGAAAACAAAAAACAAAACAAAACAAAAACAAGCAATCAACAGTCAAGCATCTTGGGCTGGGCTTTTAGTTCAGCTGGCAGAGCACTTATGTAGCATGTGAAAGCCCTGAGTTTGACCCCCAGGACTGTGTAAGCCAGTCACAGTGACATCAGTTCTGAAGTTAAACTATGGTGGCTGACATTGAAATTAAACTGTTCTGTATGTCTTGCCCCCAGGAGGCCAATATATCCTTTATTCTTCTTTAAAAAAAAAAAAAAATTTGTTTAGGCCGGGCAGTGGTGCTGCTAACCTTTAATCCCAGCACTAGGGAGGCAGAGGCAGGCGGATCTCTGTGAGTTTGAGGCCAAACTGGTCTACAGAGTGAGTTCCAGGACAGCCAGAGCTACACAGAGAAACCCTGTCTCAAAAAAAAAAAAAAAAAAAAAAAAAATTACAGATCAGAGAGAGATGGCTTAGAGGGTAAAAGGCCCCTGTTGCCAGGCCTGATGGCATTAAGTTCTAAATTCAATCCCTGGGGTCCACATGACAGGAAGAGAGAGCCAACTTCCCCAAGTTGTCCTCTGACCTCTAAATACCAACCTAGGTGCACACACATTTGTGTGCACACACAATAAATTTTGTTTTAATTTAAAAATTGTTATTGTGTATGATGTGTGCATTGGGGTGCATATGAAACTGTGTGGGGAACAGGCTGGAGGACAGTCTTTAGATTCAGTTCTAGTCACTGAACTCAGGTCCTCAGGCTTGGGTGGCAAGAACCAACTTGCAGGGTCCTCTTCTGAACCTCTCTCCTGCTCTTCTCTCTACCACAGAGACCTTACAGCTCTCTCCACCTCATCTCAAAACTTCCTTGGCTTTGATTTAACTGCTGTCTGCTTTTGCTTTGTTTTCAGTCAAGGATCTTGTCATGGAGCCCAGGCTGGCCTTCAGAACTGCAGCCCCTCAGTCTCAGCCTTTGTGTGTTGGAATTACAGGCACCGGCTGGCCAGCCTCGTTCACCGTCCCGTCAGAAGCAAAGCCTAGGTCGGCAGGTATTTTCTGAGATGGAATTGGATCGTCCATACTGCAGACTGTGCCGAGACAGCCACACGAGGACCAGTTGCAAAGCCCTCGTCTACTCTCATCTTGAAAGTAGCCACACAGCACAAACATCTGGGCGTGGCTGGAGACCAGCAGGACACAATTACAAAGGCAGCGAGCCTGGATAAAGCGATAGCCATTGCTTACTAGCCTCCATAGATCGTTTTCTCTCCAATCTTTCCTGCCTCCATTTATCCTAGTTGTTCTTGCAGTTTGCTTCCACCAGAACTTGCGCTCGCGGAGAGAAGGTGCGCCTCTAGGAACTGAGCAAAGCTGAACTGAGATACGCTGTGAAGTGTCTGGAAGACCAGCCCAGAGGACTGGGATCCTAATGAAGCCGCAGATGCTAATAGGCAACGGAATCCGATTCTCCCTCCCCCATCGTGAGATTAGACTGTCTCCAAAACGACTCCACTGGGCTCTTCTGAAGAGTTTGCTCTTGGTCACTATGCAAAGGGTTTAAGAACCTGGGTCAGGGTGCGGTGGCACATGCTTTGAATCTCAGCACGCTGGAGAATCTCTGTGAGTTTGAGGGCAGCCTGGTCTATATAGAGTGTTCCAGGCCAGGCGCAAAACAATGAAAAACGATTCACTGGGGACCTGTCTCAAGATGGCAGCCTCCAGTGAACCTTACTCCTATATGCATAAGCTACCCGACACCAGGTAGGACTCTGTGGAGGCAAGAGTGGGTAACATCTGGGGCTAGTTGGAAGATGTTCCGCTCGTTCTCCCTTGCTCTTTCTTGAATCACACTGTGTTCCCTCTGCTGAAAACTAGCTTGCCTTTGTCAGGCCAACCTATGTCGATGCCCATGGGAAAGCACGGGGTCTCCCACTGTGCCCTTGGGAATGGAATGCTTACCCTGGATCCTCTTTCTTCAGGTAATCCTGTAGATGACTGTGCCCACCAAGGTTTTGCCTGAATATGAAATGTACCACAAATTTACAGTGAAGGGTTGGTTTTCAACGTGGCAATTCTCAGAAGCGGAGCCTTGAGCCATGACAGAAGCATGAGGAATCCAAGCTAGGACCATGGCTGAAAGGATTATCAGAAGATAGGCCTTGTTGAAGAAGTAGGTCATGGGAGGTTTGTCCTTCCTTCTTACTCTGTGCTGTTTTTCTATAGACAGGGGTCTTTTTGTAGCCCAGGCTGGCCCTGAACTCGGGATATCACCGAGGATAACCTTGAACACCTGATCCCAGTGTTTTCTGCAGATGAGAAAACACCCTAGCAACTTGAATTATAGCCCAGTGCTAGAGGTGTCCTCTGAAGGGCCTGTGGTCAGTCTATTGCTTTTTTTTTTTTTTTTTTCTTTTCTCTTTCTCTGCCTCCTGGAGGCCATAAGTAGCTTTGCTTCTCATCATGATACTCTCAACTTCAGGAGCACTAGAAGCAAAGGAACCAGTGACCACAGACGCGCCTCTGAAGCAGCGAGCCAAACTCCAGTGTTCCACTTCTCAAACTGCTGTCACACTTTGGTGTTTGTCACACTGACAGACAGCTCACAACCCTCCTGAAGGACTTGGAGCCACAGTACCCCCAATCTCTGACTCAGAAACTATGTGAGATAGGTTTTAAGTTGCTAAATTTGGAAAACTTGTTGTTGTGGTTAGTTTGAGGTTTTGTTTTGTTCTGTTTTTTGAAACAGGGGTTCTCTATGTAGCCCTGTCCATCCTGGAACTCTGTCTGTAGCTCAGGCTGGCCTTGAACTCACAGAGATCCACCTGCTTCCAGCTTCCATATTCTGTGATTAAGGGTGTGCTCTACCCCTGTTCCTTGAACTTTCCAATGCTCCTCTGCACCTCCCGAGTGCTGGCGTTACGACCTTCACCACTCCACCAGTTTCCTGTGACTCTGGGGTGAACACAACTTTAAGGATCTCCGGGAGTTCAAGGCTATCTTGGTCTACATGTTGAGTTTCAGGACATCGAGAGTTATATAGAGAGATCCTGTCACAAAAACTAAACCAACCCACTAACATAAATCCTGAAACTCGCTGGGAGGTGGTGGCGCATGCCTTTAATCCCAGCACTTGGGAGGCAGAGGCAGGCGAATTTCTGAGTTCGAGGCCAGCCTGGTCTACAGAGTGAGTTCCAGGACAGCCAGGGCCACACAGAGAAACCCTGTCTCAAAAAGAAAAAAAAAAATTCAATCAATCAATCAATCAATCAATCAATCCTGATACTCCTCGTGAATGATTAGACACAAAAGCAGCAGGTGAGGTAGTGTGTAGGCTCTTGTGGAAAAGATTTTTGTTCTTGCTTTGAGGCAAAGTCTTTTTTCATAGTCTAGGCTGTCCTCAAATTCCCAATCCTCTTTTCTCAGTCTCTCAAGCACTGAGATGAGAGGCAGATGCTACCATAGGGGCTTTAATTCTATATTGTTTCAGTCATCTCTCAGCTTGTTAGTTTTTAACAAAACTAACAAGCTGAGAGATATAAGCTAAAGTCATCTAGAAAGAGGGAAGCTCATCTGAGAAAATGTTGCCATTAGACTGCCCCATAGGCAAGTTTGCAGGGGTATTTTCTTCATTAATAGTTGTTAGGAGTAGACCCAGCCCGTCATGAGAGGTGTCACCCAGAAGGCGGTCCTCAGCTGTACAAGCCAGCAAACTTCAGTTCCTGTGTGAAATTCCTGCTCTGACCTTCCTTCTTGAGGTACTCTAAGCTATAAGATGAAACAAACCCTTTCTTCCCCAAGCGTTTTATCACAGCAATAGAAAATGAACTAAGATAGTCTCCATCCCTGGGGCAGAAACTACATTTAATTTCATTAAGCAAAACTGCCCCATTCAGGACATCAATAAACAAAAATATCAGTTTGTGGATGGGCTAGAAACGGGTTTTCCATGGAACTCTTCAAGATTTAAATGATGCCCCACCTCCTCAGTTTGTAAGGCCACACGTGGCGGTATAAAACTTTAATCCCAGTACTCCAGAGGCAGATCTCTTGTGAGTTCCAGGCTAGCCAGGGCTACATAGTATAGCTGAGATGCTGTCTTTGAAAAAGCAGAGTTGAGGATGCAGTAGACACTGAGACCTGGTTTCAAGTCCCAGCACTGAAAGACAACAACAACAACAACAACAAAAAGAAAACCAAACTGGGCTGAGGAGACAGTTCAGTCAGGAAAGTACTTGTCAGGCATGAAGACCCGAGTTCAGTCCATAGCCCTGACCTAAAACATCCAGGCATGTAGCATGCATCTATAGCCTCACAGCTGGCACGTGAAAACATTCTGTAGGGAATGTGTATTGTTGATATAGGCATGGCCAATCACGAACAGCCATGTCTCAGCCTCACAGGAGTGATGAAGCCTTTCAAGGATAAACTCAGGGATAGCCAAGCTTTCCTCTGGTCTGAGAATGAATGTGGACAGTATGTGCTTTCTCCCTCTAGATGTTTACAGGCTGAAGACTGCTCCCTTATAGGTCGGGTACCTACCAAGATAACTAAGACAGTGACTGAGCTCAGCTATGTGCAATAACTCTCTGGTTCAACTGCATATAATAAGTGCTCAGAGTTACTAGGGTGCTTCAGCTCTCTATCAGAGAGCACAATCTGCCCGAGTCCAGCTTTTCTGTTCATATGTCTGTGTGTCTGTCCTTTCTTCATTCCCTTGACAGCCCACTTAAGTCAGTCCCTGGAGCTGTGCAAGGACAAGGCACAGGGAGATCACTGGGGTTTGCTGGCCTAGCAGCCTAGCAGAGAGTTCTGGGCCTGTGAGAGACCCATTTTTACAAAAATAACTGTAGAAAGAATGTATTGTGTATTATATGGATTCATCACCTGCCAACTAAAAAGCCTATGGCCTATGACTTAGGTGGGAAATAGAAGTGGGATATTCCGGAAAGGGAAAAGATTCTGGGAGAGAGATAGACAGGAAACTCGCCAGGAAGATGTAACAAGAGGGACACATGATACTTGAGCACAGGTAACCAACCACATGACAGAATGTAGGCTAGAATACATGGGATATTTTAAGTTATATCTAGACAGAGAAAAGCCTAGCTATATGGCCAAGGTTCTTGTAAATATATTTTGAGTCTGAGTGTTATTTCTGGGAGCATGGGGAGGAAAACCAAGGACCAACTTCCACAAAATGACACCCAACATGGGGCTCAAGGTGAGGGGAGGAGGAAGAGTTAGTTTTGAAATAAATAGCATTTATTGGATAAATAGACCAACAAACAACAAAGAACAAATGTGAATGGCTCCTGAGGAACAATACCTAAAACTGACTTCTGGTATGCACCAGACACACACACACACACACACACACACACACACACACACACACACTGTTGTGGTGGTGGCACATGGCAACGTAGTAGTAAAGGCAGGACCTGGAAGATCAGGAGTTTAAAGCCATCTTTGACTATATAGTAAGTTCAAGGCTACTGGGCTATGAGAAACACTGCTTTTCAAAAGAGTAAAATAATAATTTAAAAAACACAAACAAACAAAGGAGGCTGGAGGCCGTGTGCTGACTCAGAGAGCTGTTGGCTAGGCATAGGAATTTGAGTTCAGACTCCGGAATCCACATGCAAAAGCCAAGCATGGAGGTGGTACATGTGTATAATGTCAAGACGGGAAACCAAAGACAAATACATCCTTGGAGCTCACTGACCAGCCAGTTTGGCCTCAGGTCACAAGTGAGACCTTTGTGTAAAAAAGCCAAGTACATATATGTATGTATGTGGTGGTCTTTAAACCCAGCACTGGGGTGGCAGAGGCAGGCAGATCTCTCTGACTTTGAGGCCAGCCTGGTCCACAGAGTGAATTTGAGGATAGCCAGAGCTACATAGAGACACCCTGTCTCAAAACAGAAGAACAGCAAAGTTGATGGCTCCTGAGAAACGACTGCTGAAGCTGACTCGGCCTCTGCATGCATCCTCACACAATGCACACCCAACCACAACCATCGGATGAACTGGAATGCGCACACACCTCCTTTCATTAAATATGGCAGTTGGGGGGTAGGGGGTGTTTCCATCATTCCGTAGCCTGTTAACCTGAA
Source organism: Rhabdomys pumilio (assembly GCA_030674055.1). Classification (NCBI taxonomy): domain Eukaryota; kingdom Metazoa; phylum Chordata; class Mammalia; order Rodentia; family Muridae; genus Rhabdomys; species Rhabdomys pumilio. The sequence continues at coordinate 18,899,801 of JANHMN010000004.1, read as the reverse complement.
TAAGAGCTTTTACAACCACTTTATGCTTATCCCTGATAAATGAGACTCAGACTGTGGCTGTTTTATTGGACCGTGACCATTTCTTGGGTGGTAACACCTAATCTACTCTTCTAACCTGGCTACCTCTCCAGAGGTCTACTCAAGATACATGCTGTTTCTCCTGGCCATGTGCTCATAGACCCTCCCCCTCATGGCGGCTTCCTCCTCTCCCTTCTTCCATCACTCTCCTCCCGCCTGGTCACTCCAAACCCACCTACCTCTAATCCCTCCAGTAATTGACTATAGCCAATTTTATTTAACCGATAATTTTAAATCAAGGAACAAAGTTTGCATAATGAAAGCTTCTAAACGTGAGGAGTCACTCATAGACCTAGAATAATTCTTTGGGTATAGAATTTAGCATTACAATACACAGCAACAGACTAAACCGCAACAATTCCCTTTTTTGTCTAAACTAAAAGGCTCTTTCTCTTATAGTAAAAAACAACATACCCCAGGAACAATTATGAAATTATTATGAAAATTATTAAGCAAAAGTTACATTCAAAAAATCCAATCTGTTTACATTTGACAATGCAGGAGAAAATATTCTATTATCTATCCTATGCTGGTGAGTTCAGAGTTTGTTTGTTTGTTTGTTTTGTTTTTGTTTTTGTTTTTGTTTTTCGAGACAGGGTTTCTCTGTGTAGCCCTGGCTGTCCTGGAACTCACTCAGTAGACCAGGCTGGCCTCGAACTCAGAAATCTGCCTGCCTCTGCCTCCCAAGTGCTGGGATCAAAGGTGTGCGCCACCACCGCCCGGCCAGAGTTCTTTATCTAAACAATTTCTATTCTAAATTGTATTCCACTCCCCAAATTACCTTCTTAGACCTAGAACATTCTTTTAAATCCTAAACAACTTAAGCTCATAGTAAGACTATAACTATTTAGTCTTCAACCCTGTCAGAGATTTGAGAAGAAATAAATATCATTTGAGTATGCAGAAAGCATAGGGACACAGCTTCCAAAAGTCATAGACATGACAGAGATAGAAACAACCAGGGAGAAGGAGAGAGAGGAGGAAGCCACCGTGAGAGGAGAAAGTGAATGGAGGAGAAGCCACCACGGGTTAGATGTGTCATGAGGGTTGGCCTGGAGTTAAGAGCAGCCCAGATGCAACATTGTAAGTAATAACTCAGGGTTATGAATGGGGAATTAGATTCTAACAGCATAGAGGACAGATATCTGCCCAGCTCTTGTGCTGTTTAAGGCTTATTGTAAATAATAAAAGTTGTGTGTCTTTAATCCAGGAACTGAGTGATCAAGACAAGGTAGAACGTGACTGGTCTGGAAGTGTGTTGGCACACTTTACAGTGTCACTCCCAGGAAGCAGAGTCAAGAAGGTCGCAAGTTTGAAACCAACTTAGAGAGCAGAGCAAGACCTTGTCTCAAATGATGTGCATGGTAGTATACGCCCTAAATTTCAGCACTTGAGAGGCTGAGGCAGGAGGATTGCTATGAGTTTGAGACAAGAGTTAACCACAATAGCATAACCTTGTTTCAAAAGACAAAAAACAAATTAAAAAAAAAAAAAACTTTTAATAATGTCTCTTTATTAAACCATTTGTTTTTAATCCTTTTGTTGTTGTTGCTTGTTTTGCTTTTATTGTTTGTTTGGGGGGGTGGTTTTGATTATTTTGTTTTGTTTTTGAGATAGGGTTTCTCTGTGTAGCCCTGATTACCCTGGAACTCATTCTGTAGATCAAACTGGCCTTGGTGTTGGAAATCTGCCTACCTCTGCCTCCCATGTGCTGCAAATTAAAGGTGTGTGCCACCACTGCCCAGTTAAACCATGTGTTTGAGAAGCAGAGGCTTACTCTGTTCTCAGGCTGCCCTGAAATTTATATAACCCATGCTAGCCTTGAACAATCCTCTTGCCTTGGCCTTCTAACCCCCGGGATTAAGCGGAGGGCAACAGTAGATCAGAGAAAGGAAAACAGTTCCTCTTGGACTTGCTGCACTTCCGGTTTGCAGCAGGAGAGCACAGGACATGCCCAAGTGTATAAGACTCTCAGAGATGTTGCAAGCCCACTTGCTGAACTAGCAAATCCAAAGCCGCCAGGTCCGGGTGCTTTAAGTTAGTGGGAAGGCCTGGAGTGAGGATCCCACTCAATACACACAGAAGACTCAAATTCCAACAGATGATGTGCTTGATTCATGAGAGAACAGTAAAGTGGGAATGGAAACACCTCGGGATCTCACCCTGCCACACACTCAGAAATGGTTATGTTGTAGGTACCCTTACTGTGGTTATCAATAAGGCAACACACCAGCAGATTTTATTTATTTTATTTTGTTTTTTTTTGAAAGAGGTATTCACACAGCCCAGGCCAGCCTCAAACTAACCACAAAGCCAAGGCCTTGATCCTCCCACTTCTACCTCTGAGTGCTGAGATTGCAGGCCCATAACCATACCAGTCTTATACAGTACTGGGGCAGAGCCCATGCTTCACTTCAGGAATGCTGGGCAGACACTCTCCCCACTAAACTACACCAGCCAGCCAGTGAGGTTACATTATGTCAGCAAATTTACAAGATTAGAACCCGCAAAGTGATCCATTTTGAATCAACCAAGGCTGTTTTATTCAAGTTGCATAAGTATACACACCAATCAAAAGGGGCCAGCGCCTCAGTTGAGTTAGCAATGGCTGAAAGTAGAATTCATCCATTTTCTCCTTAATTTCTACCACTTACTGCAGTGGCTTCAGACTAATACACACCCACCTGGCCATATCAAGTTCCATCATTAAAAGAATGAGACCCTATCCTCCACAGGCAGCCTTTTGATTGGGGGGTGAACTTTTAAGGTCATATAGAAAGAATTGCCATAAACTGGAAGCAAAATTGAATCTATCTTAGATTGCAAAAATATAACAACATGGAATATACATCCTTGTCAAAAAAGAGAATGCAGGGCTGGCAAGATGTTTCAGCAGATAGGGATGCTTACTGCCAAGATGCCAACCTGAGTTCAAGCCTGGGGACCCACATGGTGAGAGGAGACAACTGAGTCCACAAATTATTCTCTGACTTCCATATGTGCTCTATGGCACACACACACACACACACACACACACACACACACACAATTGTTTGTTTGTTTATTTGGTTGGTTTTGGAGACATGGTTTCTTTGTGTCGCCCTGACTGTCCAAGAACTAGCTCTGTAGACCAGGCTGGCCTCAGACTCACAGAGATCTGCCTGCCTCTGTCTCCTGAGTGCTGCAATTAAAGGTGTTTGCCACCAAAGCCCAGCAAACTCATTCTTGAAGGGGTTTTTGTGTTAAAACGTTTGTTTGTTACTTGTTGAAGCAGGGGTATCCTATGGAGCCTAGGCTAGCCTCCAATTTGTAGGGATTCTCCTACCTCAGTCTCCTGAGTGCTAAGATTGCAGGTGCACCGCCACACCAGCTAACATTTTACATCAAGTATAGCCAAACACGAAAACCCAAAGGTGCCAGTCATACATCATACTGTTTTGAAGAGGCGCTTTTAAGAACATCAGAGGAACCAGCACGGTGCCCATGGTGTGCGACTGGAATATTCTTGTTTTGACTTTGTACTGTGATGATGTCTCAGCTCCAGCCTGACTTGCTAACCCGGAGGGTTTCACTAGTTAGTCCTCAGAGAAGACTACTGGAACGAAACTGTTGCTTGGGGCATAGTGGTTGGTCTTTAATCCCAGCCCTCAGCAAGAAGAAGCAGACAGATCTCTGAGTTGAAGACCAGCCTGGTCTACAGAGCTAGTTCCAGGACTATACAGAGAAACCCTGTCATGAAAAACTGAAAAGAAGAAGAAAAGAAAAAGAAAGTACTGAGAGCTAAAGAGAGCTTAGACACTTTCCCAGAAATAGTCCATTTGTTATGTCCAAATTAACATATTCATTACACAGTCTCAGCCTATGACAGCAATCATTCACTGAACATACGAGATGTGTGACTTCCCTGACACTATTCTAGACGTCAGAGATACAATGTTACAGGACAAAAGTCTCCACCATTAGAGACTTAAATTTAGTAGCTAAAGGTTATCTAGATGTGTTCTATATATCACATGTATAGCATATAAAATATATATTGTATCATGAGCTTGTGCATTGGAAATGTGTGTGTGTGAGTGTGTGTGTGTGAGTGTGTGTGTGTGAGTGTGTGTGTGTGTGTGTGTGTGTGTGTGTTGACATAAGTTCTCATGTATTCCAGGCTAGCTTCAAACTCTCTCTGTAGCCAAAGATGACCGTGAGCTCCCAATCGTCCTACTGTGATCATGTGTTTGCTCTGTCAAAAAAGAACGAAGGCTGAGTCTGGACAAGTGGATTAACACCATGAAGGTGCCTGGTGTTTTGACCAGGGAAATTTTTGTTCGGTGGTCAGAGCAATGCATGCTTAGACTAGGTTCAAGAAATTGCCAAGAGAAAAAAATCCAAATGCAGTAGACAAATCAAAAAGGAAAGATGAATGTAAGTTAGCTGCGTCATTCACAAATGTCACTCAGGAAAATAAGTGTTGAGTACACACTTCTAATGCTAGCATTCAGGCTGCAGAGGCAAAGGAGGTGCCACAAGCTGAAGGCTAGCCTGAACTACATAGTAAGCTCTAGGCTAACCCAGGCTGTAGAGTAAAAGTCTGAGCAAGCGAGAGAGAAAGGCGGGGGCGTGTTAAACCAGGACAGGAGAAAAAAGAAGGATTGGAAGAAGGAACTGAAGCCAGGCTTGCAGTCCCAGCTGTTACAGAAGGAATGTACAAAGTCAGGAGTTTGAGGTCAGCTTGGCCAACACAGTGAGACGCTGTCTCAAAAAGACATGATAAGCAGACAGTGGCAATGCATCCTAACTCTTGAGAGGCAGAGGCAGGTGGATCTCTGAGTTCGAGGCTAGCCTAGTCTACAGATCCAGTTTCAGCACAGCCAGGGCTACGCAGAGTAACCGTGGCTCAGAAAGACAAAAACTGAAAACTAAAAAACAGAATAAACAAAGCAACAAAAGCATGTTTACACATGGGCAAAGGATCTGAATTAACATTTCTCGAAAGAACTTTATTGTATGAAGCCAGAAGTGTTGGCATATTCCTGTAAATCCAGCCCTCAGGAGCTGAGGCAGTAGAATAACATATTTTGAGGCTAGCTGAACATCTTAGTTTGTTTTCTGTGCTGTAGTAAAAATGCTGATCAAAAACAAACTGGGACCAGGTGGTGGTGGCACATGCCTTTAATCCCAGCACTTGGGAAGCAGAGGCAGGCGGATTTCTGAGTTCGAGGCCAGCCTGGTCTACAGAGTGAGTTCCAGGACAGCCAGGACTACACAGAGAAACCCTGTCTCGAAAAAACAAACAAACAAACAAACAAACAAACAAACTGGGGAATAAAATTTCATCTTACAGCTTACAGTTGATCACAGAAGCAAATCAGGACAAGAGCTTAAGGCAGGAACTTAGAGGCAGAACTGAAGCAGAAGACGTGGAGGAAAGGTGCTAACTGGCTTGCTCTATTGCGGGGATGGTTCTGTGCACTGTCTAGTCAGATGCTCGTTTCTATGCCATGACATCCAGTTGCAGTCCTAAGGTTGGCATGGTCAAGCATCTCCGGTCTCAATGATGTGTAAAACTTGGTTGCCATGACCACTGATCGGTTAATAAAGAGCTGATTCAGTCAATAACTGGGCAGAGGAGAGAGGGAACGCATGACTTCCGATCCCAGTCAAGGGGTCCCAGTGAGACACGAGGAACAGAGAGACAGGAAGAAAGGAAGGTGTGGGGAAATCATGTGGACTGACCATGAGGATACACAAGGAAAAGATTGAGCCTGAAGAAGACTGATTATAAAGGACCATGTGGCTGGGAAGTAGCCGAACTGCCAAGCCAGCACAGTAGGGTTAGAATAGATGAGCCTCCCCAGTTATATTGCCTGCAGACGTTTAATAAATTTATTAGGTTTCTGTGTCATTTATTCAGGAGCTAAAATGGGCTACAGCTGGTGTAGAAACACACTGCAGTTATTTGGGAGCAAAAGGGGCAAAGCAAACCCCCCAAATTACTTTTACATTGCTCCTCAAGGCTAGCTCAGCCTGCTTTCTCATACAACCCAGAGTCACCTGCCCATCGAAGGCCCCATGCACAGTAGCAAGCGGTACTGTACCATCAGTCATCAATCAAGAAAATGCCCCACCTGCCAATCTGATGGAAACAATGCCTCAACGGAGGTTGTCCCTTCCCAGATCTGTCTAGGCTTGTATCAAATTGACAGAAACCAACCATCACACTGGGCTACATAGTAAATTCTAAGTTAGTGTGAGCTACATATCAAGACTTTGTTTCAAAAATGAACAAACAAAAAAGAAAATAAGTAAATAGCCGGAAGAAGATGCCCGACATTATTAGCCAATTGAGAAATATAATCCAAGAGAGTAAAAAACCAGGCAGAAAGGAACATTGGGAGTTCAAGGCTATCCTCTGTTACATAGCAACTTGGAGGCCAGCCTGGGTTGTGTAAGACCTTGTCTCAGTGAAACAAAAGAAACCCTTACAAATATGAAAGAAAAGAAACCCTTACAAATAGACACTAGGATGCCACCGAACAGCTGCCCATGTGGCTATAAAACAAAAGACAGGAAGACAGCTAAGGAGCAAAGGAGCTGCTGCCAAGCCTAACCACCCAAGTCCATCCCTGAAGCTCACGCGGTGGAAGGCAAGAACCAGCTCCCACAGACTGTTCTTTGACTTCCACATTTTCTGGGTCACATGTAGAGCACATATGTGAAAATAAAAGGCAAAAATAAACATCAGAATTCCAGAACTTTAAAGGCAGAGGCAGACAGAGGCTAGCCTGATCTACAGAGCAAGTTTCAGGACAGCCAGAGCTGTACAGAGAAACCCTGTCTCAAGAAACCAAAAACCATATAACATAAACCAAAAACCATATATATATATATATGAGATCAAGTTCCGCTGTTAAGAGCATTTGCTGAGCCGGCGGTAGTGGCGCACGCCTTTAATCCCAGCACCTGGGAGGCAGAGGCATGCGGATTTCTGAGTTCTGAGTTCGAGGCCAGCCTGGTCTACAGAGTGAGTTCCAGGACAGCCAGGACTACACAGAGAAACCCTGTCTCGAAAAACCAAAAAAAAAAAAAAAAAAAGGAGCATTTGCTGCTCTTGGAGGTCCCAGATTCAGTTCCCCGCACCCACATCAGGCTGATCACAACTGCCTGTAACTCCAGCTCCAGGGGATTCAGTGCTCTCCTGGTCTTCGTAGGCACCTTATTCATATACACATACCCACACATGAACATACACATTACATAATGAAAACATAAAAATAAATTTTAAAAAGAAAAAGCTAGGTAAATATTTGTGTCGATATAGAAAATTGGTGGTGGGAATGGAAAGTGGGGTAGTGTTTTGGGGCTGGGGAGACAGGTCAGTCAGTAAAGTGTTTGTAAGGCAAACATCAAGACCTGAGCTTAAATTCTAGGCAGCCACAGAAAAAGTGGGCCTGAGTGCATACATCTGGAACACAGGATTGGGGAAGAAGACAAGTGGACCTAGGTGCTCACTGGCTGTCCAATATAGTCAAAATGGTAGCATCCAGGTAAATGAGAGACACTGTCTCAAAAAATTAGGTGAAGTGCCCATTGGTGGTGAAGCCCACATACAATCACTGCACTCAGATGCAGAGGCAGGCAGATGTCTGTGAGTCTGAGGCAAGCCTGGTCTACAGAGACCAATATAGCCAGGACTACACAGAGAAACCCTGTTTCAAAAACAACAAATAACATAGTGTTGAGAGTAGAAAGAGACACCCATACCAACTGGAACAGGAAGGAGCAAACAAAGCTGACTATATCACATGGGCACACATACATATACACACACAAATAAGTTACAGAAAAAAATGATACAGCGTTTTGTAAAGTTTCATAGTTTCTCAGAAATAAGAGTCGTTGGGTTTTGTTGTGTCGTTTCCTTTAGGACTGCAGATTGAATATATAGGGCCTCACATATGCTGGATAAGTACTCCATCACTGAGATATTATCTCCAATTTAGTCATTTATTTTAATTAGTTTATTTGGAGAGACCTTTCCACGTACTTTGGGATGACCTTTAAATCCCCACTTAGCTGAGGATCTTTTATGATCGAGCACTCTACAAACTGAGGTGCATTCCAAGCTTCCTCTACCCTCAACTATTTTCTCAAACAAGGTCTTTCTGAGGAGCCCTGACTGGCCTGGAAGGCAGAAAGTCCACCTTCCAGCCCCACCTCCAGAGTACTGTGATTAAAGGCATATACTACCACCTGTGGCCTTAGTTTTTTAATTTGAGAAAGAATCTTGATAAGCTATCTATCTAGCCTGACCTTGAGTCCACTCCATAATTCAAACAAGTCTTTTTTTTTTTTCACCCCCTTCCCTTTTCCTATTGGTTTTTTGAGACAGTGTTTCTCTCTGTGTAGCCCTGGCTGTCCTGGAAATCGCTCTGTAAATCAGGTTGACCTCAAACTCAAAGACCCGAATGCCCTTGCTCCTCAGAATCCTCAGACCTCAGTCTCTCAAGCAAGGAGCTGAGCCGAGCCACAGGTGTCACATAACATAACCCATATGAAAAAACAACAACAACAACAACAACAAAAACAAAAACTTGATTACAAACTCAAAGTGACTTTTGGCAGGGTAGTCAAAGCCACCGTGAGTCAACAGCGACTGCTTTGTGTTCAAGGACAGCACTCAATACTGGGTAGGATAAAGTAACCCAATCCAATGATCTCTTTGGGGACATACAAATGCCAGGTGAACAAAGAGGAAGTAACAGAAGCCCAGGCTGCCTAGTGTTTAGCAGCTGTGCGGTAGGTGTAGAAAATGAATTATTTACAGTGAAGCTTTCATCTGTCATCCAAAGAGTCAACCCAGATACCCATTCAAGGACAGACTCGATGATGCACTGAGTTAAAAGTGCTTGCCACCAAGATTGAAGACCCGAGTTCGATCCCCGAGGAGAAAAGGAGAAAATCAACTCCTGCGATTTGTCATTCACTTCTATACATGCCCTGTGGCCCCGGTGCATCACCTCCAGCCCTCCCACCTCCACGGCAGTACTGTACAAGATAATTAAATGTAGGAAAAAAGAGGCAGAGAGGCTGGCGTGAGGCTTAGCTGGTGGAGCACTAGTCTGGCATACAGCGGGCCCTAGGTTCAACCCCTAGTACTAAAAACAAACAAAAGCTAAACCTGTGAGTGGTGCCTCATCCCTATAATCTCAGCACTTGAGAAACTAAACTAAACCAAACTCAGAGAGAACGAGGCAGAAGATAGGAAAGTCACACCAGGTTCAATGCACTAGGCACCTGTCACACACTGAGACAAGTCACCTCACTGATACCATGAGAAAATACACAAACTGGGCAGTGGTGGCACAAGCCTTTAATCTGAGCACTCGGGAGGCAGAGGCAGGCGGATTTCTGTGAATTTGAGGCTAACCTGGTCTACAGAGTGAGTTCTAGGACAGTCTATATAGTGAAACCCTGTCTTGAAAAACCAAAACTCTGTCCTTCCTATTCTGTTTTTCTTATTTTTACTTTATTATTATTTTTTTAACTTAGTTAATTAGCCAATCAGTCAGTCAGTAAGCCAATCAGTTAATTAGTTTTTAGAGGCAGATTCCTCTGTGTAGCTATGGCTGTCCTGGAACTCAGAGATCTGCCTTCCAAGTGCTGCCATAGACTATTAATTGTCCTTGAGTTTTCTGTGACCTTGGATGAATTGGATTCAACCCGTTGTCTGTGTGAGACTAGTTTACCTCTGTTGCCTTTATACCACACTGTATGGCATTTTAAACTTGGACCAAAACAGAGTGATTTGTCAGGGTAACTACCCTTTACGGGTTCCAAACTCCCTTTATGGGTCCTGGACTTCAACTTTTGTCCCTTTGGGCTCTTGTGACTGCCAAAATTACATTGTACATTCCTGGTTATCACTCCAGAATCAGTGAAGTGCCTCAGATAGAACTGTCAGGAGTCCTGGCCTCCTCACTCCAATGTCCTTCAAGCAGATGCCCTGTTCATTCATTCTTCAGTGTCTTTTAGAGGGTGGCTTTTAAAACATTCCATCCAGCCAGTCTTGCCTTGCTCAGTGGAGAAATGGCTACAATCACACAGGTGCCAGCCCCACCCTGAAAGCCCACTCCACTTTATTTCTGCAAGGGAAGTCATTAGATCCAGCAAGGACTCATTCCATTGGTCCCACAGGCAGGGGCACAAGGTCGTTCACCATGACTGGCTGTGGGTAGGGTGGATTTCTAAAATGATGACACTTGGGCCAGCAAGCTGGCTCAGCAGGTAGATGCGTCCACCAAGCAGGTCCAGTGACCTGAGTTTAAGTCCTGGAACCATCATGGAAGGGAAGAACTGACCTTTGATGTTGCTCTCTGACCTCTGACTGCACACCATAGCCTGGTGTATGCCTGCATTCATCTACACATACACTTAATTAATTAGGGGACACTAATATGGAAAAATGGCTCATGTCTTGAATATACCAAACTACTATCTGCTATCTTTTTTTGTTTGGTTTTTGGTTTTTTGGTTTTTTGAGACAGGGTTTCTCTGTGTAGCCTTGGCTGTCCTGGAACTCACTTGGTGGACCAGGATGGCCTTTAACTCAGAAATATGCCTGCCTCTGCCTCCCAAGTGCTGGGATTAAAGCCACTGCCCGGCTACTATCTGCTATCTTAAAGCATACACATATAGCCACATTAGGTGGTAGAAACCTTCAGTTCCAGCATTCCAGCAGCTGAGGCAGAATTCCTGTAAGTTTCAAGGTCAGCCTAAAAATTATACAAGGAGAGGTTGGAGAGAAGGTTCAGTGGCTGCTCTTCCAGAGAACCTGGGCTCCATTCCTATCACCCATATAATGGCTCACCCTCTCACAGTCATACATGCAGGCAAAACATCAATGAGCATCTTTTAAAAAGTTTAAATTTTTTATGACTCCTCAAAGTCTCCTCCTATTTTATTTACTGGGAAAATGTTTTTTCTTTTCTCTTTTTTTTCTTTCTTTCTTTCTTTCTTTTTTTTTTTTTTTTTTTTTTTTTTTTTTTTTTTTTTTTTTTTTTTTGTCTTAGCTCAAATATTCCTACTTCATCTCAAAAATAAGTTGGCCTGTCATGGTGGTATACACCTTTAATCCCAGTATTGGGAAGACAGAGGCAGGTGAATCTCTTGAGTTCTAGACCAGCCACAGCTACACAGTGAGACCTGACTGGAAATACACAGATTCAAATTCCTTTATTTATTTAAGACAGAGATGCTTTCTGTCGCCTGCAATCAAAATATTGTATTGAAATACTAGTGGAAGGTAACATTTTACAACATTGACAATGTAGCTCTGAGCTACTTGTGTTCCGGGCAGGTACACTAGATTCTGCCTGTGGGAGTTACTGAGGGGTTCACATGGAAAATGACACTTTAATTACAACCTTCCATTTACAAAGTATTGATGAAGTATAAGGACCAAACAAAATTAAGTGGATCTCTCCAGTGCAGGCCCTCTGATAGTCATTACTATTGTAAATTGTGAGTGTATCCCAGAGGTTCAGAGTTTAGTGAATGTAACTTTTACTAATGTCTCTGGGACTCCAGTTGGTACAGGAGACAAGATATAATGCTAATAGCTGCTGAAAGCGAAGAACAAACTTGTGGCCGATTTACTGGTCAGCCTTATGAAAACCAAGAAGGGTACTTGACACAATTACTACGAACTGAACTGTTTAATTCATAACTCTGTTCTTTATAACAGAGAGCTTCTTTGTTACCAGGCTAGGACTTGAATTATAATCAAGGGATTCTCCTGCCTCAGCCTCCTAGGTAGTTCGGAACACAGGTGTATGCCACTGTGCCCAGTCAACGATTTTTAAAAAATATGTATTTATATGTATAGATATTTTGTCAGTATGAATGTGTACCATGTGTGTGCCCGGTGCCCTTGGAGGCCCAGGAGCTGGAGTTACAGATGGTTGTGAGTTAACATGTGGGTGCTAGGAATTGAATCTGGGTCCTCTGGAAGAACCAGTGCTCTTAACTGCTGATCCATCTCTCAACCCCCCAGTCAACAATTTTTAACAGAAGAATAAATCCTGTACAAATTAAGTAGTTCTTTTGTTGAATGGTTTTTTTGTTATTCAAGTATTTATTTTATTAAACGTATTTTGTGTGTGCTCTAGGCATTGTGTGGGAATAGTTTCTCTCCTAGGTTTGACAGCCAGCACCTTTCCCCACTAAGCCATCTCTAACCCTAAAAATATAATTTACAACTGCAAGGGCTTAGGAGAAACGCCTGCTGTGCAAGCATTAGGACCTGAGCTCAGATCCACAGAACCCACAGATGGGGCTGGGAGAGGCTGGGCCACTTTAGGCCAGCAGGTGAGTGCTGGGTTCAGTGAGGGATGCTACTTCAATTAAGCCAAAGCAAAGCAAAAGGCTAAGAGGAGTGTGATTTCGGGAGGCGCCTGACAACTCCGAGCCTCTACATCATTTCATGTACACACACACACACACACACACACACACACACACACACACACAAATATCCCGCACACACATGTGCATGGATGGACATTCACAAACCAAATACAAGGTAATGTCATATTTAATGCATAGTCTAGGCAGCTTCTTGACCAAATTAAATTCATCAGCTAAGCTCTCCAATCAAGAAAAAACCTGAAAAGGCAGTCATTAGCAGTGAGTCACTTTTTTTTCCCCTTGAAACAGAGTTTCCTTGTGAAGTCCTGGCTGTCCTGGAACTCACTCTGTAGACCTGGTTGACCTCGAACTCAGAACTCCCTGCTTTTGTCTGTGCCCTACCCCTGCCCCTCAATGCTAGGATTAAAGGTGTGTGCCACCACTGCCTGGCTGACATGCAGCCCCACCTTTAAAAGCTAATTACTAAGGACCTTTTTCTGAGCTCCTAGAGCAAGTCCAACAAACAAAAAAAAAACTATGAGCAATATATGCAAAGTAGAAAAACGTTTTAAAGTATTGCCCACTGTATTTATCCCACATCTTCAAAGCGGCAACTGAGAGTGATGAGCCACTGATTCTCCTTATTTGATAAAGGACTGATAACGTGCCCTCTACCTCTCTGCACTCCTCTATACTAGCAATACACCCTGAAGTAAACACATCTTCCAGGTCCAAGTATCTAACAGGAACAACTGACAAGCGCTCTGCAAGTGATAAAGCTAGTGTTAGGCATTGCTGCATCACCAGACAGAATCAAGTCTCCCCAACGCACTTACAGTTGCTGACAGTATAGCTCCATATGCCCTCAATAAAGAAGTCTCTCGTCTATTGTTTCCAAATTAGGTCTATGAATAACAAGGCAATTAAAGCTTCAAAGAAAAAGAGACCAGAAGTAATTGTATACCTGCATATCTTTTAGTCTCCAAAGCAAAACACCTAACTTTGCTATGAATGTTTTTCAACAAAGCCTTAGTTTATATATAATAGGAGTAAAAAGATTAATACAGGGAGCTGGGGAGAAGGTTCCACAGATAAAGCACTTGCCACACAAGTATGAAGATTGGGGTACATATCTCCAGCACCCACATAAAATCTGGAAAGGGATGGCAGCCCATAATCTTGACATCAGTGGAGATAGAGGATCCCAGGGAAAGCTGGCTGGCTAGACTAACCAAGCGGTTTAAGAGTTCAGTGAAAAACTCTATCTCAATAAATCAAATGGAGAGCACTAAGAGACACTGTTTACCAATCTCAGGCATCCACGTTCACATATATGTATTCATGCACACACATGCATGCAATCACACATGGACACATACATATCCCTCCTCAAAAGATTAATAAAGGAAATCTAAATACTAATCAGAGAAGGGGGAACATTTTAAAATCTTCCTCTTTAAGAGTAAACTGTATGGTTGGAGAGATAGCTCAGCAGTTAAGAGCACAGACTACTCTTCCAGAGGTCCTGAGTTCAATTTCCAGCAACCAACCATACTGTCTTTAATGGGATCTGATGCCCTCTTTTGGTGTGTCTGACGACAGTGACAGTGTACTCATATAAATAAATAATAAACAAATAAATACACCTTTAAAAAGAAAGAAAAAGAGTAAACTGTTAGTTCAGTGTGGTAGCACACATCTAGAGAGGCTGGGACAGGAGGACCCAAGTGTCTTGCTTACAGTTACTATTGCTATGATGAAACACCATGACCAAAAGTAACTTGGAGAGGGAGGAAAGGATTTATTTGGTTTACACTTCCACATCACTGTTCATCATTAGAGGAAGTCAGGACAGGAACTCAAGCAGGGCAGGAACCTGAAGGCAGGAGCTGATGCAGAGGCCACGGAGGAAAGCAGCTTACTGACTTGCTCCCCATGGCTTGTTCTTCTTATAGATCCTAGGCCCACCAACCATGAGCTGGGCTCTCCCCTGTCAACCTAAGAAAATGCTCTACATACTTGCCTGCAGCCTGATTTTATAGAGGCATTTTCTCACTTGAGATTCCCTCCTCTCAGATGGCTACAGCCTGTGTCAAGTTGACATGAAAAGATCCAGAACACAAACTTGAGGCCACTTGGGCTACACAGCAAGGTCCTATCTCTAAACCAAAGAAACCAAAACCAAGCCTGAAACCTTGATTCCTAGGGCTTCTTGAATCCATCAGGATGTTATTCCTCCTTTCCTTCTCTCATCCCCTCCCCTCCCCCTCCCTTTCCTTTCCTTTTCAATGCTAGGGACAAAACTCAGTGCTGGCACAGGCTAGACACATGCCCCATGGCTGAGCTGTACATCGGTCTGTTTTTTGTTTGTTTGGGGTTTGGCTTTTTGCTGTTCATCTGTTGTTCTGGCCCCTTCCCCCCACAGGATGCTGCTCTGTTGTTCTCGCTGGCCTCACACTTCTGGCAATCCCCCTCCCTTAGGCTCCCAATTCCAGGTTTTTTTTTTTTTTTTGCTATCTGTGAGAGTATGTGTGCATGGGTGTGCACCATGGCACATGTGTGGTGATCAGGGGGTGAGCTACAGCTCCCAGGAATTGAACTCAGGTCATCAGGTTTGCTAGCAAGCACCTTTACATGCTGAGCCATTTTGTAGACTCTATTGTATATTTTTAAAATAGAACAATCCCAGCCACTCCCCGATTGTATCACCTCAGGAAGTAAAAACATCAAGGAATACAGTTACTTCCCCACTTTTCACCAGTGGCAAAGTTGGAAAAGAAGTGAAGTTTTTTCCTCCTCTCCCCAGGCAAGATCTCATGTAGTTCAGGGTGGACTTCAGCTCACTACTAGCTAAGGCTAGCCCTAACCTCCTGATCCTCCTGTCACCTCCCAAATCCTGGAATTACAGGAACACACCATCTCGAGTCAGGTAAGGCTATTCTCTCAAATGAGCAATGAGACTAAGAAAATAGGGAAGAGTCAGGTGAGCAACACAAGACTCACTGACAGACTCTAGCTGGTTAACTGGGAAGTGTCAGTTCTCACACTGTGGAACTCACTAGCAGAGCTTCCCTGGCAGGGCATGCACATAACCCTGGGATCAATCTCCAGTACTGAAGAAAGGAAAGTGTGTGGTGTGTGTGTGTGTGTGTGTGTGTGTGTGTGTGTGTGTCGCGCATGCGAGCACGTGTGCACAGCACACACAGTGTCAGTACTAAAGTGGAAAGAGCAAAGCACTGTTCTGGGAGTCAGAGCATCACGTTCATCATCCCATACCTCCAAGAGACCAGCTTGTCCCCCCACTTCTGTATCCTCAGCTGACACAGGAGACTGAACAATGGGCCTATGGAGTCAGGCTTCCAGAGGCAGGGGAATCAAGTCAGTCAGGCTATACACCGAGTTCAAGGCCAGCTTCAATCTACAGAAACTTTGTCTCAAAAAAAAAACTAACCAACTTGGGGATGGAGAGATGGCTCAGTGGTTATAAGCCCTTGTTACTGTCAAAAAGGACTCAGGTTTGATTCCCAGGACCCACGTGGACATTCACCACATCCTTGGGCATCGGGCATACAACTGGCACACAGACATATATGCAGACAAAACAGACACGTAAAACAATAAAAATAAATAAACAAAATCAATCATCACCATCCAATGAAAACACTTCTGATAGAAACAAGCTTTCTAAGAATCCTCAGAGGCCTCCGGGTGAAGGAAGCTAAAAGGTAGAAATCTGGGGAAATCTGAAGCTAACCAAGAGCTTGAGACCAAGCTGGGTTTGGTGGCAGCACATGGGAGGTGGGCAGATCACAGTGCATTTGAGGCTACCTTGGTGGACCCAGCCTGCTCCAGGTCAGGCAAGGGCTACACTGTGAGACCCTGTCTCCAAAGAAAACTCAGAGAGATGACCAGAATGAAGAGACATCCAAAATAAGGAAAGTGAGAAATGGAGTCAGGAGCAGATGTCACAGGAAGAGTTTCTAAGCACCTTACTGAAGGCTGCCATCAGCATGATGAGCCATTAATACTGTGTTACAGAACAGCTATTTCAACTTAACACTTAACATGGTCTCTTCTGGAGACATCAAGGCTCCACAGTGACAATGAGCTAGTAGCTGATTTACATGGAAAATAATAGATTTGAATTTTTTTTGACAAAGCTGCAATTATTCAATTTACTAGAAAAATTACAATTGTGTGGACCCCGACTCAAAACAAAAGGAATATGGAAGTTGGAGTGGTGGCACATGCCTTTAATCAAAGAGCTAGAGAGGAAGGGACAGGTGAATCTTTATGAATGGAAGGCCAGGCTGATCTACATAGGGAGTTCTTCCAGAGGTCCTGAGTTCAGTTCCCAGCAACCACATGGTGGCTCACAACCATCTGTAATGAGATCCAATGCCCTCTCCTGGGTGTCTGAAGACAGCTACGGTGTACTCACACATAACAAATGCAAAAACCTTTGGGAAAAAGAGATAGAAAGAAATATAGGGATATGCTCTGATGTGACTCGGTGGCCCGGTACTTGCTTAGTGTATGTGGCTTGCTTTCTTTTTTTTTTTTCTTTTGTTTATCAAGACAGGATTTGTCTGTGTAGTCTTGGCTGGCCTGGAACTCACTTTGTAGACAGGGTTGACCTCAAACTCAAGAGCTTGACCTGCCTCTGCCTCCTGGATACTGGGACTAATGGTGTGTGCCACCACTACGCTGTACAGGGCCTTTTTTTTTTTTTTTCTTTCAAGACAAGTACTGGAGCCGGGCGGTGGTGGCGCACGCCTTTAATCCCAGCACTTGGGAGGCAGAGGCAGGCAGACTTCTGAGTTCGAGGCTAGCCTGGTCTACAGAGTGAGTTCCAGGACAGTCCGAGCTATACGGAGAAACCCTGTCTCAAAAAACAAAAACAAAAACAAAAACAAAACAAGGACTGGAGGAGGAAGGGAGAGGCATAACCCTGGAGTTTAGCATGATGAAGGCCTAGTGATTGATCCCAGGCACTGCAAAAGCAAAAGGGCCAGGGTACAGGCATTTACTGCCCAGCCTGGTGAGCTTAGTCCCAACAGCCCACAGGTTGAAAGGACTGACTCCTAGTTGTCCTCTGACCCCCACATGCACACCACAGCATGCATACACATACATACAGGCAACAAATTATAGGGAGATATACACATATGTCTTCCTTTTTTGAACTCCTTGGTAGGCTGGAGCTCATTATGTAGACCAGGCTGGCCCTTAAAACTCATAGTGAGTTTGTCTGCTTCTTTCTCCTGAGTGCTGTGATTAGAAGCAGGTACCATAACACTCAATTAAATTCTGAAATGCTTTATTTTTTTTTTTTCTTATTTAAAAAATTGTGTGTGAGGGCTGGAGAGATGGCTCAGAGGTTAAGAGCACTGACTGCTTTTCCAGAGGTCCTGAGTTCAATTTCCAGTAACCACATGGTGTCTCATAACCATCTATAATGAGATCTGGTGCCTTCTTCTGGGCTGCAGGCATGCATGCAGATAGACTGCTGTATACATAATAAATAAATCTTTAAAATAAAATTGTGTGTTCCTGCCACTGTGGACATCAGAGGACAACTTACAAGTTGGTTCTCTCCTTCTGACATATGAGTTCTAGGAATCAAACCTGGGTCATCGATCCTCAAGCTGAGGCCAGTGCCTTTCTCCACTGAGCCATCTCAGGAGACTGTCATGTATGTATGTGTATGAGTGTATATGTACCTGTTTGTATGAGTGTGTGTCCATGTGTGTATTAATGTGTGTGTGCATGTGTATGCATGTGTATATGAATGTGTGCATGTGCGTGCATGTGTGTGTGAATGTGTGTGCATGTGTCCATGTGTGTATGAGTACATGTGTGCATGTGTGTGTGTTGTGCTTATACAGAGGCAAGAGGAGCACACTGGGTATCTTCCTTTATTGACATCTGCCTTATTCCTTGAAATACATTCTTTTATTCAACTGTTTTTTAGCAAGGCTGGTTGGCCAGGGATCCTCCTGTCTGTCTAGTCTCCCGTCCCCAAGCACTAATGTTCAGATCACCTGGATGGCACTGCCATCCTCATTCTCTTTTTTGTTCAGTATATGTTGCTATATTTTTACCAGTTGAAGAAAATTGGTGAAAATGAGTCATTAAATCAGAGATATAAAATTATACAATTGTCTTTAGGGTTATCTTCAGGGTACATGATATTGAAAACAAAGTTGAGTTACCAAGCCAGTGTGGTGTCTCGTACCCATAATCCCAGCACTTGGGAGGTGAAGCCAGGAAGGTCAAGAGTTCAAATGTGTCTTGAGCTATAGAGTGAAACTATTTCAAAATCCAAAGTCAGGACTGGCAAGATGGTTCGGAGGGTGAAAGTGATTGTCACCAAGACTGAAGAGCTGAGACTTGGCTTTGATTTCTAAGACCCAATGGCAGAAGAAAAAAGCTGATATATGTCCTCTAATCTCTACATTTAAGCCATGTGAGAAACACTTCCATATACACATACACTAAATAAATGAACAAATGAATTACAATTAAAAACCAACAAGGGGCAGGGCAGTGGTGGTGCTCGCCTTTAATCCCAGCACTTGGGAGGCTGAGGCAGGGAAATCTCTAAGTTTGAGGCCAGCCTGGTCTACAGGATTAGTTCCAGGACAGCCAGGGCTACACAGAGAAACCCTGTCTCGAAAACAAAAACAAAAGCAAACAAAAGCAAAAACAAGGTTAAAAAAAAAAAAAAAAAAAAAAACTGAAAACAAAAAGAAAAGAAAAAGAAATAGAGTAGCCTAGCTGGGTGTGGTAGTACACGCCTTTGATCACTGTGCTCCAGAGACAGAGGCAGAGGCAGGTGGACATCTATGAGTTCAAAGCCAACCTGGTCTACATAGTGAATTTCAGGACAGTCAGGGGTCAGGGTTATATAAAAAGGCCCTGTTTAAAAAAAAAAAAAAAAAAAAAAAAAGACTGGGTGGTATCCGATTAAATGCATCCCTCTGTAAAGGAAGACAAACAATACCACACTTAAGCCACCAACCATAAGCAGGAAAAGGCTGGTACTGATGCAGTGAGCCTATGAGAGGAAGGAGGCATCTCAACTGCAGGGCTCAGAAACTTCAAACCCACTCCTGCCTGGTCCTCATGAAGGAACTGAAAGAAACAAGAAACGTTTAGTTACAGCACTCTGGGTTTCTGGTAGAAGGAACCAGCTCTAGGGAACTAAGAAAAAAACTGAAAAGAGAAGTTTCAGGGTGTCTCAACCTTTGCCGTCTAAACGCAAACAGTGATGGATTCCATTGCTGTTGTGACTGATGTCTGGAGAGCTGGAGTTTGCCCTGACTCCTCCGATAGCTGCTGGGTGATCTTGGACAAAAGGACAGTTGTCAAAATCTCAAGTTTTGCATGTGTGAGGGAAGTGGATGGAGAAGTATCGGGGAGTTCAGGGGCAGCCTCAGCTCCTCAGTGACTTCCAGGCCAGGCTGGGCTATAAGACCATCTGAAAAGGGAAAGAAAAAAATTCAAATCATAAGTCGTTTCCATCTTGTTCTGTTTGGTTTTGTTTTCTGTCTTTACAAACCAAGTTACAAATATTTGCACATTTTTTCTGAACTGTTTGACTAGAGGGGCATCGCATGCTTTTACTTCTCTCTCTACTGAGAACATCATTCTTCACGTAACCACAGCGTTGTACAACAATCCAGCAGTGTTATACAGCTACTCAACCCATGGTTCCTCTTAGAGTCTGTCAGTTGTCCTAACAACATCAACCCGTTACATTAAGCCACTATTTTTCCTGGTCCAGAACCAAATCCAAAATCATCCATCCCCTTTAGTTTTTGTGATACGTTTGTCTCAAGTCTTGACCGGTTCCCCAGGCTTTTCTTTTCTGTTTCCTGACCTTCTCGACGTGTTTGAACAGTACAGGTCAGTTAGTTTATAAAATGGCTCTCAGTGGGGTTTATTTGACATTTCCTTGTGACTAGATAAAGCATGTGCCTTTCTGGTAGAATTACCACTGCGGCAATGCCATGTCCTCACGGCCTCCTTTGTTTTTAATTACATAAATGTAGATAGGTACAGATGCTGGTGCTGACGGATGCCAGTCTTCAGATGCCTGGAGCAGGAGGTACACTCACTCTATTGTGAGCTGTGTGACCTGGGTGCTAGGAACCAAAGCCTGGGTCCTCTGGAAGAGCACCAGGTGCTAGATTTTTTTGGTTGTTGTTTTGAGACAGGGTTTCTCTGTATAGCCCTGGTTGCCCTGGAACTCACTATACATAGACCAAGCTTGCCTTGAACTCACAGAGAACCACCTGCCTCTGCCTGCCTAAGTGCTGGGATCAAAGACATGCAAACACAACACCAGGTTATCAGCTAGTACTCTCAGCTGCTGAGAAATCCCTCCAGCCTCCTCATGACTTCTTATAGTGGCATATTGAGTCAGTTCGTCCCAGCAGAAGAGATATTAGGTTTGATGACTTGGCCAGGGAGGTACTGGTGAGTCTCTCCCACTGTTTCCCCTATGTAATTATTTAGCAACCTAAGGGAAAACACACTGCCTTGTAAATACCCAACATCAACCTGTCATCCACTGCTTTGAGCATCCATGACTGATTTCATCCTTCTACGGAATCTTCCTAAAGCTGTGTGGCCCTTTAATATGGATCCTTGTGTCGTGGTGACCCCCCCACACACAAAATTATTTTTGTTGCTACTTCATAACTGTAATTTTGCTATTGTTATGAATCATAATGTAAATCTCTGTTTTCTGATGGTTTTTTTTTTGTTTTGTTTTGTTTTGTTTTGTTTGTTTTTTGAGACAGGGTTTCTCTGTGTAGCCCTGGCTGTCCTGGAACTCACTCTGTAGACCAGGCTGGCCTCGAACTCAGAAATCCGCCTGCCTCTGCCTCCCAAGTGCTGGGATTAAAAATGTGCGCCGCCACCACCCGGCTTTTCTGATGGTCTTAAGTAACCCCTATGAAAGGGTTGCTTGACTCCCAAAGGGTGGTGACCCAAATTTATTACTCACTGTCAGGAAGACTCTCCCTTCCACATTTATAGAGGTATATATTTACAATTATGGTCTAAAACATTTTTATTTCATGACTTACACCTCATTGCTATTATTTTGAATAAAGCACGGATTCTGAAACTCTTTTGTATCATATTAAAAGTTATCAAAAGATTAACAAATTTAGCCGGGCGGTGGTGGCACATGCCTTTAATCCCAGCACTTGGGAGGCAGAGGCAGGCAGACTTCTGAGTTCGAGGCCAGCCTGGTCTACAGAGTGAGTTCCAGGACAGCCAGGGCTACACAGAAAAACCCTGTCTCGAAAAACCAAGCCAAAAAAAAAAAAAAAAAAAAAAAAAGATTAACAAATTTGGCCAGGCATGGTGATGCATGCCTTTGATCCCAGCACTTGGGAGATAGAAGCCGGCAGATCCCCATGAGTTCAAAGTCAGTTAGCCTACTCTATGTAGTGAGATCCAGGGCAGCCAGGGCTGTTGCCCAGAGAAACCATGTCTCAAACAAACAAAAAATTACAAATTTATGGGCCAGTGAGATGTTTAAGCAAGAAAAGGTGCTTGCTGCCAAGCCTAGCAACCCAAGTTCTATATCCAGGACTCACGTAGTAGAAGGAAAGCCTTCACTAAGCAGCTGAAACTGGCCTTGACTTGCTGACCCTCCTCTTCCATCTACCTCACAAAAGCTAGGATCGAGGGCATGTGCTACCACACATGGCAAATGTCTTTATAAACCTATTAAAGTGGGGGCGGGGCTGGAAACATGGCTCACTTGTTAAGAGCACTGGCTGCTCCTCCAGGACTCAGCTCACTACTGTCTGTAACTCTATCCATGGAATCCAATACCATCTTCTAAGCTCCTTAGGCACTAGGTATAGACACATATATGTAAGCAAAACACTCATACAGATAAAATAGTAAATCTCCTTAGACACACATAGATATACATGTAGGCAAAACATTCACAGGCATAAAATGAATCCTAAATATACTAATGGCCAGGATCTAGTAGTGTGCCTGCAACACCTGTAAACAGATATGAACTTACTACCTGATCTTTTACACACACACACACACACACACACACACACACACACACACGTACTTGCTATGGCATATGTGGAGGTCAGAAGACAGCTTGAAGAAACTGGTTCTCTCCTTCTGCCACTTGGGTAGGCAGGCTTGGCAGCAAGTGCCTTTACCTGTTGAGCTGTCTCACCACCCTAACTAATCTGTGGTCTCTTTAGATGATAAAACTTTAAGTCCTGTACAGCTAATAGTTGTGGTTTTTACTATCTCTCCTGGACACCAAGAACATCCCTGTCTCTCTAAGACCCCATTCTATCATTCAAATTATCATTCAAGTCCCAAATTTCAGTTCTTAGTATTAAAAAAAAAAAAAAAAAAAAAAAAAAAAAAAAATCCCAGCAATGGAGAAAAGCTAAATATAACTCAAAAAGACATAGGTGCAAACAAAAGGACAAATGGTTTTAAGATGCCTAAGTCAAGCCAGGCAGTGGTGGCGCACACCTTTAATCCCAGCGCTTGGGAGGCAGAGACAGGCGGATTTCTGAGTTCGAGGGCAGCCTGGTCTACACAGTGAGTTCCAGGACAGCCAGGGCTACACAGAGAAACCCTGTCTCGAAACAAAAACAAAAACAACAAAACAAACAAAGATGTTCAAGTCAAGAAAGACCAGTTAGGAAGATTAGAGAAACCAGTGTGTGTGGGGGGGGGAATGGAACCAATGGTGGGGGGGTGAGGACAGGAGAGGGTGGGAGATGAAAATGACCAAAACTTATGAAATGTCACAATAAAACCAACCATGTATAATTAATAATTAATTTTGTAAAAGACAGCAAGAGAAAAAAGAAAGATGACTCCTAGCTAGGCACTGGGTCCCACACATGCCGGTGAACTCTAGTAATCCTTGTATTTGGCAAGTAGGAAAACCAAGAGTTAAGGTCTATCCTGGACTATACATCAAGGAGGAGGTCAGCCTGGGCTACATGTAATCCTGCCTCAACTACATCAAAAAAGAAACGGGAAAATAAAAAAATCCTAGAGTGACTTTAATCTCAGCACTTGGGAGGCAGAGGCAGGCAGATTTCTGAGTTCGAGGCCAGCCTGGTCTACAGAGTGAGATCCAGGACAGCCAGGGTTACACAGAGAAACCCTATCTCGAAAAACCAAAAAAAAAAAAAAAAAAAAAAAAAGAAAGAGAAAAAAAGAAAATGAGAGGAATTCAGGATCTTCTTCAGGACCCCATAAAATGGAGTCATGGGGTTGAAGAGATGCTCCTGAAGAGAACCTGAGTTCAGTGCCCAGAGCTCATATGGTGGCCATACCATCGGCAACTCCAGTTCCAGGGGGTTCCACACCCCTTCTGACTCTCCCTGTACCAGGCACCCAGTATGCAGTGCACATGCATACTGCAGAAGAACACACATTAAAGAAAATGAATTTCTTTTAATGAAGTAATCGTTTGAAGAAATGGCTCAGTGGTTAAGAATACTGACTCTCCCAGTGGACCCGAACCAGACCCCGACTCAGTCCCTAACACCCACATGGTAGTCTGTGACTCCAGTTCACCCTCACTCAGACATACATGCAAGCCAAACACCAACACACAGAATAAAAGGAAATCATAAAAAAAGAAAAATGAAGTAATGACCCAATGAGATGGCTCGTAGGGTAAAATTGCTCAATGCCAAGCCTGAGTTCAGTCTCCAGGCCCCTAAATGCAGAGAACAGTCTCTTATAAGGATTTTGTGGTGTGTGTGTGTGTGTGTGTGTGTGTCTGTGTGTAGTAATAAGATAAAAGAAAAATTGTAATGATAAAATAAAGAAAATAGAAACAGTGGCCAGAAACGTTTTTTAGAAGTCTTCGTCATAGAAAGACTTCACGTATCTATGCATCTAGTGAATTGGGCCTTCTAAAATGACTAGCAAAATGGAAATGTTAAGAATCCTAGTTTAGCCAGGCATGGTAGTACATTCCTTCAACCCAAACACTCAGAAGCAGAAGCTTAGAAGTTGGATTTCTAAGTTCCAGACCAGCTTGGTCTACTTAGCAAGCTCCAGGATGGCCAGAGCTACATAATGAGACCCTGTTTCAAAACAATAACAAGAAAAACAACAACAAAACAAAAGCAAACAACAAGAAAACTACCACCACAAAAAATAGGAGGTTGAAATGGAGGAAGACCCCAATATCCACCTCTGGTCTCTATACACACATACATAGAAAATGCACACCTATATGCGCACATACTAACATGTAATATGCACACCAAAAAGAAAGTGAATTAGAACACAGCCTAAGTTACACGAGACCTTGTCTCAAAAAAAAAAAAAAACAAAAAAAACAAAACAAAAAAAAAAGTTCCAGCCTCAGCTTCTCTGGGTGTGAGGGTGCACACCTGTGCCCATAAGACAAGTACGGCAAGTGGGGCAGTTTGCCACAAATCCAAGACCAGTCAGAGACAAGGGACATTGTGAATTCTAGTTCTTAATAACAGAGTGACAGAGATCCTGTTTAAGGGGAAAAAAAAAAAAAAAAGAGGAGGGGGAGGGGAAGGGAAAGGAGATGGAGACGAAAGGAATCCAGATGTCAGTAGCTGAGTATTGGGGTATATGTCTGTATCGTAGCATTTAGACATCTTAGGTAGGATATTAAGTTTGAGACCAGAAGCTTGAGGTTTTGTCTGAGCGAGAAGGGCTGGGGGAGGAGTGGCAGACAGCACACTATGTACCTGGAATATAACAGTAGGAAAGCGCACTGGCCTAGTACACACGGAGTAAATACATCCAACTTGAACATAAAGCCTACAGTAATGATCGGCTGTAATGTCGGGGCCTGGATCCCGGCCTGAGACGCTGACAGCTTGTCAGGGCTGCATTACTTTTCCTGTCCATTTTATCGTGTGGAGAGCTATGTGCATTTTATGTGTGTGTGTATTATGTGTGTGTATGGGTGTCCATTCCTGTGGAAGGCAGAGGCCAGTCTCAGGTGTAGTTCCCCAGACTCCATCCATCTTGTTTTCAAGACAGTCTCTCACTCTGACCCAGGCTCACTGTGAGCCGAGGTTTATACTACCTTCTAGTATGGGATACAAGTGTTTGCTCCATTTGGGTTTGGGGAATTCACATCAGTTCCTCCTGCTTGGGTAGTAAGCTATGTCAACTAAGCCCTATTTCTCTAATGTACTTTGTGTTTGTGTGTGTATCTAGTGTGAGTGTGTACGTGTACTGCAGCACCCGTGTGGAGGTTGGAAGGCAACTTGCAGGAGTTCATCCTCTCCTTCCACCATGTGGGTTCCAGGGATCCAACTCTGGTTTTCAGATTTGGCAGAAAGGAGCCATCTCACTGCCCCTCCCTTGAGAGCTTCACTCTGTAGCGTAGGCTGGCCCGAAGCTTACTGTGTAGCTCAGGCTGACAATATTCCTGCTTCAGCCTCTAGAGTGGTGAAGCCGCAGACAGGAGCCTCTTTAGTCTTTTTTGTTTGTTTGTTTGTTTGTTTTTGGTTTGTTTTTGTTTTTCGAGACAGGGTTTCTCTGTATAGCCCTGGCTGTCCTGGAACTCACTCTGTAGTCCAGGCTGGCCTGGAACTCAGAAATCCGCCTGCCTCTGCCTCCCAAGTGCTGGGATTAAAGGCGTGCGCCACCACCACCTGGCTGCATCTTTAGTCTTATAATAGATTCCCCTCAGGAGTCACAGAGCACCCGTTCTCCTGGTTCAGTGTGCTGCACAATCCACAGCGAAATGACTCTAATGTCTCCGAGACACTGTTGTAGGCTGACTATCAACGCAATAACATATAAGAGTTCTGGAAATTATCCCTAGATTCAATAAGAAGTAATATATTTTTCCATATGTAATTTTTTCATTTTACTTAAGAAAGACAATGTTCTTGACATTCTTCCAATTTAACTTCTGAATTTAAATGTTAGAAATAAAATGGGTTTGAGCTGAAAACCTCGTTACATTATCTTCAGCACAGACCCTGAGAGCATCGGCTTGCAGACTAGGGATCCTACAGCAGAAGCCCAATGGAATTTTCAGAAGCCTGTAAAATTACCAGATCCCAGGCGTGGTGGTGAACATCTGTAATGTCAGCAGTCAGGAAGCTGAGGCAGGGGAATGCTATAATTTAAGGTTAGCCTTAACTACATATCTACTTAGTAGGGCCTAGAAAAGTCCCAGTTAGGTGAGACCTTTTCTCCAGGAAAAAAAAAAAAAATGTATACAGCTTTCTAAATTGGCCAAAAAGTAGTTTGATTTTGTTTTTTGTTTTTTTTTTTAGCTGGGCATGGAAGTCCATATCTGTAATTCCAGCACCCAGGAGAAGCACTGTCATGAATTTGACTTAGTTTTTGTAATTCCAGCAAGGAGGCAGAGACTAGAAGATTCTGGAGGCTTGCCTGACCAGTCAACCTAGTTGACCTGGTAAACTTTAGGTTAGTTTAGGTTAGTTTCTTCCCGTCTCAAAAAAATATGGTGGTTCATGCCTTTAATCTCAATACTAAGGAGGCAGAGGCAGGTGGATGTTTTTGAGTTTCAGGACAGCCAAGGGTACACAAAGAAACCCTGTCTGGGGGGAGGAAAATATAAAGCAAAACGATACTGAACCAAAACAGCTCAGTATTTACAAAGTTTGGAATGAAACCCTAAAAACAGTTAAATCTGAAATAACGAATCACTAAGTATGTCAAATACAACAGAAGTCTTCTGTTCCCTTAAATTTCTGGCTATGAGGCAGACAGATGGTTTAATAGGGAAAGAACCGATAGCCAGAGTTAAATTCCCAAGAACCCACATGGTAGACAGAGATTCCTGCAGGTTGTCCTCTGATCTTCACACACACACACACACACACACACACACAGAGTACACAGTGTGGGGGGGAGGGGAATAAGTAAATTCCTGATAGAGCTTTCAAGTTTGTGTCCCACAATAGGTTTACAGAGCTAATGTTTTCAGGATTCTCTTGCATTTCTTCTCTTGCAAATCCCTTATGGACATAACCTAATTATAATTAGAGCCTGAAGCCCAAAGAAGAATTGACACTAGGGGCATGGGAGTGTCCCAGAACAGAAGACCAACAGTACGAACAGAAAAGTTACCTCTTAAGATAAAATAGAGCCAGATGTGGTGGCTGAGGCAGTAGGATCACGAGTTCAAGGTCAGCCTGAGCCACATGTGGACTCTTTACCTCTCTCAAATGGTGTGATTTATGTTGTCGGTGGAGCACATTCTTTAAAAGTGTTCTCAAAAACCAAAAAGAATGGTCCCTAGTGGAGAGAATAACAAAATAATAAAAGAGAAAATATTACAGATGTTTTTAAAGGACTAAACGCAGGGGTGTAGCGCCATTGGTAGCAAGCATGAGGCGGACATGGAGGCAGGATCGGGAATTCAAGGTCATCCTGAGGTACAATTCGAGGCCAGCCTGGGCTAACTGCCACAAAAAGCAAACAAAAACCTTTGCCAAATAACTGGCCTCCCCTCTACTAGAAGTCTTTCTGACCCGACCTGGGGTCACCTGCTTTCACTGACATGTGCCAACTGGGCTGCTGTAGACCAGAGGGGCTGCAGCTGAAGTAGCTTCAATTGTGGAAAGTCGAGGTTTACCCTTCCAGTAAGGCAGTTCCCGGGCTTCATTTTTGGAAAACAAACAAACAAAACTCCAGGGGTCGACCTTGAGTTCTCCATCTGTAAAATGGAGCAGGCTAGGCAGAGGGAGCCGGGGTACAGGGTGGTGCCGCGCCCGCAACGGAAAGCAGCAGCAGCAGCAGCGCAGCCCGGCAGTTTGCAGGAAGTGCTCTAGGGTTGGGAGGGAGAGAGAGGGCGGAGGCGGGAATGCGAAAGCCGAGCCCTTGGCTGCGGAGTTTGTACCGGAGCTCGGCGGAGGCGGGGCGAAACTGGGGTGAAGGGGTTAGTCAGTGGACGGGCAGGACCGGCCACCTCCCCCGAGGAGAGCGCGCGGGCTGCGGGGGAGACTCTGAGGTGGCGGCTGAGGAACGTGGGGGGAGGGGAGGAGCGAACTCGCTCAGGAAAGGGGCGGGACGCGCGCTCCCACCGCACGCATGCGCGCCGCGCTCCTCCTGCCCGCTGGCTCGGGAGGTTCGCTGCCACAGCGCGCCCAGCACCGACGGTGCGCACGCTGGGAGAGGAGGAGCCGCCCCTCCCTCTCCGCGACACCCGGCCCCCCAAGGCCTGCGGGGGGCCCCTAGAGGGGACGGGCGGACACCTGTTTCTTCTATGGGGGGGTTCGGGAACCCAGGGCCCGGACGCCTGTCGTCTCCCTCCCCTCCCCCACGAAGAGCGCGGCGGGAGGGCCTGGGCGTGCAACGGAAGAGTCCGCTCCGGGTTTTCCCGCCCACTTTAACTCTGTGAGCGCTTCGAGCGCGCGGCGCTTCACTCCATCGGGCGCGCCCGAGCCCTGGGCCGGAACTCGTTGTGCCACCCCCTCACATCCTCCGGGGACGGAAAGTGGCCTCTCAGACCTGTCGGCCCTCAAGTCCCCGCGGCCCGGCCTCCATTCCTTATGTCTCCGGGGTTCCGACCCGGGCCGGCCCTGGCGGCGGGAGAGCGGCCCTCTAACAAGCACGCGCGGAGGAACTACTTAACGTGTCCGTGCGCCCGGTGGTGCGGCCGCGCTCTGAGCTCTTCCTGGAAACTCCCGCCTCGGGGCGCCAGGAGAACCGGCAGGGGGGAGGGGAGCGCGCCGGGCAGGCCCCCTCCTTCCCGGGGGAGGGCTCGGCGTCCCCGCCCCCCTCCCCTCGGCCGAGGGGAGGGGCGCGCGGACGGGGGAGGGGAGGGCGCGGAAGCCGAGGTGGGGGGCGCTTCCCGCCCCACCCCGCCTCCAGAACAACGGGTTCCCGCTGCTGCCCCCTGCCGCTCGCCGCGGCCTCGACGGAGGCGTCGGGGGGCGCCGCTTCCGTGGGAACCGGGCCCGGGACGTTCTCGAACTGGCCGGTTTCCCGTCAGGAGAACTTGCAGCCACTTTCGAGAAGCCGGTTGGAGCAACTTGGGCCCAGGCAGCCAGAGTTGGCCACATGTCACTTAGCCTGGCGACCTCTCTCGGACTTTTAAAAACAACGGGGAACCGGTTGGGGCGAAGCGTGGCGCGGCTCTCACTCCGGAAACTAAAGTACTGGTTGTGGGGGGTTTTTAAAGGGCTACCAACCGCGGGCACTCGGCCTTTGCAGTTGAACCCCTTTTCTCCCCCGGTGTGCACACAAAGGTCGAAGTCAGGAAAGTTGATCGCGGCCCTCGTGTCTGCGCTTCCTTGACTTTGTGCTTTAAAATACTCGTGGCCTTCTCTGAAAAGGCACGCTGCTCTCTGAATCCGAGAGGAAGAAAAAAGTAATAATTCGAAAGACCCAGGAAAAGTTTAGTGAGCCAGCCACGTTTCGACATTTCCCAGATTTTGCAATCTTGAGCTGGGTTCGTGCCAACTTACTGCCAAATTATAAATTTCTCAAGATGAAGGGTGTTCAACCAAATTGCTGCCAGGCCCCGTAAGCAGGCACGAACAGCACCGGCTTAATTACACCTTATTCTTTCTCTCGCAGCCTTATTTAATTCGCTGCTGGATGAAGTCCTCAACCCCAGTGTCAGTAACTGGCCTTTTTCTGTGGCTGAACAATCACTCACTTTCCATGCCTCAGTAGTTCCAAGAATTGTATAACCCATCGCCCTCTGTTTCCGTTTTCTAGTTGATATTATCCTAAAATGCAACCCAACCAGGTAAATTTTTCTTTCCCGGGGACTGAAAAGACGTAAACAAACATCACACTTGCAGGAAAGTGTTCTTTTAAGAAAAAAAGATTTAGGCCAAGAAACCGAATTTGTTGTTTAGCGTGAACCCCTGAAGGGGATTAAGCATAGTGAGTTTGAATGCGGTTAAACCAGCTTAATCACTTTCTTTGTTCTGGCTCTCCCCATTTACTTAATGTGTTTTAAGGTGATTTGACACAACCTAAACTAATTTCTCGTATGTTAGTGTAGTCTACCCGTGAACCAAACCATGCAATGTGACAAAGTATAGAAGAAGTCTGTGGGACCCTTGACATTTTCTAGAATTCCATACTAAACAGCTCTAAGACCAAGAAATAAAAAGGGAAGTTTTGAAGGGACAGGAGAGATCGTGTTTTCTTTTTCTTTCTTTTTTTTTTTTTTCTTCTTTTTTAAACTGGAAAGTTTTAACCTTTTAGCCCACTTTTGTTAAGTCTAGCTAGAAGCCGCCTTTGCTTATTTCTGTCTGAAATGGGTTTGCTGTTTGTTGTTGTCTCTGCTTTGTTGTTTTCCAGTAGGCAGGAAAGGAAGCCCCTTGTCGGGCTCAGCTCGGGTAGATTCCAGGTTTTTTGGCCTTTACTCTTCCTCTTAAATAACAATTGCCCCCTGTTCCTAGTTAGCCTCAGATTGAGGGCATTCATTCACAAATGACTCCATGTGCATGTCCGCTTCCTTATAAAGACACCTCCTCACCAAGACTTGCAAAGACACAAGCAGGAAAGCCTGTCAGAAATTCCCATTTCTGTTGTACTTTTAAATCCTTTAACACCTAGGGGGAATAATAATAATAATAATAGCTGTTTTAACTCTGAGAGCTTAACTTTGTTCTAAATACTCGGGTGACTTAACTCCTCACAGTAGGTCCAAGACTTGGCCACAGTTGCTGCCACCATTCTAGAATGGAGGCAGTTACCAGGAACACCCAGGCTGAGAACAATAGTTGTAGGATTTGAATACATGCTGTTTCCAGCTGCTTCTTGTCACCCTAGCTGATCCTCCTTTAACTGTCCGAGGAATAAACAGTGACTGCTCACCACTTTTCATGGAGAATGTTGTCTGTATGAGCATCAGCTCCTAGGCTAGGCTGGCCTCTTTGCTATGGAACTTCAAGGAAGTGAAATTTGAGATCTGCTTAGAGGAAGCGTTCCCAAATCAGATTAGTGCCTTGGAAACCAGCGTCCGACTGTCAGCCTGTGCATTCTGAGGGCTAACCAGGATAGACACATTTGGGCAGTGGCACAGTGGTGCGTCGGAACTTGCCTACTACTTGATAAAGAGAAGCAAGCTGCTTGGAAAACAGTGTGGGTACTCTCATGGTGGACCAGGGAGGTGTCAGGAAGTGAAAGTGGGAAGAGAGGAGGTGATGGAAGGTGAGAGAAAAATAAATGTAGCGTGTGTGCACTATGGATCGGTAATACCGTACAAAGAATGAGGATGAAGGTCATGCAGAAGAGACGAATGTGGGTGTGTTATGACAGAGCCACAAAAGGATCATAAACATGAAAACCCAAGCACAAGACAAGGAAGGTGCTGAGGAGTCAGGATGGTTGTCTCTCCACACCAGGCTTCGGAATCATATTAGGTTGGATTAATGAAAACACAGCTCCTGGAACAGGGGAAAAGCTGCACTCTGCTTGGTTAACCCATTCCTAAGTAATGAGGTTTCCTTTAAGGAGTATCATAATGAGAACAGTTAACTAAATTAGGGGAAAGCTTCAATCCCTGGCTTATCAGGAAAGCTGGACTTCTGAGTGATGGAAAAGAAATTGAACTTCTTAAGGGCGGTGCTGTCTCGCATGCCTGGAATCCTAGTGCTATCGAGGCAGAGGCTGGAAGATCTCTACAAGTTTGAGGCCAGCCCAATATACATAGAAAGTTCCAGGCTAAGACCTTGTCTCAAAATTTGTTTTGAAAAGTTTTGGTGGGGCTGGAGCGATGGGCAGTTAAGAGCACTGACTGCTCTTCCAGAGGTCCTGAGTTCAATTCCCAGCACCCACATGGTGGCTCAAAACCATCTGTAATGGGATTTGATACCCTCTTCTGGTACATCTGAAGACAGCTACTGTGTACTCATCATATAAAATAAATTAAAATCTTAAATAAAAAAAAAATAGTTTCAGTGTATTGCCTTTTTGTTTTGAGTTTGGTTTGGTTTGGTTTGGTTTTTCGAGACAGGGTTTCTCTGTGTAGCCCTGGCTGTCCTGGAACTCACTCTGTAGACCAGGCTGGCCTCGAACTCAGAAATCTGCCTGCCTCTGCCTCCCAAGTGCTGGGGTTAAAGGTGTGCGCCACCACTGCCCGGCTTGTTTTGTTTTTTTAACAAAGGAAGTAGACTTGTCCTGGGTGGGCTGTAGCTACCCACTGCCCGGTTCTACCCATCAGTTCTAAGGCCTAGCTACAGCCACTGCCCGGTTCTACCCATCGGTTCTAAGACCTTGCTACAGCCCACCCAGGACAAGTCTACTTCCTTTGTTAAAAAAACAAAACAAGCCGGGCAGTGATGGCCACACCTTTAATCCCAGCGCTTGGGAGGTAGAGGCAGGCAGATTTCTGAGTCGAGGCCAGCCTGGTCTACAGAGTGAGTTCCAGGATAGCCAGGGCTACAGAGAAACCCTGTCTCAAAAAAACCAAAAAACAAAAAACAAAAAAAAAAGCTGATGGGTAGGAACTTTAGGCATATATTTTAACTTAGAATGTGGATAGGTCCTGTTAAAAACTAGGCCACCTTAGAATGGAACAAAATTTGTGTGTCTAGTGGCACTGGAAATGTTCATTATCAGAGGCCTGCATGACACTGTGCCATTACTGGGATACAGTAGAAACTGGGAAAATAGTATAACCTGTCTCATCAGGTTGTTGGAACGCACAGGATTAGCACTGTCTAAAAGTCTGCAGATAAAAGATTTGAAATTCTAGGGCTCAGTTTGTTCTCCACAGTTCTCTTGAGATGCTGGAGATAAAGCCAGGGCTTCGCACAAGCTAGGCAAGCACTCCACAGCTTTTGGCATTTTTGAAGAGAATCTTGTAGGCCAAAGCCAGGCAGTGGCACTGAATTCAATCCCAGCACACATGAGGCAGGTGGGTCTCTGTGAGTTCAAGGCTAGCCTGGTCTGTAGAGTGAGTACCAGGACAGAGAAGGCTGTAACACAGAGAAACCCTGTCTGGAAAAAACAAAACAGACAAAAACAACTCCAATCCCCTACAAAAAAAAAAAAAAAAAAAAAAAAAAAAAAGTCTCATGCTATAGAATTCAGGTTTTCCTTGAACTCACCTGCCTAAGTTTTCTCCCTCAGTGCTGGAGTTACTGGAATAGATGCTACCATAACCACCTCTATGGCTCAGGATTTCTGAATTTACCCGAGTGATTATCTGATCTTGTGCTTATAGATTTATTTATTATATTTTGAGGGCAGGCCTTACTGTGTAGTCCCTGCTGGCTTGGAACTTGAGATCACCCTGAGAGATAGCCTAAGCAAGCATTCTACAAAGTCAAGTTTGTACTCAGTCCCCCAAAGTTATTTTACCTTTGGGGAAAAAGCAAATAAAACCAGGCGTGGCTGGGCTGGAGAGACTACTCAGTAGTTAAACGCACTTGCAGGGAACGTGGGTTCTTTTCCCGGTACCACCATGGTCGTTCACAGTCACTTGTAACTTCAGATCCAGGGGATCCATTCTGTCTTCTGTGTCCTCTTTGGACACCAGTCATGAACCTCACTCACATAGCTATGTGCAAGCACTCACACATGTACATCAAAAAATATAGTTTTTATAATATAAAATTATAAATATTAAAACAAGCAAACAAATGAAAGTATAGAGGTTCTCAATAAAAAGTTTTAAAATGTTAAAATTGGATTCAGACAGTTCTGAGGTGTGTTTTCTCTACATCATTTTATTTGCCTTAGCAGTAATGTTCTGAATGGTGGCTTTTATATCACTGGACATGCTTAGGATATATATATATATATATTTTTTTTTTTTTGGTTTTTTTTTTTTTTTTTTTTTTTTTTGGTTTTTTCGAGACAGGGTTTCTCTGTGTAGCCCTGGCTGTCCTGGAACTCACTCTGTAGACCAGGCTGGCCTCAAACTCAGAAATACGCATGCCTCTGCCTCCCAAGTGCTGGGACTAAAGGCGTGCGCCACCACTGCCTGGCTAGTCTTAAAATTCTTGATCCTCCTACCTACACTTCCCAAATGCTAGGATTACAGGCATGTACCACCATGCTCGGAATCAACTTCACTGAGTCAAGTCCCGGCTCTCTCATCTGTAAACAGGAGCAGTAGTAACCCTTACGGCATAGCGTTTTTTGTGGAGATTATTTGCTACGCTATTTTTTTTCCTCCAAAACTTCAAAATTAAAATCCAGTGCCTTTAAATGCTAGGCAAGCAAAGTTATATCTTGACATTGCTTGATATTTTAAATATAAAATATACTTAGCGTATTCTGATCAGAATACGGTTTTATAGGGGATGACAGAGTGTTCCTGTCAGTGATGCAGACTGCTTTATAGAAATAGTGACTTCCACATACCTCCCTTCCTCCATTTTAGGTGTGCATAAGGACATTAACTTAGTCCTGGTATATGGTAGAGAAAGAAGCCGAGGTAGAGCTCCAAGGGTCCCTGCTGCCGATGTGAGATGAACCATTTCACATCTCTCTCCTTCCTTCCTGGTTTTTTTTCTTCATGCTTTAATCATTTTGACACCAGGCTGTACAAAAGTAATTTAAAATTAACATGTCTGACACTTGGAGGCTGGCAGAACCTGATTCTGAACCCTGCCCCCTCTCTGGGGCAGCCAGAAACGGCCTCTCATTGGCTACTGGTCCTGCAGCAGCTGATGGAGAGCCCAGCAAACACATCCAACAATTAATTTGCTAATTTGGTTTTCTGTCTAATTTGAAACCAGAAAACCTTCAATCACCCAGGAGCCTGGCTCTCTAGCTCCAGCGCTGGCTTCTGAAACTTCCTGTCTTGTAGCTCTCAGAGAATCAGGAAAGTAAGGAGAGAAAGTCAGGTATGTAGCATTGTCCTATGTCCTAAAGGATCACAAGTCATGTTACAAGAAGAACTGGAAATAACACATTCAGAAAATGTGCAGTGTGCTCACACTGCTTCCTGAATCGTGGGGAATTTCCAGACCAATAATGTGCTCAGGACTTAGACAAGCCAGGCTTTCATAAGCCTCTGACAGGTCAGAGGCATAGCTTAGAGACAAGCATGGCTCTGAACCACCACACCATGCTCAGCCTCCCTGTGAACCTTCCTGCTGACTTCAGCAGGAAGAGGCACAGAGAACTGGTGTGATCCTGGGGTAGGTGGCATTGGTGTTGAATGGGAAGGCAGACTCAGGCAGCCTTCCACAGACTCTCAGCTGGCCTTTTCCCTCTGGAGAGCTCAGCCAAAAAGAAGTGGTAGGTTTCCCTCTCCGATACACTGCAGAATCTGCCTGCCCCTGCTGCCTCTTGGAGTTTGCTCAGTGGCTTGACTTACTTCCTGTTTTCCACCCCGCGCAGGTTGAGCTCCTCTGCCTGACTTCTTAAACCTTATATAATCTGGCTCCACCAATCCCTATTTCTAACTGCTCATTAGTACATATTCAAATTTGGCAAGACACGTTGTTCTCAGAACATGCTGCTCTGTCTCTGCCTCCAAATCCTTTTCCATTCCCCTGCTGACTTTCCTCCGTGTGCTCCGTTCGCCTCCACTGAAATGCTGTCTGAACCCCGAGTCCTGCTAAGTCCTTATAAGTGTCTTATATCTTTCGTTTAATCTTCCTCAGCACTGAGTCTTTCTTCCTGCCTTCCCTTGGGTAACAATGTACCAAGCTGTTTTGTTTTGCTTATTTTGTTTTGCTTTGCTTTGTTACTTTGCTTTTTCAAAGTAGGGTTTCTCTGTGTAGCCCAGGCTGTGCTCAAACTCATAAGGAGATCTACTGCCTCTGCCTCCTGAGTACTGGGAATAAAGATGTGCACCACTATGCTTGGCTAAAAAGTTCTTTTTATTCATCTGTGTTTGTCTGTGGAGGAGTATATGTACATGAATGAGTCCAGTTGCCCATACAAGCCGGGAAAAGGCACTGGATCCCCTGGAGCTGGAGTTAAAGTCCATGGTGCTGGGAACTCTATAAACTAGGGATCTGTGAGAGCAGTGTATGCTCAGAACTGATTAACCAGCTCATTAGCCCCACTTTGTTATTGCACGTCTTAGTTCTACCTTTCCAGATAAACTATAAAGTGTGGATAGTCGGGTCAGAAAGCATTCACTGTCTGCGAGCACTCACACATTCCTCTGTCCATTCATGACAGCTACTGGGTGTCGGGGCAGGAGGTTTGTGAGTTCTATACTTGGCTTTGCAAAGACCCAACTGCAAAAACCAAAACAACAAAACCAAAATCACAGACCCAGAACAGCAGATAGCCAGGCGGTGGTGGCGCACGCCTTTAATCGCAGCACATGGGAGGCAGAGGCAGGTGGATTTCTGAGTTCGAGGACAGCCTGGTCTACAGAGTGAGTTCCAGGACAGCCAGGGCTACACAGAGAAACCCTGTCTTGAAAAACCAAAAAAAAAAAAAAAAAAAAAAAGCAGCAGATAGTACCTCCCTGAGATTCCATTTTGTAAAGCGGGGCCCAGGAATCTGCATTTTTTGTGTGTAAACCACAAGAAGTCATCTGGTCAGAGCTAGAGAATCAGAACACACAGACTTGGCACAGGAAACACAACTTTGGTGTAAACTTTTGCATTCAAACTATGAGTATCATGTCAGCTGGGAGCAGAGTTCAGTGGTCAGGTCATGTATGCTCAGCAGAGATGAGGCACTGTGCAGGGTGCACACTGGTGCACACCTTCAATCCCAGCACTGAGAGGCAGAGGCAGGTAGATCTATGTAAATCTGAGACAGCCTGCTCTAAATATCAAGTTTCAGAACAGTCAGGACAATATAGAGAAACCCTGACTCAAAGAAAAGGAGAAGGAGTGGGAAGAGGAAGAAGAGGATGAGGAGGAAGGGGAGGTGGAGGAAGAAGAAGAAAAAAGAGGCACTACCCCTGGATTCCTCCAAGGAAGGAAGAAAGGAAGGAGAGGAAGAACTTATTTGTACCACATGAGCGACCTTATCAGAGCATTCTGCAACCCAGCCTGCCCCTTAAGGCACAGTCAGAAGGCCGGGAGCCTGTTATGTGTGTCTGTGTGTGAAAATTCTGGTCACTGCAGGTGCTCTGATCAAGTAGATAGGACTGTCAGTAGCAGAAGCGGGATCATGCCCCATGCTCCTGCACCAGCTGCTTTCTACGGTATTTGTGGCATGGTGTTTAGAAGCCAG
This sequence comes from Rhabdomys pumilio, assembly GCA_030674055.1. NCBI lineage: Eukaryota > Metazoa > Chordata > Mammalia > Rodentia > Muridae > Rhabdomys > Rhabdomys pumilio. Next base: position 18,862,187 of record JANHMN010000004.1, on the reverse strand, counting down.
CAGAGTTCAGCCTGTGAAAGGGTTGGTCTGATTGTGGCCTAGGCCCTACTACAAAATTAGTAAACTGAGTCTTCACCCATTTCCTGAATCTAGCTCAAGCGCTAAGTGATGGACTAATTTGTGCTCTCGTCCTGGGCGCCTGTGCTTCAGAGAGGAGCCTCCAGACAGGAGAGGAGAGGGTCGTCGCCATGACTCCAACCTCCCTTGACAGCCAGGCTGCCCAGAGCCATGGTTTGGGGAGAGCAAGTCATCACGTAGATGGCACTCTGCATCCTCCCATGCTCTATGTCTTCAGTGAAGTGACAGTGACCAAGAAGTCTCTGCTTGCTCAAAGTTGGAAGAAGGGTCACTTCCAATTATTATTTATTCCTTTTTTTTTTTTTTAATCAAGAGGCTAAGACAGGCCAGGCAGTGGTGGCGCAGGCCTTTAATCCCAGTACTTGGGAGGCAGAGGCAGGTAGATTTCTGAGGCCAGCCTGGTCTACAGAGTGAGTTCCAGGACAGCCAGGGCTACACAGAGAAACCTTGTCTCGAAAAACCGAAACAAACAAACAAACAAACAAACAAAACAAAACAAAACAAAACAAAAAAAAAAAAAAAAAAAAGGCTAAGACAGCAAGATTGCTATGTCTTTAAAACCAGCCTGTGCTACATAACCCAAGGCTAGCCTAGACTAAGAATAAGTCCCTGTCTTAAAAAGGAGCAGATGGGAGGGGTTGGCAAGGTTTCAGAGATAAGGTTAGCTCACTGAGCTTTCTGGGGACCCTGAGTTCAGCTCCTAGCACTCACTCAGTAGCTCCGACTCCATAGGGTCTAACAACCTCCTGCCTTCATGGGCACACTCAGGTGGCATGAACAGACACATACACATAAATAAAAATAAAAATTAAAAAAAAAATTGAGTAAGATCAAGTGCAGTTGGCTCCTGCCTTTATTTCCAGCGATTGGGAGGCAGAGACGAGCAGATCCCTGAATCTGAGGCTGGCCTTGTCTACAGGGAGAGTTCCAAAAAAAACAAAACAAACTAAACCTCTCAGTGTAAAAGGGATAGGAGCATATTTCTGAAGGAGGTGAGGAAGCAGGCAAGCTGAACTATGCACTTATCTGAGATAAGAAAATTCCAGATAACTGCTTTAGTGCCTCTTAGATCTTGGCCATGATTCTAGATGTGTAAACCAGGTGTCTATGTCTGTTGTAAATCTATTTGTAAACAGAGCCATCTAAGTTCCCACTGACAGTTACTCATTAAAGCTATACCTCAGAAAACTTCAGACCTCATTCCCCACCCTCTTCCCAAGCTTTCCACTATGCTGATTTCGAGACTCATAGAGGAGTTAGACATCAATAACTCAGCACTCAGGAGGCAGGAGGATAGAAGTTCAAGATGGTTCTGGTAAAAGTGCTCGTTGTGCCAACCTGATAACCTACGTTCAGTCTCTGAAAGCCTGTGGTGGAACTCGAGAGATGGCTTAGAGGTTAAGAACACTGGCTACTCTTTCAGAGGTCCTGAGTTTAATTCCCAGCAACCACATGGTGGCTCACAATCATCTGTAATGGGATCTGATGCCCTCTTCTGGTGTGTCTGAAGACAGCTACAGTGGACTCATATATATAAAATAAATAACTATGCAAAAGAGAAAAGAATAGAGCATCATTGCAGAGTCAGGTGTGATACAGAGCTCAGATCTCCCGCTGAGGCTGGAGGATTGCTTCCAGTTCAAGGGCAAGAGAGAGGAGATCAAAACAGCAAACAACCCAAGACTGAGGGGGTGGCTCAGCTCACAAAGTGCTCGCTACACCAACATGGTAACCTGAGTTCAATCCCCAGAACCCATGTATAAAAAAAACAGACATGGCGGTACACTTATCACTGGAATGGTGCACACTTGTCACAGGCATAGTACACACTAGTCACAGGCATGATGTACACTGTCACAAGCATAGTGGTGCACACTTGTCACAGGCATGGTGGTGCACGCGTCATGATCCAGCACTAGGGAGGCAGGCAGGCAGGCACCAGGAACTGCTGGTCAGTACCGTCTTTTTGGTGATCTTCAGGCCAATGAGAGATCATACCAGACGACAGGGTGGATGGCTTCTGAGACACAGCACCCTCACAGATCCCCTAGCCTCCTGCTTCATGGCACGTGAGTGCACTCACATCTATGCATGCCAATGCACTCACATACGTGCTCTTGTATGTAAGTCCACATACAAAACCAAACATCAAAAAGTTCATTGAAATTTTCTGGCCAGAGTTTCTGACTTATGCTAATTCAAATGAATCATAGACACTAGATGTTTGCGATTTGGGCTTCTTGTTTGTTGTTTGACATAGGGTCTCCTGACAGATTAGTCTGCATCGTGTAATGCCCGCATCCCCGAGGATGACCTTGGATCTATCCCTTGAGTGCTAGGGCTGCAAGTGTGGACCAACGTGTCTGGGATTTTTGATTCAGAATATCTCTAGGTTCCCCTGGCTGTCCAGGAACGCCCTGGGTAGACCAGGCTAGCCTTGACCCCGGCAGAGAGTACTGAGATTGATGTCTTGTCTCACCTAGCGTGGTTTAGTGGACTTGTCTTTCCCTTCTTCAGGGGGAATCTAGGGTTTCAAGCACTCTAGGCCAGCGTCTGGGTTCCAAATGGGTCTAGCCCAGCCCTGGGTTTCTTGTTTTTGTGTTTTTCATTAGTTTGTTTGTTTGTTTGGTGTGTCTTGTGTGTGCCACCCACATGAAAGTCAGGGGACAACTTGAGGGAATTAAGATTCTCTCCTTTGGGTTTTGGGAAACAAAACAAGTCTCTAGGTCTAGTGAATGAGCTATCTCAACACCACCCCCTGTAGGCCTGCCCAGTGAATGAGCTATCTCAACACCACCTCCTGTAGGCCTGCTCAGTGAATGAGCAGCACACAATGTCCCAATGTTGTTTTTGTTTTAATATCTATTTTTTTTCCTTTTTTTTTTTTTTTTTTTTTTTGGTTTGGTTGGCTTCTTTTGTTGTTGTCGTTGTTGTTGTTTTGGATTTTGTTTTTTGGTTGGTTGGTTGGTTGGTTTTGTTTTGTCTCTGTGCAGCCCTGGCTGTTCTGGAACTTACTCTGTAGACCAGGCTAACTTTGAACTTGGAGATCCACCTGCCTCCTAGCATTGTGTTGTCAAAAAATATAAAACTTTCAAAACCTTTTTCTAGTTTGACTGGGGCCCTGCAACAGTCTACTGAGGCCAGGATGCTCAGAGCTCATAGAGGGTGGGGGGAGAGGGGTGGGGGGTGTGCTCACTCTCAGGGAGAGACCCTCTTGTTTTAAATGTGCCTTATGAAAATGTGGTGGAGTCGTGTTAAAATTTTGGTCTTTTAACTCCAACCACTTTATTTCTTCTATCAGAGTTGCTGTTTCAGTTTCCAAATTAGAATAGCTACCCCTCCCCCCAGTAGTCACTCCAAATCCAAGCAACCTCTAGATGCCCTGTGAAACCACATCTGTCACATAAAAAAGAGAAAAGCCACAGTGCCGTTGGAAGTGCTGCCTCTGAAGTTAAACTTAAAACCGTAGGGCAGGCGGCTGGCACAGGTTCCCAGGCATAGGTCCTAAAAGTTGGAAGCCTCCATCACAGCCGAAACACTATCCGATGCGAGCACTGGGCTCCCATACAAAGAATTCCGAGACTGAGAAAAAAAACCCAGCACAGAGCTAAGCACCGACATTTATCAATCCCCGGATTCAAACAAGAGAGAGATAGAACTGCTTACATTTCTCGGAATTTGATTCTTTCTTATTTCCAAAACCACTCTGTCAAGCAAGATGCTTGTCACTTGTCACTCAGATTCTCTAAAAGTTAACTCTCTGCTCTTTCCTCCTGCTTCAGTTTTTCTCTAAGATCGGATCTTTCAGCAGAAGCCAGGCTGGCCTTGAACCTTTTTTTCTTTTTTTTTCTTTTTGGTTTTTCGAGACAGGGTTTCTCTGTGTAGCCCTGGCTGTCCTGGAACTCACTGTGTAGACCAGGCTGGCCTCGAACTCAGAAATCCACCTGCCTCTGCCTCCCAAGTGCTGGGATTAAAGGCGTGCGCCACCACCGCCCGGCTTTCTTTTTCTTTTTTTTTTTTTTAACCTTTTTTTTTTTCCTTTACTTTTTAAGCAATTTTTAAAAAACCTTTATTTTATTTGCATGGTGTTTTGCCTGCATGCATGTATGTCTTTGTAGTGTGCCTGCAGTATCCAGACTGATGCCCAAGAGAGAGGGCTTCAGATCCCCTGGAACCAGAGTTGCAGATAGTTGTGAACTGCCATGTGGGTGCTGGGAGTTGAACTCCTGTCTTCTAGAAGACCAACCAGTGTTCTTAACCACAGAGTCACTCTTCAGTCCTGGCCTTGAACTAAAGCTCTAAAGCTCTGGCTGTCCTGGAACTTGCTCTGTAGACCAGGCTGGTCTCAAACTCACAAAGATCCTTTGTCTTCTGTCTCCCAAGTGGTAGTAGCATTAAAGACATGCACCACTGCCGGGCGGTGGTGGTGCACGCCTTTAATCCCAGCACTTGGGAGGCAGAGGCAGGCGGATTTCTGAGTTCGAGGCCAGCCTGGTCTACAGAGTGAGTTCCAAAACAGCCAGGGCTACACAGAGAAACTCTGTCTCGAAAAAACCGGAAAAAAAAAAAAAAAAAAAAAAAAAAAAAAGACATGCACCACACACACACACACCAGAACAAATAGGTACCTGGCACCGCAAATACATTTTTTAAGAATTTATTTGCCTGGCAGTGGTGGTGCACGCCTTTAATCCCAGCACTTGGGAAGCAGAGGCAGGTGTATTTCTGAGTTCGAGGACAGCCTGGTCTACAGAGTGAGTTCCAGGACAGCCAGGACTACACAGAGAAACCCTGTCTCGACACCCCCCCCCCCAAAAAATTATTTTATTATTTTTGGTGTATTAGTAGATTTGATTTTATTTTCTTGAGACAGAATGTCTTTACATAGCCTAGCAATCTGGCAACTCACTCTGTAGACCAGGCTGTCCTTACAATTTACAGAGGTCCATCTGACTCTGCCTCCTGAGTGCTGGAACTAAAGGCACCTGCTACCATGCTCTGCTGTGTGTTTTGTTTGCATGTAAGTATGGTTACCACGTGCATGACGGTGCCCCTGGAGATCAGAATAGGGTGTCAGATTTCCTGGGACAGTTGTGAACCACCTTATAGTTGCTGGGATTTGAACTCCTGTCTTTTGCAAAATCAGCACGTGTGTTCTTAATCATTGAGCCAACCCCTCTCCACAGTCTCCTCCTGATCAGGGCTTGGATGGCTCTTCTCTGTATCCATGGGAATTGCTCCCATAATTAGCAGCATCTCCTGCCTGGAACACAAACAAGCAAGTGTTCCAACCTGGCAGCTGATGCAGGGAAGGCTACCCGATTAGATTAGATCTTTCCTTTGACAGGCACCTTTCTGATTTGAATGTGGCGCCCACATCCTCCCACATCCGGTTTGCCTGAGCCGATTTTCATTTAAACCTTCCTGACTGATCGCTCTGGTGTTTCGCCAAGTTTATCCCATCACTTGGGAGACAGAGGCAAGCAGATCTCTGAGTTTGAGGCTAGCCTGGTCTACAGAGTTCCACGGTGGCCTGGGCTATGCAGGGAAACCTTGTCTTGAAAAACAAACATAAACAAATAAACAATCGAAAACACACACTTAATCTTAGAAGGAGATCCCTTGCTCCTAGCTTTCCTAAATTGAGCAATTTAGGAAGAGAGCACCGCCCCTTTCCTTTTCCCCAGTCTACAGCCCGCGGGGTTGCGATGATGAAAGCCAGAGTCTTCCTGGGTGTCATCAAGTGATCAAATACCGGAGGTGGGGTGGGGGGCTTTGAGGAGTAAAGGGGGTCGGAACGTTACTACCACACATAAGCATTAACTGCAAACAGAAGTGTGAAGAGCAGGGGAGTCTTCTCTTCCGATTTTAGAAGTTTCAATAAAATGGGTTGGCACCCTCCGGCTCCTCCCTGAAGACGCCTGGTGCTCTTCCGTCCAGGGAAACGTTTCTCAGGGCGGGGCGTGCTCTTACCTGGATATAACTAGGATTGTGTGCACCATTCAGACACTGTGGGCAGAGACAATATCCATTTTCCTTCCAACATCAAGGCAGCCTTTTTAAGCTTTATCCGGACTTATTTTGGTTCTGCAATAAAAAGGCGAGGTGGGAGAATTATGTCTAACAAAAATAACGCCATTGGGCACTCCGAGTTTCCCACTGCAGGCCACTTTTAAAGCATTTTGCCGTCACCTCCGTTGCCTCACACGCATTCAGGCAGGTTGGCCGTGAACAAAGAAAACTCACTTCACACAAACCAGCCCTAAACCTCCACTCTCAGGACAAAAGTGTCCCTCAGCAATGTTTTCCACACGGCTCTGCTGAAGGGCCATTCACTCACTTCCAACCCTCTTTCTCTCGGGAGACAAAGGCACCTTTGGGCTGAAGTGACACGGGAGACTTAGAATCAGATTTGTCATCGAAATTGCAGCCCTCAATTTTAGCAAGAGACTCAATCTGTCAACTGCTACCACAGGAAGGCAGCCTTTATAACCCAGAGCACTGGGCCAGTTATGCACCTGCAAATATACCATACAAGACATTTCAGGTTCCGAGCGCTTTGAAAACCGATACTTAAACAGTCTCGAGGGACCCGATCCCCCACGTCCGGGATAATAGCTGCTTTGGAATCTGCTATTGGCATCAGAAAGCATCCTCTGAAGTCACTCAAAAGCCATTTTTATTGTACATTTGCAAACAAAGAGCCTCACCTCACCAAAACAAAGTCTGTTACCAAATCAGGGTGGGAAGTCAAACTCATCCCTTGAAGAGTCAATTACCCTGGCAATTTTGTGAAGGGTTAGGAGGTGATTCCTGGGGGAGAGCAGTGCATGGAGGAGTGGGCAAAGGGATTATGGGAGGGGGCTGGCTTTGAAAACTTCTGCTTCTTGAGAAGGGTGTTCTATTAACACTAAAACCCTCGCAATTACGACAGAAGGGCCTCTTTGACTTCTGGTTATAAACTTTTTATGATTATTAACTGGAGAAATGTAGATTATGTGGAATTTTAACAATGAACTTTGAAGCAACCTTGGGCTGCTTTCTTGTCTGCAGTGTTGTAACCTGAAGCTCAGAGTCGGTGTTGGCGACCCTCGTGTCCCTCGCCTGAAAAGCAACCTTCTTATGGGGCTCACTTCCTTGATAAGCAGGCAGATGCTCACCGCACTGTTTATCTGGGAAAAGAAATACGTGTGGGAAAAGAAGCAATTTTCTTCTCATTGCAATTAAAGAAAGTCATGATCGCCTGTTGTGGGATTAGCCTGCCACCTGCTGGTCAGAAGAGGAACGGCAGGAAAATATAGATGAAAGTTCCCTTCTAGTGAAGGGTTTTTGGTTTAGTCAGAACCTTTTTCTCTCTGCCTCTCTCCCTCCTATTCTTTCCCTCCAGTCAGTCAGTCAGTCAGTCAGTCAGTCAGTCAGTCAGTCAGTCAGTCAGTCAGTCAGTCAGTCAGTCAGTCAGTCAGTCTGTCTGTCTGTCTGTCTGTCTGTTTGTCTGCTTGTGTCTCTGTGTCTCCCTGTCTCTCTCTCTCTCCCTTCCTTTCAACAGTTGACTAGTTTGCCATATGAACACAGGTACCCATAAAAATGGAACATGGGTCAGTGAGATGGCTCAGTGTGTAAAGGCACTTGCTGGCAAGCCTAAAGAATTGAGTTTGTTGGGAGGCAGAGGCAAGTGGATTTCTGAGTTCGAGGCCAGCCTGGTCTACAGAGTGAGTTCCAGGACAGCCAGGGCTACACAGAGAAACCCTGTCTCGAAAAACAAAACAAAACAAAACAAAAAAAGAATTGAGTTCAGTCCCTGGGACCCACGTTGCGGTTTATGACTCAGGGTCTAAGAAACCAAGCTATTCAGTTCCTTGCTGGGTGAGCCATTAAGAATGGAAGACAAGCCGGGCGGTGGTGGCTCACACCTTTAATCCCAGCACTTGGAAAGCAGAGGCAGGTGGATTTCTGAGTTCAAGGATAGCCTGGTCTACAGAGTGAGTTCCAGGACAGCCTGGGCTACACAGAGAAACCCTGTCTCGAAAAACAACAAGAATAACAACAACAACAAGAGAATGACAGACAACCACCATTAATTCTCAGGCCAAGTCTTAACCCAGAAGTGCTTAATAAGTGGATCTGACCCCTTTGGAGTCAAATGACCCTTTCACAGGGGTGGCTTATCAGATATCCTGAATACCAGATATTTACATTAGGATTCATGACAAGTAAAATTAAAAGTATGAAATAGCAAAGAAATGCTTTTTATGGTTGGGGTCACCATAACATGAGGGACTGTATTAAAGTGTCACAGTGTTAGGAAGGCTGAGAATCTCTGCTTTAGTGTGGCTGCTCACTGAGATCTTACTCCATGTTTCTCCAGGCCACTGCCACCACCGCCAACCCCTCCTTCACCTCCTGCTCCTCCTCTTCCTCTTGCCCCTCCTCCTCCCTTCTTGGCAGAGCCTCACAGCTTCTTCTGAATCAAACTGCCATTGGTTGCTGATTTGCAAACGGTGTGTGAGTGGATTGCTGCTGATTCATGTGAACTGAACTGATGTTATCCTCACAATGAAGATTGGAATCACCCCCAAAAAACTATTTCTAAACAGGTCCACATCTTCTTTTGCCCTATTAACCTCCCCTTTCCACTACCTCTGGTGGGTGGTGAGCTAGAAGGGAGGTTAAAGCATTTAAGAATCCTTATTGAGCTAGGTTTAAAAAATAGAAATCTACAGACCCCCATATGTACATCATGGTGTTTGACCCACCTACCTACGCACACATGTGTGTGCACACAATAAGTGTACATAATTATTTTTAAGTAAGATAATAATACTTTAAAAAATTATGAATTGCTGGGCAGTGGAGGCACATGCCTTTAATCCTAGCACTTGGGAGGCAGAGGCAGGCAGATTTCTGAGTTCGAGGCTAGCTTGGTCTACAGAGTGAGTTCCAGGACAGCCAGGGCTACACAGAGAAACACTGTCTCGAAAAACAAAAAAAAAAAAAAAAAAAAAAAAAAAAAAAAAAAAATTATGAATTAGGAGAGGATAGTTCAGTGCCTAAGAGCACTGGCTGCTCTTCCAGCGATCCTTCTTCGTTCAATTCCCAGTGACCACATGGTGGCTCACAACCATCTGTAATGGGATCCAATGCCCTCTTCTAGCCTGCAGGTATACATGAAGATAGAGCACGCATACATAAAATAAATAAATCTTAAAAAAAAAAATTGAGAGGGTATGCTAATGAATGCTTTCAACGTTCAAAGAGTATAGCCAAGCTAGGCACGGTGGGTGACACACCATAATCCTACCTCTGGGGAGGTGGAGGCAGGAGGATCAGGAGTTCAAGGCCACCCTTGAGCACAGAGATGAGTGGGTCCCTGGAGTTCATTGGTTTACAGACCTAGATTAGTCAGAGAGCTCCCAGCTCAATGAGAGATTCTGAGGCTTGGGGAGGAAGAAGTTTGAGAAGGACATGATGGGGGTTGTGTGAATTGTATGTCTCCATCCCAGAATCCTAGTACTTGGGAGCGGAGGCAGGCAGGTTTCTATGAGTATGAGGCCAGCCTGGTCTACATAATGAATTCCAGGCTAGTCAGAGCTACATAGTCAGATAGTGAGACCCTGTCTCCAAAGAAAGAAGAAAAGAAAAACAAACAAATGAAACCTAAGAAAGAAAGAAGATGGAATGCTCAAAGTTGATCCCTGAAATGTACTTGGGAGAAGAGAACTTCTGCTTTTGTTTGTTTTTGTATTTTTTTTTTTTTCTGAGACAGGGTTTCTCTGTGTAGCTCTGGCTGTCCCGGAATTTTTTCTATAGACCAGGCTGGCCTTGAACTACCAGAGATTCACATGCTTCTGCCTCCTGAATCCTGGGATGCACACACATATTCTCTCTGTCTCTCTCTGTCTCTCTGTCTCTCTCTCTCTCCCCCTCTTTCCCCCCCTCTGTCTCTCTCACTCCCTCTCTCCCTCTCAATTTCTCTCTCTCACTTTCACACACACACACACACACACACACACACACAGAGGCACACAGACAAACACTATACTTTAAAAGAATCAGAAAGTGCACACACCCTCATGAACACACTCATACGGGCACTGGTAATAACAATCTGAAAAGAACTGGTTGATTCACTGGACTTGTGTTCATGTTTGGATTCAGGGTCTCATGTAGCACAGGTTAGCTTTTGACTTGCTATGTAACCGAAGTCAGTCCTTCTCAGTCTCTCAGGCAGATGTCAGTCTGATTGGACTTAATGGACATTAAAATCTTCTGCTCTGTCATAGACTTCAGGAAGAGAGAATCTTGTTTGCTTGTTTGTTTGTTTGTTTGTTTGTGACTCAGTTTCCCCATCTAAGCCAGGTTGGCCCAGAACTCCTGTAATTTTTACCCATCTGCCTTCTCAGAGAGCTGGGATTACAGGTGTGGCACATGCAACAGTCAATACATGCTTATAGCACGTGAGCAATGTCCAGAAAGTGAAGAAAATCTGCATAAGCTGGATCGATGACTCAGCAGTTAAGACCACAGACTGCTCCTTCAGAGCTCCTGCGTTCAGTTTCCAGCAACCACATGGTGGCTCACAACCATCTGTAATGGGATCTGATGCCCTCTTCTGGCACACAGGTGTACATGCAGATAGAACACTCATATACGCAAAATAAATAAATCTTTAAAAAAGAACGAATCTAGCCTGGCAGTGGTGGCACACGCCTTTAATCCCAGCATTTGGGAGGCAGAAGCAGGCAGATTTCTGAGTTCAAGGCCAGCCTGGTCTACAGAGTGAGTTCCAGGACAGCCAGGGCTACACAGAGAAACCCTGTCTCGAAAAACAAAAAACAAAAAACAAACAAACAAACAAAAAACAAAAAAACAAAAAAAGAAAAGAAAAAGAACGAATCTGCTCAGTGGGGCTGGAGAGCTGGCTCAGAGGTTAAGATACTGGCTGCTCTTCCAGAGGACCCAGGTTCAATTTCCAGCACCCACATGGCATCTCGAAACTGTAACTCCAGTTCAGGGGTTCTGACTCCCTCATACAGACAGACATACAAACAAAACACTGATGCACATAAAATAAAAATAAATGAATTATCCTTGGTAAATGGGAAGCGGTATGATTAGGAAGTGTGGCCGTATTGGAAGAAGTGTGTCACTGTAGGGGGTGGGCTTTCCGGTGCTATGATCAGGCTCTGCCCAGTTGGGAAGAGACCCTCCTGGCTGCCTGTCAGACAGTCTCCTCTTCGCTGCCTTCTGATCAAGATATAGAACTCTTGGCTCTCCAGCATCAAGTCTGCCTGTTTGACGTCATGCTTCCCGCCCTGATGAAAATGGACTAATTAAATGTTTGCCTTTATAAGTGTTGCCTTGGTCATGGTGTCTCTTCACAGCAATAAAAACCCAACTAAGACAGTATAAAAAAGAATGAATCTGCTCAACAATGAGATAATAATAATAATAATAATAATAATAATAATTTCTCCAACAAGAAACAGGCAAAAGATTTGTACAGATTCTTCTCCAAAGAAGATACCCAAAAAAAAAGCAAGAAACCCCATTGTGAGTCAGGAGGGAAATGCAAATTAAAAGCACAGTGAGCTCTCTGAAGGCAGAAGCACTCCTAGCTGACCCATTCGGCCCCTCCACAGCACTGCGCACGTGGTGAGAACCCTGAAGTGTCGGGAGAGGCAGAGGCAAACCTCAGGTTTCAGAACCTTAGGGCTGGGGACACTTTGCATTAAACATCCAGGGGAAGTGCTTAGCTGTGCTAAGCTGGAGGAAGGAACAGACATGATCTTCTGACAAACACCAAAGTTAGAATTTTTTCTTAGACAGAACAAGAGAGAGAGAGAGAGAGAGAGAGAGAGAGAGAGAGAGAGAGAGAGAGAAGACAGGAGCTGGAGAAGTGACTCAGCATTGGCTTCTCTTCCAGAGAACCCAGGTTCAATTCCCAGCAACCACATGGCAACTCGTAACTCCAGTTCTAGGAAATCCATGTCTTCTGTCTTCT
>JANHMN010000004.1:18832608-18847608 GCA_030674055.1 Rhabdomys pumilio | reverse complement strand
TACAGATGTGGACCACCAGGCTGGGCTGACAACACTGGTCTTTCAGTAGTTTTTCTTTCTTCTTTTATACCTTAATTATGTGTAGATGCCTGTGTGCAGAGGCTCGAGGTGTTGGGTCTCCTGGACTGGACTTACTGGTGGTTGTGAGTCATCTGATATAGGTGCTGGGACTTGAACCTGGTCCTCTGGAAGAGTACTGCATGCTTTAACTGCTGAGCCATCTCTCCAGCCCTAAATAATGGTTTTTAAGATTCACATTCTGGGGCTGGAGAGATGGCTCAGCAGTTAAAAGCACTGACTGCTCTTCTAGAGGTCCTGAGTTCAATTCCCAGCAACCACATGGTGGCTCACAACCATCTATAATGGGATATGCCCTCTTGTGGTGTACTCATGCAAATAAAATAAAATAAAATAAAATAAATAAATCTTAAAAAATAAAAAAAGAAAGTAAAAAAAAAAATTACATTCTGGGCTGGAGAGTTGGCTCAGCTGTTAAGAGCACTGACTGCTCTTCCAGAGGTCCTGAGTTCAATTCCCAGCACCCACATGGTGGCTCACAGCCATCTGTAACTGCGTCTGGTGCCCTCCTCTTCTGGTGTGTCTGAAAAGAGCAATGGTACACCCATATACATAAATAAATAAATCTTAAAATAAAAAGAAAAAATCACGTTTTTAGACATGATTTACTGACTTGGTCCCACTTGGAGACCGTCAGACATTTTTTCCACTTTCCCCAGACTCCCGGGTCATTACCACGGCATCTCATCAACAAACTAGGAGAAAGCAGAGCAGAATGTGGGGAGCCAGGGTCTTCAAGGAACAACCCTGGGACGTTCCACTGGTTTCTTCATCATTTTGTAATCTCTGCACAGTCTAAGATCCACCTCTACTCTGCCTTGTATCTTGAGATTGGTGTGCATTTCATAGGAATTAAGTTGGTTAAATATTATCCAATTGTATGTTAAAACCCTGTACATTTTTCTTGGATGTAAATTAAAACACAACATAATCAATGTAGACACGGGCATGCAATTTCTTCCTGGTCTATTAGGCTGAGTCAGAGTTTATGGAGAGAATCCTTTGTCCCAGTCAGCTGGAAGAACTGGGCATTGCGCCCCCTGGAGGTAACACGACAGCACAGCCCACATTCCTGGCAGAACACCTCTCTGAGGCGAGCAACTGTTAGCAGGCTTCCTTTAGATCTTACCTGGGCGTGGTGGTGCATGCCTGTGATTGCAGCACTCTGGAGACTTGAGGCAAGAGGGTTGTGAGTTCAAGGACAAGCTGACCTACAGGTTCAAGGTCAGCCTGGGCTATTTAATGTATTTTAAACCCCTGAAAAAATTGAAAGAAAACTTATCAGGTGTAGATATCTTATGACATACCTTTAACCTTGCAAAGGTAGGTGGATCTCTGTGAGCCTGGTCTACAAACAAGCAGATTATAATCTGGCCAGCCTCAAACTCATAGAAATCCTCCTGCCTCTGTCTCCTGAGTGCTGGAATTCAAGGCTTGTGCCATGGCTCCTGGCAGACATTCTTCGTTGTTTGCTAGTTTGTTTGGGTTGTTTAGAAACAGGAAACTCACTTAGGATAGGCTGACCTCAAATTACCTAGCCAAGGACTACCGGGAACTCCTGATTCTCCTGCCTCTACCTCCCAAATTAGGATTGCAGTGCCCATTGCACGCCTGGGTTAGCGAGTCTCTGTGTTCCCATTTCTTCTGCTCATGGTGGCTGAGCCTTGACTCCCAGGTCAACTTTTTCCCAGTGGGGATTGAACCTAGGTCCTTAGGTATGCTAGGCAAGGGTGGTACCACTCAGCTATGTCCCCAGGCTTGTTTTTGCTTTTTAGTTTGAGATAGTCACAGTAAGTTGCTCAAGATAACATTAAACTTGGATCCTCCTGCCTCAGCCTCCCAGAAAGCTGGAATTCCAGGCCTGAGCCAACAGAGCTGGCTATGTTGATTCATTTTAAAGTGTTCCTGCCCACTCTGAGGATGCTCTGCAGTTAACTGTAAGAACTGAGGTTTAGAGATCAGATAACTGCTTTAAGAACTCCCGACTTCGGGCAGTGGTGGGGCACGCCTTTAGTCCTTGGGAGGCAGAGGCAGGAGGATTTCTGAGTTCGAGGCCAGCCTGGTCTACAGAGTGAGTTTCAGGACAGAGAAACCCTGTCTCAAAAAAAAAAAAAAAAAAACCAAAAAAAAAAAAAAAACCCTGACTCATTTCTCAAAGTTAGTCTCTACATAGATGCCCCCCACCCCCAAACTCCTGCAGAGGGCCCCATAGCTAAAGCTTCATAGCAACAGTAGGAGAGACCGGATCCAGCTAAATCCAGCCCCAGGGAGAATGCCGTGGATGAGTGAGCACAGGCCCTTCCCAGATGCAAGCTTCATGCTCAGGTCAAACGTGTGTAATCTGCCTCTTGATTTCTCAACTCAGCCCACAGCCTTTGGGGCAGGTGTGGAGCCACAGAAGAGAAGAAGCAGAGGAAATGACTTATAAAAAGCAGTCTCAGGTTGAGTCACACACATGAGCTAGAGCTCAGAAAGCGGTTTTGGGCAGGAAGGGGGGGAGTGAAGGCCTTGTGAAAGGCTCCCTCTTCTCTCTGGGGTAAGGCTCCTTACTTAAGCCCACTTCTTTCTAGGTCTTACAGACGGTTTGGCTTCCCAAATGGAGAATGGTCAGAGACCCTGACCTAGGAGGCTGGAGCCTGGGAGGAAGGGATGGTGCTGGTGAATATGTGTTAGCCTGAGCTCCTCCTCCTCAGCCATCTTCTTTCATCTGGATAAAAACCAAACCAAGCCAAACAAACCCCCAAACAACAACAACAACAACAACACAAACCAGGCACTACTTGGAACTCATGTTTAAAGACGAGAACTCGCTGAGTGGTAGTGGAGGATCAGGAGTGTGAGGTCATCCTTGGATACCTAGAGAGTCAGAGGCTAGCCTAGCAACTTGAGACTGTATCTCAAAAAATAAATACATAAATTCCAGCAAAACCAAACAGCCTAAACCCAAAACCCAAGCTTCAGGTAACCACTGCTCCAGCCTCCTGTTTGCTTATAACGTATTCTCCATCCATGCTCGCAATAACTGCACATAGGGGCAGGGGGAATGGCGTGGTAAAGCCCCGCTTCCACACACACCCCCCACTCCCCATCCCCACCCCCGTTCACTTCGAACTCAAGGACCTGAATTCAAACCTCAGAATTCACATGAGAAGCTCTATGCTCAGCAGGCAGAGACAGGGGCCAATGGCCAGCTAGCCTAGCTCAGGAAGCTTCAGGCCATGAGACTTGTCTTAAAGGACGTGGGCTGCATTTCTGAAGATGACACTGAAAGTTGTTCTCTGTCTTTTTCAAACACACACACACACACACACACACACACACACACACACACACACACAGGAGAGTAAAATAATAAAGTATACTTTCATTTGGCATTTGAGGCCATAAAAACACACATCCAGCTGACTTGGTATCTGAGCTGCATCCACTCACTGTTGCCTTCCCAGGTGAACTGAGCAGAAGGGGAAATGAAAGGAGCACTGTAGGGGTCCTCCCACTCACCTCTCCAGAGTCCTCCCACAGTTTAGATCTACCCCTTTGCCCGTGGCTGCAGCTGCTACTATCCCTAAAGGTGCAGCACCCAGTGAGGCCTCTCTCCTTGTTGAATCATTTTCCCCCAAGTCCCCCAGGGTTAGTGGGGAACCCCTTTCTCTGTTTCTAGGAATAAAGTACAGCTATTCTGAAAATCTCAGCTCAGAGCAGAGGAACTTTCCATGGGTGTGGGGACTACCCTGTGGTGAGGTGGATTCTCCACTGCTGGTGATATTTAATCGAGGCCTGGGTGCGTAGCTGAAGGGCCTTCCTGTAGGAGGCAGGGGTTAGGTCTTTGAAGCTCCTTAACTGTAAGCTTTTATGAGTCATTATGAGTTGAAATTCAGCCTTTACATGAGGGTCAGACAGAGGACATATGTGAACTTTGGGATAAGATAGACTTAGGCTCAAAACCTACCTGATATACGTGACTGGGACAGGAGGGGCTTTAAATTGAGGAGCTCAAGGCAATGGGAGCTTGCCTGGGCATTAGGAGATATTCCCTTTTCAAAAACAAAAACACACAGGCCTGCTGAGATGGCTGAGCTAATAAAGACATTTGCCACCCAGCCTAAGGACCTGAGTTTGATCCCCAGATAGGGGAGAACCAATTCCTGCACGATGTC
This sequence comes from Rhabdomys pumilio, assembly GCA_030674055.1. Taxonomy (NCBI): domain Eukaryota; kingdom Metazoa; phylum Chordata; class Mammalia; order Rodentia; family Muridae; genus Rhabdomys; species Rhabdomys pumilio. The sequence goes on along the minus strand of JANHMN010000004.1, from coordinate 18,843,373 downwards.
CTCTGACCTCTGCCTACATGCTCTCCCATGTGTACCCACGTGGGCATATGAGCATTCCCAACAAACAAGCAAACAAGCTTTTTTTTTTTTTTTTTAAAGTGGTCTAGCCGCCACTTCCTTGCTTGGACATTGTGGGTACATTTGTCTTCAGTTTCCTTCCTGTAAAACCAAAAACGCCTACCTCATGAGACGACATGGCCTCAGATGTGCTATGTAGCTGAGGCTGACCTCGAACCTCTGATCCTCTGCTGTTTGCTTTCTAAGTGTTGGGATTACAGGTATACATGCCCACACCCAGCAGTGCTGGAGACAGAACCCAGAGTTTTGTACACACGAGAGGCAAGCGCTCTGCCGACAGAACCACCTCCCCAGCCCCGTGAGACAGCAGAGCCCTGCCTGGTGTGAAGTGAGGCTTAGTGGACCACACCTCTGACGAGTTCTTCAACAAAAAGGCCAAGCCACACATAAACAGGTCCTCTGCTGACCTGTCATTCCAGAATTGAAAGAAGGGTTTAAATTTACGGGCTGAGGTCCCAAGTGTTTGAATACTTAACATGGGCAGAGAGCCAGCCCTTCCTCTGACAGGGACTGTTTTTGAGGTAATCTTAGAAAGCATGATACACAAACGGGCAAAGAGCCAGAAGTGCTCGGGACTCATGGGGCAGGAGATGGCTCAGCAGTTAAGAGCTTGTATTTGGCTTCCAGTACCCACAAAAGATGTCTCATTAACTGCTGTAAGTCCAGTTTCAGGGAATCCAAAGCCTTCCTGTGGTCTCCATAGGCACCAGCATACGTGGCATACGTGGTCTCCGTAGGCACCAGCATACGTGGCATACGTAAACCTGTTGTAGATACACTTTGTTGTTCTTTGTTTGTTTGAGATGATTTTCTGTGTAGAGCTTGGAGCTCCATTTGTAGACCAGGCTGGTATCCTTGAACTCACAGAAATCCACCTGCCTCTGCTTTTCCAGTGCTGGAATTAAAGGCCACCAACTACATTGGGGGTTGGGGGGAGAGGCAGAGGCAGGTGAATCTCTGTAAGTTCACGGCCAGTCTGGTCTACAGAGTGAATTAAAGGATGGCCAGGGATACACAGAAAAACCGTGGATCAAAACCACACCTCCCACCAAAGAAAGGAAAAAGGAAAGAAAGAAAGAAAGAAAGAAAGAAAGAAGGAAAGAAAGAAGGAAAGACACGATGCAGCAGCACTGAGAATGAGCCTCTGATCCAAAGGGAACATGTCAGCATCCCTTGGTGGGAGCAGGAATCTCTTGGACCTTAATGGGGCCATCCTCAGTGTGTGCCCCTCAGGTATTGGGAACTTTTCAATTTTTTGTTATCAGTAGGAAGTGCCCCAATTTTTAACTTCCACTATTTGCCAAGGACAGGAACTTTCTAACAATTAGACTGTGAGGTGGAGTGAGGGAGTCGGACAAGTCCTTGTAATGCAGAGTCACTTTCAGGCACACTCAGAGCACAGAGGCCTTCAGATTCACACCCATTTCTGAATTCTGCTCTGTAACCTGAGCTGTGTCCTTGGGCAAGTCAGTCTCTGTGTGAAATAGGGTTGATCACATCTTGTGTTATTGGAGGATATATAGAAATAAAATGTGGAAACCAGTAGGTGCTCAGCACCGTCAGGTGCGAGCTGTGACCTTTATTTCTCATGGATAATGTGGCCTTGGGCATTTTGTGATAGCAACAGAAAGCAGCTGAGGCGTGGATGGGTCTTCTCAACTCTGGCCACCGTTAGTAGGTTCAGACCAGAGAATCAGTGATCAGAGGGAAGTTCTTATCCCAGATGCTGGTGGTTGTGAGCTGGGTTTCTAGAGTCTGGTAAGCTGGGGTGGGGGTTGGGGATGCTGTCCTGATCTAGTCAAAAGGAGAGCAAACTTCACATAAACATTTTCCTTCCTTATTCATATCTACTTACTCAGTTTTCAAGTGATACTGAGATGGACGGAAGGGATTCATCTGTCAGTTCTTCTTCTTCTTCTTTTTTTGTTACTCTTAATGTGGTAGAGTGTTTTGCCTGCATGTATGTCTGTACACATGGGTCCCTGGTGCCCATGGAAGCCAGAAGACATCAAGCTCCCTTGGGGGTTTCCTGGCTCACAGCTATGCCTCTTCCAGCACCATCATGCACCGTTCTGCATTTTTTCATTTATTTAATAAACACTAGCTGGGGGCTGGAGAGATGGCTCAGCGGTTAAGAGTACTGACTCCTCTTCCAGAGGTCCTGAGTTCAATTCCCAGCAACCACATGGCGTTTCACAACCATCTGTAATGGGATCCGATGCTCTCTTCTGGTGTGTCTGAAGACAGCTACAATGTACTCATATAAAATAATAAATAAATAAATCTTTAAAAAAAAATAAACACTAGCTGAGAACCATGGCAATGCGTGCCAGACCAGGGACAGGAGTGTGGTGGTTTGAATTCGCTTGGCCCAGGGAGTTTGGAGAAAGTGTGCCACTTTGGGGGTAGGCTTTGAAACCCTTCTCCTAGCCTCCTGAAAGCCAGACTTCTGTCTGCCTTCAGAACAAAATATAAAACTCTCAACTCCTCCTGCACTATGCCTGCCTGGATGCTGCCACATTTCCCATCTTGATGATAATGGACTGATTCCTCTGAAACCATAAGCCAGCCCCAATTAAATGTTGTCCTTATAAGACTTGCCTTGAGGGCTGGAGAGATGGCTCAGTGCTTAAGAATACTGACTGCTCTTCCAGAGGTCCTGGGTTCAAGTTCCAGCACCCACATGGTGGTTCAGAACCATCTGTAATGGGCTCTGATGCCCTCTTGGTGTGTCTGAAGACAGCTACAATGTACTCACATAAATAAATCTTAAAAAAAAAAAAAAAAAAGAGTTGCCTTGGTCATGGTGTCTCTTTACAGCAATAAAACCCTAAGAGAGAACAAAGCATAGCGCACATTCTAGAGTCTGCAGTAGGGAAAGAACTCGCTTGCCCAGCTGGTTCCTGTGGTACACGGAGGCAAAGCCCGTTACTGAACAGCTTTTGTCTTGGAAGTTGCTCCTTGGAAGTACCATTTATACTTTCTGTTTGTTCTGTTGGTTTTTCAAGACAGGGTTTCTCTGTGTAGCCCTGGCTGTCCTAGAACTCACAGAGATCAGCCTATCTCTGCCTCCCAAGTACTGGGATTGAAGCCATGCACTACCACGGTCTGGTTCATTTGTAGTTTTTTGAAGTATATTTAGCCAGTTATGCATGGCAGTGGAATGCAGGAGGCAGGAGCATGGCAAGTTGGAGGGTCTTTTATTTGTGTGTGTGTATATGTATGTATGTATGTATGTATGTATGTATGTATGTATGTATGTATGTATGTATGTTTGTATGCATGCATGTGTGTATGTTTTTGGTTTTGAGACAGGGTTTCTTTGTGTAACCTTGGCTGTCCTGGAACTCACTCTGTAGATCAGGCTGGCCTCGAACTCAGAGATCCCCCTGCCTCTGCCTCCTGAGTGCTGAGATTAAAGGCATGCGCCACCACTGCTGCCCGGCTAGGTTGGAGGGTCTTAATGCTAGGAACAGTGGATTGTCACATAGCACATGGTTAGCTAACTGAGATGCTATCTGTCTGCCTTTTGGACAGCGATAGGTCATTTAAAGGTAAATGCTGGGCCAGGTGTGTGGTCAAACTTCAGAATGTGGCCTGGGGCTGGCCTGGAATTACCGATCCTTCTGTCTGCACTTCCTACCTAGGCTTCCAGTCTTGGACCTCCACAACTTGGGACTTCAACCTCTGATGAGAACTCTTCTGTGATGAGTCAGTTTGGATATTTAGAGGGAGCTCTCAGAGAACCAAGAATTTCCACTAAGCCTGGCCACCCCCAACTTCCTCCCTACGGCAAACCTAGCTTTCTGGCGGGCAGGTCTCCTCTCTGTGCTGACTCTCTGGCGGGCAGGTCTCCTCTCTGTGCTGACTCTGAGCACTGTCACTGAGGTTCATCCTGGGTTACTCGAAACTCTGCTCCAAACCAAAACCAAACAAAATCAAGACCGTGATCCTTCTGCCTCCACCTCCCAAGTGCTGGGATTACAAGTGTGTGCTAACACCAGCAGCTCAGAAGGATTTTTTATTATCTTACTGTGTCTGATTATGTATGTGAGTGTGGGACCACCTACCACAGCACACGTGTGAGGGTCAGGAGCACTTGCTGGCTCAGGGCTCTTCCTACTGTGGGTTCTGGGACTTGATTTTCGAATGTCAGCCCATCATGCAAGCATGTTATCTGCAAAACTACAAGATCCTTTCTCTCCCCCTCTCTCTCTCTCCTTTTTTTTTTTTTTTTTTGTTTTTGTTTTTGTTTAGTTGTTCGACAACCCTGACTTTCCTGTACTCACTTTGTAGTCCAGGCTGGCCTTGAACTTACAGAGATCCACCTGTGTTTGCCTCCAGAGTGCTGGGATTAAAGGCGATTTCAGTCAAGCCTGGCTGGCCATAAGCTATTCTTGAATCTCTTATCTATTCTCCAAAACTGCAAGTGTTGCCTACCCCCAAAGCATGTCCTGTCCACTCCCTCCCATCTCTCTCCCCAGCCTGCTCAAACCACTTGAGCTCTGACCTGATCATGCTGTTTTTCTGTTTTGCCCCCTCTTCCAGTCAATGCGGTCTACAGCAGTCAGTGACTTTAAATAGTATTAGTGGCCCAGGGCTGGAGCCCATGTTTATCATTTTCCACGTGGCTTACTCTACAGGCACCACCATAAAAATAGGTCAATGATTCTTTACTTCCCATTAGAAGGCTGAGGCAGAAGTATTGTGTTTGAGACCAGCCTAGGCTAGAGGAAGGGGCTGGGGAGAGAGAGCCCATGATACAATCATGTCATATATGGTGTGGGGATTAAAAACAGAGCCTGTATCTCTGAACTACATGCCTAGCCCCTAAACCAGCAGTTCTCAGTTAGTGGGTCACGACCCCTGGAACACAGGGGTCACCTAAGACTATCACAAAACAGATACTTATGATTTATAACAGTAGCCAAATCACAGTCACAGAGTAGCAATGGAAATCATTTTATGGTTGGGGTCGCCACAACATGAGGAACTGTGTTAAGGGGTTCCATCATTAGGAGGGTTGAGAACCGCTGCCCTGAATCCTTTTTTTTTTTTTGTTTGTTTTTTTGTTTTGTTTTTTTCGAGACAGAGTTTCTCTGTGTAGCCCTGGCTGTCCTGGAACTCACTCTGTAGACCAGGCTGGCCTCAAACTCAGAAATCCACCTGCCTCTGCCTCCCAAGTGCTGGGATTAAAGGCGTGCGCCACCAACGCCCAGCAAATCCTTTTAAGATCTTGTACTGTTCACAAGCTCAAGTCTGGCCTGCAATGCTCCTTCCCAGCTTCATCGTGCATAAACTCCTGATTCTGAGGACATTATCAGCTAAGCACTAGACCAAGCCATTTCTCTAGTCCTCTAACTAGTCTGCAGCCATCTTTGGGTCTGTCCTAATGGTTGATTCTTACCATCCAGCCCTCAGCTTCTGGGTCGCTCTCCATAGTGGCCTACCTCCCTACCTATTCTGATTCTCTGCATGTCTTATCTCCTGATGACCTTGGGTTGTTAACTGTCATTTCCTCTCTATGGGGTAACATCCAGGACCTTATTTTCTACCTGGCCCAACGGAAAACACCTACTGTGTGCTGTATGAGAAGAGTTGTTCCCTCTTTGAGCCTGTCTTCCATCCATAAAATGGAGTGTCTACTTGACAGGGTTAAGATTAAATGAGACAGGGACTTAGTTTAGTGTCACAGCACTGTGTGGGGTCCCGAGTTAAATTGTGAGCACCACACAGAGGAAAGGAGGGAGGACGGTGGCAGAGGACCTGTCTGGAGTGTTTAAGGCCCGGGGTTGGATGTTTATCCCAAAGGGCTAGCAACCGTTGCTGGTTGCTAATGTCATTAGTGTTTATTAGTGTTTACCCTGATGGGATCCTCCCGTAGGAGCATGTGCACAGAACAGGGATTCTCACATGCCCCTCAAGTGACGTGTGCTCCAAGCAAGTGGGCTACCCTGTCCCTAGCCTGTTTCCTGTCATCGCCAAAGTCTTCAAGGAGGACAAAGAGCGGAAGAGCAGGTGCTTTGACTGGATCATAAGTTTATTAGAAAGGCCTTGGACAGATGAACCCTGAGTTACCAGCTGAGGAGGAAATGAAAAAGCCCTCATTCCCCGTGGAGCGCCTCCCTTGTCTCCTGTGAACTCTGTCCAGTGGCAGACAGGAAGTCTCCCAAAAAGTGCTCTCTGCCTCCTCTCCACGGGGTTGTCCGATCCGACCACAGGGGCCCACAGTGGATTCGCAGTGTGGATGCTGGTGCCTGCAGCCAAGAGCTGACAGGGTGGGGTCTTTGGCTCTAGCGGAAAGTGGTTCTAGAACCCCAGAACAGAACGGAAAAGGAGACGGCTGGGGACCAAGTTCTGCTGAGGAGCCAGTAGACGACTCTGAGAGGCAATGCTGGGCAGCTGGAGGCGTGTGCAGATGGCTCGATGGCCAACAGAGGGGAGGAGTCTTGGCCACACATGAGTGTTCCTCCTGGGACTGCGATGGCCAAAAAGGCAAATGGATCTTATAAAAAAATTCATGGTGGGTGATGCCATTTTTCTTTTCCTTAAAAAATAGTTTATACAGTGAGTGGATTTCACACGATGGAGCCTGAGGCCAGCAGAGCCGGTCCGGGGAGGAAGGCACTTCACACCCTCATAGGTGAGCTGGGCTGGTCACTTCCTTCAGGACTCCATTCTGCTTGGTCCTGGGACTCAGGCTTGCTCCCTCTGGGAAGGACTCTGTCCCCCGTGTCCCCCGAGGAGTTTGTCTACACTTGGTTCACAGGGTGGTGGATGGCAGCTTCCTCACCCGACGCTGGGCCAGGATAGATGACTCAATTGGCTTGAGCTGGGGGGTGGGTTTGGAGCTATTGAGTGCAGAATACGTAGCTGCCATGGCCCCCTAAGAGAGAAAAGGTAGATCAGACCACGAAGGAGGGTGGGTAGTGGGCATCAGAACAAGTGTACCCCAGGGTCTGGCCCACCCCTCCCAAAGTCCCCCAGCACATCCAAGCCCAGTGTTCCTAGCCTTGGTGCTGCTTCATGGCTACCAGTTTTCTTGGGACACAAGAATGCATAACTCTGGGACTCCTTTGGGGGCAGGGCTATGTCTTTTGCCACATCTCCTGGTTCTGGACAGACACAAAACTGCCTGGTTCTGTCACTTTTTTTTTTTTTTTTTGGTTCTTCAAGACAGGGTTTCTCTGTGTAGCCCTGGCTGTCCTCGAACTCACTCTGTAGACCAGGCTATCCTCGAACTCAAAAATCTGCCTGCCTCTGCCTCCCAAGTGCTGGGATTAAAGGCGTGTGCCACCACTGCCCGGCAGTTCTGTCACTTTTAAGTCCCTGCCATAACCCACTGGTTTGAGACCAACCCCTCACCCCGACCCCAGGGGTCACTGATCACATGGCAGCCCCAGGTGTCCATGCCGACCTTCACAAGCTGCAGGTCTTGGTGGGACAACTGACTCTGGGGAAGCTTGTCTTTCTGGGTGATCCACGGGTGTTGTAGGACCTGCTTGGCTGTGAGACGCTGGTGGGGGTCCACGTGCAGCATCTTAGATACCAAGTCCTGGAGACATATAGACAAGGAGGTGATGGGTGGGGCACAAGGGAGCCGAGAACCATGCCCCAATGACTGGAAGGCCAGCCCTGTCCAGCCTGAGCCCTTACAGTCCCTTCTTTATACAACAAAGCCCCCTTCCCCCACCCTATCCCAGGATCTCTTTCTTTCCTCCTTGCTGCTCCAGGATATGGGGGATATCTTTCCCTTTCTCCTTCAGAAAAGCCATGAGGAATTGCCTGAAGCCAGGGGATTGCCTGAAGATTGGAGGCAAGGAGGGGGCATGCAGACAGATGAGGCTTAAATTTGACTCTCCTTGGGTTGGGGATGTAGCTAAGAGTCTGAGAGCTGGCCTGGCATGCACGAAGGGCAGTGCTCCATCTCCGGCACAATAAAGGACAAAAGTGAAAAGAGAAATCCATGAAAAATCATGCCAGGTATTTAATCCCAGCACTTGGGAGGCAGAGCCAGGGGGATCACAAGTTCAAAATCAGCCTCAGCTACATATGCCTTGAAGGTCAGTCAAGGCTGGGAAAGATGTTATCTTCAAAGCAAAACCAAACCGAACAAACTCAGTGCTTACTGCTCTCCCAGAAGACCAGAGTTCAGTTCTTGGCACTCTAATTTTCAGGCTGAAACCAGAACTCAGAGATCTGCCTGCCTCTGTCTCTTGGGTACTGGGATTAAAGATGTGCGCCAGCACAGCCCAACCCCAGCACTCCTGTAGGAGGCTCACCCAGAGGTAACACCAGCTCCAGGGGTCCCATGCCTTCTGGCCTTTGAGGTCACCTGCATTCACATGTACCCCCTCCCCTCATAATTAAAATAAAAATAATGCTGGCTGTGGTGGTGTACACCTTTAAACCCAGACCTGAGGAGCCAGAGGAGGGTGAATGTTGGTGAATTTAATGCCAGCCTGGTCTATAGATCAAGTCTAGGATAGCCTAGGTTACAGTCAGACAGAAAAAGCAAACTAACAACAAAACAAAACCAAACCACCACCAAACCCAAAACCAAACAAACCCTGAAACAGTAACAGAACCTCAAACAAATAAAACCCCTCAACTTAGCTCTGCCCTCCACCAGCCTGAGTGTCCTGGACAAGCTGTTACTTAAAAGCCTCAGTTTCCCCTCTGAGAAACAGAGGTTGACAACAGAGAAACAGAGGTGACAACACCCAGTACAGGTGGGGTGCTGTCCAAGGTTCACCAAGGGTTCAACCATACTGTCTGTGAGGCATTCTAGATGAATAGAAATGTCCCAATATTGAAAGTTCAAGCCCAGTCTCATTTGGGCCGGCATCCCACAGGGTTCGGACAGACGCCCACACACTTGGCCAGAGAGCTAGCGGCAAAGGGCCGGTGTGTTTTCTACCAAACCAACTCTCCATGGAGAGAGATGGATCAGGCAGCCCTCTGCATCCCTTAGGGCCTAGAACACATAAGGGGCAGTGAAGTTATCCAGACAAACAGGGGAGGGGCCTGTGTCTGGGAATCTTCTACCTGGGGTAATACTACAACGGGATTTCTGGAACATTCTTCTTGGGAGAGGGAGGCTGTAGGAGACCTGTCTCAGAACTGTGAAAAGGTGCTGATGTCAGCCCAGCTCCACCCTCCAGGCCTCAAAGACTCACCTTGGCTGTCTCTGAGACGGTGTTCCAGTTTCCCCCACTGAGGGTGAACTTCCCGCTGCCGATCCGGGTAAGGATCTCCTCAGGTGTGTCACTGGGCCCATTGGCAAATGGAGTGTATCTAGAGAAAAGTCCCAAATTCAGCTTCAGCCTCTGGCCTCCATCCTGGCACTAGGGGGTTAGGTTAGAAGGTTGGAAGCTCCCAAAGGCAGGGTCAGGGACCCAGCCGCCACACTCACCCTGCCAGCATGGTGTACAGCAGAATGCCCAGGCTCCATATGTCACAGCCTTCATCGTAGCCCTGACGCTTTAACACCTGGCAGGAGGCAGGGGAGGGTGGTCAGGCTGAGGGGCGTAGGAAACATCAAACATTTCCCACAGGGTAGAAAAGAGTCAGGGCCATGGACTATGTCTTCCCTTGGAACCTGGGTCAAGGGCTGGACAGTATGGGATGTCTGAGAGCAGCCACAGGGCCTCCACTTACCTCAGGCGCCACAAAGTTGGCTGTGTAGCAAGGTGTCATGAGCAGCCCGTTCTCAGCACGCAGCTGCTTGGCAAAGCCAAAGTCACAGATACGCAAGCACTCGGGGTTCCCAGACTCATCCACATACAGGATGTTACTGGGTTTGAGATCCCTGTGGACGACCTAGGGCAGAGGGCTGGGGTCGGTATATGTGCAGTAGTAGTGACCCATGCCGACTGTCAGAACTGAGAAAGTAACACACGGGCACACAGACAGAGAGAGGCCCAGGCCTCTAGAAGAGGGGAAGGTATTGAAATAGGGCCCTATCCTTTTTGAAATCTCTGTGAAGATGCCAGCAGCAGTAAGCCCTCCCCACTTTCTCTCTCTGACTTGCCCATCACCTGCTCTCTTCTAGGGTGGATCCTGCCCCTGCAGTATGGGTCCTCCCACCCCCTTAAGATTTATTTATATATTTATGTATATGAGTACACTGTAGCTGTCTTCAGACACACCAGAAGAGGGCATCAGATCCCATTACAGACGGTTGTGAGCCACCATGTGGTTGCTGGGAATTGAACTCAGGACCTCTGGAAGAGCAGTCAGTGCTCTTAACCCCTGAGCCATCTCTCCAGCTCCCCTTTCCTTCTCTTTTTCCTTTCTTTGTAAAGATTTCTTTCCTTGTACCTTTCAATCCCCCCACCCCCCAACGCCGCGGGTTCTAACATTAAAACACCCAGAGCCCAGCCCCTCTCAGCTCCTCTCCTGTCTGGAATCCTGTCCAAGGCCATCATCCACCCCTGGATTCTGCAGCTGACAGAGGGAGTACCCTCTGGCAAGGGGTCGGTGAGATGGCTGAGGAGGGAGAAGCATTCACAGTCAAGTCTGATGCCCGGGCTTGATCAACAGAATCAGCACGGTTAAAGGAGAGAACCTACACTGTTCCCTGACTTCCACATGCATGTGCCACAGCACAAGTGCACATGTGCATGCATGCACATACAATACACACACAACACACACATATACACACACAACACACACATATACA
>JANHMN010000004.1:18790045-18832156 GCA_030674055.1 Rhabdomys pumilio | reverse complement strand
CTGTGGTAAGTGAGAGGCCAGCCTGTGGTAAGTGAGAGGCCAGCCTGAGATACACAGTTCTTGTCAACAAACCAACTAACTACCTAGCCAACAAAAGCACAGCTAGAAAGGTGGCCTGGCAGTTAGGAACCCTGGCTGAGCAAGGCAGCAGAGGCAAGAGGATCTCTGTAAGTTCGAGGCTAGCCTGGTCTACAGAGGGAGTTCCAGGACAGCCAGGCATACACAGAGAATCCCTGTCTTGAACAACTCCACCCATTCATTCCCTCACCCCCCCCCCAACCACCAAAAAAGAAAAAAAAAGAAAAAGAAAAAGAAAAATATCTTGGCTAAGTTATCATGAGGATGAGAGCAGAATTTGAACCCAGAACTTACAGAAGAAACTGGTATGCTGTGCTTACAACCTCACCTCCAAGTGGGGCGGGCAGGCAGAGACAGGAGGATTGTTGATTGTTTCCTGCCTTTCAACCTAGCCAAGAAAATGTGAGCTCCAGGCTGAGAGAAAGACCCTGCCTCACCAGAGCAAGTGTCTAGTAACAGGGCACTTGACACCTCCCTGCTCTGGCCGCTGGAGGTACGCACAGGTATAGTCTCCCCCCACCTGCACATATAGTCTCACAGACACGTATAATAACTAATACTTCTCAAAACGTCACTTCAAAATCATGATGACACTGGGGCCACTCACCACACCTCAGTAAGCAGGCAGGTGGCATTTTACGGAGGAGGAAACGGAGACCCCGAGAGAAACCCTGACTTGTGAAAAACAGGCGCAGGACTTGAACTCAGCCCTGACTGCCACTTAGGGACCTTCCCAATTTACTGTGGCACAAAGGATACATTTGGGGAACAGACATTAGGTAAGTTTGTGATCTGACCCTGCCTTAGCAACGTAAAGAAATGAGTAATTCTCTGACAGGAACACATCTGTCTTGCTACAGCTCGAGTAGAGTGAGGCGAGGCACACTCAGAAAAGCTACAGTCAGTGCTGCCTGGCCACCAGGTGTGCACACTGTCACAGAAAGTCACAGCAGGCTAGGAAGGTGTGAGTGGGAGCCACAGCAACCAGACTAAACACAGCTCTGGTGAACAAGGTGACAGTCACCACGCAGCAACTCAGGCCCTGTGTTTTTAAAGGCAGCCAACCTCAGCAAACCTTCCCACATCAGCCTCGGAACAAAAGCCTTCTGCAGGCGAGGGAAGAGAAGCCTGGCCTCACCCTCCACAGCTATGTGTGACCCACCACTCCGCCTTAAGCTCTCTTGCCTGTAAAATGGGACTGACACGTGTGCTCAGGGTCCAGGGATACAGGGAAGGCCCGGGATGTTTAACTCAGAGCTTGGGACAATGGTGGGTGTTTGTCATGGTAACCCCACAGCAGTTTTAGATGGAAGCCCAGTTTTGATGGGGATGAGGCAGGAGGATTGCTGGGGTTTCCTGGCTTCCAGTCTAGCTGAGAAAATACAAGCCCAAAATTCAAGGAGAAACATTTCCTGGAAGGAACGAAGGGTGTGTGGGGGAGGCGGTGTGGAGGGAGAGGACAACGCTCAATTGGACTCTGCATCCTCGGCTTACACACATGTGCGCGCACACATGCGGGCACTCACGTGAGCGCGCGCACACACACACACACCCTTAAAAAAAAAGTCAGTGGTACAGGCCTTTGATCCCAGCACACAGTTGAGTCTAGCCTGGTCTACAAAGTGAGTTCCAGGACAGCCAGGGCTACACAGAGAAACCCTGTCTGGGTAAAGTAGTAACGAACAAACAAAAGAACAAAACAAAAGATACAAATAGAGCCCTGGCTCCTCATAGCAGCAGCATCTGCCGCAGGAAATACCCAGCAACTACCTAGTGTCTATTAACAGGTGAGAGAAGTTCACTGGACAGAGAAACTGCAGTCCATAGCAAGGTGAATGAATCTCAATGACAGGGACAGTAGGGAAGACAGGCAGAAATGAGCCTAGCTTGGAGTGGTCACACAAGTTTGCCATCCCAGTATCCTCAGCCTGGGTACACAGCCAGGCTCTCTCCAACTCACACCAAACAAACAAACAAACAAAAACAAAAACAACCCCCAAACCAAAAAACCACCACCAAAACTACAACAAAAAGGATCAAGAAGAAAAGAGAAGTGAGCAGGCCGTGCAGGGCGACGGGAAAGGCTTTGTGCATTGATGTCAGAGCTAGAATGGGCGTGTTCACTGTGTTTATTCACTGCGTTCACTGCTAGGAAACGGACCGACTGGCATTGTGACTTGTGCGTCACCTCGTGTTTATGAGACATTTCAATAAACAAATGCTATTCAAACAAACAGGTGTCCTGGATCTGGCCCCTTGTCAATCCCTTCTTTCATTTTCTGTGGATTCTCAGCTTCAGACACCAAATCAACCCAGACAGCCCCTGCAAACACCTAAAAAAAAAAAAAAAAAAAAAAAAAAAAGGAAAGAAAGAAAGAAGGAAAAGAAAAGAGTACCTATGTTCGCATCAGCAGCCCCTAGAATCTGGAAAAGGCCAGAAATGGAACACTAGTGATCTATAAACTGGCTTTGGGAAAGAGACTGTCTCCCAAATGTGGCTGTCTTCAAGGAGCCTGGTGCTTTTGGAGACTCTTGTTCTGGAAATCAGCTGCTTGCTCTAAGCTTCAGGTTCCACACTGACAATTCACTAGCTCAGCTTTGCCTTCTTATACCCCCGGCTGTCTTAGAACTCACTTTGGCTGGCCTTGAACCTGTCTCTGCCTCCTGAGTGTTAGGATTAAAGGCATGCAATGAAGCCATCCCAGTGAAGCCATCCCTTTTGGTTTTTGAGACAAGGTCTTTTTGCAGCCCAGGCTGCCTTGCGACAGAGCAGCCCAGACTACCCTCAAATTCACAATTCTCCTGTCTCAGCCTCCTGAGAGTTGGGGTTACAGTCATGTGCCAACATGTACATTTGTGTGTGTGCATGTTTGTGTGTTTGTATGTGTGTGTATGAGTGGTGTGTGTTTGCGTATGTGTGTGTGTGTATTTGTGTGGTGGTGTGTGTGTGTGTGTGTGTGTGTGTGTGTGTGTGTAGTACTATGGATGGAACCCAGGGCCTCCAGCACAGCAGGCAATCACTTTACACTTGAGCCAAAGCTGTTAAGAGTGATCTTTTTTAACCAGTATTAACAAGATAGGAGAAGGAAACATTAACGCTCTGACCTGACATGGTTAAATATTAGTCTGCGTGCACTGACCACATGAGAAACCAAAGCCACTTCAAATGTAAACCACTCAAAACCCATGTGGTAACCAAACTGAAGCTTTGGTTATGAGGTAAAAAGTTCCCTCTTATAAAAGGATTCTGGGCCTCTGAGAGGCCTCAGTTGGCAAAGGCACATGGAGCCAAATCTGACCACCTGAGTTCAATCCCCACATGTCAAAAATGGATTAACTGTCTTCCACAAGTTGTCCTCTGACCTCCACACATGCACACAAATTATTAGGTAAACACATGTGTAAGAATTCCCTTAATAACCTAAAGTTATAAATAACCTAACACTGACATTTTTGCCAAATTTAGCAAAATAATTGATTCAAACACTTTGAAAAGATAAATCCTCACATGTGGGTCTTCCCAGTGAGGAAATGGGGTGACTCCCATCTGGCTTGAGTGATGGGGTGACTCCCATCTGGCTTGAGTAATCGGGGCCACATGAGGCTCTGTCTGTGGATGCCACGTAGGACCAAGTACAACATCCCACTGAGTTGACAAGTGATTCTGGCCACCTCGCCGAGCCCCAGACCTACTTCACTGCTTTGTAGCAGAATGGCCAACACAGACCATATCACCAAACGGTCCCGGGAAAGAACCCATTCTGAAGTACAGAGGAAAGCCCAACTATTCTACAGATCGACCTCAGGGTCCACGAGGCTTTAGCCCTAGGTATGAGCAGAGGACACCGTGACCCCCCTACTCCCACCCTGTCACTAAAACAGGGAACTGGATGCCAATGGTTAGACATGGTCATGACAAACCCCCTTTCTAACTCTTCCTCTATGGACACAGTCAGCTAAAACCCAAGAAAACTAGAATTTCTTGCCGTTCAGTGGTCTGTAATAGCTGAGTATTCCAGCTGACTACAGGAGCTATAATACAATGTCTATAATCCCAGCACTGGGAAGGTTGAGGCAGGTTTATCTCTGTGAGTTCCAAGCCAGCCTGGCAAGGCTGCATGATGACTTTATGACCAGCCTGGGCTACATAGCAAGTTTTAGGCTAGCCTAGGTTATATTATAAGATCTTATCTCAAAACTAATAAAAACACCTTTTATCCCAGCACTCAAGAGGCAGACCCGATCTCTGAGTTTGAGGCCAGCCTGGTCTACAGAGTGAGTTCCAGGACAGCCAGGACTACACAGAGAAGCCCCATCTTGAAAAACAAACTAATAAAACCAATCATAACAATAATATAGATAAAACCTGTTAGGTTTTCTACATGATTCGTTTGGGTCTGTCTTTCTGAACGTCACTTCCCCCACTCCCTGGCAGAAACTGAAGTTGTCTGTAAGCTGTTTGTGCCTAGCATACATGAGGACTTGGGTTGGAATTTCAACATGGACCAAAAAAAAAAAAAAAAAAAAAAAAGACCCTTTCTCCCACTCACCATTAAAGCGCGGAATGGAAGCCAATGGCAAGGCAAGGTACTGCAAGGGCTGGAGGAGCTGCTACCAGCTTTAGCTTATAGGAAATCCAGGCATGACGTGTGTTACAACATGACACAACCATGCTGCCAGGAATCAAGAGATTTAGAGCCTGAAATATTCCAAGGGAACTACTGATCTCCCATGCATAGAAGAGGCTCACCACGGGAAAGTGTCACACTGCAGATGACAACGGTGTACTTTATGCAAATTGTAATTCAGTTAAGAAACAGAGCCTAGGTGGATGAGGTTACATGCATTTAAAGACAAGGTCTTGATAAGTAGGCCAGCCTGGCCTTGATCTCACAGAGATTTGTCTGCCCCTGCCTCTTGAGTGCTAGAATTAAAGGTCCAGGCTATATAAGGCCCTGTCTCAAAAACAAAAATTCCTTAGCTATAGGTATGCAAGTCAAGTGTCAACTACTATTCGGTGTGGCTATTCAGAGATGACTGCATGGCATGTTCTTGTTGTTGAGGCAGAGTTTCAAACCAGACCAGGGCTGAGGAGACAGTTAAGAGCACTTGCTGCCCTTCCAGAGGACCAAGTCTGGTTCCCAGCCCCATGTCTAGTGGCTCACACCTGCCCTCTTCTGGCCCCCAATGTGCACCTGTGCTCACACGCGCATACCATTTTTTTTGTTTTGTTTCTGGAGACAGGATTTCTCTGTGTAGCCCGCTGTACCACCTCTGGGCACATATAAAGAAAGGTTATATAAAGAAAGGAAGCTGAGGCTGGAGAGATGGCTCGGCAGTTAAGAGCACTGCCTGCTTTTCCAGAGGACCCCAGGTTTGATACCCACACCCATGGGGCAGCTCACAACAGTCTGGAATTCTACTTCCAGGAGATGCAATGCTCTCTTCTAGCCAATGCAGGCAGTAGGGAACTAAATGTGTATAGACATGTTTGCAGGCAAAACACCCCCACACATAAAATAAATAAGTGTATGTGTGTGTGTACACGAAGGCTGAAAAAGCCACAAGTCTCAATAAGCAAATCAGTCAGCAGCGCTTCTCCATGGTCTTTGCTTCAGTCCCTGCCTTTAGATTCCTGCCTCAATTTCCCTCAATTGGACCATGACCTGGGAAGTATAACCCAAATAAACCTTCTCCCCCTGAGCTGCTTTTAGTTGTATGTTTTATCACAGCAACAGAGAGCAAAACAGGGCACCATGTCACCTTGATCTTAACAGCCACATAAACAACTGGGCAGACTGGGCAGGCTACCTGTAATCCCAACACTTAGGAAGCTGAGCCAGGGATCCCCCAAATAAATTGTTTAGCTGGTCGGCATAGTCCTGGATCAATGAGAGACCCAGCCTCAATATATACAGAGCAGCACCCAATGTCGACCTCTGACCTCTACATGCAGGCACACGTGCATGCATACCTGCCCACATACTTGCCTATACAAATGCAGGCTCACACATACATACATACATACATACACACACACACACACACACACACACACATACATACATACATACTTGTGCATCTGTGACATGGTGTTGGCACACACCCAAGGCTGTCCTCCAACCTGTGATGTTCCTTCTCCCTTGGCCTCTCAAGTGCTGGGATTACAGGTGGGCAGCCATGTCTGACTTCCTATGTTTTCTCCTCTTTGGAGATAAGGTCTCACTAGTCAGACCAGGCTGACCTCAAACTCAAGAGATTTGTCTGCCTCTGCCTCCTGAGTGCTAGGATTAAAGGCACATGACACCAGGCTACCATCACTCTTAATCCTTCACTGACTGATCTGATGCTCCCCCAAACACCACCTCAGCCAGAGAGAACCACAAGGAACTTTAACCCTCCACTCAGCTTACTCACCAGGGCAACATCAACAAAGAAAGCCACACCCTGCTCTTCGGTCCTTCTCTCTCTCTCTCTCTCTCTCTCTCTCTCTCTCTCTCTCTCTCAGCATCTAGGTCACCCGCTCGAACGCCCTACACCTTCCAAACAAATTTCTCCTGGTTGTGCCCCTACCTTCAGACTTTAGACCTATCAGGTGCCAGTAACTTGACACTCATTCAATCAGTCAAACATCTAATTCAGAATTTTGTGGAAATCTCAATGAACGAAAACAGGAGACTTTAATCTTAAATTAAACTTGGCCTGGTGTGCTGCACATAGTAGGTACGGGACAAATGCCCTCATCTCTCCTTTCCTCTTACAGCCTCTGACTGTCATTCCTGAGCCCAGCCGGTTCTTGCATTCTGCCCGGGTCATGACCTTGGACGCTTCCAACCCCCCTAATGGAGACTTACCCCTTGAGAGTGCAAGTATTCCACAGTCTTGCTGATGGTGTGCAGGACGAAGCTGGCCTCCCGCTCTGAGAAGAATTTCTGCCGTAGGATCTTATCCAGCAGCTCCCCGCCCCTCATCAGCTCTGTCACCAGGTAGACGTGCTTACCGTCATCATACACCTGCCAGAGACCTGGCCATCAGGCTGAGACCCTCAGAGCTGGGTTCTGCCACATTTCAGTAGCCCTGTTGACACACCACCCATCTGGGCTCCCACCTTGCTGGACAGTGGGTGCTGGCCTCATCTGTGACGGTCAGAGAAGGCTGGAGTCCTCAGGGGAGGGCTCAGAGACCCCTGCCTCCTCTCACGTGTGTTGGGAAGAGGCCCCAAAGTCAAAACCATGGGGTCCCTCAGTCAAATCCTACAGTTGGGATTCCTAGCCTCAACTTGGCTTTAACGATCCCCCTCCCACTCACATCTTTCAGGGTGATGATGTTGGGGTGCTGTCCATACCGCAGAAGAATCTCAATCTCTTCTGAGGGATCTCTTTTGCTCTTGTCGATGACCTGAAGACACAGGGGCAAAGACCCATGGTCTGAGTCTACTACAGGGCCAGGGAGAACCAGCCAGCCACTCACCTGTCACTGTCCACAGACCCTCCCCATCATATTGCCGCAGGTACAGTGGCCTCACCCACAACCCAGCAGCCTTAGCCAAGATAAAGTTCAGAGGCTCACCTTGACAGCATACTCCATGTTGGTGGCCTTGTGGACACAGCGCTTACACACAGAGTAGGAGCCCACGCCGATGGTCTCCTTTACTATGTAGCCGTCACTGAAAACCAAGTTCTTCCCGTGGAGTTGCTGCAGAAGACAGAGTCAGCCTGACCCTGGGTGCTATGGTGCCGGGGTCATCCCTAACATCAGGCCTTGGCTCGGTAGAGGTGGTGTGGCAAAAAGAGAAACAGTCACGAGGCCTAAGTGTTACCTGATCTGTGGGCCTCAGTGGAGAATCTGCACTCTCTTTTTTTGTTTTGTTTTGGTTTTTCAGACAGGGTTTCTCTGTGTAGCCCTGGCTGTCCTGGAACTCACTCTGTAGACCAGGCTGGCCTCGAACTCAGAGATACGCCTGCGTCTGCCTCCCAAGTGCTGGGATTAAAGGCGTGTCCCACCACTGCCAGGCAAGGCTGGTTAACTTGTAAGGCAAACCCAGGCCATGACCTCTGATGTTTTTAGCCAATACAGTCAGGGCCACTTGGAGACAGGTATCAAGGACTGTGTTTCACTAGCGGGTTTACACGTGAGAACAGTGAGGATCCAGGAGACTGGAAGTCATATGGGTCTCAGAGAGGCTTGACCTGCCAGCTCCAGAGCCTGTGTTCCCAGTTCTTCTGTTTGTGGCAACCGAACAGCAGCAGGGCCCACCTCCCTTACCTGTACCACCGAGTGCAGGGGGGCCTGAGTGGCCCGAGGCTTGCCGTCATCCTCCATCAGACCAGTGGCCACAAAGCTGAAGCCACGGAACAGCTGATGGGCACCAGCACTGGGGGGGATGCCTGGTGAATCTGTCAAGGAGAGGAGATGGGGGTCAGGAGGTCCCTTTGATGCCTTGCAGTCCAGGAAGGGGAGTGATGGAATCCTGGCCTGCCTCAGAAGGCAGCTCTGGAGGGAGCATGATTAAGGCCCTTGCCTATCAGCTAACACGTACAGCTCAGTATAGCACGTGCCTACAATGTACAATGTAGGTTTGATTTCAAGCACCACGAAGAAATACAAACACATTTACTGTCAGTTCTCAAAGAAACCTGGGACAAGTCTTAGGACCTGTGGCTCTTCCCAGGGCTCCGCACCCAACCCTCCACCCTAAAGCTTTCCCCTCAAAGCTAGGCTTTTACTTCTCATCCCCCAGCCTGATCCTATATACTCAGCTATTTTGGCTACTCTGGTCTCTTGGACCAGGCTACCCCTCCTGGTTGTCAGTTCCTCTCTTGCTCTCCTTCCCCCTCCCCTCTCACAGTCCAGTTTAGTCTGCCAGCCATGTTCCATCAGGACTCTTCCCTCTGCTTGCCTTCTCCCCTTTATCTACAATAAACATCCCCTCCGTAGCCAGGGATGTTTATTGTATGGTGGCGCGCGTCTTAAATCCCAGCACTCAGGAGGCAGAGGCAGGCGGATTTCTGAGTTCGAGGCCAGCCTGGTCTACCGAGTGAGTTCCAGGACAGCCAGGGCTACACAGAGAAACCCTGTCTCAAAAAAACCAAAAAACCCCTCCGTGTTTTAGGGGAGCCATGGTCTCCTCTGACTTCGTTTTTCATCCACATACTAAATGAATATGTAGCTGTGGATGGCGCCCGTGCCCACCATCTCAGCCCTCAGGAGGCAGACTCCAGATCCAGGTCAGCCTGAAGAGTTCTAAGCCAGCCTGAGCCACAGAAAGATATCCTGTCTCAAAACCTTCAAATAATCAATTAACGAACATAATATAGCCTTATTGTATGCTTAGGCTGTTCCAGTCCTGTCACACAAGGACTGTAGGAGCCAAACACCCAGCCTCTCCCCTCGGGTCCATCCCCGTCTTAGGCCTATTCTCAGCACCGCTAGAGGGACAGTTCCAACCACGAAGTCTGGGGCCACCTGCATTCTGTACTTATCAGGGGAAAGCTCGCCCCACGCCCCAAGTCTCACAAGTAAGATCCTTGTGGCCTCAGCCTCTTCCCTTTGCAACTCAGTCCCAATGAACTCCACACACTCCAGAGTGTTTCAGCGTCGCCACACTCACCGTTCCCCCTGGATTAGAATACTCACCCCTTGTCCATCACTCAAGGCTTATATGCCCTCCCCCTGAGAAAGCTGCCTGATGTTGCTTCTCTGACCCTCTAAAATCTCCTTCCCGCTGACAGCCTGAGCTACATGGTTCTGTCTTGTTCACAGTCCTAGGTCTGTCTATACCCCCATTCTCACCATGGCACAGAGCAGGGACCTGGTGTGGACTTTCAGATAAATGAGAAGACAGACAGCCAAGAAGCGATGAGCTTCCAGTCAATAATAGTATGCAAGCTACAGAGAGAACAATCACCCTCTAAGAAGACACCTCAGAACTAACACACAACTCCCCACCCACTGGCAGTGTGTGGCTGGATGTCAATTCCCAAGTCCCCTCCTAGAAGCTGCACACACTGGCTCACTGGCGTCCTACAGCAACTGGGGAACAAGTGGGTCTGTGACTCTCTGAAAATTCTGCACAAGCAAATGAGGCCTAGCACCGGAAGCCAAGTCTATTCCTACACTCATCCAACCTGTTGTCACTGTCCCCTCTGCTCTGCCAGACTCTCTCCATCACAGGTTTGCCAGGTCAGATTCCTCATGCCTGATGCAAGTGTTTAGTCGTCCCACTGGGCTGGAAGACGCCCGGGGCAGGGGTCCTGACTGTCCTGTTGCGGTCTAAACCACCCCCACATCAGTCCCTCACCTAGAAACAAAGAAGCCCACAGAAGCCCGGGGAGGTAGTCAGGTAGTATGAAGTCAGGATGGAGCATGAATCCCACGGAGCCAGATACTGCCTGTCTACCCACACACCTGGGCTTCCAGAGTCCTTGATCACCTCTGTATCCCAGGCTTCTCTCAAAGATCTGCTACCCAGCCTGAGACAGACAAGCCAGGTCAGGAACATACCCCTGGGTGTGCGTGACGTGAACTCAGTATCAAAGTAGAAGGTGTCATCGGGCTGGGCCACAGCTGGCTTGAAAGGTGGCTTGATCTCACGGCGGTAGAGCTTCTACAAGGTGAGGTATATGTTCTGATCACCATGGTGACCCCTGCTAGCAGCCCCAGCAAGAAGAAGCTATATTGCCCAATGGATAACAGCAAAGCAGAGCAGCCTTCAAGGGCATGAAGTCACCCCTCCAAGGGCATTTTAAGGGCTTCCGTCTCCCACATCTGAGGCCATGGTTGGCAGATGCCCCCTCCCCCACCCTTCCTGTGTCCATCACAGAGCCACAGAGTGGCCAGATTCACTCACATTCCAGTCAATGGTGGAGTAGAAGATATGTCTCTTAATTTCTTCTGCTCCATCAGGGCCTGAGCCTGAAAGAAGCCAAATGAAGGTCCAACCTCAGACACCCATTCTGTCCCCCAAGCTCTGGACCAGCTGCTACAGTGGAGGGCAGCTTGAAGCTGGACTTCTTTTGAGATCTAACAAGGGCCTTCATCCACTCCTGCCACAGGCCCCCTCTCCACCCTTCTCCTACTACCGTCTTTATCTCTGAGACAAATGCTCATTCAATTCAACCCAGGGACCTGGACTGGACTTTAGCTGGCTGTGATCCAGATAAAGCCAGCAACCAAAAATCTCAGCCAGTACTGTACACTCCAGTGCCTAACAGGCACGTCCTTCTCTGACTCAAAGATCACTAATCAGGATCACGGTCTCCACAGACACAGGGAACTCAGGGCTCAGAAAGGTGGAGTCACCTGCCAAGGCGCAGACTCATAACCTGTATTCAATCACTCAACAAATATTTACAGTAACTGCTGGGTACCGGGCCATGGGGACAGACACAGCTAAGACTGAGACCTTTCTCACTCCTAAGCTCATGTGCCTTCTCCTGAGCCAGCAACCTTGGCAGAGAAGCTGTGTGGGGGCCTGTGTCCTTGTCCCTGAGGGGGTATGAATGACTCAGTTCCTGCCTTCCCCCCACACACAGGTCACCCTCCCAAACCATACATGGAACCAGAAAATAGGGTGGCCGGCAGCATTGTCTGCTCACACAAAGGACAACAGCTCCTTTCAGCCCCAGATGTGGCCCTGTGGCCTAGGCTGCAGCTGTACCCTGTTGCCCATTGCCATGCTCCCTCCCCTGAGCTGGGGTTGCTTACCAAGCCGATTGGCAGGATTCCTCTTGAACAGGGCCCGCAGGAGGCTCTGGGCTTCCGCGCTCAGAAACTGGGGCATGCCTAGTTTTGCCCTGGAAAGGCCACGGGTCTCATCAGGGTTGAGCCCCACCCCAGGAGCCCCAGACCCCTTTCCCTTTGTCCAGGTCTCTTTCCCAGCTCAGGTCAGAGAAGCCAGCCACTAACTCACCTCCTAAAGACTTTTAGGATACCTCCCACTGGCCCTGGCAGATAGCAAGGGTCTGCAGGCAGGGAAAAGGCAGTGCTCCAGCCCTGAAACTAGGGTGGGACTAGGAAGAACTTGCTAGGGCCAGGGTAACATTGATGCTTACTTCAAAATCAAGGTCATGGTCTCCTTCCGATCCTTCCCCTGGAAGGGCAGGGAGCCTGTCAGCATCTCAAACTGCAGGGAAAAAAAAAACCATATAGCTGTGGTCTTCTTCTCTGTCTCCCACATCCTCCTCCCACTCCTTCCCCGGCTACTCTGCTGTAGTCCCAGGATTCCTGCTGGCCTGTTAGACTTTAGAGTCTAGCTGCAGCAAGGCTGGTGCCTGCCTCTGCCCCCATCCCAACCTAGATTCCAGGAGCAGCACTAATACCAGAAGGAAGTGGAGAACAGTTCCCAAGTTAGGTGAAGGGCGGTACTTCAGTCAGGTGGACTAAAGCCCATGGATCTTCCAAGGAGATGCAACAGTGTGCAGTTGAGAGACAAGGGGAGGGTGAACTGACATTTCTCAATAAGGGGAAACTGAGTCCAGAGCCTGGACACTCACCATCAACACCCCATAGGACCACCAATCTGCACTGTGGGTGTGACCCTGGCGGTTCACAACCTCGGGGGCCATGTACTCTACTGTCCCGCAGAAGGAATAGGCCTTCTTCTCATGGTCAATGGCCTCCTTGCTCAGGCCAAAGTCTGCAGCATGGAGGGCAGAGAAGTCATCTTTAGCATCCCGCCATGCTCACTGCTACCACACTTAGCTCCTTTGTCCAGAGCCAGGCATCACCTCTGTGATCCCAGGAGAAAGCTGAAGCCCAAGTGGATTTGCTATAATTGGGAGCCATGTCCCCACTGGGACCTGGGGGCCTCGAGGGATGGCCCAGTAGTGAAGAACTCCAGCTGTTCTTCCAGACAACCCAGGTTCAATTCCCAGCGTCTGTGGGCCATGCACACATGAGGTACAGACACATATGCAGGCAAAACCCCTATACATAAAAAAATAAGTAACGAGGGCCTGGGTTTTTGGCTTCTCGTATGTAATTGGCATCATCTCTAAAAAAGCACAAAGAACTAGCCATCGGCTGAGACCTATCAGACGGAGCTGTTCATCCTTCCCCGGAACCCAAAGGAGCAGGTACCCTTTACTCACCAGTGAGTTTGATGTGGCCCTCCTCATCCAAAAGGATACTGTAACAGAGAGACAGGAGTCAGGAATCCTTAGCCGCGGGTACTGTGAAAGTTCTATGGAGAGACTTGGGTCTGCCCAGAAGAAGGGCTCTGTCCAGCTCTACCCAATGAAAGAGTGGAAAGATGGAGACTCAGGAAAGTAACTCCTCGTAGTCACAAGGTTTAAATGGCTGTGGAATTTTTCTTTCTTTCAAGTACAGGGTCTACTATATTGCCCAGGCTGGCTTTGAACTCCTGGACTCAGCCTCTTTAGCAGCTGATACTACAGCTGAGTACCATAAGGCCTGACTTGGTGTGTGTCTAACTCTACCATCAGGATCTATCCCAGCTCTCAAGACAGCACTGGAAGGCAGTGCATTCAAAAACCCCAGGATGAACGGATCAAGAGATGATCTTTAGATCTGGGGGATAGTAATGCATGCCTTTAATCCCAGCACTCGGGAGGCAGAGGCAGGCCAGTCTTGGTGAGTTTGAGGCCAACCAGGTCTACACAGAGAAACCCAGTCTTGAAAAAAGAAAAAGAAAACCAAAGCAAAGCAAAACAAAACAAAACACCAAAAAAAAAAAAAAAAAACCAAAAAGAAAGAAAGAAAGAAAAAACAAACCAGAAATGATCTTTTAACAGTAGCATGCCCAGTGTGACACTGTATTAGGAAGGGGGATAGGGCAGGGCCCACAGCTACCCTGCGGCCTTTGGTAATAGCAGCGCTGATTGGCAGTTCCTAATTACCTGAGGTGAACCTGCTGTTGGGCACCTCCCACTCCAACCACCCACCCCTCTGACAGCCCCAAAGAGACAGAAGTTTCTGGGGAGCGCCACATCTCCTGAGTGGCCCTGTTCTAAAAGAAAAGGCCCAAGAGCAGTTCCTGAGCCCAGGAGAGAGGCCAGCAGTGTGGCAGGGGCTTCGCTCACTTCTCAGGCTTGAGGTCTCTGTAAATGATGCCCAAGCTGTGCAGGTGGTCCAGGCCCAGTGCCAGTTCAGCCAGGTAAAACTTCACATCCTCCTCTGTAAACATAACCTGCCAACAGGAACGGAGACACAGTCAGCTGGCACACCCTGTTTGCCAGGAGCCAGGCTACCGAGCAGACAGGGCCTATTGGTGTCGAGGGTCTACCCTGAGGACACAGTCAAAGCACCATATCTTTCTCTAATACACAAGTCATTCACTGTGCTAGAGTTTAGAAACACCCAGGAATAAAAGACTGGAATAAACCGCCTCTCCCAGGGAAAATGGGCAGCTCTGTGGCCCTAATGTAGAACAAGGAGTTTGCTCACATCCTGATACGGAACAATCTGAGACACACTGACACTAGAAGCCAGGCACAAAACGGTGTGCAGAAACTAATACTTCTCACGTAAGAAAGCAGGGGTAGGGACAAAGAACATGTATAGAATTTATTTACAGAAAGGAACAGAAGGTTAAAAAAAAAAAAAAAAAAAAAACTAATTTAAAAAAATGTAGAGGGACCGTGGAGTGATGAGACTACCGTGATTATCTTTCTTTTGAATCATGAAAATAGACTGTCTAATTAAGCATTAATTATTTATTTATTTTCGACACAGAGTTTCTCTGTATAGCCCTGGCTGTTTTGGAACTTGCTCTGTCAACCAGGCTGGCCTCGAACTCAGAGATCACCTGCCATCTGCCTCCGGAGTGCTGGGATTAAAGGTGTGCGCCACCACTGCCCAGCTAAGCATTAATATTTTTTAATACTGAAAGTATGGCTCTGAGAAATGAGACTCCGTGTGTGAGGACTCTAGCCACTAAGTCTTGGAACCCATAGGGTGGAAGCAGAGAATCAATTCTTACAAGTTGTCCTCTGACCTTTGAATGCGCACGTGTGTCCACATGTCTGTCTGTGTGTCCCAATATAAATAGTTTGTTGTTGCTGTTTCCCCACACTCAGGGACTGAATGAGGTCTCTGTATATCCTAGACAAACACTCTACCACTGACTCACGTCCCAGACCTGTATAGATGTTAGCTGCTCAGGCAGACCTTAATCTTGTAATCCACCTGCCTCAGTCTCCCCAGTAGCTGTAACGACAGGCCTGAGCCACAATGCCTGGCCACCCTTGGTTCTCTCCACAGGTCAGATTGTATTGAAGATCTTGTTTTTTAGAAATGAGATTCAGATCCTTTTCTACCGGAGCCTTTGTATTGTATCTTTTTGTATGAACAACATGACCAGGACCTTCAAGTCTTTAGCTTCCTGTGTGGGTTTGGGCCTTTTCCTCTTGACCAGCTCACCCCTTAGTAATCAGAAATCACAGCAGTGTCACATTTATGCCCATTCATCCTCAGCCCACCCTGAGAGAAACTCTCAAGAGGCAGGTGACATTTCTCGACTGTCAAACAGAGCCGGAAAGTTACAGGCCGCACCACATTGTTTTTCACAGGCCTGGGATGGGACTCTTTGTCACATCCCAGCAGTGGGATGCTAGCTCACCTCCTTTGAGAGTCGTGTGAACAGGTCTCCACCACGCAGGAAGTCCAGGATAAGATAAAGCTTGCCCTCAGTCTGGAAGGCTAAGAGATAAGAAAGCCGACGAGGAATTAGCTGACCAGTGTCAGCTTGTGACAAATGCCTCTACTCCTGGCTCCTTGGCCAGGCCCATGAGAGGTAGGCCAAGGGATGAGAAAGGCAGCAGGCCGGAGACAAGGGTGGACACTGAGGGGACAAGTGGCACTGGGCAGGGTCTGTGACCTCACCATAGTGCAGCTTCACCACGAACGGGTGGTTCACGTCAGCCAGGATGTCTCTTTCCATCTTGGTCCGAACACGGTCACGCACTGACCAGAGGAGAAAAGAAGTCACTGAAACACACCCAATGCAGTCTTTCCCCAAAGCCCACCTCTAGGTGGGGTTTCCCACTCAGCCTTCCAAGGCTCCTCAGCCTTCCAAGCACCCTTGGGACATTCAGCTGATTCTTTCCTCCCTAGAGTGTTCTGGGTCCTCATTCTGGGTCCTCAGCCAGCTCTTGGTCTCCTGGAGACATCCAGGCATAGTCCTTGTGTCTTGCCCAGTTGTCCAGCCTCACCTACCACCAGCCCCGCAGCCACTGAGTACCATGTGCCCCAGGGTGCCCTATTTTCTGAGGTCCCCAGTCTTTGACTCTGCATCTCTTCAGCACACATTTACATCCTCCATAAACAACTCCTAAGTCCAATACTCAAATGTGATTCTGGGTCTAAGCATTTTCTTCACAGGCTTCACTCATTTCCTTTTGCTTTGCTGTTGGGGAGGATTATTTGAGGCTCGCCTCAAAGTCACGATGTAGCCAACACTGGCCTTCAGCTTCTGACCCTTCTGCCTCTACCATGTGTTTCAACTGCAGGCCTTATGAATGTCTGGTCGGGGGTGGGGATAAACAAAGATGGCAAGCAAATTCTGACCATTGACAGGTTTTTGGTTGACTAAGTTCAGACCCTACAACCCCCAGGACGCATCCCTACCCTGCAGGCAAGGCTAGGACCTCTGGGCTCCCACAAGACTGGCGCTTCCCGTCATGACATGTCTTATTTTGTTTTAATTCGTGTATTTCTCTCACTAGATATGGCAGAGACATGGTTCTTCCTTTCTGGGGGAGTCCTTCCTTACGTTACCATCTTGTTCTGGTAAATTCCTAACATCTTTCAAGGCATAGGTCCTGCACTGGCCCCCAGAGTGCCCCCAGACTCCTCATATGACCCCTATGAAGCCACAGTCTACCACCTCAACTCCTTGGCCTGAACATCCATGCACACAAGCCTGGTACTGCTATACTCAACTGCCAAGCCACGTAAAGACTCTCCCACCAGTCCATGGACCCCTTATAGAAGGGACCACATCTTTGCTTCTTTCTCCTCCCCTGTGACTCCCACAATCCCTCCTGAGGGATGATCCTACTATCAGCCTACACTAAAGCCGCTATCGAACAACAGATAGCAGATAGGCCAAGGGCAGTTTAGTCCTTAAGGCTGGCCCCTTCTTTCTTCCTTTTACACCCCCAGCTAGGGCTTAGCATGGGGCTCCACCTGATTTCTGGCTATATTGGCTCCCAGACCAATCAGTCAACTGACCCTCAGCCAACTACTAACAGTCCTCATCTACTTTTTTTTTTTTTTGGTTTTTCGAGACAGGGTTTCTCTGTGTAGTCCTGGCTGTCCTGGAACTCACTCTGTAGACCAGGTTGGCCTCGAACTCAGAAATCCGCCTGCCTCTGCCTCCCAAGTGCTGTGATTAAAGGCGTGCGCCACCACCGCCCGGCCCTCATCTACTTTCTAAGTCCCCAGAATGCTTGACTTTAGCTTGGGGATTCTTTCTGAACTTCTCTGTCATCCAACTCTGTAGCCCTGACCCCAATTAATCTTCTTGTATGGGTCCCCAGCTTCTACGGGTCCCCAGCTTCTACACTCTCAGGCTGTTCACCTCTTCTCTAGTGCCTTCTCCCTCCTCCCCCTCCTCCCCCCCCCTTTTTTTTTTTGACTTTTTTGAGACAAGGTTTTCCTGTGTTGCCCTGGCTATCCTGGAACCAGGCTGGCCTCGAACTCACAGAGATCCACCTGCCTCTGCCTCCTGAGTGCTGGGATCAAAGGCATGTACCACCACTGCCCAGCTCTCCCATGCCCCTCTATGGTCTGAATCTCCCAGGAGCCAGAGAGAGAGAGGTCTCCCTTAGACTATCCAAGAATCATGAAGCAAAATGCTTCGTCAACAGTGTGATGTCAGAGTCTCATACCCCCAAGTGTTCTGCACCCCACTACTTCCTTCTAGGCACTGGCTTTTACTTGGCTTTAGAGGAGGGGGAAGGAGAGGCAAGGGCAGCTGAAGGTAGGCTTATTTTCCACCTCCATGCCAGAGACTCCTGAAAATAGAGGCACCTCCCTCACCAGCTCTGTAACCCTGAGGCCTGGGCTTCTCCCTCACTCTAAGCCCAGCTTCAGTTCTTTATAGGGAAGAATTCTTACCTTTCAGCGTGGCCTTCTTTAATACTTTCATGGCATACAAGTGTCCACTGTCAGGCCGGGTGACCTTGCGCACCAGGAAGACCTGAGAAGGCAGAAGGCAGGGCAAATCAAGAAGGAGGTGGGAGGTGGCTGGCCCAAGTGGCTCCCAACCGCCACAATGACCTAGACAGTCCCTGGGACCCCAAGTGGACTGTCAGCTCTCCCTGAGTATATCAAGGGGACCTCTCACCCCCTTTTCCCTCTGTTCCTTTGGTGCATTCCAAGGTAACCCCTGACATTCCTGACAGCTGGGGGAGGGGAGCCTTAAGGGAGGGCCTGAGTAGATCCCTACCCCACCTCAGATACAACCTGTGATACCCTCCCAGCAAAGGACCTGAACTTACTTTGCCAAAAGATCCTTGGCCCAGAACCTTGAGGAGCTCAAAATGGGATGGATCAGCCTTCTCAGAGCCAGCCTTGACATGGTGTGTGATGGAGATCTCCTTGAGGACACCCTCATCCTGACAGAGGGACAGAGCTGGTAGGTGTGGGCCCTTTTGTAGACATGGGGCCCTTCCTGGGCAACATGGCATACAGCTTATCCAAGCCATTCACCAGATCAAAACAGGCCCAAGAGACTACTCCCTCAACAGCTGTCAGGCTCATGGGTACCAACAGTGTCTCAAAGGCCAACTACCAGGTGCCAACTCAGGTGAGGCCCTGTTCTTGTGGTATGGCAGCGCCAGCCTGCTCAGACACAAAGGAAGGTACAGACATGGCCAGGATGAGTTGACCGAAGGCTTGGGTCTGGGGTAGGGACCTACTCAGGCCCTCCCTTAAGGCTCCCCTCCCCCAGCTGTTTGGGTTTTGCCACAATAGGAAGTAAGGTTTGAGCTCATAATGGGGAGGTAGAGCTGGGCCTTTTTTTGGCTAGGCAGGATAAGATGAGACAAAGTCTGGTTGTGTGGATAAGACTGAGGCACACAGAGACCCAAGAGTCAGTCAGACATCCCTCAACCCACTCAGTGCCTGTCTGAGCAATTGAGAGTTACAGCCATTGGGAGGCAGAGGCAGGTGGATTTCTGAGTTCGAGACCAGCCTGGTCTACCGAGTGAGTTCCAGGACAGCCAGGGCTACACAGAGAAACCCTGTCTCCAAAAAACCAGGAAAAAAAAAAAAGAGAGAGAGAGAGAGAGAGAGAGAGAGTGTGTTACAGCAAGAATCCCTACACTCTACCAAACATTCCATGCTAAGCATCGGGTCACTGCTGTTATAGGACCTCTCTGGCCCTCCAGTCTGCCTGTCTTGCTCTGAAGCACTGAGATGCCTCCTTACTTCCCCTGGAAGCAAGTCCAGGCAAGGTCCAGTCTTCATCTAGCAGGGCCAGAAGAGTCCAAAGCTAACTTAGACCAAACCGGCTGCTGAAACACCTGTTCTAGGGGCTACTGCCAAGCCAGGACCAGATATCCGGGTACACTTACCGAGTCCTGCTGGGGACCAGGGCCAGGACCAGGCAGAGTCTGGCTGATCCTGGACCGTTGCTTCCTCAGCAGCCAGGGGAGCAGGGTCCTGAGCCACAGACGGGGCAGCTTGGGGTCCTGCTCCATCCGCCCAGCAGGGCCACAGCACCATGGCAAGGGTAAGCAACAACCCACTGGGGCTGCCAAGGAGGTGGCTGGGCCCAAGGCGGATGTGCAGGGTGAAGGCGTGGGGGCTGGGCCAGGCTCAAGACAACCAATCAGACAGTGCCTGTGGTTTCCCAGCTCCAGCCATCCACCCTCACTCTGTTCCCTTCTCTCTCCCCCCTCACTCCCCGGTGCCTGAGGTCTGCACTCTGGCCCTCCCCTTCACCCTCCTACAAAGAGAAAGCCCCATATCAAGCCAGCTGCTGAGCAGATACATCCTAGAACAACACGGACCTGACAAGGTACCCAGTAGACAGATAGGCATCTACCACATAGTGGTAGCCAAGAACAAGACAGACACACATACATAATATACAAACATATATACATCCATTCACCAGGCAGGGAGGCATAATACAAGGATATATCAGAAATCGGCAAGAGATAACCTGGGACCATTACCTGACAGACAGAATAAGATAGGCACACACAATTAACACATAGAGATGGTGGGTGACCTTTACCCAGTGGTAAAGGCAAGAATACACATCCACTATACAGAAGGGAGCTCACATCTCTGTGATAGAGACTCATCAGAACATGCAGAGGCAGAAGGAAGAAGTCACTTAACCATTATCGAGTACCCAACTCATGAGGACAGGCACTTATCAACTGGAGACAGAGTCAGGAACCCAACAGGAGAGATAGAGCTGGTGGAAGAGAGGCAGGCAGAATTTGAGACCTCCACAGACTGACAGGTGTCCAGGGCAGACCCAGGCAGGTAAAAGGGCAGGGGTTTCCAGGAGAGGGCAAGGCAGGACAGAGCTGTAGATTCTTTCTTGGGTGCGCTCGGGGTTGGAGAGAGCAGGGAGCGTGAGCCGCCATCCTCAGTACCCAGCAGCTGTACCAAGTCAGTGGTCAGTCTCATCTCTGAAGCCTTTCAAAACTTTTCCAGGGGGTTCCTAGGGAGCCCCAGGGCTGACGAAGAGGTTGAGAGAGCCATCTCTTAACTGCACTCTGATCCAAATATCCCTAAAACTTCTAACCCCTGTGGGGAAACAGGAAACTGTTCAAGACAAACCAATGTCAGAGTTGTCCTGAGCCAAGTCCCTCCTCTGGGTCCTGTCTGACTGTAGTCAGCAGCCCCAAGTGCCGGGAAAGGGTGGGCAGGTAAGTCAGCCAGAGCCCACTTCCTGCCCTCCCAAACCCGCCCTCTCTCTCAGTCGTAGCCACTCTAGGACTTCCCATTCCAAGCCCTCACTCTGAGACTCAGAGGCTCTCCACTGTACCATCAAGCCCCAGAACAGAGTAGGCGAGGCAGTCCCCAGAGAGTGATCTGATAGAACAGGCAGAAGGCACGGCCCAGAGAGTGACCATGCATAGGCCAAGGCCACACAGCAATTTCTGCGCATCCCGCCCTGAGAGCTGCCCCTCAGCTCCGAGCTATCTGCCTGAGTAGACCCGCTGGGGACAGATGCAGATACCCGGAAACTCCAGGGGTCAGACAGCTTCCCCCAAACCTATTCCGTATCTGGAGTCATGATGACAGACACTTCTGGAGAAAATTACCCTTTTCCTCACCTTTCTGGGACAGAAGCTGGAGTCTCTCTCAACCCTGGGGATATCGGCTGGTGTTTGCATGGTAGGGCTCAGGCTGGTGGCCAGAGGGGCCTGTAACTCCTACAACTTCTGCTTTTTTTTAGCCTTCTTAGCCCAGAAGGCAGGGTCTCTGGCTCCCCTCCTTCTCACTTCCCTCTCAACAGGAAGGAGGAACTCAAGACGGTTAGGCTCTCCTGCTAAGGAGGGAACACTACAGACCCCAAGCTAGGATCCAGGGAGAGCCTAAAGGTGCATACCTTTTTGTTTCCTGACCCCCAGTGAGTGAAGACAGGAAAGCAGACCCAAGCCACAAGGCCATGAGATGGCCACACACCAGGCATTCAGGACTTGAAAATATATACCCTGGGGGCTCTGAGGACATATGGGACAGAAGTCTGCAAGGCCGGTCTGGCCCACCCAGTCCAGAACTTAAACAACCCTTCCCCGACAGAGCAGGCAGTATCCTGTCTGGTCCTGTTTCTGCTCAGATATACTAATCCTAAGCCCTGGGATGGACAAGAAGTCAGAAGATCCAAGAAGAACAGGCCCATCTCTTTCTACAGGGCTTCAGCTCCTGACACTAACACATCCACAGAACTGACAGATTCACTCAGGCTGGTGATGAGAAACCCTTTCTAGACAGCCCAGTGTAGAAACACATGCCCCCTCATGCACCCCACATTTCCCCTTCTCTGTCCTCACAGGGCCCTGATAACAATCTGTGGTAGATAGCCTGTGGAATTGGGAAAGATACCTCCCTAAGACCAAAGCGCTTATTGCTATCTCAGGCAGGGGCAGCCTGCCGGAAGATTTGCCACAGCGCTTATGCCAGGATTTCCTCAACCCACTAGTCCCCATAAACAGGGAAAGAAGCACTGTAGCTACCAGGGTACCAGAAGGGACAGGAAGAAGAAAATGGTCTCAGAATTTCCTTTGCTGAACCGTGTGAGGACCTGAAGCCTCTGATGGAGGGAAGGAGGGATATTAACTTACATTCCCAACCCTCCCCAGAGCAGCAGAAAGAAAAGCCCAGAGCCATACCATCTGATCTTTGTCTTCTAGGGCCTCCACTCAGGGCCTCTTGCTATGGTCAAGCCTACTTGTCGGTCACTGATCCTAAGGGCCATTAACAAACACTCCCTTCCCCAGCTGGCGAAATCTGCAGGACCTTCCAGGTGTGTCTCCCAGCGTGCCTCTCAGCAGGCTGGCTATGCCTAGGCATCCTAGGGAGGGGCTGGCCCCAGGCACCAGGTCAGGCCAGGGAAGAAGCAATGGGCACCCAGCCTCCTGTCACCTGAGCATGTAAGCACCCATTCCTTCAGCCTTTGCTGATGCAGGTTCACCAGGCCTGGGCTTGGCACAGCTCCCAAGAAAGGACCATTTTCCAATTTCAGTGATAAGGAGACAGAACTCAGAAATAAAGAGACCATCCCCAGGCCATAAGGATGGCACAGGGGACAGTAAAGGTTAAACTAAAAACCCTGTACCTGCAGGAAAAGCCAAAGCTTGTCCACACTTCGTCACTGACCCCACCCCCTCCTCCTACCCTTCTCCCACCCATCCCGACACCTCCATCAAAGCTTTCCTGCAAGCGTCAGACACTGGTGTCTCTCCTTTGGACAGAGCTGACAGCTCCTGGCCCCTGCTTCATTCAGGTGGGAGACAACTGTCCTGCTACAGAGCGGCAGTTAAGATGCTGTGGCTGCCCAGAGGTACAGAGACTGTTAAGGGTGAAGACCTTCTGGATGAAGACAGTCCAGCTGGGTCTTGAGGATGAACTGGCATCGGATGGACAGAGAGGGTCCACACTGAGAAAGAGCAATGCGAGCAAGGCCCACGGGAAGTGCGGTAATGAGTCGCAAGTCACGTGCTCTCAGGCAAAATGTCTACCTCAGTATCAGCCTCTCCCCTGCCAAGATGAAGGTTTAAACCTTCCCCTTGGAAGGATGTCTCCCGGAGCCAAATGGGCCATGGAGAAAAGACACTGTAACCAAACCTTTCTACTTAGACCACAGGCTCTCCCAGGGCAGGCTGAAGGAACAGAGCCCTTCATGTATCCCAGGCGCTAAGCAGGTAGCCTGGCCAGTTCCGGTCACCCAAGAGAAGCATCTCTCAATACCTGAGGCTGCCTGAGGCTCCCCAAAGCCCAGAGTCACATCCTGCCTAAGCTCCAAGGCCAGGGGAGCATAAGGGATCCGGGAGGGATCAGGGTTTCATAAACAGGAAGAGAGAAGGGGAGGCGGGAGATACTCCGCTCTCAAAATAGACCAGCAGGCACTTCAAAGGGGTCCAGCTCCGGAGATAGCCAGAGGAGGGGGCCTGGGTTACCCAGTCTGCTCCCAGGAGGGGAGAGGGAGTGTAAGTGGAGCCCTGATGTTCCTGCGGATACCCAGAGGATACAGAAGACAAAGGGATCCAGAGTGTTTGCCCTACACCATCAATGCTAAGACCCAAGCCTCTTTCCATCTGTGATGGATAAAGAAGCCAGCATTAGATATCAACACTGGGCACAAACCTTGGCGAATATTTTTAATTTGTACACAGCACATTCTCTCTTCCAGGTAGGCCTAAGAGTTAGATTTCTTTTCCCCTTCTTCTTCTTGTTTTGTGTCAAAGTTAATAAATAGCCTTACTGACCTGGCACTTACTATGTAGACCAGGCTGGCCTAGAACTCACAGATATCCACCTGCCTCCACCTCCAAATGCTGTGATGAAGAAACTATGTCATCATACCCACCCAGCAAGATAGGCTCTAGTCTGTCCTTTGAAGGAGCAACTTGTCCTAGGCTAGGCAAACCAAGACAAAGAAGAGAACCCAGCCAGTCTGGCTCCCAAGTCTCCACCCCTGTCTCACCTCTGCCTGGAAGGCCCGCCTCCATCTCCTGCTACTCAAAGCCCAGGCAACTGCTAACTAGGCAGGGAAGGTGGGCAAGTGCCCCAGAGCCCACCCAACCTTCCGTCGCCTGCCACACACAGCAGAGATTACCTCTCTGTTTCACATTCAGCCACAAGCTCAGGTGACACTGGCTGAGGCTCAGATGCTCCTCGCGCCACTAATCACTCTCCAGAGAGGAATGCTGGGGTCCAGAAGCTGGTAGTGTAGGTTCTATGACCTACACTGCCCATGACCATGTGATTCCCCCATCTTAGCACCCACCGCAGTGTTCCTGTCTCTGCCCTCCCTCCATGCTTGGGTGCTCTCTGAGGCTGTGGGGTGTCCAGTGCAGTTGGGTGAGGGGCACCTCTCAGTGAAACTTTAATGCACAAAGTATGCACTGAATGCCAGTCACCTGTTCCTCCACTACACAACAATGAGGCCCTACAGCAGGTTAAGCGCCCCCTAGTGTACTAAGCCCAGAAGTGGCCCATGAGGATCCTGGAGCCACAGGGCTGAGTTTGCACTCAGGGTTAGCACCTGGGGTGCATCTTCTTCTTCAGTACTCAGGATTTACCAGCCAGGGAGGAATGTAGCTCTGGTCAAACAAAGCTTGACCCCCACCAATGTGTGACACAAGGCTTCAATTTTCTCATTTGGGTGCTCTACCTCTGAAAACTGTACACAGGGCAGGAGAGATTGCTCTTTGGTTAAGAGGACTGACTGTTCTTCCCTGAGGACCCAGGTTCGATTCCCAGCACCTACTTAGCCACTAACAATCATCTCTAATTCCAATTCCAGGAAGACCTGATACCCTTTTCTGGCCTCCTATGGCACCACACATGAGACACAGACATACATGAAGGCAAGACAAATAAAGATAAAATAAAATAAAGTACAGATAAAATAAAAATAAATCTAAAACAGCATAGAGCATAGAGCTTCTAGTTTGATGCCAGGCACAGTTCAGCTTTTTCCACTATGTGGGATCTGAGAGTTCCAACTCATACTATCTCCAGCCTTGACCCCCTTTCCACCCCAGGACCTTCCACCTCAGAGCAGGGCCTTAGGCTGAGCAAAGGTTCC
The DNA here is from genome assembly GCA_030674055.1 of Rhabdomys pumilio. NCBI lineage: Eukaryota > Metazoa > Chordata > Mammalia > Rodentia > Muridae > Rhabdomys > Rhabdomys pumilio. The sequence goes on along the minus strand of JANHMN010000004.1, from coordinate 18,806,832 downwards.
TGCCTCCACAAGCTTCCTGTCCGTTTGCCTCTCTCTTGGTTTGGTTTTGAGACAAAGTCTCATGTAGCTCAGGCTAGTCCAAAACTCACTATATACCAGAGATGACTTTAATCTCTTGATTCTCCTCTTTCTACCCAGAAAGAACTGGGATTACAGCCTATCACCAGACCTGGCCCCTCTGACCTTTGAGATACTAAGCAGAGCAGAGCTCACTACTAGTTCTCCAAAACCTCTACTGTGACCCACTGAATCTTCAAACCTAAGATCTGAATGCCTGGGTCCCCACTGGGGACACAACGGTACCTCTGGGTTTTTTTTTTTTTTTGTTTGTTTGTTTTTTTCCACTGAGACAGGGTTTCTCTGTGTAGCTGTGGCTATCCTGAACTCACTCTGTAGACCAGGCTGGTCTCAACTGACAGAGATCTGCCTGCCTCTACCTCACAGAGGTAGAGCTGGGATAAAAGGCGTGCATCAACACTGCCCAGCTACTCCCTCATGGGATCAGTCTCCAGACATAGTCAGAGATAACCAAGGTCCAAGCTGTAAGGCTTGGGGGTGGGGGTGGGGTGGCTCTGTTGCTACAGTAACCAACTACAGGGGTGGGTAAAGGCCTACTTCCCTTGCACAGGCCCTACCACACCCAGCTCAGCTACCTTAGCTTAGGAAGCTAAGTCAATGTAAAGATCAGAGCCAAGCCTGACTCCAAAATCAAAGGTCACACGTACAGCGGGGCTGACCCAAGCCTGGAAGGCGGAGCCTTGGGCAGGAAGTTGAACTGAGGAGCTCCATTGTGTACCAGGCTGTCACCATGTCATGTCCTTCACTTCAGTCCTGGGTACTCCCCAACTTTCAGATGAAGACAGAAATGAAGGACCTCTTGGGTGGGGTGGGGGCACCTGGAATCTAGGTTTGCAGAGACCTTGCCAGAGGGCTTCCAAAGCCTCTCGCCTTTCAACAGCCACTATCTCTGTGACCTAACAGCTCTATGTGACTTAGGTGTGGCTCTTCCTACTACAGAGAAGAGAAAGTCTGGGCTCAGAGAGGACAAGGTACTCAATTAAGGTCACACAGGAGCTTTTGGCTATGAATGACAGCAAGGCAGCCTGCTGAGATAGCTCAGTGGGTTCAGGCAGTTACTGCCAAGCTTGACAACCTGAGTTTGATCCCTGGCATCTGCATGACAGAAGGAGAGAACCGACTTCAGCAAGTTGTCTTCTGACCTCCACACATGCCTAGGGACATGCATGTGCACACACACACACACACACACACACACACACACACACACACAAGCATACACAAAATTATTAAGTAAAAGTATATTACTGGTTTGGGGCTGGAGACGGTGGTATACCTTTAATCCTAGCACTTGGGGGGCCAAGCACGGCAAATGGATTTCTGAGCGAGGCCAGCCAGAGTTACATGCCAAGACCCTGTCTAAAAAAAAATAATTTAAAAAAGAACAACAAAAAAGTATTTTTTTTAATAAAAAAAAATAGGAAGGGGTAAAGGATTGACAGGCTATAGGAAGGCAGCCTGGGGAAGCAGAGGCAGCTGAGACAAATGATTACACCTTGTTTTGGGAGCTGGGAGTCTCAAGAAGCCATCTGGGAGGCACTGGGCATGGTCAAGCTAGAAAAGCCACCAGGTTCCCAGTCCTACCGTTCCAATTCATAGGCCCAAATGTTCCCAAGCTCTTGTGGCACTCACTCCCACCAAGGAGATCAGCACAACACACACAGTTCTACAGTCACTCCATAAGCACAAACTCCGAGTACATGATGAACCCAGGAAGTGTTGTGTGGGGGTCACAGACCGCCAGGACTCCTGGATCCTGTGCCTGACCTGTTCCTGGGCCTTCCTGGACCACACCTTTGAGGCCAGGAGTGAAAGCAGTGATCTCTGTCCTGAGCAGACACAGAATCAGAGACAGAGAGCTGCGCTACGCAAAGGGATAAGAGGCCAGGGCCTTCACATCCAGGTGGTGTGAGCAATCCTCTCTCCTCTCTGACCAAGACTTCACTGGAAGTTTCCAGTCCTCACCTTGGATGGTTGAAGTCCACCTTCTTCCCCTGAAGCCTGTCCATTCTAGAAAAGAGAAACAAAAGGAAGGGGAATGTCACAATTTACTTGGAGAGAGGGAGGGAGGGGGTGAGGGAGAGAGAGGGAGAGAGAAAGAGAGAGAGAGAGGAATCAGAGGCAACCAGTCAGTTCTACACAGACCCCCTCCACCTGTGCTTCACTGTGCAAGAACCAAGTTCTCTGTCAACAGCCCCTCCCAACCCCGGCAGGATAGTCCCAGGACTCAGGATACCCACCCTCCTCTGCCTACCAAACACCTCATCTATCTTCAAAGTCTCAGCTCAAATATTACCTCTTCCTAGGGAGAAGGAAGGGCCACACACACACAGAGCCAAGCTCTGCCATGCAGATTGTGCGTGCAACCTTCTGCAAACTAACCAACCATGAGAGGCCCGTCTCCCTATCTGGACCACTGGCATGGATACCCCAACTTCCCCAAATTGCTATAAGGATGGAAGACAAGGTTGGGGCAGGTGTGCCTTCCTGGTGGCTTCACCGGCCCTGCTTTACTTTGAGAACCAGTCAGCGGGTAACATGATGGCTGTATCCGCCATGTCTTTGCGTTTTTCCACAGTACCACTGGTCACATACAGACTCACTCTTCCCAGTAAATGGGGAGACCTGGGAGAGCAGACATGACCTGTACTACAGTCTCTGCAGACTGCCTGCCTGCCTCATGTCAAGGCTGGGCTCTCTGCCTCACACCATGGCTCTGTTTAATCTTTCTGACAGCTCTGAGAGTTAGGCCTTGGCTCTACAGGTAGAGGAGGACACCACGGCTCAGAGGGGACAAAGACAGATAGAGCCCTCACACAACTGAAAAGCAGGGGTCTGAAATGTCTCCCCAAATGTGGGGACTTCTTGGGAAAGGCCTGCCTCTGAGTGGCCTTCACCTCAGCCAGGGAGCTGTCTGCAGGGAGAGGAAGGGGCACAGCCTAGCTCTGAGATCCCGTTTCTTCCTGACTTTACCCCAGATGGAAACTACATACCCTGGGGTATATACCTCAGCTGGTCTCTCTATGCCTATGTGCTATGAAGTTTGAAACCCACCTGAGGAAGCTGTCCCCACCCTTTCTGGCATGAATTGAGCACAGTGAGACAGACAGGAAGTTCCCAAAGGCTGGGACTTTGGAGCCAAGAGTCAGGTTCATAGGGCAGCTTTGGCCTTGCATGGCAGCAGCAGGTACAGCTGAAGTCTGTCTATTATGTAACCTCTTGCTCCTGGAGTAGCTGCATCCTGCCTGCCAGGACATCCTTCCTGCCCTGAGCCCCCTTAATGCCCCTAATCCTCCCCCAAGAACCGAGAGCCAAGAGTTATACAGGTACATACACACTTTGAGAAGGGACAGGTTGGTCAGAGCCTAAGGGCAGGACTAGGCAAATCTACATGAGTCCAGCTCACTCAGCAGACAAGATGTCACAGAGGAACTGTCTGTCCCACCTACAACCACAAACAGCCTCCCTACCAGCCTCTGCCACAGTCCTCCAGAGGTATTTCAGACACTCTTCTTTCCTCCTCAGTCAATTCAGTCTCTGTCCACTGAAAACCTCACATCCTCTGTCACTGGGACAGAGTGAACTGAGTCCCAGCTCCTCAGCATGAAACCCAAGGCCACTATCTCAACCACCCAGCACCAGGATTAAAAAATATGCATTCAAGTTTTGGCCTCTACTACTTGCATGATGCCAAAGAGGTCGCTATCCTTCTCATGGCTCAGTCTTCTCACCTGTAAAATGGGACTGAATGAGCAGCTGCTTAAAGTCAGTGAAATCAAGCCATAAATACACAGCTGCCATGTGACTGGCCCATAAAGAGTAGCCACTGGAACCATTATTATTGTCATCCCTACCCAGCTGCCATCTTTTTATTAACTCATACAGAATCCTGTTAAAATAGTTAGTTAGACAATTTTACCACAAGAATTGCCTGTCCAAGTGGCCAGCCATGAAGACTCACACCACAAGGGCACTCTTATTAAAGTGATGAATTTTGACGTTTTCATCCACCTGAAAGTGTTCCAAAAATAACCTTTCTCAAGCATTAAAACCCACGCGCTGTTAGACTGGCGAGATGGCTCGTCAGTTTAAGGTGCTTGCCACCAAGCTGGAAGACGTGAGTTCGATTCCCAGAAAGCACAAAAGGGTAGAAAGAGAGAACTTACTCCACAGAGTAGTCCTATGGCCCCAGCACATGCACACGAACACCCATGTATGCACATCATGTAGAAACACACGCAAGAATAACTACTAACAGTATCTTAAAGATGGACCGCTTCGTGAATTTGCGAGCCATCCTCCCCCAGAGACCACGCTAATCTTCCGTGTATCATTCCAGTTTTAGCAGGCTCTATCGGATGCTCTCTGGGCTTCCGCTGAATTGATCTGAGACCCTAAATAGACCTGTTCCATATGACTGAGCATTCCTATGGTGGCTTACCCTACGAAACCCTTTCTGCTCTTCTACTGGGTCTCTGCTCAAAATTCTGCCTCCTCTGTCCACCCAGCCCCTAATTCTTCCCTCTCTCCTCTGCAGCCACAGCATTGAGCACACACCTAAACTCAGAAGGGGGCTTGACTTGTAGCCTTCACCAGCTCCTTGGCGCTGAGCCAGGGTCCAACATACAGCTTATCAAACAAAAGGTAAAATGTAATCTAGCAAAGACAGCGGACGCCAGAGTAGGTGTTTTGTTTTGTTTTTTGGTTTTTTTTTTTTCCGAAACAGGGTTTCTCTGTGTTGTCCTGGCTGTCCTAGAACTCACTCTGTAGACCAGGCTGGCCTCGAACTCAGAAATCCACCTGCCTCTGCCTCCCAAGTGCTGGGATTAAAGGTGTGTGCCACCACTGCCTGCCCAGAGTAGGTTTTGTTACCCTATTGTTCAGCTGAGGTTCAGCAAAAGGGCTCACCACAGCTAGCAGGTGGCAGTCATGGGTCCTTGACTCAAAGTCATGTGTCTGCAAGCCTAAATCCCTGACAAAGGAGAGAAGGCATAGCAAGAGGTGTCAGGATGTTTTTTAGCGTAATTCAGGGACCTCTGCCACCGGGCCTTGTTTGACTAGGATCCTAGCCTATGGACCTATTTCTCAAGATCTCTAGAGAAGTGATTCATCCTCAGTAGACAACTGGAGGGTCAGACAGGACAGCAGAGATCATCTGCCCTTTTGGTCTGACATGCGGGACAGCGGGAAGAACACAGCTGTGTAATCACAAAGCCACCGCCACTAGTGGCTGTGAGTGAGAGCCATCACACCGCTTCTCAGCATCTTGGTTTCTTCCTCTGTATCATGACTCCATGTCTATTGTGTCAGCAGCTGCGCTCTATGACCTAGGAGACTGAAAGAAGTCTGTCTAAAAAGCCTAAGGAGTGCTGGAGAGATGACTCAATGGTAAACGGCACTTGTTGCTCTTCCAGAGGACGTGAGTTCAAATCCCGGCACCCATGTCGAACAGCTCACAACTGCCTGAAACTGAAGCTGCAAGAGGGATCTAATGCCCTCTTCTGGCTCCTGGGGAAACCGACTGTTAAAAAGGCCTAGGAGGAGGTTTAACTTAGTACCTGCCTAGTACAAATAAGGCCCTGGATGGATGGAAGGATAGGAAGGGAGGGAAGGAACAAAAGACATGCAGACTAGACTCCTGGGACCAGGGAGAAAAGCCCGGGACAGGGACGGGCCTCTGGTCTCTTGGAGCACTCCATTCTCCTCTCTTGCTCAGGAGCACGGCTCATGAAGATGGACACCTGCTCAGAACCCCTAGAGCCCTGCACCTCTTCCAAAAGTCAGGGTCTTAACAAACCTGCTTCTTTCCATCTAAGGGTCCAGAGCAGCTTCTGGAAAAGGTGGGAGCAGAACAGATGGAGAAAGACAGCACGTGCCCTGCAGGCAGGAAGTAGCCCCAGGAACTGGGTTCTGAGCCCAGCACTGGCAGCCCTGTGCACTGCTGGAGCCTGAAGGCCAAGTGCCAGGACACTGCTAGCCCTCAGCCAAGGCTGGACAAGGGCCCTGCGGCCCGAGAAGTGTGTGCCAACATCCGGAGCTGCTCTCTGCCTACCTGCCACCTGTGCCAGTTTAAACTTACCCCACGTTCATCTTCAAGTCTCTCTGAGTGCTTGGTGGCAAACAGCAATAGCACTGAGTTCTAATCCTGGCCCAGATATTAATGTACATGCCAGCATCCCTGAGTTCTGCTGGGCAATTTGAAAACAGGGATCATAATTTCTGACTTGACAAGTTGTGAAAAATAAAGTAACGGAACATCAATAAATAGCAGATAGTGGAGCCCTGGCAGAATAAGGCCTGGAGACCAGGCTCTGATGTTTTCAGCAGAACCAAGAAAAGCCCAGGTACCATCGTCACCCCTCTGTCCAATTGGTTTCTCCCACCTGGGCCCTGCCTGCCAGCAGCCCATTTCTGGTGACAGCAATGCGAAGACAGGGCAGTTCAGATCCCAGACTTCTTCTGCCAAATGCCCTTGCCAGCCCCCTCACCTGCCCCCTTCCTGGCCAGAAGCTGCTCACAATGGCGCCAGTACCTGCAGGCCGGGCGCTGTATCACTTACCTGTCATCTGCACGAAGAACAGCAAGGCCCTGTTCTCAAGTAAGCATGCACACCCTCACTGCCCCATGGCTCTTGTTACCCAAACAATAGCACCCAGTCCACAGGCACCTGCATGGCTTGGGGGAGGGGACACAGGCAGCAGGACCCAGGGTTTTGCACCTTGTCAGGCCCAGGAAGTAGAGCTAGAAGCTCATCTGTGGCGCTGGAAAGAGAGGCCCAGACAACTTGAAGATGGACTAAGGGCCAAACGGCACTTCTGAAATAAAGTTCAATGAAAAACTCCTCTCCCCCATCCCAGGAAATTTGACTTGACAGTCTCTGCTGCTCCATGAATTCAGGTGCAACAGTATTCAAACTAAGATGTTTCCGGTTTAACCTGGCCCCCATGAGGCTGCCTCTGGCCTCAGGATTTCCCAAAGGGAAGCAGGAAGTGCTGCCCTGGAGGAGGCCAGCACTCCTAGATTTCTACCCTCCCCACTAGTGTTAACACTGAATCTCTAGGCTAAGTCCCTCCCTAACCATACCCAGCTCAGCTCCACCTTCCTCTGGAGGCCCAGGTGGCAGGGGCGTGCCCAGGCAAAGGAGTACACCTCTGAGCCTTCCCTCAGGCCTTGTGCCCCAGTCCCGAGGTGGGGGGGGGGGAGGCAGGCAACAGGGGCTGCATAGAGCAAGGCTCCTCACCTAGGAGGGTGAGTCAGCCAGAGAACCTCTGAGCGGCTGTGTAGGGCCTGTAAAAAGCCCATGGCAAGGATCCCAGAACAATTTACTCCAAATTGCGCCTTCAGGTTGGTTACCTAATCCAGCCGCGCCCACCCTCCAATAGCTAGTATAGGCCATCCCTTTAAAGGGGCAGCACGCCCTGGGTGCCTGAAGACTTGGGGATCCCCTGTACCTGTGATGCTGAGAGGCAAAGCTCACGGGTGACTAACCTGAGGTTCCAAACACAGGTAAAGAAGTTCAAGCCAGGAGAAAAATCATCTGGGTTCTGGGATCAAGTGAGGTCTCTTTCTGTCTCCTGTACCCCATAACAGCTCCAGTGAAGGCAGTTTCACCTGCCTCCTCTTCAGCATGAAAGCAGGGGAAAGTTTTAAAGTTGCTGGTTCAGAACTTGACCTTGATCCCAGGGTGACAGGACATCACAGAAGTGGCCGCCAGCATGCTCAGGGTTGGACCACAAAGCCCTCAAAAGGACAAGAGTTGCTTCTGGGAAAGGTTAGGTGGCAGAAGCCACACTGCCCAAAGGCTCAGCCTTTTCTACAGGAAAGGAAGACAGAGGCAGAGTCTCTTCTACAGAGACAATCTTCACAAGGTCTAAGGGCTTTCCCTACTCTTCAGCATAACCTGAAGTGGGAAGACCCTGTGTCTTTAGCTTCAGGGCAAAGGAAAGCAGGTTCCAACTCCAGAGGTGGTATCATCCCACGTTCCATAACTGTCCAGAAGGGCTACCTCTCTAAGGTCAGAAATGGAGGAATGAAGAGAGGTCTAGGAGAGAGGGAACGGTGAGAAACCGGATTCCCATGATCCTTGTCTCTAGCAGAAGCCCAGACATCTGACCCGAGCCTTTCCCTTCTGCACTGATTGGGGCAACTCCCACAGTGGCTACCAAAAGATGATAAGCCGCACGGGTCCTAGGGGTCAGATCTCAACACCCCGTGGGGTTCCCTCTTCTGGCTACTGCAGGGAGGTACTGAGCACCCAGCAGAACCATCCCCTCGGCACACGCACACCCGGAGCACAAGGGGGTGGAGCCGGACAGTGGGCTAGAGACCGGAGGGCACTCGCGTCCCTGCGGGGCTGCAGAGACGCTGCGGGCCGCCCCCGCCCCGCCCTGGTGCGGATCCGGGCTGGCCGGCCGCCGCCGCCTGTCCCCCGCCCCTCTCACTCACCTCCGGGTCCAGCGGCACCAGCTCCATGAGCGGCCAGGGCTCCTTGAGCTGGGCGAGCGGCATCGCGCCGCCGCCGGACCGCCCGCGCTCCTCCCGGCGGCCCCGGGCTGCGCCGCCTCTGGGTCCCGGGGTCCCCGCTGCTGCACTGAGACCCCCGCACGCCCCCGAGCCCCTCGCGCTCTGCCTGGGCCGTCCGCCGCCGCCGCGGCACTCGCACTTCGGCTCCCTCCGTCACCCGGCGCCGCCGCGCCCATTGGCTACCTGCACGGGGGCGGGGCCTGAGTAGCCCCGCCCAGTCCCCCCACACGGCGCGGCATTCCCGGCGCGGACCCCCGCCCCCAACGTGCCGGGAGTCAGCCTCGCCTTCGCACCAGACCCCGGCCCACTGTCGGCCCTGCCCACCGGAGGCTCCGCAGGTTCCGTCTTCCTGGACTGTGTGCCGCTTTGCGGACCACGTTTGGGCCTCGGTTGTCCTGTCCTAGCAGCCTTTGGATGTTAACCCAGATGTGCCTTCTCCCTCCAGGGGGAGGGGCTGCCACCCCACATTTACATGGGACGTCCTGGGCCTGATCCGGACTGAGGCGTGGAAGAAGCCAGGACCGTGTACCCTCTGGCTCTCAGCTGGCCAAGCCTTAGGATCGCCCCCTTCCAAAAGCTTCTGCACATCACGGGAGCCCACACTTAGGGGTCTCCATGTGATCCCCGTGTCCCAAGCCAGCCAGCGCCAGGACCCACAGCGCCCCCAGGGTGATTTCCTAATAATGCATTTTTCTCCCTCCTCATCTGTTGTGCCCTATCACTTGAGGGCGCTGGTTTGGGCCAGGTCCTGCGCCTCTTCCTTGGCAGACCAGATTGTGATCTGATCTGAGCATGAGTCCCTGTGAAGAAGGAAAAGTCCAGGTCTGGTGGGATCAGGATTCTCACTGGTAAGATTTGGCCTGCACTTAAGCAGATTTTAGGGCCCAGGTGTGGTGAGACTTACTCTCAGGTGAGAGACAAGCTGGCTAGTTTGTTAAAAGCCTCCAGCGAGCCAGGCTCCATTGATAGGGAATTTTCTTTTTGTTATGTTTGCTTACTTGGTTATGGGTTTGGAACCCAGGCTTTGTAGACCTGGTTGTACTTAGTACCATGGATCTATATCCCCAGGCAGCTTGTGATTTTCTTGAGACCTCACTCCCTCCTAGTACACATCCGAAGTCACACAGCAGGTCAGGAGCACACCGGTGTTTAAAAGAATGTGGGGTGGGCCCGTGAGATGGCTCAATGGGTAAACGAGCTTGGCCTCGGAACTGATGCCCTGAGTTTTGATTCCCAGGCCCTGAGTGGTGGAAGAAAATCAATTCTCATAAGTTGTCCTTTGACCTCCACAAATGTGCACAGGGACAACCTTCTCCAATAAAGATTTTCTTTCTTTCTTCCTTCCTTCCTTCCTTCCTTCCTTTCTTTCTTTCTTTCTTTTTTTTTTTTTTTTCCAAGACAGGGTTTCTCTGTGTAGCCCTGGCTGTCCTGGAACTCACTCTGTAGACCAGGCTGGCCTCGAACTCAAAAGCCTGCCTCTGCCTCCCAAGTGCTGGGATTAAAGGTGTGCACCACCACTACCCGGCCCCAATCTTTATTTTTAAAGATTTAAAGATTAAATTTTAATGCAATACATTTTTAAGTGGAGAGAAGTGGCTCATGCCTTTAATCCCAGCATTAGGGTTAGGATTAAAGCAAAGGCAGGAGGATCTCTGTGTTCAGGGCCAGCTTGGTCTACTTAGCGAGTTCCAGGCCAGCCAGGGCTACATAGTCAGAACCTGTATCAAAACAAACCCCAAACCACAAAAAAATTAAGTAAATAAATAAATGAATAAATAGAAATAAATTTAATCCAGGAGATTTAGGCCAGATGACTGTGATTTTGAGGCCAGCACGGACTTTATAATGAAGATGTCAAAAAAGAAAAAGAAATAAAAACAGATGCTGGTTGCCCAGTCAGCATTTGTGATCTCACTGCAGAGGCTGCTGAGACGGGATCTCATTGGTCAGCCAGCTTAGCCAAATAGGTGAGTTCCAGGGTCAAAGAGAGACTCACACAATCAACAAACAAACAAATAAAAAGATAAAGGTATGGGCTGTCAACCTGTAGCCCATGTACATGCTCAGACATCCACGTGCACACAGCACACAGACACATGTACACATGCATATACACACATGCATACAAACACATGCACATATAGCACACACATATGCACATATACATATGCATACATGCATACAGGCACATTCACACACACTATGAAGTAGACACTGGTTTCTCCCAAATCTCCATGCCCCCTTATTCCATGTCTTCCCTTGGTGGAATCACTAGTGACTTGAATTGCATTTTGAGTAGAAAGGACTTTGGAATCAGAAAAACATAGATTTGAATCCCAGATCTTTCCCCAATTTAAGCATTTCTGTCTTTACATTCAGCTTCTTTATCTGAAAATTGGGAAGTATAACTCCAATGTTTTAGGTCTGCTGTTAGGGACTAAACTCATTGTAACCCTATATATTATGTATAGTTATGAATAACATGACAGACCCTCTCAGCATGGTGGCATTCAGGAGGCTAAGGTGAGAGGATCTTGAGTTTGGAGAAGATCACTCTGGATTATACAGTGAGACTGAATCTCAGAAAAATAAAATAAATCTAAATACAGCCAGATGTGATGATATATACTATAATTGCAGCTCTTGGGAGGTGAAAGGGAAGAGGATCTGGAGTTCAAAAGAATCCTCAACTTTGAGTTCTAGGCTAGCCTGTACTACAGAAGACCCCATCTCCAAACACCTAGCAAGATCACTCATCGGGTAAAGGGTCCTGCCACCAAGCATGAAAATGTGAGTTTTATTTTCAGGATCCACAGAGTAAGGGGAGAAAATTAACTCCCCAAATTGTTCTCTGACTTCCACATGTGCCCTGTGCACTTGAAGCACACACAGAAATAAATTAAAATGTTAAAAAAAAAAAAACCAATCCCTCCAGCACTCTGAAGACAGTAGGCAGACAGATTCTAGTGAGTTCAAGTCCAAACTGGTCAACAGTGAGTTCCAGGACTGCCAGGGCAACAGAGTGAGACCTTATCTCAGCAAATGAATGAATGAATGAATGAGGTTGGAGAGATGGCACTGTGGATAAACCAACAGTACTGGGGTAAGGATAGGAGTTAAGATCTCCAGTCCTGCCAGCCTCTTGCAATCCCAACATTGGAGAAGCAGACAAAGGATCCCCAGGGTAAGGTGGCCACTCAGACTAGCTGTAAATTGGTTAGCTCCAGGTTCGGTGAGAGACCCTATCTTAATAAAGTGGGCACACACAAACACAGGAACACACATCTGTGTGAGCACACAATACACTATATACACACAAAATAAATAAACACAGCTATCACTAACACAGCACCAATATGCTCTGTTCTGAGCACTCCTCCTGTAGCTGTACTGTGGCATTCATGTCAACCCAATGAGACGGGGCTTTTCTACCCGATGCACTGGATGAGGACACTGGAGGTAGCTTGGTACCAGATGGCAGCCATTCCAAACATCAAGGTCATCGTGGTCCAAGTCAACTGCTTGGGACCAGTTTGTCATGTGCCAGCCTTGCCTGCTCAGGGCTATGATTCGAATACTAGAAAAACTTGATTAAATTATGACCTGTCATTTATCTGCTGCACGAATTGAACTGAGGATCCTGGATTTTGACTTGCCCAATCTGGTCATCCTCAGGGCTCAGAAGAAATTGTATACAGGTGACAAATGTCAAACAGATTTAAGTGACACTTATGGAGGAAGACACACTGAGGGCCATGGCATTGCTGACGGAGAACTGGGCTACAGTAAAGGAAGGGAGGCAGCAGTGGTTTTGTCTTTAGACTTTCTCTTCCTTCCCTGTCTCAGGACTCTTCCTCTCCAGAACATTGTCTTACTTAGGGACTGAGTCAGCAATACATTTTCAACTTAAAATTTATCTGTTCTACATATAGAGTTCAAGACCAGCCAGCGCTACACAGTGAGACCCTGTCTCAAACACGAAACCAAAACAAAACAGCAACAATTCGAGATCAGAAGACAGCTTTTGAGAATCAGTTCTCTCCTTCTAAGATGTGGATCATGGAGACCTACTCTGGTCTTCATTCAGCCTTGGCAGCAAGCACCTTAGCCATCTCATCAGCCCATACTTTGAACAAATAAAGATTTGTTTCTTTGTGTGTTATGTGCCTGAGTCTTGCCTGTTTGCTAAGTTCCAAACAGGACTCTGAGACCAGACCAGCAGCCTGGAAGAAGCAGAAACTATTTGAACTGTTGGGAAGAGATTAGACCAAAAGAGACTCCTGAAAAGGACACTGTCTTACCTGTTAAGTGGCCTACAGGCTGTGCAGTGTTCCACTGTCACCCATGCTGGAGTGGGCCTTGGTGCACTTGTCTTTGAGTCATTTCTGCCCCTGTAAGTAATCCCAATAGTGTTCGTGGTTTACCAAGCTAGATTTTGGTGGCATCTGTATTTGGGTCCATTGTGGGTTCCCTATCTGGGATGAAGAGACAAGTGTGTTTCTTTTCCCCTGGAAAAATTGATTGGTTTGTTTTGAGATGTGGTTTCTCTGTGTAGCCTTGGCTGTCCTGGAACTTGCTCTGTAAAGCAGGCTGGCCTCAAACTCAGAATACACTGCCTCTGCCTCCTGAATGCTGGAATTAAAGGTGTGTGCCACCACTGCCAGGCCCAGGAAAAGTTTCATCATGCTACTTAATTGGCACTCAAGGGGGGGGACCTGACAGAATCAAAGAGGAGTTGGGAAGAAGAGAGTGAGGGCATCATGTTGGCTTTGGGTAGCAGGATGGGTGCTGAGGCTGAGGATCCTGACAGAAGAGCAGTACAGAGGGAATTGCAACAGTTTTCTTTCCGCTATGATGTGTAGTAGTGTGCCTTTGTCCTATGACAGCACTTGCATGTCTACCCATAGTGACACATGCAACTAAGGGTGAGCCATCAGGATTAGTAACGTCTGAGGGAGGAATCCTGGGATGACAGTCTCTTTTGTCTGTGTGATATGAGATGCCATACCACCTGCTTGATGAGTCAAGACTCTTGGTAAGCAGTGGCTTGTGGGGAGCCAACATCCCCACAAGGCGGCTATCATTCTTGCAGCCATCTTGAGCCATATACCCTGACAAGAGACTTGTTTACAACAGCCTACAACAGCTGAGCACACTCTGATAACATCTTGTTTTAGATACCCAGGATTTTCCCTTGGGTGTGACTTAAAGGTGTGATTTAGAGACAAGACTTAAGGGCATGACTTAAAGGTGTGATTTAAAGGCGTGACTTAGAAGTGAGACATATAAAAGGCAAGAGGCAAACAGAAGACGGATCAGAGAAACTTGGACTAGAGAACTGGGATTAGGACTTGGTGCCGAAACCCAGGACTTGACACTTGGAGGCACTAGGGACTAGGAACTAGGGACTAGGGACTAGGAACTTGAGACTTGGGACTTGGACTAGGAACAAGAGACTTGGAGAGAGGAAGAGAGACTAAAGACTAAATGGGATTGAATCACACTCTGTCTGGTCTCCATTCTTTGCATCCGTCCACACTCTCTTTCTTGCCGAACCCCGACTCTCGGACCAGAGCAGCTTGGGGCAGTGCGGGCTCTAACAATTTATCCCCCAAGGCTTTTGGCAGTGCAGGTTCCGACATTGACAGATTGGTCTGCGACATTTTGGCCCCCAAGTGAGGGGTAGTGTGGTTCTCAACAGTAGCTTCCATTGTATGTAATTTGAAATGCATCTGAGGTGCCCAGTGATGGTGGTACATGTCTTTAACCCCAGCACTCAAGTGGCAGAGACAGGTAGATTTCTGAGTTCAAGGCTAGCCTGGTCTACAGATCGAGTTCTAAGACAGCCAAGGCTACACAGAGAAACCCTGTCTCAAAAAGCCAAAAAGAAAGGAAAAAAAGGCAGGCATCTGAGGCTGAGATGTGACTTACTGTGACTAAGTAAAGGAGCAATTGCAACAGAAAAGAGAGATGGGGCAGCATGCTCCTTGTTGTCCTCTGGTTTGACAAGTAAATTAGATAAACGGGGATGGGAGAAGTGGTAAAAGCAATATCCCTCAAGTCCAACTTTTAGTAGAAAATGGGAAACCTATAATCCAGAATGCTAATAGGGTCATTACCCATGATTCAGTGCAAGAAAGTAGTGTGATCAGGAAGTATTTGGCATTTAACTGCTGGAGTTAGGGAACACCAATTAGTGAAAGAATTAGTAAAATTAGAAGGATTAGTGAAAGCGCCCATCCCTGTCACCGAGTAGCTTGTGAGTCTCTGGGACATGAGAGTGAAGGGATCAGTTGGATTGAGGTGGAGGCAGGAAACCTAGTCCTATAACTTCCCATCCTCCTCACAGCCATGGCTGTGTCTCCGGAGACAGTCTGAGGAAGTCAGTCCCTGATGGACTGGCTTACCAAAGCCATAGGAGCCTTTGACTATGTGTCTGTCTGAGGTCCACACGTGACAGGAACTGGAGGCTCATGGAGGAGGGGCAGGTGTTGTTGACAGAGGAAGTAGGGATAAGAGGAGCTGTGTTTGAACTCCAGTTCACAAAGGAGTTAAAGAAAAGAGTGAGCTGCCTGGAGAGAGGGCTCAACTGTTAGGCACACTGACTGCTCTTCCAGAGGTCCTGAGTTCAATTCCCAGCAACCACATGGTGGCTCACTACCATCTGTAATGGGATCTGATGCCCTCTTTTGGTGTTTCTGAAGACAGCGACAGCAGTACTCACATAATACAATAAATAAATCTTAGAAGAAGGAGGAAGAGGAGGAGGAGGAGGAGGAGGAGGAAGAGGAAGAGGAAGAGGAAGAGGAGAAAAGCGTTGGTTAGGCAAGATCGTTATAAAGTAGGAAAGGCTTTGGCAGATCTCAGTGACTTAAACCAGCATGCAAAGTGAGTCTGTATGGTTTGAGAAAGGAGCCTAAAGGAGATCAGAAGCAGGCAACAGGCAAGCAAGATGTTTGCCTGGGCTACTCGAAGACAAATATGGCAAGATTTGTGTCCAGCTGGAGTTGCTGAGAAAAAGATTGGTAGAAAGCCAAACTGTGCTGAAAAGGCTGGAAGGCTGGGAGGCCCGGGAGCAGTTCACCAGACGTGCTGACACAACAATACAAGTGAAGAAGGTCAAACCTGTCCCAGGGGCGCTAATAACACCCAGACTAAGGATGGTTTCTAGGGGTGGAGATGGTTTCCCCAGCCAGGAGCTCCCCTAACAACCAGTGGATGGAGAAGCAAAAGCTAAATCCATAATGCCACTCATAGCAACTCTGACCCAGGGAGCCAGCTGGAGTAGCTGGGGATAGCAGGGCCCTAAGTAGGTCTGAGCAAGTTAAGTGGGGCTCACTCAGGTTATCGGGTTGGGTTTATTGGGAGGCTCCATGGAAGAGGTCCAGACTATGGAAATGTAACAGCTCAGAGAGAAAGACAAAGAATTACAGTAATGGCCGAGCAGTGGTGGTGCATACCTTTAATCCCAGTACTTGGGAGGCAGAGGCAGGCAGATTTCTGAGTTCGAGGCTAGCCTGGTCTACAGAGTGAGTTCCAGGACAGCCAGGACTACACAGAGAAACCCTGTCTCGAGAAAAAAAAAAAAAAAAAGTTAGCACCTCCTATCTGCGCTTTGTACCCAATGTTGATCTGTGGATGGATCTTGAATATGGATGGAACCGGCCCATGAATGCTGATGTCTGATTTAATCTTAGTTGTGAACCTCTGGGGTCACCTGATATTGCTGAGGGCAGATGGTGCCCTGTCTGGCCCATCCACTGGAAATCAGTTTGTTATGTAGATGATATAATACTAACCTGAATGTTTTGCAGATTTGGAAAGCCTTTGGAGACACCACCAGATACAATGGGGCTTCTATCTGCCTTATAGCACTACTGGGTCTGGGTTAATTAATTGAAGGGCGGGCGTCTAAAAGGATACTCAGAGGCCATAAAGTTATTGAATCAAAACTCCAGCACAGTGGTGGGCCAAAGCCTTTCCTACTTTGTAAAGAGCCTGCCTAACCGACACTTTTCTTTCTCTCTCTTTTTTTAATATTCTTTAATATGTATGTGAGTATGCTGTTGCTGTAGACTCCTGAAGCTACCCTCAAGCTCACTCATGTGAGTGGTGCATGCTTTTAATCCCAGCAGTCAGGAGGCAGAGGCAGAGGCAGAGGCAGAGGCAGAGGCAGAGGCAGAGGC
>JANHMN010000004.1:18774801-18790035 GCA_030674055.1 Rhabdomys pumilio | reverse complement strand
GGCAGAGGCAGAGGCAGAGGCAGAGGCAGAGGCAGAGGCAGAGGCAGGCGGATCCCTGTGAGTTCAAGGCCAGCCTGGTCTACAGAGTAAGTTCTAGGACAGTCAGGGCGACACACAGAAACCAAACCAAACCAGAAGCAAGCAAACAACAACAAACCATTTTGTCCTTCAGGGGAGCTCTTAAACAGGGAGGTAAATAACTAAAGAATGGCTGTAAGAATTCCCAGAAACTTACCACATTCACTTTGCTCTCCTTGGCAGAGTAAACAATAAAAGGTAAGAGTCCCTATGAGAAACACACACACACACACACACACACACACACACACATATGTATGTGTGTATATGTATATATATGTGTGTGTATATATATGTATATATACACATGTATATATGTGTGTATGTATATATACACATACGTGTGTGTGTGTGTATATATATATATATATATATATATATATATATATATAGAGAGAGAGAGAGAGAGAGAGAGAGAGAGAAGAGAGAGAGAGGGAAAAAAGCAGCTACAAAGGCTGGCTGCCTGGAAGAAGAAGCAGATGTCCACAGAGCTGCCTGGGAGAGGTTTAGACCAGTTGAAGCACCTGGAAAGGACAATGTCCAACCTCAACAGCTGCCTTCAGACTGTACAGTGTTCTCCAGGTTTCCCAGATTTTGTGGACTGTCCCCTATGCTGGAGTGAACCTTGGTGACGACACAGTTGTCTTTAAGTCATTTCTGTAAGTTATTCCTCACCCATCTTCCTATAAGTAACCCCAATAAAACTCATTGGTTCACCAGTTGGACTTTGGTAGCGTCTGTACTTTGGTCTGTCATGGGTTCCCTATCTACGGTGAGTAGCTGAGTGTATTTTGTTCACCAGGAAAATGTCACTATGGTGCAACATTGCCTATATGTTGGTATGTGTCTATGCCTGGTGCCTGTGGAGACCAGAAGAGGACATCAGATTCCCTGGAACTGGAGTTATAGATGTTTGTGAGCTGCCACCTGCTAAGGAACCAGTTGCTTAACTGCTGAGCCATCTCTCCCATCCCCCATGCTTTGAACTTTTTTTGTTCAGTTTTTTGTGTTTTTCAAGACAGGGTTTCTCTGTGCAGCCCTGGCTGTCCTGGAACTCCCTCTGGAAACCAAGCTGCCCTCAAACTCAGAGACTGGCCTGTCTCTGCCTCTCAAGTGCCAGGATTAAAGACAAGCACCACTACTACCCAACTTCCTTGAACTTCTGATGAATTCGTTTCGCCTCCCATGTTTCCTTTCTGTGGAGATGTTGGAGAGCGATGTGTCACTGTGGCAAGAGGGAAGCCCAGAGTGCAGATGGCTCTCTATGGGGCACTTGGTCAGGTCAGTTTGCCATCTGTTCCTGGAGTAGGAACAGCAGTCTTTCAGGAGAGAGTTATAGTGAACTACAGTCCTCAACCCCAGCACCCACGTAGCTGTAGCCCTCAAGCAGCTTAAGCTTGGTTCCATTTCTCCCTTAAATGCCTTTAATTTCAGAACTTGGAAGGCAGAGGCAAATTCTTGGGAGTTCGAGGCTGGCCTAATCTACTGTTTCAGTTCCTTTTCTGTTGTGATGAAGCACCATAAGCAAGGCCACTTAGACAAGAAGAGTGAGTTTATTTTGGGGTTATGGTTCCAAAGGATGAGAGTCCATAACTGTTGGCTTACAGGGGATTCTGCTGGGCTCCTCCCCAGGGGCCTAGTAGTGGCTTATGTTATTGCCTGCAGGTGAGAGCCAGGTGGGAGTCAGGTGTGAGTCAGGTGATAGCCAGGTGAGAGCCAGGTGGGAGTCAGGTGTGAGTCAGGTGAGAGCCAGGTGAGAGCCAGGTGGGAGCCAGGTGAGGCAGGAAATAAAAAGGACTGTTTGCTCTGCCCACCCCCACCCCCACTGATTCTATTTCCTTGTTCCCAGGTATTCCCAGCTGACCTCTTTTTCTCTGTCCCATCCTTCAAGGCTCTGCCTCTAACCCACTCCTAGTCCTCACTCCCCTTCCTGTTGCATGGCGTGATTTCTCAGGGAGAAACCTTGGCATGGGTCCGCCAGGTATCCTCGCCTGCTACCTCATTATATTTCAGGACAATTACTACCATGAGAAGGAAGTGTGAGACAGGCGGGAGGCAAAGGCACCTGGAGTTGCTGAGAGCTTAAGTCTCCTAACAGGAATCAAAGAGCAAAGTTAAATGCTTGGCACAAGTCTTTAAGCGTTCAAAACCCACACCAAGTGACAAACTTCCCTCATTTAGGCCATACTTCCTAAACCTTCCAAAACAGGACCACCAACTTGGAGCCAAGCATTAATTAAAACACCAAAGACTCTCAGGGGACACTTCTTATTTAAACCATCATGTCTACACAACAATTTCTAGGCCAGACTGGGAGACCCTGGGAAGAAAAACAAAGTGTAGTGTCCCACATGGCCCAGCTATGAAAAGGCAGTGGTAGTCTTGTAACCCAAACCCCTTGTCTAACCCATGTTCTGAGATGTCCCATGACCACTGCTGTATATTAATGACAGTATTAACATAGGGTTAGAACAGGCTGTCCTGGGAAGCTACTTGAAGTGTTTGTTAAATGAATGACTCATGCCTGAGAGGCCAGGCTGGGCACAGTGAAGTCATCATTCTGTACCTTGTCAAAGAGCTAACTCTAGCAGTGGGTGCGGGCTGAGGCCTAGGAGTGGGTCTCTCCATGGTAGCCTGAGCTGGGTGGGCTGTGGCACTGAAGAGGTCCTTTGTGGATGGGGCCTGCCCCAGGGAGCTGCTCTGTTATTTTTTTCTTGGCCTCTGACTAGAAGTGAGCCTTGGCACAGGTGTCTGCTGGCAGCAGGTAGGACAGCAGGAGGCAGTTACTGTAGAGACTGTACCTTTATCAAGTAATCAAGACTGTCAGAACCAGGCAGAGCATTTACATCATAATCAGAACAAGCAGGGGGGCTTATGCCCTACCTTTCTGCCTGCCTCCCTCTCCTCCTCCTTCCTTTCTTTTCTTTCCTCCCTCTAACCCGTTCCTATACTGGAAATAGAACCCAGGCCCTGAGCTTGCTAGGCAAATGCCCCACCATTAAAACACATCCTAAGCCCCATGGGGATTCGAGAGACAACTATATTTCCTGTCTGGAACTGAAAATTTTGCAAGCAAGATCTCATCAGATGCCTCCGACAAGGCCACAAGACATAAATCACAAGAAAATTGAGGCTTGGAAAGGGATAGGGTTGCCCACAGCAGACAGCGGGCATTGCAGCTGGACTGGAAACGCACACGTGTCTCATACCTGAAAACCAACATCTATCATCTCACAGGCACCCCAATGTTGAGGAGGGAGGGAGTAGCTGGGGGAGGGAAGTGCTTCTCCTGTAGGTCTTGGCACTGGATAAAGTCATTCGCACTTGTGTCTTGTATTTGACACTTCAAACTAAACCCAAGCCTTTGCCCCTAAAGCCCCATGGGCTCCTGCTTCTTCTGCACTTCCCAGGTGTCATTTGTTTTGGCTCTCTGCCCTCCAGCCTGCCATCACCCTTGCTGCCCCCTGCACACACCTGGTGAGCTCCTCCTGTGTTACCCCTGCTGTGCCCTCTGTCTGGAACATTCTTTCCAAAGCCCGGGAGTTCATGCCTTCACTTCATCCGCATCTCAAATCTCTGCTCTAATGATGTACCTCAGAAAGGACTTTGTTGAGACTGGCAGAGTAACTGTAGCTCAGATACTGTGCCTGCATGCTAGCAATTGCACTACATGCTTTTCTGTCTGCCCTCCCCAAGAGAAGCAAACTCCAGGAGGGAATGGTGACATTCCTGGATCCGCATCTTAGGCTGAGACAGGGCTCTGAGTTCCAGCCCACACTGAGACTCTTATCTCAAAAATAAACAAAACCACCAGCCTAGTCTTCCAGGACAGCCAGGGCTGTTACAGAGAGAAATGCTGTCTGGAAAAATCAACCAAGCAAATAAATAAATAATAAATAAAACCAACCAAATCAAACGTAAAAGCTGCAGGGGTCAGGACCAGCCTCTTGTTCCCAATGTATGCATGAGTACGAAGGATAATATCACAGGCCACACATCATACTCACCTGCTAAACACCTGAGCTCAGCTCATGTCATAGCTGAGTGACCCTGAGTATTTACGTTAACCTCTCTCAGCCTCCGCATCCGTTACCTAGGAACACACTGGCAATGTAGACCAGGCAAACCCCATCACAGAGATCTACCTGACTCTGCTTCCTGAGCACTGAGAGTACAGGTGTAGACTGCCAAACCCCATGGTTTTACATTTTAAAATAATTTTAAGTGAAAAATAAAATGATGCACGACAGTTGTACGAAATTCAGATTTGGGCACCCGTAAATAAAGTTTTATTGGAACACAGCCATGCTCCATTTGTGGGTCCTCTCTGCTTCCTTCTCACTACGTTAAGTAGTTGCAACAGAGACCATATGGCCTGCAAAGTCTGAAATATTTACGAGCAGTCTCTTGGGAAACACTGTGTGGAGGGCTCACTCTAGGAACTTATGTTCTTAGTGGAGGAGTCAGAGTCAGGAAAGCAGGTCAGGTCTGTCTGTGTGTAGTATTTCCTTACAGGCTGCTTCTCTAGAGCCCCAACCCTGGGCAAGGGAAATGTCCCACCCTCTAGGATGCCACCCAACAGCTCTGCATCCCGGTCATTGTGACCAGCCAATAAGATCCAATAAGATCTGAGTCAACAGGACACACCCAGATACCCTTCTCTTATCCCAGGATGTGGATTCAGGAGAAGCTTTGAGGGTGGAGAAACTACAGAAGAACTCATCACCCTTTTGTGGGTTTGTTGCTACTGTTTTTTGAGACAGTATCTTACTTTCTAACCCAGGCTAGTCAGAACTCACTATGTAGACCAGAATGTCTTCAAAGCAGCAAGAGTCCTGTTGCCTCAGTGTCTCAAGTAATAGATTTACAGGGATGAGCTATCATGTCTAGTCTAGGGTTGCCTCTATCTCTTTGTGGCCCTACTGGGGCCCACCATGTGTGCATCTGATCTCTGGACACTGTCTTCATCCCCCTGCCTGCAAGGGGCAGACGTGGATTATGGATTTGTTTCCAAGGAAATAAGACTTGCATCAGCTGCTGACCTGCCACCACTCCTCACGGTGTCAGAACTGGAAAGTTAGCTCTGGGAGGGACCTTTGGGCTCGCCTTAGTCAGAGCTTGGAAACTGGTGGCCTAGGGCAGAATCTGCTAAGGGTGGTGGCTAGTTAGCTATGCTCAAGCACTGTGCCTGTATTATCTGTAAGACTTTTAAGACATTGTAATGAAACCGGGTAGGCCTTTTATTGTCTCCACATCTTGGTGATTCTAAATAATGTTGGTGATAAAACTGCCATTTCTTTGAGCAGGACATAGTGCCTCACGCCTTTAATTCCAGCGCTTGGGAGGCAAAGGCAGCCAAATCTCTGTAAGTTTAAGGCCAGTGCTGTCTACAGAATAAGTTCCAGGACAGCCAGGGCTACTTACAGAAATCCTGTCTCAAAAAACCAAAACAACAACATTCTTCTTGGGTGACCTCAGTGGAGGTGCTGTGTGTTCTGCGTGAACACAGCCATGGTTTCAAACCCCAGCACTAAGAACACTGTCATTTCTAAGATCTTCCTCTCCCCACCAAAATCCCCCATCTTACATTTATTGACTTCTGAGGATGGGGGGGGGGGGCACAAGTGCATGCCCCAGTGGTCAGAGGACATGTTGTGGGAGTTAGCGCTCTCCTTTTACCATGTGGGTTCCAGGGATCAAACTCAGGCTGTCAGGTTGTCAGGCTTGGTGGCAAGTGTCTTTAACCACTGAATTATTTCACTGGCCCCCAAAGAGACCTTTCTGTTGGCCAAAATAATTTGTGTTATCATGGTGAAATTTAAAAAAACAAAACATATAGCTGAGCATGGTGACACATGTCTGAACACTCAGGAGGCAAGACTCATTTTTTAAGATTTATTTATTTTATGTATATGAGTACACCGTCACCATCTTCAGACACACCAGAAGTGGCATCAGAACCCATTACAGATAGTTGTGAGCCACCCCATGTGGTTGCTGGGAATTGAACTCAGAACCTCTGGAAGAACAGTCAGTGCTCTTAACCGCTGAGCCATCTCTCCTGCCCTTTATTTAATTCTTTTAAGAGTTACTTCTTTTTCTGTTCATTGGTGTTCTGCCTACGTCTGTGCAAGGGTGTCAGATCCTCTGGAACTGGAGTTACAGACACTTGTGAGCTGCCACGTGGTTGCTGGCAATTGAACTTAGATCCTCTGGAAGAGCAGCCAGTGCTCTTAACCACTGAGCTATCTCCAGTCCCAAATTTTTATTCTTTTAATTATGTGTATTTGTGTGTGTGAGAGCATGGGTTTGTGCACTAATGCAGTGCCTACAGAGGCCAGAAGAGGGCATCAGATCCCCTGCAGCTGAAGGTAAAGACACGTGTGAGCTGGCTTACATGGCTGCTGGGGCCCAAATCCGGTCCTGGGGAAGAGCAGCAGGTGCTCTGACCCAATGAGCCATTTCTCTAGCCTCCAGCCTGAGTGTTAAAGCTGACATATGACATTCTCTTACTTTCGATCCCCAAGCTATCTTTGGAGGAGGATGCTGAAGAATGAAGCTGGGACCTTCTATGTGGTAGACAAGCGAGTTACCACTGAACTACATCCCCAGTTCTCCCCTCCCCTCCTCTTCCCTCCTCTCCCCTCCCTTCATCTTCCCTCAGCTTTTCTTGTTAGTTTTTCTTTTTGTTGTTATTTTGAGAAGGGGGAGGCAAGTCTCACCATGTAGACTTGGCTAGCCTGAAACTTGCTCTGTAGACCCCGCTGCCCTTGAACTTAGGAGATCTGCCTGCCTCTGTCCCTTGAGTGGCAGGATTAAAGTCCTGTGCCATAACACCTGGCCCCAGACCCAAGCTTTGTACTTGCTTTGGCTACAGGTGTTGTTAAATAGCTCAAAATGCTAGCTTTTTCTTCTTCTTCCTTTTTTTTTTTTTTTTCTTGTTTGTTTGTTTGCTTGTTTGTTTTTGAGACAGGGTTTCTCTGTGTCATCCTGGCTGTCCTTGAACTCACTCTGTAGACCAGGCTGGCCTCGAACTCACCTGCCTCTGCCTCTCAAGTGCTGGGACTAAAGGCGTCTGCCACCACTGCCCAGCTAAAATACTAGCTTTTAAAATAAAGCTTTCTAGTCTCTTTCAGAATTTGGCCACCTGGGTCCTTGTCCTGCCTGGTCCCCTCCCTTGGGTGACTGTCACAGGTGTTCCATGCTCTCCCTCAACTCCTCACTCACTCATGTTCCCTACTGTGCTGCTCTGGTGGGTGTTTGGCTTTGTGCTTTCACGAGGAGATTTTACAAGTGGAAGACTCTTAAATCCCAGAGAGGAAGAGGCCAACAATGCACACAGCACACAGTGGGTTTGTGACAAAGCTGGGCACCAAGCCAAGCTTCCCATGGCCCCTCAGTGACACAGACAATTGCCAGTGCCCTCAAATGCGATGGGAGCTCAAAAAGGGACTTTCCCAGCTCAGACCAAGCTAACTCTTTTATTTTCCGGAACATATCCAGCTGCAGTACCACAGTGGGGACACACCTGTCATGCCAACCCTGACACCTCTACCCTCCAGCTGAGCATGGTGCAGGGCTGTAATATGACCTCCCCAGAATCTCACAGTAAGTTCAGAGTGGATCGAACTTCTGCCCCAGTCAGACAGAAGACCAGAGGGATCCACCCCCAGCTCCCTCCCCTCCTGCATTGGCCCCATTCCTTGGAACCGGTGAACCTTCCCGAGAGCTGCCCCTATATAAGCCTGCCTTTTTACTCTCAATTCGGCTTGAATTAGCTTATCTCATTGGTGGAGAAAACCTATTACCTGTCTCAAACGAAAACCAAACAAACAAAAAGCCGTGAGGCAGGGAGCATTTCCTGTCTTGTATAAACTGTATTTCAGGAGAATAAAATACTGAGGACAGGTTCATTTTTATGGAAGAATTATCCAGATAATGAATGCAACGTGAGGAAGAAAAATCACCATTTGACAATGTGTAATAACATAATGACTCATTAGTGGACGTTAAAACCAATAGGTGAAAGGCTGACGGCGACTTCTGTAAGGAAGAGATCAATAGGACCTCTGGTTAGTCAGCCGATAGACTGTGTCAGCTAAGACATTACGCACTTCCAGATCTGCTGTAACACTGACTCTACAGTGCTGGAGACTCAGTTCAGAAGGCCCAGTACCCCTTACCATGCAGGAGGCCCTGGCTTCTGTCCCGAGTACTGAATCAAGCAGGCATGGCGGTGCTCGCCTACAATCCCAGCACTCAGCAGCTGAAGGCAGGAGGATCAGGATTCAAGGTCATCCTGTCCTCTAAGGGGAGTCTGAGGCTAGGCTAGAATCCATCAACCCTGTCTGGAAAACAAACGACAAACAGCACATGGAAGTATAGAAGAAGTATCGTTGCCAAATACATTAAAGCCCTCAATCAAGTCTCTGGAAATGACTCTCAGGTTACTGGAAGCCTAAGGCACAGGAGCAAATTTAACGGCACTTCCAGGAAGCACCACACCTTCTACAGTACGGGAACTCTTTCGGGACAAATCCTCTGGTTCTCCCACAAGTAAAGAACACTGGAAAAAACATAAAGAGTTAGTGAGATGGCTCAGCTGGTAGAGGGGCTGGCTATGCAAGCCTGGTGAGCTGAGTTTGATGGATTGTTGGAGCTGAGGGGCTGAAGAGATGGCTCAGCAGTTAAGAGCATGGACTGCTCTTCCAGAGGTCCTGAGTTCAATTCCTACCAACCACATGGTGGCTTACAACCATCTGTAATGGGATCTGCTGCCCTCTTCTGGTGTGTCTGAAGACAGCGACAGACAGTGTGCTCATAAAAACAAAACAAAGAAAAAAAAGAAGTGGGCGGAGAAAACTGACTGCAGATTGGCCCCTGAACTCCACAGACACACACACACACACACACACACACACACACACACACACACACAAAACCCCAAGTAATTAAAAGTCTTAAAAAGATGAAAAAAGTGTAACAGTCATCAGATTAACGGCTGTATATGAGGAACATCAGAGCTGAGGATGGTGGTGGAGCCTGAGAACCCAGCAGCCTGGAGGTGGAGGCAGGAGGATCAGGAGCAAAAGGCATCCTTGGCTACGGGCCACACTTGGCTATGTGAGACCCTGAGATACTGCTAGCACTAAGGATAATTTTTTAAATAAAAAAGGAGACAAGTAGGAGGCTGGGAAAATCTTTTGACCAGACGTGTAGAGATTTTAGTCCCAAAAGGAAAAAAAAAATGGCCAAAATGTTAATAATTATTGAAGGTGAGAAAGATCCATGTCAAATGGTTACATTTTCTTTAATGTTACGGAATGCTGACATTTTCTCTCCCAGTACTGGGTACTGAGCTAGAGGCCTCAAGCACTCTAGATGTATTAGTTACATCTCATTCCTACGGACAAAGACCTAACAAAAAGCAACTTAAGGGCGAGTGTCTGTTGGCTCATGGTTTACAAGATACTGACTGAAGGGCACCGTGGAAGAGCTCTGGGCAGCTAGCTGGTTGCAGTGTCTGTAGTCAGGAAGTGGCAGAGGGAGAAGGGAGGGTAGGGAGGTGGGGGTAGAGGTGTTGGGGGTTTTTGGTGGTGGAGGGGGAGTGGTGTGGGAAGGTGGGGTTTGTGGGGGGATGGGTGGGGATGGGTGGCTAATGGGGCGTGGTGGGGAGGAGATGATGCTGATAGCAATTTATCTTCTCTTTCCTTTGTGCCATTACATCAGAAAGGGTCTTCCCTCCTAAGTGAAAGGTCTCTGGAAATGCACGGATAAACGCACCCACAGGTGGGTCTCCTAGGAGAGTCTGAACCCAGTCAAATTGTCAGTGAAGACTTGTGTGACAGTGGACAAGCACACTGCCACTGAGCTGGAGCCCCAGCCTCTTAGTTTAAGACAGGGTTCTACTGAGATGCCAAGGCTGACCTCTGAATTCACTGGGTACCCAGGCTGGCCTTGAGTTTGCAACTCTCCTGTCTCAAGACCTGAAGTGCTGGGACTACAGGCCTAAGACACCAGACATTTTCTATATGATCTGAAAGTTTTTGGTTCCTAGCACTACACTGGCATAGGGGATGACATACTGTCTGTCACTCCAGTTCCAGGGATATTGACACCTCTGGGCTCCTCGGGCACCTGCACTCATGTATACCCACACACATACGCATAACAAAAATTAAAAGAATTTTAAGAATAAAAAAGGAAATTAGAAGCCTGGTGGTGGTGGTGCACACCTTTAATCCCAGCACTTGGGAGGCAGAGGCAGATGCATCTCTGTGAGTTGCAGGCTAGCCTGGTCTACAGAGTGAGTCACAGGATATCTAAGGCTATGCAGAGAGACCTTGTCTTAAAAAAATAAAATAAAGGAAAGTTACCAAAAACCACAGATCAAGAAACAGAGAAGTTCTGCATTTCTGCAATCGAAGCAAAGAGGGCAGGAAGAGCTCCGCTGACCACGAAACTGAGAAACCGGCAATGCAGCAAGCCTCTCTGTGGGTTTCCCCTCCCTGTGTATTTGGTGGCTTGGGGAGGGGTCCATGAGGACAGATCACTGCTATGCCACCAAAGATGACTTTGAACTCCTGGTCCTCCAGCTTCCATCTCCCAAGTACTAGAATTAAAAACAGTAATCACGATGCTTGGCTTTAGCACAGTTTTTTTTCCTCCTAAAAATAATTAAATGTATTTATTATATATGTAAGTGTGTAAGGTGCGTGTGTAGGTGTGTGTGTAGGGGTTTGTGTGTAGGTGAGTGTGTATGTAGGGGTGTGTGTATAGGTGAGTGGGTGTGTAGGGGTTTGTGTGTAGGTGAGTGTGTGTGTATAGGGGTGTGTGTGTAGGTGAGTGTGTGTGTAGGGGTGTGTGTGTAGGTGAGTGTGTGTGTAGGGGTGTGTGTGTGTAGGGGTTTGTGTGTAGGTGAGTGTGTGTGTGTAAGGTGCGTGTGTAGGGGTTTGTGTGTAGGGGTGTGTGTAGGGGTTTGTGTATAGGTGAGTATGTGTGTGTAGGGGTTTGTGTGTAAAATGACTGTGTGTGTAAGGGTTTGTGTGTAGGTGAGTGGGTGTGTGTAGGGGTCTGTGTGTAGGTGAGCGGGTGTGTTTAGGGGTGTGTATGTGGCAGTTCACAACTGTCCTGTAAGCCTCATTTCAGAGTATTTGTTGACACCCTTTGCTGACCTCCACAGGCGCCTGGCATGCACACAATACACATACATGTACACAGGCAAACATTCATATATACACTGAAACAAAAAAAAAATCTTTAGAGAGAGAGTACAAAGTTCACATGCCTAAATAAGCCAGTCTGTTTTCATCTCCTTGTAACCCATGTAAGCTCAAAACGCACAGACAAGAGGCAAAGCCTAAAGTAAAGGCTGGGGAGTTGGCAGAGCTGACATTACCAAGGGCATCAGACAGCTACTTGTCTTGCAGCAGACAGCTACTCAGAATCCTAAGTCTTGCTGGGCAGTGGTGGCACATGCCTTAAATCCCAGCACTTGGGAGGCAGAGGCAGGCAGATTTCTGAGTTTGAGGCCAGCCTGGTCTACAGAGTGAATTCCAGAGTGAATTTCTTTTTTTTGGTTTTTCGAGACAGGGTTTCTCTGTGTATCCCTGGCTGTCCTGGAACTCATTCTGTAGACCAGGCTGACCTCGAACTCAGAAATCCGCCTGCCTCTGCCTCCCAAGTGCTGGGGTTAAAGGTGTGCACCACCACCGCCCGGCTGGAATCCTAAGTCTTCCTCCACATCCCAAGTGGCCAGAGCAGCTCCAGAATGCCCTGCTTGCTCTCCCTCCTCCAAATGGCTGACAATCCTGGCTCTGCCACCTTGACTCTGCTACTCCGCCTCCTCTGCCAGGGAGGAATCCCTCCCAAACACAGCAGGCTTGTGCTTCATGTCTACCCCCTCCCTTGGCAATCCTCACAATATACTTCGAACCAAGGCTGGAGGAGGAAAAACCATGCATATTTACATGTAAATATTTCTGCCCTGTTGCACAGAAACAAAGATTGGAAGGAAGTCAGAGGAACACTAACAGGAAGAGGCCAACAGAGGCATGGGGTCAGATAAAGTGGGGCCCAGTTCCGGGCTATGCCATTTTGACCTAGCTATGTGACTCTAGCAAGGAACGTCCCTGGAGAACTTTGTCCAGACTCCAGATTCCCACTGTGTGAATTACTTAGCATAAAGCAACCCATCCTGTATAGTTTACAGAATGAAGTGTTCACATCAATGTGGCTCACACTCATATCCTTAGCACTTGGGAGGCTGAGGCAGGAGGACTGCTATTAGTTCAGGGCCAGCTTAGGTTATATAGCCAGTTCTAAGCTTATTTGGGTCACACAGACTCTTCCTCAATGTTCATGGTCCAGTGCGGTGGCGAATACTTTTCACACAAACTAGCACTAGGGAAATCAGAGCCAGAGAACCTTTTTAAGCTTGCTTCGGCCAGCCTGGTCTAAAGAGTGAGTTTCAGGCCAGCCTGGGCTAAATGGTGAGACTCTATCAACCAAACCAGAACCAAATAAATAAACAAGTCAATGCAGGCTGGAGGAAGAGAGCATGTAACAAAGGAAACTTAATCTTGATGAATTTCTTGGCGCCTGTCAATATTCTAAAACCGTTGACAATGACCACGCATTTATATTAGTGATCACGTATGTTATACTGTTTTAAGCAGAGGCCCAAACTAAAAGTTCATTACTAGAGGACTAACTGAATTGTAAGTGTTCATTTTCTGGAAATAGTGACTCTTTAAATAATAGTCATATCTAGTTTGTATCAACACAAATACAGGACTGTATACATTGAGCCAACCATAGGCATGTGGCCTCTTTATATTAATATATGTAGGCTCTCTTAAGCATGTATACACAAAAATACTGCATATATGTCAGTAAAAAGATGAGGACTTTTAATCCTACATGGCAGTTCATGTCTTTAATCCCAACACTCAGGAGGAAGAGGCAGGTGAATCTCTGAGTTCAAGGCTAGCCTGGTTTACAAAGTGAGAAATCCTGTCTCAAAACAGAACAAAACTCGAAAGTTCTCATCTTTTTTTTTTTTTTTTAGACACGTTTTTTTGAGTGCTCTGGAGACCGAGCTACCTCAGAGATCTGCCTACCTCTGCCTCCCAAGTACTGAGATTAAAGGCCTGTGCCACTATGACCGGCTTAAATTGTTTTTGCAAGGTTAATATTTTAAAAATTTACGAATTAGAATTACATTTTAAATGTTTTCTTAACTTATTTTCGCTGTACCAGGGCCTCATACTTAAAAAAAAATTTTAGAAAAACCAGGCAGGATTTATTGGTATGTCCATGCTGAACCCCAGAAAACAGAAAGACATTGCATCTCCCTACTGTCCCTGGAGCACTTCAGTTAACAAAAACATCCAGTGTTAGGTTGACGAGGTTTCTCCCAGCTATCCCTGTAGGGAAACTGCTAGGGTCACAAACAACTGGAAAGGAGAATACTGTCTCTCTAGCTTGCTTGTTTTAGGTTTTGATGCTTGTTCGTTTTGGTTTTTTTGTTTGTTTGTTTGTTTGTTTGTTTGAATTCTTAGACAAAGAGTCTCACTTTGTGTTCAAAAAGCATGGGAGTATGTAGCCAAGGCTGGGTTCCAACTCCTGGTGACCTTCTAGCCCCAGGAATGATAGGCATGAACCACCATGCCTAGCAACCTAACCTTGTTGAAACTGAAGATGAAGCGCTCATGAACCTCTCTGCTTGGCTGGGTTCTGAGAAGGGCATATCCTGCTGTGAGTAGAGGGAGGGTGCCGCCAAGTGACAAGCCTGGGCAGTGGCTGGAATGTTAAAGGGTGGATGACACACCAAGGGTCCCCGACTAACTCTATGAACCAAGGCTCTAAATCTAGTCCCAGACTGGAGTCTTAGGCTGCCCAAACCTAAACCCAAACCCGCGTTCCGACACATCGCACGACTGGAGCCCAAATCCGAGATGCCCTAGGGCCAGTATCGAGCACCCAAACCCACCAAGCCACGTGGTGCCCTGCAAACCAGCCCGGTGACCGCCTGGCTTCCGCATGGCTCCTGCTCCCATCACCCCGCGCGTTCCCCAGGCTCCGGCCCCGCCCCCGAGAGGTCGCTCCAGCCCGAAGCCCCGCCCACGCACGTGCGTGCGCGTGCTCCGTGGGCCTCCTGGGTCTGTCAGGCCGCACGTAGGGCTCATCCCTAGGAAGCTTGGGTCTGGTGTCTGCTCGCGTGAGGGCAGTGAGGGTCGGGTCAGAGCCGAGCTTGAGCTGGGCGGTCCTGGGAGAGGCTGTCGCGTGTCGTGGACGACGTCAGATCAGACGCTTGGAGGGGAGCCTGTGGGAGCTTCCAGTTTCGGGCCCAGAGGACTCAGCACAGTCATTGGCTCCCACGCACGCGCGGAGCTCAGCTCTGCGTCGCCCCCGTGTGGACAGAGAAAGCAGCGCCTCCTTGGCACTGGAGGACTCCTCCCGGCTGCACGCGACCCAGGCACGCGCGGCCACCTAGGCGATTTACTCTCCAGACACCGCCCCCTTCGGTCGATGGACCGGAGGACGGGCTGATGTTGTCATGACGACTGCTGAACAGATGCAGTGCTTTCCTCTGGCTCCTGTGAGTCTTACTCCGGACAGAGAGAGGACTGGAGGAGCATGGTTACCCAGCCTCCTTGCTTCGTCCTCAGTTTGTAATCTAAATGGATGAGGATTGATCCCTCCCCAAAGCAGCAAGGCCTTGAACAACAAATGAGCCTTCCTAAAAGCCTGCTTACCCGGTCAAGGCAAAGATCAATAATAACAGAAGTATTCTCATTACCAGTTCCTGAAAGTGGGTAATATTTGGTCCAGCGAGATGCATCAGTTTGCTGTGCAAACCTTGGGACCTGAGTTTGATCCCGAGTCCATGTAGAGGTAGGAGAAAAACAGGAGTCCACAAAATTGCCTTCAGACCCCCATTTGCACGCAGCTGCATCTCCCATCCCGATAAAAAATAAATGGAACAAAAAATTAGGTTGGTAAAATTCAATGAGCTTAGGGTCCTTACGGAGTACCTTTGTATACGTGATAACTGCGTTCCTTACGAATAATCAAGGAGTAGACACTCTTATGTTAGAAATAAGGAACGTTAGATCCAGAGAAATAACTTGTCCAAAGTCATCCTGGGGATGT
>JANHMN010000004.1:18767301-18769801 GCA_030674055.1 Rhabdomys pumilio | reverse complement strand
GAGTGTGTCTGCCAGGACTCCGGCCTAGTGAATGGCTAACCCCACTGATGGCTTCATAACACGATGCCCATGTTAGGACATGAGGGGAAGTGTGAGCTGGAAAAAGTAGGTCAGAGGGAGATGTCCCTGGGGGCTATGTCTTTCCGTCTGTCCCTGGTTCCCTCCTGATTCTGAGAAAGGTCTGGATTAGTAAAGCATGCCTCTGAGTGTGTCTGTGAGTCGTTTTCAGAGACAATCAGATTAAAAGGGTTTTGAGGCAGTGAATGCTTTACTCCATTCATGTATTCAAGGCTTGGGTAGCTCAGGGGAAGGGGAAGTGCAGCAATGGTGGAAGATGGAGCCTGGTGAGAGGACGGTTGCTGGCCCTGTTTCCTTGGGGACTGCAGCTTCATTCTCTCTGCTCTCCAGTGTCCAAGTTGAACTGTCCTCCTCACCCTGACACACTGGACCATCTGATGCCAAGAGCTAAACAAGTCCTTCCTTCCTTGTTTATATCTTGTATTTTGCCATATTTCCTGCAAGGTCTGAGTAGTATATCATGTCTAATAAAAAAAAGAAGAGCGGGGTGGTGGTGGTGCACGCCTTTAATTCCAGAAATCCGGAGGTAGAGGTCAGCCCAGTCTCAAGTTCTAGGACAGTCAGGGCTACGCAGAAAAGCCTTGTCTCGAAAACCAAACCAACGCATGCCTTTAATCCCAGCACTTGGGAGGCAGAGGTAGGCCAATTTCTGAGTTTGAGGCCAGCCTGGTCTACAGAGTGAGTTCCAGGACAGCCAGGGCTACACAGAGAAACTCTGTCTTGAAAAACCAAAAAAAAAAAAAAAAGAAAACCAAACCAACAACCAAGAAAAGATGAAGATGAGGATGAAGAAGGAGGAGGAAGAGGAAGAAGAGGAGAAAGAGGAAGAGGAAGAGGAAGAGGAAGAGGAAGAGGAAGAGGAAGAGGAAGAACCAGTATGATAGGTAATGCCTATAATTCTGGTACTTGAGAAACTGAGGCTGTAGAACTGCTGCTGGTATGACCAGCCTGGGCTACATGATGAGTTCTAGGCTATCCTAGGCTAGAGAAATAGGTGGAAAGTATTGTTTTTGAGACATAGTCACACTATGCAGCCTTGGCTGATCTAGAACTCACTTGGTAAAACAGGCTGGCCTTTAACTCAGCAGTTTCCCTGCCTCTGCCTCCCAAGTGCCAGGATTACAGGTGTGCACCACCATGGCTAATTATAAAATTTTAATAAGCTGGCATAGTGGATCATGCCTTTAATCTCAGTACCGGTTATGCTGAGGCAGGCAGATCTTTGTGAATTTAAGACCAGCCTCATCTACATAGGGAGTCCCAAGTCAGCCAGGTCTATATAGTAAGACCCTCCCTCAAAAGAGATTTTTAATAAAATGTTTTAAAACCACAGATGATGTCATAGTGTATGCCTAAAGCCTCGGCTCCTTGGGAAGCTGAGGCAGGAGAATCATCTGAGGCCCAGAGTGTGAGGGCAGCATGGGCATTAGAGTGAGACTGCTTCAAGACCTTGATGTGAACTTAATTCCCCATTTATATTATCAATATAAAAACTATTAATACTTCCTATGCCTTTTCTTCTACAAACTCTTTGGAACCCGGAATCTATGTTATGTCCACAGCACTTCTCAACTATATGATATCTTTAGTTTGGTGTGATAACTAAGACTGTGTGGATGGGGGGGGGGATGTCGGTGGGAGGGCGGGCAGGCATGTGTTAAAAGCCACACACAGTGATATTATCTTAAATGATAATAATAGCCAAGACTTCCTTAATGGAACTGATTCCATTCCAAGGACTCAGCAAGCTAACTGTGGCTGGTCATGTAGACACACAATGTAATTTCTCCAGTAAAGTTCACGCGTTACCGAAGGGACAGACAGGAGCCTGCCAGGTCTCGGAGGGGAGGGGCTCTTCTTTCTTTTTGTTTGATGCTTTGGATTTTCAAGACAGTTTCTCTATGTAGCCCTGGTTGTACTGGAACTCACTCTTTAGACCAGACTGGCCTCAAACTCACAGAGACCTGCCTTCCTCCTATTCCTCTTCCTCTTCCTCTTTCTCTTCCTCCTCCTCCTCCTCCTCCTCCTCGTCCTCGTCCTCCTGAAAGCTGAGATTAAGGTGTGCCACCACTGCCTGGTGGCTCTTTGTCCTTAACTCCTTGAGAAGTCTGGTGAGGCCTGAGGAGGTGAACTGTTTGGATAAATAAGGGACGAGAACTCGACTTGGTTTCCCCACTTTCAGAAGCACTGGGAACCAAAGCGTGGTCTGCTGTGTGCCAGGCAAGAACCCTCCCACTGAGCCGCAGTCCCAGGAGGGACGGCAGGTAATGTCATAATGGAATAAGCCTGTCTGTGATAGGCAATGACAGGAAATGTGGAGGCCATCAGAAAAATGCTATCATTTTGTTCTTTCTTTCCTCTTTCTTTCTTTCTTTCTTTCTTTCTTTCTTTCTTTCTTTCTTTCTTTCTTTCTTTCTTTCTT
>JANHMN010000004.1:18707843-18767291 GCA_030674055.1 Rhabdomys pumilio | reverse complement strand
CTTTCTTTCTTTCTTTCTTTCTTTCTTTCTTTCTTTCTTTCTTTCTTAAATTCCAGGGTGTAATGTGAATACCCCAAGGGATTCCCACACTGTCTGTATTAGTTGCTTTTCTGTTGCTGTATAAAAACACCGTGACCAAAAGCAACTTATGGAAGTGTTCAGTTGGGCTACAATTCCAGGGAGAGAGAGTCCTCCAGCATAGCAACCGGCGGCTAGAGCAGGAAGCTCGGAGTTCACTTTACTCCTCAAGCAGGAAGCAGAGAGGGCTAAGAGGAAGTGGGAGTAAAACCTCTCAAAAGGCCCGGATGAAGTTCTTCCTCCTGCAAAGGCCACTTCTCCCAAGGGTCCCATAACCTCCCGGGGCAGCGACACTCACCGAAGACCCAGTATTCAGTTATCTGAACCCAAGGTGGTGTTTTTCCTTTAGACAACCACACCCTCTATTTGTTTTATGCTTTAATAGATTTTTACTGGTAAATTTACAGGAACAGCACAGAAGACAGACACCATGTACTTGTATGTAGAATAACTCAGGAAATTACAAAGATTAAAGCTGTGCTGGCTAGTTTTATGTCAACTTGACAGGAGTTGGAGTTATCTGAGATGAAGGAAAGTCAGGAAAATACGTCCATAAGATCCGGCTGCGGGCAAGTCCGTCGAGCGGTTCCTTAATTAGTGATTTATGGGGCAGGGCCCAGCCCATGGTGGGCGGTGCCATCCTTGGCCTGGGTCCTGCATTTTATAAGGAAGCAGGCTGAGCAAGCCATAGGCAGCAAGCCAGTAAGCAGCACCCTTCCATGGCCTCTGCATCAGCTCCTGAATTTGGAATACTGCAGGAGCATCGGAAGTTCAAAGTCAGTCTGAGCTATATGAGCCCCTGTCAAAAGAGAAAGAAATATATTTATTTTTCAAAATTTCTAAAAATGTTTACAGATTAATCGCTATAAAGTTGATTGTTAAAACTGTTCACTGAGACACTTTTGATCTTTTCTTTTAATTTCACACGCCTATCAATACCTGATTTCTGTCCCTACTTTGCTACCTGTAGTTTGAGGTACTTTTTGACGCTACGGAATAAAACAGGTACAAAAGACAGGAAAATGTTAAGCATGAAATTTTGGGTTGGACTGAAGGCTTAGTTGTCAGGACAATCACTTTGTGCTCTGTGTAAAGGTTGTCTTAGTATTTTTCAGATGCTGATGTCTGTACCTCAGAGAGCTGAGTCCTGGCCACACTTTGGCATTATTTTTATGGACCATCACCTGTCTCAGTGTTTTGTAGACATCTTCTCCATCACCTTCTGATTAGTTCTGATAAAGATCTGATGGCCAATAGCTGAAGCAGGAAAGAAAAGGCAGGACTTCTGGGCAGAAATAGGAATTGTGGGAAGACTCAGTCAGGGGAGGATTTGCCAGTCAGACATGTAGAAATAATGAGAGGGAAAGGGCCACGTGGTGATGAACTAGAATTAGTCCGGATGCAGCTACCTGGGAGATGCCTAGCTATAGTGCCTAATCGTTCGTAAATAATAGCAATAAATCTCCAATGTCATTTGGGAGCTGGTGGTTCTGTTATTTTTTTAAATTTTATTTATTTATTTATTTGTTTATTTATTTATTTATTTGGTTTTTTGAGACAGGGTTTCTCCGTGTAGCCCTGGCTGTCCTGGAACTCACTCGGTAGACCAGGCTGGCCTCGAACTCAGAAATCTGCCTGCCTCTGCCTCCCAAGTGCTGGGATCAAAGGCGTGCGCCACCACCGCCCGGCTGATTTTTTTTTAAACTATGAAATGTTTCCTGGCAGAGTAGATTCTTAGGCACTTCCCCAGTAAGTGTGGTGTGCTAGCTGGGTATCTTTTGGCATAACTGTTACATACTTGGCATGGAGAGCACACGGTTGTTATCTTCAAAAGGCCAGCCAAACAGGCCTCACTTGCCTCCTGTAAATCACTTTGGATTCATGTATCTGTTTTGAGATTCTGAATAGTATGTTTGTATATGTATGTGTATGTGTGTGTGTGTGTGTGTGTATGTATAATTTATTTTTATATGATATCCATTAGTGTTTTGCCTGCATGTATATCTGTATGAGGGTGTCAGAAGTCCTGGAACTGGAGTTACAGACAGGTCTGAGCTGCCTTGTGGGTTTTGAGAATTGAACCTTGGTTCTCTGAAGAGCAGCCAGTTCTGTTAGCAGCCGAGCCACCTCTCCAGGCCCCTGAACAATTTCTTGCAGCAGCCACAGGAAGTGGTTTAATTTCAGAGTTCCAGTGGCCGACTGGTAACGATGAGGTTTCCTCCCTTCCAGTAGAGGGCGCTGTGCTGCGACATTTTTGTAGTCAGTAGGCCCCTAGGCTGTCCACATTTTTAAGAGCCATGGTTATAGAGGACCCCCTTACTCTCCCTCTTCTCCTTTGGCTGAAGCTAGAGGCAGCATCTGGCAGAACGGTGGCAGCTGCTCATCAAGTCAATTAGACTCATTACCGTTTTGGCAGAATAATCCAGAGAGGGTCTTTTTTTGAGTAGATCAAAGAAAGACTGCTCCGTGGCTCAGGAAGTAGTGAAGTCCCTCTCTCTGACTTTTTAGAGACTCACCTTCTGCAGGCAAGAGACCAGACCTCCTCTGACCCTTGTCTTCCATCCTAACAATAGTAAGTAGTCTTTGCCTTCATTGACGTGGGTTTGGAGACCTCAGCCAGGCCTCCCCGCAGCTGCCCCTCCGGCCTGTACATTGTGTAACAGTCGGGAGCTGCTTGTGGGAAAACTAATCAGTAACCAGAAATGGCTCCAGGCAATCACAGTCTTTGTTCCAGAGACCGGCAGGACTGCCAGGCATCTAGTAATTAGGTGATAAGGACCCGGGGTGCCTCATCTGGCCCACCTGCTGAGAGAAGGTGCCCACCTGCTGAGAGAAGGTGCCCACCAGTCTGGAAACAGCCACCAATCATTTAATCGCTCCTAAATTAGAGTCCTAGAAAGGCAGCTTTTGACAAGAGTCCTCCATCTTCCTTGGGTTTTCTAAGAAAGCTTCTTTCTTTGCCTAAAACCTTGTTCTCTCACTCTCCGAGCCTGCCATGATTGAATAGAGTGATTTGAATGAATTTAGTGACACTTAGGATTCAAATTTGAAGATGGGGGTGGGGGGATCTGTTGGTCTGGATAAAGTTTGAACCAGTTTCAACATCTGTGCTACACGTCTGGAGAAAAAGCAGCCTCAGGAGATGTCTGAATGACGTCCCTGCATTTATTAATGAGAAGAAAAATGCTTGAGGCCATTCCACCGGAAGACTGGTGGTTGCCTCTAGGGGGAGCATGGGTTACGGAGGATTTTCTATCCCAGAGATACAGTGGGTAAAAGGAGTCTAATCCCAGACACCATGTCCAGAAACCAGAAACCTGTGCATTTATAATCCCAGCACTGGAGAAACGGGGTCAAGTAGATTTCTGGGGCTTGGTGGGAGCCAGCTCAACCTACTTGGTAAGTTCCACCCAGAAAAGTGACTTAAAAAAAGAGGCAGAAGGCGTTGGGAAAGTGACACCTCAGGATGTCTTCTGTCCCCAACCCCTACAAAACACGTAGGCTGTGTGCTTGCTCATATACTTGTACACAGAGAGGCCAGGTGATGTTGGGTAGCTGACTCTATCACTGCCACCTTTGTCCCCTCATCTGTCACTGAACCTGGAGCCTCTGATTGGTGTGTGTGTGTGGGGGGCAGTTGGCTCTTTTGGCCAGTAGTCTAGAGATCCACTTGTCTCTTAGTTGTTACCTGGGTGCTGAGAATTTGAATTCAGGTCCTCATACCTTTTATAAGCTCAGTGGCTCAGCACTTGCCCAAGGCCTGTGTCAGATCCCCAGCAATGGAAAAAGTCTCCCAAACATTTCCACTGTGAGCAGCCAATAGTTTCAGATTTAGAAGGAAGAAACAAACACCCCACCCCCACCACTGAGAACGCCTGGCTACTGTAGCTGTCAGAAATGTATGGGGAGGAAAGAGAAGAAATCATTAGCTCTCTGTGTGGTGGTCCCTGCTGTCTCCAGTGATAACTATTTGGCTCTGGACTAATGTTCTTGACTTTGGCTGGGTCTGTGTGGTATATAGGTCTGGCCAGACACATAGCAACTATTTATTTATTTATTTATTTATTTATTTACTGACACAGGGAATCTCTTTGTTGTAGCCCTTGGGTGTCCTGGAACTCACTCTGTAGACCAGACCAGGATGGCCTTGAACTCACAGAGATCCACCTGCCTCTGCCTCGAAAGTGCTGGGATTAAAGGCAGGGAATCACCATAGCAGGCTCATGGGGTCTTGATCACCCTTGCACAGGGCTGTTTGTCCTTGGGTATGTCTGAACTAAAGTTAGGGGCCATGCTGGGAACATGGAGCCTAAGGAAGCACAGAGACGTGATGCAGGCTGGACACAGTGGTACACAGCTTTAACCTCAGCATTTGGGAGGCTAACAAAGGTGGATCTTTGAGTTTGAGGCCAGCCTCGGCTACAGAGTGAATTTCAGGACAGCCAGGGCTATCTATGTAGATAGACACTGTCTCAAAAAAATCAAGAAACCAAACCAAACAAACAATAAAGCCTGAAGGCAAGGCTTGTGGTAGTGATCATAAACTTGGCCAAATTCTTTTAAGAATGTTCCTTAAGTTTTCTGGCATCAAAAATATTATATATTGGTTAAATGAGTTAACGTGGGTTATACACTTACTACAAAGTATTTAGTATAAGAATACAGATGTTCCATTGGGCATACAATTGGAGTCCCAGCTACGAGGAAAGCTGAAGCAGGAGGATGGGCTGAGCATGCCCAGAAGAAGAAGTGGGGGATTCAAGGGCTCGCCTTTAATCCCAGCACTCAGGAGGCAGAGGCAGGCAGATATCTGAGTTTGAGGCGAACCTGGTCTACAGGTTGTCACTGGAGACAGCAGGGACCACCACACAGAGAGCTAATGATTTCAATATGTAACTCTTTCTCAAAAACAAATTGAACAATAAAACCAAAGTGTAGGTGCCATTTTTTTTAGTCTACTTTATTGGGTTCTTATAACTACCACCCTTTCAATCCATATTCCACCCTAACCCCTTACAACCCCCTAACCGTAGGAAATAAAGGCGGTTAGAGGGAGAAGGGGGCATAGTCCTCTTTAGCCTACTTCCTGCTGATTAGGATGTCAGGTTCCTAAGGGCAAGTCTAATCTTTCTCATCAGAATATCCAGCAATAGCAAACCAGCAAATGCAACAGGAGGAGCCAGCAGCAGGGGGAGCAGCCGCTGCCACAGGTCCTCAGGGCCTCCCCCACTCATACTCTCTCCAGAGTCCCCAGAATTAAACTATCTGCAGCTGGCAAAAATCATAGCCCTCCTAGAACAGAAGACAATCGTAGTTAGTGGCTGTGGACAAACTGAAGCAGCCTCATAGTCCACATCTGCAATTAAAACTAAACATAGTCACATGACATAGCTATTTTTTTTGACATAGCTATTTTTTTAAGAAACCAAAATTCTCACTCCATTTCCCCCTTTTAGTCCAAAAAAAAAAAAATTGGCTTTTTCTCTAACATAAACTATATACAACAAGAACAATTCTCTGAACTATCAAGTAAGAATTATATTTACAATATCCAGTCTGTGTGTGTTTGGTAACTTTGGAGAAAGTACTCCACTATCTTTCCTATTTTGGCGAGTCTAAAGTTTTGTACCGAAATCACTTTTCTTACCATAATTTGCATTTACCACCTTTAAAGCATCTTCTTAGACCCTAAAACATCTTCTTAGATCCTTTACAACTTAAATTTTTATGTCTCTAATCTTTAATAAAATCAACTGTAAGACTATAACTTTCTAGTCTTTAACCTCATCAGAGACCTGAGAAGCAAGAATATTACTGGAGAAAACAGGAAGTGCAGAGGAAGCAGCTTCCAAAGCTCAGAGATAACAGGGCCATCTGGCTGCCTGGACAGTCACACAAGGTTCTTCTGTATTGTTAGAGTATCCGTCTTCAGCCTACAGGCCCGGATATCTGACAGACTTTTCTGTGAAGCAGGAATTTTGAAGCAGTGGCCCACCTTGGCAAAGCTGGGCAGGTGACTTCCCAGTGTCCTGATTGTCCACGGTCTGTGTCCGTGTGGAAGAAGTTAAGGCAAGGGCAGTTTTTCCCAGTGTCCAGCTTTGCCATGTTTGAAGCAAACTCTGTGGAGTTCTTTAGTGCACATTATCTCTGAGGTAGATTGTAGGTACTGCCAAGGGCAGATGTGTCTGTCAGAACAGCCTTTTATTATTATAAACAACTTAGATGCCATATTCTGTATATCTCTGAAGTGTTTGAAGACCATGGAATTTAACTATCTATAGCATAACTGACTAGACAAACATTGCTTGTTTCTAGCTATTTATTTTCTGCTTAACTTTGAAAACATTTTCAGGGAGCTAAATAAAGCTTAGTTCTGTAATTAACTAAACTAGTACCTAACATGACTACATGTTTGATTATAGTTGACTATTTATTTGCATTTCTTAATTATCCTAAACAATTGGTAATAGTAGCTTTCAAGGACCAGAGTTTTACATCAAACATTTAAGCAAGTTGCACATGTACAATACCTTAAACAAGAGTTGAAACATATACACAGTATATTGTATAGCAGATACAACCTTAAGTTTCTATCAATACACATAGTCCACAGCAACGTAAAATACTTGAGACCTGTTGCTATCTTATTCTAAACCAAGATTATCAACCAAATACTTTTTGGACCAGTAGCTTTTTCCATAACCTAGTGACTCTTGTCTGAAATGGCTCACACTTTTTTTGCCATGGAGCTTCAAGCTAGGGCGCCAAAGTCACTTCCTGACAGAAGAGATTACTTTGTGTGTTCCTCTTGGACCTGCACTCACTTTCCAGTGACATCCCTTACCACAGGGTCTGCAAACTCCTGGAAGCCTTAGCTTTCTCTTTGAAAATCCATTGCTACCAGAAATGGCTTGTTTGTACCTCTGGCAAAAAGTACCACATTCCTCAGAGTTAATGCACCAACAGTTTTGAGATCTGGCTTGGGAGGTACCGTATTTCTCACACTGGACATTTTGAGCTCTGAGGATTTTAGCTTCACAAATTCTTCGTAAATGGCTAAGTTCATTGTAATTAAAGCACTGGGTATTTTGACAGCTGAGATCTCTAGCTGTAGCTTGTCCTGTGATATTGGCATGATGTTCCTGAGAACCAATATCAGCCATGTCCCTTATCCATTGGTGTTGTTTGTGCTTTTAAAGGTCTAATAATTCTTTTACATTCAGTATTCACATTCTTGGGGTTGGGGATTTAGCTCAGTGGTAGAGTGCTTGTCTAGCAAGCGCAAGGCCCTGGGTTCCGTCCTCAGCTCTGGAAAAAAAAAAAAAAGACAAAATAACAAAAAGACCAAAAAACAAGGTAACAGTATTCACATTCTCAAATGCCAACGTCTCTATCAACACCTGGTATTAGGGTCTGATGGGGATTTGTTTACAGCTGGAGCCGGTCTCTGTGAGAAATCTGTAAAGGCTTATCCAGAGCCTTGTATTATTTTAGCAAAGGAGGTGCATCTTTTCCTGGGCGTCTCAACTTTGTCCCAAGCTTTTAAAGCCACCAAGTAACATTGTTCTATAATGGCATCATCAAATTGAATCTGTTCTTACAGGTCAGAATATCGCTCTTAACCACGCAATCGATCTTTAACAGTATTCATTCCCCTTGCACTATTATGTTGTTGAATGTTTGCGTCTTCCTCCCTCCACCATGTTAACCATGTCACTGCTGACTGACCTCTAGCACAGCTGTTAGCAAACCTTCCATTCTTGGGGAATAACTATTTTGGATAGCCCAATTACTTAATATTCATTTAACATAAGGAGAATGCACTTTGTAGGGAATAATAGCCTCTTTAAAATGCCTCAGATCAGGCTGATGAGATGGCTCAGTGGTTAAGAGCACCTCCTGCTCTTCAGGAGCAACTACATGGTGGCTCACAACCATCCGTAATGAGATCTGATGCCCTCATATGGGTGTCTGAAGAGAGTGACAGTGTACTTTAGACCAGAGCAAGTGGAGCAGGGGAGCAAGAGAGAGAAGGGAAGGGGGAAAAAAATGCCTCAGATCTATCATTTCTATTGGACGTCACATTAATGTCATCACAACCATAATTAGCACCGTTAGCTAGCATATGCTGCAAGATTACTGGGAAAGCTGATGGTGAATTTGTAATTCTAGGTAGGCCCTTCCTCCAGCAGCACACTTGGTTCAAGATTAACCCTTTCTCTCTGTCTCTGTCTCTGTCTCTGTCTCTATCTCTATCTCTATCTCTATCTCTATCTCTATCTCTATCTCTATCTTTGTCTCTATCTCTCTCTTTTGGTTTTTCGAGACAGGGTTTCTTTGTATAGCCCTGGCTGCCCTGGAACTCACTATGTAGACCAGGCTGGCCTCAAACTCAGAAATCCGCCTGCCTCTGCCTCCCAAGTGCTGGGATTAAAGGTGTGCGCCCCCACAACCCTTTTTCTCAAAACAGGCCCTGTAAGGCCTCTCCTCCAGGTTCCCTGCCCCACCCAGGGACTTTGGGGACACGAAACCAAAAGTGCATGGTAGTCTCTAGGTGGCTTCTAGCTGGGGTTTCTTCCCTCTTTCATCTTGTGGGAAACTCTCACTCTCTTGATCAGTCCCCGGGTGTGAACCCTTTGCTCCTTCCTTTTCTGGTGCTCTCCACTTCCCAGTGCTTCCTCTGTCTCCACCCTTAACCTCTCAGTTGCATCTCAGCTCCCTGCGTTTCCACTTGCAGCTTTTCAATTGCTCAGCGACTCTCCCAACTTTTCTTGAAACAGTATAGGAAGAGGAAAGGGCAAAACTAGAAAATCCCCTCTGGGGACTGTTATAGTAAATATTATTTTGGGGGGCTGGTATATTCCTGTTGCCTTTATCTCTGAGGGGTTTTCTTAGCGGCCAATATTTAGTATGTGACTACATAGTAGCAGCAGACCAACTCCCTACAGGGAGCAAAGTGGGGAAAAACACATGGGCAGCAGTTGCAATAAACTTTTTGCTTTTGTCTGGAGACAAAGTATCCATTCCTTCATACCCTGTTGTCTTCCTCTATGGCATTAGAAACCAGAGTTCCTGTTATGCCAACCCCAGGTTGAGCCCATTTGTAGGTGCTATTTTTTAAAATCTATTTTATTGGGTTCTTATATCTACCATCCTTCCAGTCGTTATTCCACCCTAATCCCTACAACCCCCCAACACTAGGTAAGGGAGAAAGAAGGTTGGAGGGGAAAGGGGTTACCTTTAGACTACTTCCTGCTGATTAGGGGCTTCAGGTTTCTAGGTGCATGTCCAGTCTTCCGTATCGGAATATGCAGCAATCCAGCAAATGCATCAGCAGGAACCAGCAGCAGTATGGGGGTGGGGAGGGGGAGCAGCGGCTGACACAGGCCCTCTCCTGGCTCTCCCGTTCATTTCCTCTCCAGAGTTCCCAGAATTAAACTGGCAGCTGACAAAATCACGCCCCTCCTAGAGCAAGAGACAGTCATAGTTAAAGGCTGTGGACAAACTGTAGCAGCCCCATATTCCACATCTGGGATTAAAAAAAAAAAAACATGGTCACATAAGTGGGTTTTTAAAGAAACCAGAATTCTCACTATACCCAAGGTAGACAGTTCCTGAAGAACAACCTCTGAGGCTGTCTGACCTCAGCCTTCCCAACAACCATTGGCTGGTACACAGACACACATTCCAAGTAGCAGTGGTCTCCTGAGCTGAATCTTTAGGCTTGAAGAAGGAGGTAGGCTTCCCCCACCCTCCGGCACTTGTGTCCTTGTGAGGGAGTGGGAGTTAAGACAGATTCCCCGATAGCCCAACAAACAGGGAGGGGGCCATGACTAGGTAATAGAGATGGTTGACTTCCAAGATGGCTGGCTTCTTCTTCATGCTGCTGACCTGAGACAAAAGCCTGGAAGCTTAAAAACCTGGTGGACTTTTTCTTTTATCAGTAGCAATCCCAGCACACACACACACACACACACACACACACACACACACACACACCTCTAGGCTGGGGTTGTGAGCAAGAAGGTAGATATACATATTAGCAAAACAAAAGTTATAATTTATTATGCTGAGGGACAGCATACAGTGTTCACACTCTAAATTCCTAACCATGGCCCTGAGCCCGGTTCCCCAGAGCGGCTCATCTGATCTGAAGGTCAAGCCCAGTCTCTGATTTGAGGGTCAGGATCCCGGGGGAGGCTCTCTAGTCACAGGGCAGGTCAAGGTGACATCTCTTCAAGAGCATTGCCCTTGGTCTCTGCTTATATACTGTCCAGTGGGCACCATGGGGAC
The DNA here is from genome assembly GCA_030674055.1 of Rhabdomys pumilio. NCBI lineage: Eukaryota > Metazoa > Chordata > Mammalia > Rodentia > Muridae > Rhabdomys > Rhabdomys pumilio. The sequence goes on along the minus strand of JANHMN010000004.1, from coordinate 18,756,920 downwards.
CTAGGACTGTGTCTGGCGAGTGATGTCTCAAAAAACCACCAGAAAAAAAACGACCCCCAAAGCCCCCAACAAAACAAATCAAACAACAAAACCCTCACAACCGAACCCACAAACAAGCAAGCAAGCAAACAAACAAACAAACAAAAACAAACAAACAAACACCAAAAAAGCCTTCAAGAAGAACTGGGTTTTGGATCCAGGAGTCTGCCCTGGTTTACCTCTATGGACCGGCCAATTCTCTTTGCTGGACTGAGGTTTCTCTCCACCTCCATAGTACCTGTTATACTTGAGATTTTTTTTTTCTTTCCTGCCTTTTAGTTCTGAGCAGGCAGGTGTGGACTGCAATCTCTCCGCATTCAGCGGGACTACCGCAGACATATTTCTTTTCTGACGTAGCCTTTAGGCTCATACTGCACAAGCTGAAGGTTTAGTCACCTACCAAATATGTGACTTTGGGTATTGCTTAAGTCTCCTGGTGTTCCATCTCCTGTCTTCACAGCAAGGACTGTGATGGGAAAGGTAATCTGGGGAACCTGGGTAAAATGTTCTAACAGCAGGAGGGAGGAAGAGTGTTTGTTTCATAAAAGAGGGAAGGATTTCCTCACAGTCTTTTCTGCTTTCTAAAGTTGTCAGAGGACTAGGTGTGGTGGCACACACATGTCTTTGATCCCAGCATACAGGAGGCAGAGGCAGGAGGATCTGTGTGAGCTGCAGGGCAGCCTGAGCTGCCTAGTAAATTCCAAGAGAGCCTATCTTTAAAAAGAAAAAAAAAAAAGTCACTAGAGTCTGGCTCTGTGGTGCAAGCTTTTAGTCCCGAGCACTAGAGAGGTGAAGCCCAGAAGACTGAGACGTTCAAGGCTAGCTGGGCTACATGAAACACACCAACTCATCAAAGCCAGGCATGGTGACACAAACATGTGATCTCAGGACTCATGAAGGTGAGGCAGTAGGCTCACAAACGTGATGCTAGTGTGGAAGTACATAGATAATTCCTAGCTAGCCTGAGCTACAAAACAAGACCCACTCCACCCTTGCTCTCTCTGAGGTGAGGCGGTAAGAAAAAAAAAAAAAGCAATCACGAGGCTTGTCTTATCTCTAAGAGATACCACACATGCTTGGAGCGGGGAAGGCTAGCATTTTTCTCACTCTCTGGATGAGTCTCTGATCTCAGTTATCTGCAGCCAGGAGGAATGACAGCGCCAGAACAACAGAGAAAAGCATTAGGGCCATGGTTTGCCTTTCTGGAAGCAATTGGGATGAGCAGAGGTAAGGACGGTTCTGCAGCCAGCGCTGTGACTCTTTTGGTCTCGCCCTGCCTGACTGTACTGACATTTGGCCTCAGTGGTCACAAGGTGGCTGAGTCAAATCACAGGAACAGGAAGCAACAACAGGTCTCTCCTTCCTAGAAACTTTCCCCTACAGAAAATCTTTCCCTAGTGGACTCAAGAATTGCCTGCAGACTTTTTTTTTTTTTTTTTTTTTTTTGGTTTTTGGTTTTTGGAGACAGGTTTCTCCAAGTGCTGGGATTAAAGGCGTAGATTTTTTTTTTTTTAAATCAGAATGTTGGGCCTGATTTCTAAAGATTCTGACTTGGGTCATCTGGGGCAGGGCCCGGACTGCATTGCTCACGTGTCCGGCTCAACTGTTGCGCTCTGTTGCTGGCTAGTTCTGTCAACTTAACACAAGCCAGTCATTTTGGAAGAGGGAATCTTAACTGAGAAAATGCCCCCATTACGTTGAACTGTGGCACTGTTCTGGATGGATAATGGATATAGGAGGTCCCCATCACTGTGGGTGGGGCTACCCTGGGCTGATGGTCCTGGGTTCTCTAAGGAAGCAGGCTGAGCAAGCCAGGGGAAGCAAGCCAGTAGTAGGCTTTAATATCAGTGAAGGAATGGGCTTGCTTCTATGTAGGATTCCTACAGAAGGTGTGGCCCAGACTGGAGGTGGCTATTTCAACCTCAAGAGATCTGGATTCAAGGTGTGTTTTTCCACCTCAAAATCTGAATTAGAGACAAGCGGTGGCTGTGGACACTTTCAATCCCAGCACTTGGGAGGCAGAGGAAAGTGGATCTCTGTGAGTTCGAGGCCAGCCTGATCAACAGAGTGAGTTCCAGGACAGTCAAGGCTATGCAGGGAAACCCTGTCTCAGAAAAAAAAAAAAAATCTGGAGTAGAAGTGATTCTTCCCACTTCAAATGGTCCACTTCAGTTAAAAAAAAAAATCCCTCACAGGTATGCCCAGACATTTTGGGGGTTTAGCTAATGCCAGATGTTTGTAGTCAAGTTGGCAACAAGAGAAGCCATCACAGGACGTAATTACAGAGCCACAGTGAGCGTATCAACAGGTGAATTTGCTTACACAAGAGTGATGGACCAGTCTGACTCCATCTTAAGATTAAAAGCCATTTTATTACAAGGTCAAAATAAGTTCACTTCTGTTTTCTCTAAAACTTGGGTTTGACCATGTCTTGACCTAGTTTCTACACCCTGATTATATAAGATGTTCTGCCAAATAATTTTTGAAGTGTTCTGCCAAATCCCTATATAACAACCAAAACCCCTTGTGAATCCCTTAGTCTTTCAGTTTTGGGGCTAAATATAAATATAAACCTCAACTTCTGTGTTTGATGCTATTCTCATAGACTGTACTTTAGGGAGATAACCCTGTCTGACAGAAAATAAAGCCTGCTTAATTTGTCTAAAAGAATTTGGGTAACAGTCTTTACTCTTCTTCAGTGGGATTAACAACTGGAGACCCCGTTGAGATTAAGATACCAACCTAAATTCTGAAGCTGGACTTCACTCCAGTATCTCCTCTGGGACCAGAATGCTGTTTCAGGAGATGTTCACCTTGAGATAGCTCAAGGCTCCTGGGCATGCTTTAGGTTCAGTGGGTTGTTGGTTGAGCTGCTGCCCTAGAAAGAACCCAGCAAGCACCTGTCTGAGGAGGTGACCCATGGAAGGTGTTTCCTTCTGTGACATCTAGTCCTGTTTCTGGAGGGATCCTGTCTCGGGGACAGAGAAGAGCCTGAACCAGGCCCAGGAACTCCTGTCCAGTGCACTAGTGAGATCTTGCATGGCCCACCTAGTTTTTTGGTGCCTGGTTCTTGGGTCCCCTGTATTTTGTTCTCTGTTTTGTTTGTCTTCTTCTTGGGTGGTGAGAACAAAGACGAAACTTGGTCAAGCCCAGTTAAATGTATGAATACAGGTGACCACATGTTTTATTTTTGACTGGTCACTTTTGACTATGTGAATGTTCTGTGTTCTGTTCACTGGATTTGTCTTTGCTAACTCAGTGGGTCACACGAATGGTTTGTGGTCTGTGTTTACTAGTTAATTTTTTTTTTTTTTTTGCTCTCTACCTCCTTAAATCTTCTGCCTCACTCCCTGCCTGACTCCCCCCCCCCCCAACCCTGTTGTCCTCTCCACCACTACAGGGGCCTGTCCTGCCTCAGCCTGCTTGCTCTGCCGCCTTTTTTCCCCTTCTTGGGTCTGCAGCTGGGTACTGGCTGGGATAAAATGGGACACAGTGGCAAGCAAGAGGATGGGCAGCAGAAAGCACTCAAGGAGACCTGCAATGCTTCAGTGGGGTGATGCGGGCCGGTGGGGGATGGCCAAGGATGACCCATGGCCCCGAAAGCGGGGTGGAGGATGGACAAGCAGGGCTCAGATCAGCCAGCAGGAAGAATGGCTGTTTGCCATGGCCACTTAAATAACAGAGGTTGAAAATCCCATCTCTGAGGCTTCTGTTTTGAGCTTACTTCCCCCGGTCATTGGATTCAATTTTTAGCTATGGATATTTTATAATATTGTTTTATGCTGTTCTGCTTTATTGAAAAACTGGCTCTGGACTGGGTTATGGCTCCCCATTCACTAGATTCATGCTTATTTAGAAGTTTTCTGTCTGTCCTATGACAGATAAGCCATCTTAATTTGTGACAGAAAAAAAAAAAGAGCAAGCAAGCAAAATCAAAAAACATAGAGACTATTTGGTTTCATTTGACTTTCTAAGACTTTTGCTAAAATATAAATTTCATCTCAAGATTTATAAAACTATTATATAAACTTTCTATACCTCAAGATTTGTAAATTTATTGGATATGGTTAAAGATTATAAGTCTAATAACAAAAGGTTGACTTAAAACCTATAATAAGGGCTAGAGAGATGGCTCAGAGTTGAAGAGCACTGACTGGTCTTCCAGAGGTCCTGAGTTCAATTCCCAGCAACCACATGGTGGCTCACAACCATCTGTAATAAGATCTGGTGCCTGCTGGCCTGAAGGCATACATGTAGGCAGAATGCTGTGTATATAGTAAAAAAATTTAAAACCCTATAAAAAGGTTGATAATTAAAAGTCTATATGTGGGTAATTGTAATTTACCATGACATACTGTATATATAACTTGGATTCAAATTCTTTTTTGTGTGTTTGCTTGAGACAGGGTTTCTCTTTGGCCTTGGCTGACCTGCAACTTGCTTTGTAGACGAGGTTGGCCTTGAACTCACAGATATCCACCTGCCTCTGCTTTCTGAGTGCTAGGATTAAGGGCATGCACCGCCACCACCTGGCTAACTATTTACTCTTAAAAAGAAACTAAATAACAGGTCTTCTGGGATGTCAACTTTATCTCAAATAAAGATTGAATGAGTGGTGACGCACGCCTTTAATCCCAGCACTTGGGAGGCAGAGGCAGGCAGATTTCTGAGTTCGAGGCCAGCCTGGTCTGCAGAGTGAGTTCCAGGACAGCCAGGACTACACAGAGAAACCCTGTCTCAAAAAACCAAAAAAAAAAAAAAAAAAAAAAAAAAGATTGAATGAAAATGTTTATATTTAAATGTCCTCAAATTCTTTGAGTCTGTATTTATCAAACTAGAGACACTGTCATTTGATATATGCAAAAATTCTAATAATTTTTCCAATTCAAGTTTACATTTTAGAGATTAAACCTAAAAAAATTCATTTTAAAACACAAGACAAGCAAAACCAAATATGAAAAGGAGATAAAAGAAATTGTATCAAGAAAAAAAAAATCAGCCCAGGCTAACTCCTGGCTTAGGGCTCCTTGCCCCTCTGATGATTTTGATGCCAACCTGACAGTAACTTGCAAGGACCAGCATCCTTAGTTTGGTCTTCTGAGTACAGGTAACTTAGAAGGACAAGCAGAGGTCTGTCTCTGTGCCCAGCAAGCTTCCCCATTCACCTCACAGATTATTTCTTTTTCGTTATTTTTACACATACACATGTGCATGCATACACACACACACACACACACACACACACACACACACACACACACGCACACACATGCACACAAGCACACGCACATGCTCACATGTCCTTTGCTGCCAGACACTGCCAGAAGGTTACGTGAAATGGTTTCTAGGTAGCCTTAGATACACTTTTCATCACCTGAAGAAACAGTGAATATCTTAAAAGGTCCTTAGAGGAGCAGGATCCTAAACCAAGGATCTTGATGAAAATGGCTAAAAGTTCCAAAGCAAAACAGTAGAAAGTTGATATAAGATAAAAATAAAAAGAAACAGAGAGGGGACTAAGGACTTTACAAATGCTGGCGCCCATAGGGAGCTCTGGAGCAAAGGGCGTTTTAAAATCTGTCTTGCCTTGAAACAAAGAAGCTGACTTTGGTGACTTGCACAAGCCTGTTGCTAGCTTTCCAGGACTAAATGACAGGACAAAAGCTCAGATACTCTGATGCAGAGGTGCTGGTTTGTGGGGAGCCGACAGAAGTCGGCTATCATCCTTGCAGCCATCTTGAACCATATACCCTGGCAAGAAACTTGATTACAACAGCCTACAACAGCTGAGCACACTCTGATAACATCTTGCTTTAGATACCCAGGAGCTTCTCTTGGGTGTATGAGACTTAAAGGTGTGATTTAGAGCCGAGACTTAAGGGCATGACTTATAGATCAGATTTAGAGATAAGACCTAAGGGCGTGACTTAAGGGCGTGACTTAGAAGTGAGACATATAAAAGGCGAGAGGCAGACAGAAGAAATTATTATTAGGTAGTAGTTAGTTATTAGGCACTTGGAAGATCATTAGACATTAGGCACTTAGCACTTGGAAGAAGTAACTTGGAACTTGGAGACACTAGGGACTAGGAACTCAAGACTTGGGACTTGGACTAGAAAGAGAAACTGAAGAATAAACGGGATTGAATCACATTCTGTCTGGTCTCCATTGTTCCTGCCCATCCTCACTCTCTCTCTTGTTGAACCCTGACCCATGGATCGGAGCAGCCTGGGGCAGTGCGGACTCTAACAATTTAGCCCCCAAGGTTTTTGGCAGTGCGGGTCCCAACATTGATAGAGCGGTCCTCAACATCTTTGACCCCAAACGTGAGGCAGACTGGTCCGCAACACTGATTAGTAGCAAACTATGCAATCCAGAAGGGCTGGGCCCTATTGCTGAATGTAGGTAGGACTGCTGTGTCTCCAATTCTACTGTGTATAGTACACCCATCCAGTCTAAACCAACATTTCAACTTCAACTAAGGGCTAATGTCAAAAAAAAAAAAAGTTCTAATCAATTTAGAATCCTATATATATATATATATATATATATACATACATATATATATACATATATATACACTACTAACTTGTTATAAAAATAAAGGCATGCAAGTTAATGGTCATATTATTAAATGACCAAATTATTTAATATGTTCAGAACTATCTTGTAGTCATGCTAAGAATAAACATAACTTCTTTATAGGAAAAACTTTGTTTCACCTCTTACATGTGTTTTCAAACTGAAGCCTAAAGCACATGACTAAGAACAAGTAAAATTTATTTAAAATAAGATATACTTAATAGGCGGTCTTCAAAACTTTCCAGAGTTCTGCTGAATAGGACATTTAATGAAAAATGCTTCCTATGAAAGACAGCGATGCAATCCTAAGGTCTTCAAAGACAACAGATGGGGACAGACCTGGATTGTGGTGACACTAACCACTGGGCGAAGCTTCCCCCTACCTTGCCTGCTGCCAGGGCCTGGCCACACTGTGGACACTGCTGAGTTGACTGTCCTATTCTGCCTAGTCACATTGGGTCAGTTGAAGTGGAAACCTACGGTTTCTTTGGAAAGTCAGTTGTGTCAGATGGTATGTATTTTGCTGGGCAGAACATGAGTAAGTGTTTTCCTGAAGTGGACACAGGTGAAAGGGTGTTTTGCTAAAGCAGACATGTGAAAGGATTCGGGACGAAGGATTCTTTGCTGACGACATGCAAGTATTGGTGTGTTGCTTAGCTTCTCGTGTGGTGGCGCCATAAAGAGAAACTCGCCAAAGAACTTGTGAGGTTCCTATGGCTTCTTGTTGCTTTCTTCGACTTGGGCCGATTGGTGATATCAGCTGATATAGACTCACATGGAGCTTTGCAAGGACAGACTTACTGGTGAGGCAAGACCCACGTTAGGTCACGTGATGATTGGAGGGAGTATAAATACGACCCAACAGACAGTGGCAGGCTAGCTTGCATAGGTAGCTTTGCAACGCTTTGTTGGTATTGAGTCTTCGACTGTGCTGATTTTTGCTTTGTTGAGAGAGTCAGAGCAGAGAACTTCTCCTGGTGTCCCTGCTGGTCCTGGTTGCTCCTGGTGACTTGTGCCAATTCGACAGAGGCCCGGCTGTATCTGCTAGTCACCGCTGTTGATTCCTGTTTGCTACCCGGACACTACTGAACTGGACTGCCGGTGTACCTGTGAAGTGTTTGCGAGTGGATCGAGCTGCCGCTGCTGACCTGTGAACTGAGCTGCTGATTTCCAGACAACACAGATTGGATTTGCTCCAAAGAATAATTTCTAAACAGGTCCACTTCCCCCATCTCCTAATAACCTTTCTTTTCCATGACCTCTAGTGGGTGGTGGGCTAGAAGGAAAGCTAAAGCATTTAAGAACCCATAATAAAAAGTAGGGTTTGAAAAAAAAAATCACAGCCGGGCGGTGGTGGCGCACGCCTTTAATCCCAGAACTTGGGAGGCAGAGGCAGGCGGATTCTGAGTTCAAAGCCAGCCTGGTCTACAGAGTGAGTTCCAGGACAGCCAGAAGTGCACAGAGAAACCCTGTCTCGAAAAACCAAAGACAAAAAAAAAAAAAAAAAAAAAAAAAAAGAAAAAAAATCGCAGCCAACAGTCAATTTTTCCAAGTTCCCATCTACAGGAAAATCTCCCAGGCTTTCTGCACCTGGCAGCTGACCTCTGCTGCCAGTGACACTACTGGTGACATCTCGGGTAACTGTCCAGGTAGCAGCAAGTCTCTGTAATTTTCATTGATACAGAGGCCATTTGGATTGTATTTCCTACTATAATTGATCCTCCTCAGATCTCTCATGCTGTTGATGGCTAACTGTAGATTTATCAAGTTAGCAGCTGCTGCCTGGTCAATGAATTTCACATTTAAGAGCCAGGCCTCAATTTCCTAGAGCTATTAGGTCACCTCATGGAAAAGACAAACTCACACACAGGTTCGCCTTACTAACAGGCTTCGTATTAAAGGATAAACAGTTCTCAGATGTAACTTTTACTATTTAAAGGAACTTGCTTCACAAAAACTGCTCTCAGAAATCAACCACTTATGTATATATGTAATGACAAATAATTGGATAAAAAAGTTTAAGGTTATAAAAATCTAAAATAACTTAATTGTAAACATCTAGGCATATAAAGGCCTAAATAAATTATAAAGGGCTAAGAAAAATGACCTCCTCAAGATATCCAAATACAAATTATTGTTATACTAAGATATCAAAGGTTCGAAATTTTAACATTGATCAATGGAATTCTGACAAGCTGGTAAGAGCACTATTATGTCACAAGCTAACTATTTTAAATTTCCATTGTTTGTTTTCTAAATATAGACTTAAAATATACTTCTCATAGTAAAAATATCCCTGACCAATCTATAGCCAGCCCTCTGACAGGAAAAAAAAAAAAAAAAGAATGTTCATGCTTTTCTATCCAAAGCTATAGCCTATGCTTTGACTCAATGGCATGAATTTTCTCTAGATGCCTTTTTGCCTTTTTGGGTTTTGTTTGTTTTGTTTTGGAGACAGGGTTTCTCTGTGTCAACCTGGCTGACCTGGAATTTGCCCTGTAGATCAGCTGGCCTCAAACTCAAACTGCTTCCAGAGTGCTAGGATTAAAGGTGTCCACCACTACTGCTTGGCTATTCCAGATGTTTCACACACACCTGTTAGCTGCTTTTTGTACAATATGGATTTCAATATAGATCTGTGGTGTGAATTTTGGTTTCTTTTAAAACCCTGCTATGTTATAGGAATATGTTTTTGTTTTAGTCCCAGATGTGGGGTAAGAGGCTGCTTCACAGCAGGTGATTATGATTTGCCTCATGCACTAGCAGGGGTGTGATCTTTGTCAGCTGCAAATAGTTTAATTTTGGGGACTCTGGAGAGGGTAAACAAAGGGTCTGGGGCAACTGTTGCTGCCCCTTCTGCTCTTCCTGTTGCTACAGTTTATCAAGTGGTCATGAGCAAAGAGAAAAGAAAAAGAAATTGGATATCCTGACAACAAAGACTGGACTTGCCCTTAGGATTCAATGTCCCTAATCAGCAGGAAGTAGTCTAAAGAGATCTATGGCCCCTTTCCCCTCTAACCTTTCTCTCCTACCTAGTGTTAGGGGGTTGGAAGGGATTAGGGTGGAATAAGGGTTGGAAAAGCAGTAGCTAATAACTCAATAAAATAGCTAAACAAATACACCGACATAGGTAAGGCTAATATATTTAAAAACTTTTAACTCTTTTGTAAACTAAAACGTTTTATATAAGCTTCAAGGAGTTGAGGAAATCATAAAACTTAGATCCAGCTCTCGTGGGTCGAATGGACTGCAGATAAGTTAGAGCATATGTTTTGCCACCTGCCTATTCCTGAGGATGGGGTCTCTCTCTCTCTCTCTCTCTCTCTCTCTCTCTCTCTTTCTCTCTCTCTCTTTTTCCCCTGGTCTTGGGGCTCCTCCTTTCTTTCAACTACCAGGACTATGGGTCTGGAAACTTAAAGGAAAACGTAAGACTTTTTACTTTAACTTCATTAACTTGAATTTCAGTCCCCATTCTATGTCTGTCTGTGTAGCTTTTCACTCACTCAGCAGACACCATTGAGAAATCGGCTGCAGGCTGCAAACCTCCAAGTGTCTAGGAGCTCTGGACTGCTGAAAGTTGAAACACTGATATAAACCAGTCCAGTTGACATGACTGCTCCCTGCCTCTAGCTGAGTCAGCTAATCAGATACTTCGGATGAATTCCTCATTGCCTGAATCCACTCTTGGCCTTTGACTAGCATTCCAGCCTTCCTGGGCTCTGACAACATTGTCCCAATTTCAGCAGGAAATAATTACAGAAGAGAGTATATCATCCCTTATCCTCAACCAAGTATGGAATGTTGCATACAAAGGAAACCCACCTGCAAAGGGCACAAAAATGACTGTAATGTACACTGGCACACCTGCCTCACTTGTCATCAGAAAGGTACCTCTTAAACTCCAGATAGACCAAGATCCACCTATCAACAAGTAACTTCATTAGCGGGGTTGTTTTACAACGTAACAGGGCGCTCAGTCTGTTTTATGCAGAACAAATAAACAGCTTTAAGAAAAATTTATTTCTATACTAGCCAATCAAACATAGAGACATTCACCATGATACACTAGTTGTCTCTTGCCAAATAAAACATACTAAGATACTTGTCCGACTCTGGATTCTGGCATTATCAGTCCATACAACAGATAGAAATGACCAGTCCCTATCAAGGATTTGAAAGGACCCAAAAGACAAGGAAGTTCGGATGGACTGGCCTGACTCCATCTTAAAGTTAAAAGCCATCTTAATACAAAGTCAGAATACGTTCATTCTTGTTTTCTGTCAAACTTGGGTTGGACCATGTCTTGACCTAGTTTCTAGAATTTGACATGTTCCACACCCGATACCATAACCTCTACCCTGGTCATATGAGTGTGGGCTACGTGCAGGTAAACCTGGAGGAGGGACAGGTGGGATGGGAAGCAAGGCACCATAGGCTTCTGCAACTCTTTGAAGAGTCCTGATCTGCCTACATGGTATGTGATCTCAGATGGCTCCTGTAGCACCAGTGAGACAACACAGAGGACCCGCGGCTAGGGAGATGGCTGTTTTCCCTGTCTTCATGGCAATCCCCCTGGTGACCGGACACTTGGCTACAGGCTCATGGGCAGAATGAGCTAAACAACACATGTTGGCACCGATTTGCCCTTGAATACATAAACGTTAAGGGCCCAGGTTAACATCCCAAATCCCATTTTGCTCTCAGACTCAATTTTCTGATTAACTTGCCCTTAGAATAAACTCAGCTACTGGAAACCCCCAACTTGTTCCAGGAACCATGCCACCCTCGCAACAACCATAATTCCCCTATACAAACAGCCACTCGACCCCTAGCAACAAGCAATCAGTTCTTAAGGGCAAAGAACCTAATGTCTTAAAGTAGTGTGATTAAACTAGCAACTGTTGTTCATACCAAGCTGAAATCATTACTAGCCAATGGAAATGTGCCAAGCAAATGTCAACCAATTATGTAAGTGCTAAGTTGGAAAGTCTTTTACCCTGCTGCAACCATGATAAAAAGTCAATGCTTGTACCAGCTTGGTACCTTCCACACCATCCACTGTGCTGGAGAGGTTGGAGGGTCCGAGCTCGAGCTTGACTCTTTGCTTTGGCATATGAGTTAGATGGTGGTCTCTGGTGGTCTGTGAGAACTCTATGATCTGGGCATAACAAATGTACCCTAATTGGCTGAAAAACTGTATATAAGCTTATGTACTAAACAATAAAGTTAGATCTGTACCCTAATACTGGTCTCTGGAGTCCGAATCCCTAGCATCTTCATGGGCTTCAACTCCAGCCCCCCCTTTCCACTTCAAGCTACTTTGCAAAGGAAAAGCACATTCTGGTGGGGGATGGTACCTAAGTGGTATAACTCTGGAGCCGAGACTGCGGATTCTGACTGGAAAGAGAAGCCAAATCACCATACAGACGATGTGTATGTCAGAAAGAGGACAGCCAGCAGAGATGGGAGAGAGGTGAAATTCACTGTGTCAGGGGCACAGTGAATTCCACCAGAGCTCTGCTTATCTGGAGGAGGAGGGGTCCATGTTTCCTCATTGGAGGAGAGAGAAGGAGAGATGGGACTTATGCTGTAATGGGATGTCTGTGAATTGGAGTGGTGGTCCAGGAGAACCATAGAAGTGTGAGGTGAAAGTAGGCAGAAGTGGGAAAGAAAGAGATGAGGCCGGGAAGAAGAGTGCTCCTTGGGCTTAGCCTTAACAGAGCAGAAGAAAGAATCAGGAGGGAGGTGCGGGTAGGCAGAGATGGCTCCATTGAAGGCTGTTTTTTTCTGTCTTTTTTGGTACTGAGAATGAAATGTAGAGACTGGCAAAGGCTGGAGTATTAGTTACTTTTCTGTTGCTGTAATAAAATGCCATGAGCTAGGAAGGGTTTATTTGGGCTTATAGGTACAGAGGGATAAGTGTCCATCACGGTGGGAAGTAGGGAAGCAGGAAGCAGGAAGCAGGCGTGGCGGGTCAGGCAGCTGAGCAACGGACACATTCTGTGGTTTATGCACCAAATCAGGAGAGTGATTAGAAATGGTGCCAGGCTTTCAACTCTCAAAGCCCCCTCTCACTGGTGTACTTCCTCCAACAAGGCCATGCCTCCTAAACCTTCCCAGACAGCACCACCAACTGGGACCGAGTGTTCAAAAACTGATCCTATTGGGAACATTTTCATTCACCACACTATGTAAATGTTCATTTTAATATAAATATATGTGGTGAATTAATACAGCAGCTGTTCTTCTTTATCCTAGCTAGTTCCCCAATAATGACACAGAACAAGATTCAATACTTGGGCATTCAATTGGTCTTAGTCCCTTAAACTAATCTGGTTACTTCCAGCCAGAATCCCCCGTAATACTTGCTTTTAGGGCCTTTCAGGCTTCAACTGAGCTCTCATGAACTCTCCTTCCCCTGGCTGGCAGAAGTCCCACCCTATTCGTTCTTCTGCCCAGCCATTGGGTGATCAGCATTTATTGACAAGACAGAGAATAAATGGTAAGAACTGTTTCCACAAACTAGAGACAGGAGATTCTTGGCATAAGCATTACAATGCCGTGTCTGGATTGAAACTCGATGTGAGGGCTGAGAAGTCAGTATTTGAACAGCACGAGGGTAACCTGTACAAAGGGTAAAAAAACAATCATGCCTAAAACACTAAGCATCATGCCTTACTACTGACACAAACTCTGAGGCTGAATAGATTCTTTGGTAGAGTAGATTTAGGATTATGTAAATATTTTTTATCAATTCATTTATTTCTTCTGTTGATTTTTGTTTGTTTTTTGTTTTTCAAGACAGAGTTTCTCTGTATAGCCCTGGCTGTCCTGGAACTCACTCTGTAGACCAGGCTGGCCTCGAACTCAGAAATCCGCCTGCCTCTGCCTCCCAAGTGCCGGGATTAAAGGCTTGGGCCACCACTGCCCAGCTCTTCTGTTGATTTTTTGAGACTAGTTTCTCTGTGTAGAAATCTTGAGCCGAATCTGTGCAGGCCTGGCTGTCCTAGAACTCATTGTGTAGATCAGGCTGGCCTGAAACTTAAGAGATCCACCTGACTTGGCCTCTTAAGTGCTGGAATTAAAGACATAAGCCATCTTGCCCAGTTTATTTTTGGTGTTTTGAGATAAAGTATTGCCAGGTTGCCCAGGCTAGCCCTAAACACATTATGTAAGCCCAGATTAGCTAGCCAGCAACTATTGTTTCAAACTCCCATGTATCTGAAGTTATATGTCTGCACTAACAGGCCTAGTGACTTCTTTGTTTTGGGAGATGGAGTCTCACTATGTTGCCCAGGATAACCCCAGACCTCTAGCAGTAGGGTTACAGGTAGCATGCCATACTGTCCTGGCACACCAAATACTCCTTAAAAATGGAGTAAGGCAGAGTAAATAAATGCATGTCCAGAATCTGTTAGCAAATCTTTATTAGTCAGGTTCTCTAGAGTCACAGAACTTATGAAATCTCTCTCTTATCTATATCTATCTATCTATCTATCTATCTATCTATCTATCTATCTATCTATCCATTCATCTATCTATCTATCTATCTATCTATCTATCTATCTATCTATATATCTATATATCTGTCTATCCATCCATTAATTCGTGGAATTTATTGGCATGACATAGAGGTTCCCGACCACCTAACCCAACAGTGGCTAGCTGTGAATGTCTAAGAATCCAGTAGTAGTTCCTCAGTCCACAAGCCTGAGCGTCTCGGTTGGTCTTCTGTATATTGGAATCTCAAAGCTGTAGGCCTCAGTGTCTGAAGTGGAAATTTCTGGATATGTCAGGTGATACAGACTCTCATGGTGTTTTGCTGAGGCAAGACCTGTGGGAGGACACATGACATTTGGAGAGGGTATAAATAGGACTTAAGGAATGAACAGTGTACTTGCATGGCTAGCTTTGCAAGGCTTCATTGGTATAGAGTCTTCCTCTTATCTGGTCTTCACTTCTTCGAGAGAAGCATGGTAGAGAACTTCTCCTGGCATCCCAGGTGGTTCTGGTCGCTCTCACTGACTTGAGCTGAATCTGTGAAGGCCTGGCTGTTTCTGCTGGATTTGCCACTACCGCTGTTTTATGTTTGCTATCCTGACACTACTGAACTGGACAGCTGGTATCCTGACAGAGACTGGAATCGCCCCAAGGAACTTCTTCTGAACCTGTTCACATCCCCTCTTCCTATTTCCCATCTTTTCTCCCCTTCCTTTGGATGGTGGGCTAGACAGGTGTTCAAAGCATTTGAGAACCCCTATTAAAAGTAGGTTTTAAAAAACCAAGCCTACAAATGCCAATGAAATGATGGATGGATGTAGGCTTAGATTTTTTCAAAATCTACTTTAATAAGGGTTTTTAAACCCTTTAACTTCCCTTCTAGCCCAGCACCCACCAGAGATAGTAGAAAAAAAAGGTTAATAGGGCAAAGGGGGATGTGGACCTGTTTAGAAATGGTCCTTTGGGGGAGATTCCAATCTTTGTTGTCAGCGTATCAGCTATTCAGTTCACCCGAAACAGCAGAGGTAGCTCGGTCCTCTCCCAAACACCATTTACAGATCAACAATAGCAATTCGATCCAGAAGAAATCTCCGGGCACTGCCAATTGGCCTTGAGTCCAGAGAAGCAGCAAGAAGATGCTGGAATACCATGAGAAGCTCTTTGGTGCATTTCTTTCTACGACGATGATCAGTGAAGAAGGTAAGGCGAACCAGGACCATAGCATTGTCTGCTGGCTGTTGGTTATGCTTATATCCTTTCCCAACATCACATGTCCTCTCAAACGTCAGCTTCAGCAAAACATCACATGCCCTTTTTCTAGGCAGCTTCCAGAAAAACACCACGTGTCTGTTCTCAGCAAAACACCCTCTCATAAGACAGTCACTAGAAAAACATCAGATGACACAACTGGGTCTTCAAAGAAACCAGAAATTTCCACTTCAGATGTACAAGCAGGCAAGGAGCAAAACTTTTCTTCTTCCATGTCTTTACTAGGCTTCTAGCAGAAGGTGTGGCCCAGATTAAAGGTTTCTCTTCCAACTTTAAGATCCAGATTATGGGTGGGTCTTCCCACCTCAAAGGGCAGGACTAGAAGGGGCTTCACCCACTTCAGACCAAGCAGGAAATCTCTCCCAGGCGTGCCCTCCACTTATGGATTGTAGTTCATTACAGAGATGGTTAAGTTGACAACTGTCTTAGGATTTTATTGTTGTGAAGAGACACCATGACCAAGGCAATTCTTATAAAGGCAAACATTTCATGGGGCTAGCTTACAGGTTCAGAGGTGAATTCACTCCCTTATGATCATGTCAGGAAACATGGAATGGTAAAGGCAGACTTGATGCTGGAGGAGGCAAGAGTTCTACATCTTGATCCAAAGGCAGCCAGGAGGAGTCTGGACATCCACACTGGGTGGAGCTTGAGTATATATGTATGAGACCTCAAAGCCTACCTCTGCAGTAACACACTTCCTCTAACAAGGCCACAACTATTCCAATAAGACCACACCTCCAAATAGTACCAATGCCTATGGGCCAAGCATTCAAGGATATGAATCTATGGGGCCCAAACCTATTCAAACCAACACACTATCCAAGAAGAGACATCATAGGATCCACAGGGAACATGTATCACTTCAAAGCTGTATAAGAAATACTTGTAATAACCATACTGTATGGAAACCCTGGAATGGGGTCTTACACTGACACACTGGGTAATGCAGAAGAAAGGCAAAGGTCAAAGTCACAGTATGACTGAAAATGGTATTTAATGTTGAAAAAAAATCATACCCAGATGTGGGAAGCCATGGCAAGGCCTTACTCTTGGCAAACACTCACCCTTGGCTCTCCTATCCACTATTCTTCTTTCTGATTACCTTCCATGATTCACTTGTCAGGTCTCAGAACTTCAAACAAGGCCTCATAGCAACCCACCTTAGTAACCCTTCCTCCTGATCTCTAGATTTAGACAACATCCTGCTAGATAGATGTTTTTAGAACCCCTGGTAACGGAAAGGCTTTGTAAGAATAACTTAGTTAGACCCCACAGCTGCAGCTAGCTTCCTCCACCCACAAAGTCCTCTTTCCTTTTCTACCCATCCCCATATCCTGTTTTCAGAGTATATAACCTGTGTGAACAATAAAATCTTTGCCAGCTTGATCAGACTTCTTGACTTGCTGTGCCTCCTTATTTTCTTGTGCATCTCAGTCCTCTCCACAGGGTCTAAGGGTCCCACTTGATTGTCCAGCTGGGCTGGACAAGTCCCAGAGAATTAGAATTAAGAACTCTGAGGTCTTGAATTTGAACTGAGAGTCTAGTTGAATATCTATCGTGTCTCAAAGACTTAGACCTCAGTTCCTGCTGCACATCTGTAATAACCTTCTCTCTACCCCATATCTCACATGGTCTTACAGCGATTCTCCTGCCTCAGCCTACTGGAATCATAATCTCTTACCATATCCAGCTTGTTCCCTAACCTCTGACCTATTGGTAGGTGATTTGAAGCCAGGTGTGGGGTACACTGTAGTCCCAGCACTTGTAATGCTGAGGCAGGGGGATTGCTGTGAATCTGAGGCTAGCCTAAGGTTGTAGGACCCCAAAAAGCCAGTCCTTCTTCCTTTTAGTGGGGGACTGAATGGAGTCACAACATGAAAATCTTAAGCCCACAGAATGTTACTGGGGCCGTGTTGGACAACAGAAGTCCATCTTCTCTTTCCAGCATGTGGTTCTATGGATTGAACTCCAGTTAGTCTTGGTCGTAAGCAGCTTTACCTACTGACTATTACTGTCCTCCTCTTCCTAGACAAGGTCTCATTGGTCTAGCTTGGCAAACTCACTATGTAGTGATGGCCTTGAACTCCTGCCTCCTGCCTCCCTTGCCTAAATTTGGTCACTACAGGGGTATGCCATCAGGCTTGGCTTATGTGGTTCTGGAAATTGAACCCAGGGCTTCCTGCATGTTAAGCAAGTATTCTTCTAACTGAACTACATCTCCAGCCTAAAATTTACTTTTTGTATGTTTCAGACATGATATAAATGCATGAGAAAATTAAAACATCACCATTCTAACCCCATGACTGATTCAGCAGTTAAGCATCACTGCTGCGATATGCAGACAGGCAGGTGCAATAAAAGCATACAGTAGGAGGTTTTCTTGCCATGAAGTCTGCATCCATTCATACTTTAGACCCATTCCTAGCGCCAAACAAAAGGCAGAGAGTATGTTAGAGGACCAAGGGATACAATCAGCAAAACGTACACTGTAGCAGGCTATGGTGGCCCATGCCTTGAATCCCAGCACTCAGGAAGCAGAGGCAGGTGGATCTCTGAGTTTCGAGGCCAGCCTGCTCTACAAGGTTTCAAGACAACCAGGACTACACAGAGAAATTCTGTCTCAAGAAACAAACAACCTAAACACTGGGGAATAAGTGCTGGACTTGAATTAATAGGTTAGCGGGACTGAAGTATGCAGATACCTGAAATAAAAAGATGTTATTTATTTATGGAAGATATAAATATTCCAAGATATGGTTTCTCTGTGTAGCCCTGGCTGTCCTGGAACTTATTTGTAGCCTACGTTGGCATTAAACTCAGAGATCATCCTGTCTCTGCCTCCCAAGTGCCGGGACTCAATGTGAGCCACTAAGGCCTGACATAAAATGTCTTTTTTAAAACAATTTTTAAAAAGATTTATTTATTTTGTATATGTGAGTACACTGTTGCTGTCTTCAGACACAGCAGAAGAGGGCATCAGATCTCATTACAGATGGTTGTGAGCCACCATGTGGTTGCTGGGACTTGAACTCAGGACCTCTGGAAGAGCAGTCAGTGCTCTTAACCACTAAGCCATCTCTCCAGCCCAAAATGATTTATTTATTTTATGTACATTGGTGTTTTGTCTGTATGTATGCCTGTGTGAGGGTGTCAGAGGCAGGCGGATCTCTGAGTTCAAGGCCAGCCTAGTCTACAGAGTGAGTTCCAGGACAGCCAGGAGTACACAAGAGAAATTCTGTCTCAAAAAACCAAAACCAAATAAACAGACAAAAAAATAAGGCAAGCCTGGAGGTGACCACCGCTGGTGTCATGTGAAAGACGACTGAATGTGGAATATATTGCATTATTTGACTTTTTTACTTTTTTGTAAAAAAAAACCAATTTTCCCCTCAAAGTCAGACCCCACGACTTGTATATCCACTGGAAATGTGCTTCAGTGAGGAAGCATAGTGAAGTGTAGGTTTTGATTTTGTGTGTTAGTGCACGTGTGTGTACCTGTGTGTGCATGTGTGTCTGTATGTGCCCATGTGTGCATCTGTGGAAATGGGATGTAGGGTAGTGTTTGGTGATACCTGCTGGTATTCTTCTACCTGATGAAGAGAAGGCAGGAAGATGATTTGTGACGTTCCTTTGACTCTGCTCAGGATTTGGCTGGGCCATGTATTTGGGCGCCTGCACAGACTGGCAGTGTGAAACACCAGCCTGAGGGCAAATGAGGCCACAGAGAAAAATATGTTGCTGGATAACAACACAGGGAGAAACACAATAACTAAGCAACCCAAGAGAATTGTAATGAGGTATCTCCGACAGCTATTGAGGAAGTCTAGAACAACATGATGGAACTCCTGTACCACACAATATGTAAACACCACAGACTAAGAGCTTCTACTAAAAAGATACAAATGCTTTGCAATGCACAGGTAAACGTTCGTGACCCTAAATGAGGCCATTGTTTCTTAGGAAAGTAATTAGCAGCCAAACGTAAATAGATCGTCTCCTCACCAGGATAAGTTTTTGCTTTGAGACAGGGTCTCAACTCTGTACTCCAGCAGGCATGGAACTCACAGAGATACATTTGCCTCTGTCTCCCAGAGGGCTGGGATTAAAGGCATGTTTCACTATGCCCAGCTAAAACAAAAAATTTTATGTGTAGTCTTGGAACTGAACCCAAAACTTTATTTTTTTCCATTGTCTAATTTATTTATTTACATGTCAAAAGTTGTCCCCCTTTCCAGAATTCCCTCTGAAAACCCCCCATCCCATCCACCCTCCCCTTTGCCTCTGTGAGGGTGCTCCTTCATCTATTCACTCACTCCAGCCTCACCTCCCTAGCATTCTCTTACACTGGGCTTCAAGTCTCCACAGGACCAAGGGCCTCCCCTGCCATTGATGCCAGATAAGGCCATCCTCTGCTCCACATGTAGCCGGAGCCATGGGTCCCTCCATATGTACTCTTTGGTGGCTTAGTCCTTGGTGCTCTGGGTAGTCTTGGTGCTCTGGTAGTTGGTAGTTGTTCTTCCTGTGGGGTTGCAATCCCCAGCTCTTTCATTGGGGTCCCTGGGTTCATTCCAATGGTTGGCTGTATCTGCATCTTTATTGGTCAGGTGCTGGTAGAGCCTCTCAGAGGACAGCTGTACCAGGCTCCTATCAGCAAGTGCTTCTTGGCCTTAGTAATAGTGTCAGGGTTTGGTGTCTGCAGATGGGATGGATCCCTAGGTAGGGCAATCTCTAGATGGCCTTTCCTCCAGTTTCTGCTCCATATTTTGTCCCTGCATTTCTTTTAGACAGGAACTATTCTGGGTTAAAATTTTTGAGATGGGTGGGTGCCCCATGATTCAACTGGGAGCAGTGCCTATCTACTGGAGGTAGTCTACAGGTTCTCTCTCCCCTTTGTTAGGTATTTTGGCTAATGTCATCCTTGTTGGGTCCTGGGACTCTTTTGCTTCCCTAGAATCTGAGACTTTCTATGGCTACCCCCAGTTCCACAGTCCTCACTGCTACATATTTCTATTGTTTCCTGCCCCTCTGTACTTCTCTCTTGTTCATTCCCATACCTGATCCTTCCTCCCCTTTTTCCCCTCCCCTTCCTCTCTCCCTCTACTTCCTGTGATTATTTTGTTCCCCCTTATATGTAGGACTGAAGCATCCACACTTTGGTCTTCCTTCCTTCTGTGGGTTATATCATGGGTATTCTGAGCTTTTGGGCTAATATTCACTTATCACTGAGAACATACCATGTGTGTTCTTTTGTGACTGGGTTACCTCACTCTGGATATTTTCTAGTTCCATCCACTTGCCTCTGAATTTCATGAAGTCTTTGTTTTTAATGGCTGAGTAGTACATGAAGTCTTTGTTTTTAATAGCTGAGTAGTACTCCATTGGGTAAATGTATCACATTTTCTGTATCCATTCTTTCATTGAGGGACATCTGAGTTGTTTCCAGCTTCTGGCTATTATAAATAAGGCTGCTATGAACACAGTAGAGCATGTGTCCTTGTATGCTGGAGCATCTTTTGGGTATATGCCCAGTGTGGTATAGCTGGGTCTTCAGGTAGAACTATTTCCAATTTTCTGAGAAAAGCCAGACTGATTTCCAAAGTGAACCCAGAACTTAAACGTAACAGGCATGAGTCAATCATTGTGCAAGCCACACCCCCAGCAGTAAAACTTGCTCTTCCTCTTTTAGCTGTGTAATGTAGCTGACATCTGTAACCAAGAGCAGGGAGACTGAGGCAGAACCAGAAGCTTGAGAGCAGTGTGCCTACACAGGGAGGCCTCACTTCATAACAAGTCTGCTAAGTACGGTGCACACAACCGTATGATGCACTTGGAAAGTAGAGGCAGGATGGCTCAGAGTGCAAGGCCATATTGGGCTATATGGATTATCCTGTTTCAAAACACCAAACCAAACACACTGGGCAGGCATGGTACCTCCTGAAATCCCACTGTTGGCAAGCTGAGGCAGACTTGCTGCAAATTGAGGCCAGACTGGGCTATATAGTGAATTCTAGGTTACAGAGTCAGCTGTTAGGGTCCAAGAATTGCTGAAAACCCCAGAATCAAATAGTATGCAAAGGCAAAGAGCATTTATATTGCAGAAATTACCAACATGCAGGGGTCAATCATTCATCAAAATGGCAACAGCTTCTTGTAGGCTCCCTTTTATGCAGGACTAGAGGGAATTTCCCAGAAGGGTTAGGTAACCTCTTAATGTGATTGGTAGGGGACAAAGCAGTGACATTAGTACAAATTTGATTGGCTTCTAGTATAATTGATTTGACCTTGAAGAATTCTGGAAACCAGCTCAGTTCTGGCCTTGTTTTCTCCTCCAGCTAGGTGTCCCAGGAGCTGGCTCACCTCGAGACTTATGCTCCCTATGTCAGGGCTCATTACTGATGAAAGATCCATTGGTAATGGCTCCCTCTGAGGAGCCCAGCATGCCTCTCAGAGAATTGAAAATTTTATTTCCAAGGTTTTTGGATCTCTCAGTGCCATCTTATAAAAAATAAGACAGAAAGTAAACAACCCATAGAATGGTATACTTATAAATTATATATAAGGATTTAAAGTTCAGAACACAAAGCTCTTACATCTCCAGTGTAAAAACAAATTTGGGCAAAGGGTTTAAAAGCTACACAGGAGCCAGGTGTGCTGACGATTGTGTTTGATCCCAGCACTTGGGAGACAGGCTCCGTGAGTTTGAAGTCAGCCTAGTGTACAAAGCAAGTTTAGGACAGCCAGTGCTGATACAGAGAAATGTACAGAGTTTGAAAAACAAAACAAAACCCAAAAGCTCTATAGGGGTGCTGGCTCCGTTAGAAGTCACTGCATGCAAGCTTGGGGACCTAGTTTGGTTCTCTAGCTTCAACCAAATAGATTAGGCCAGGTGTTCCTATAATCTCAATGGGAGGTAGACAGGGCTCACTAACCAGCTCATCCGGTCACTGAGCTAGACAGTCAGCTATCAGTGAGAACCTTAGCTCAAAAAAGTAAAATGAAACAAACGAGGGAGACATGACCTGATCTTTACATGCTTGGGTGCCCCAACAGGTAAATATACAAACACAAAGATACACATATGGTCTGTAAAAATACCAGATATCCAGTATCCTGGATACTAACTAAATTCAAATCAAAGCTACAAATGCAGTTCACTACGTAGGATGGATACCTAGAAGAAAACTGGGCGCGGGTTGAAGGGGACGTGCAGACACAGAACCTTCATGGGTCACTAGTGGAAACACTAAATGGTACCTCCACTTTAAGAACCTGGACGATCTTCAGAAAGTTGAGTCGCCATGCAATGCAGAAACTCCATTCCTGAGACCATACCCAATTGAAGTCAGCTGACACAACATTTGTAACAGCCCAGAGTGGAAACTCAAATGTCCTTTAATTCATGAGTAGACACAATGTGCCATGAGTCTACACCACAGAACATCCTCAGGAGTCTCAACAGATTAACTGCCAATGAGTATGTGGCTCTTTATGGTGGGAAAGCAATGACCAACGCCTTCTGGAATGAGAGTAGTCACCACCACACAAACCTGCGTAACACACATTTGTTGGACCAAACCAGATGAGGCCAGGTCTGGAGGTCACAGGTTAGAGCTGTATACTAGCAGTCCCTTTGTCTTGTGATCCTGTATTAGAACCCACAACCATCAAAGTATTTTCATTGCTACTTTAAGCAGAGGCAGGCAGAGATAGTCTTAGGACATGATGACAGCCTGGTATCCTGAGGAATTCTAGGACAGTCAGGGCTGTGCAAAGAAAGCAATCTGGAGATGTATGGGGACTGGGTAGCAGAGAACTGACTGGTTATAACAGGTTTTGAGTTGGGAATAGTCCACTATTAAAAATTTTTGTCAAAAAAAAAAAAAAAAAAAAAAAAAAAAAAAAAAAAAAAAAAAAAAAAGGAAAAAAAGAGCTGGGCAGTGGTGGCACTCGCCTTTAATCCCAGCACTTAACCACTGAGCTGTGTATCAATGGCCCAGAAGGGTCCCCTTTCTGGTGCTGAAATGATTTTGATGTGGCCAAATTTGGTCTTAGACTCTTATAGTTTTTAGGATGGCTTGAACTCCTGGTCTTGAATAAGTCTCCCAAGTGTAGTGGGGCCACAGTATAAAAGTCTAGCTAGGTGGTACGTGGTACAACCAGCCGTTAGCACAGGGCGGACAGAGCAGGTGTTAAACAGGCCAGTCTACAGGAATAAAGAACAAAGTTGAAGCTTAACACACTTATCCCAGTATCTGGCAACAAGTGACCAGCGACTGGGAAAACCACCAGCTATGACACAGAAGCCAACAGCACTCTAGCCTGTCAGAGGTCTATCTAGGTGTCGGCACCATATCCGACCTGGCAATCTTTGCCCATCCTGACACGCACTCACCAGTCTACTTCTGGGAAGCGTACTCACCTCCACTTACTACTATGTGAACAGATCCAAGATCAAGCAACCAGAACAGGAGACCTGGAAGCCACCAGGTGCCCCAGTGTCGGGAAAAGATCAGAGGCAGCATCCCAAGCCTAACTGTAACCAGCTTTATTAAAGATCCTTTTCATAAACAATCATGGTATTTCAGGCAGGACATGGGCAGACAGTCAACAATATACAAGAACTTCCAAATTCCCTTCTTGTATAGACTACCAAAATCAGAAAGCCACTATAAAACCCAATGAAATCGTCATTCAATGCTTTGAAAACGGGGAGTAGCTTAGAGTGAGGGCTGACATTTCACATTAAGGATGTTGTTTAACAACTTTTCACAAGCCGACCCTGACTTTCAGGAAATGAACATGGCAGAATTATCAATCCGAAGATCCACAATCTTTTATAAAAGGAACCCGTGCTCTTCTGAGAACACTCAATGATGTCACTGTAAAGTCCACATTGCCCAACGGACTGGAAAACCAATTTTGGGGCCCAGGTTCCAACAGGTCTCTGGTCTTAAGGGAATTAAGTCTATGTTGATGGTACAGGGGGAAGAGCATAAAAAATGAATTTAGAGTTTCCCCAGACCACAAGGCATTTTGTGCCTTGGTGACCACTTATGTCGAGACCAGGACATCTCTCCTGGAAGCCAACAGAAGCCTTTCAAAATTATCAAGGAAAGAGGTTTTCTGTCCTCAATCCAGCTTGGGAGATATTTAGTTAGTGACACATGATCCTTCCCCCCCAACAATGAAGTGTTCTGTGTGCTAACAATATAGCTTAAAAAAAAAAAAAAGTAAAACAAAATTCTGCATTTTTATAAAACTTGATAAAAAATAGTATTTCAAACTGTACAGTCACCAGAAGTACACAGTTATCAAAAATGCACACACGTCACTTGGCATCTCCAGCACCTTCAGCTTTCTGTGCCTAAATGAAAAACAGATAAAGTCAGCATGTACACTAAAATTTATCTGCTCATAGAATTATATGGAACCATCTTGTTGCTAGGCTAAAATCCAGGTCTTGGTACCCCAAGAATGGTTCACTTGTCAACCTTACCAAATCACCCCCACTTCCAGTTTGAAAATTCCACAGCACCAGTATGAGTGACACATCACGACAAGTTAACATAGTAAGTGCCTTTTAGATTATGACTGACTTCTAGAACTGAGGATTTCAGACAGGGGGTAAGTCACATCAAACGGGGGTAAGTCACATCAAACGCAGTGTGACACAGACATTAAGGGGTAACAAATAGTTTGGCTATCACTAAGTGCAGGCACACCTGACAAGAAACGGGACAGCCACTGTACCTGGTCTGTTTTGGCATCTCCATTTTCTGCAGGGTTATTCGCATCCTTGCCAGCGTCGGCTTTCCCCTTCTTCCCCTTGGGTGCCTTCTCTCCCTTCTATAGGGAAGGAAGGATGGACACAGTCTCGCAGCCTGCACAGTTTGCGTTACTGTGCTATACACCCCGTTCACTTCTAGTCCTCCAGAGAGGTGTTCAAATTAAGGAACGGCTAAAACAATACTCTTAGCAGTCAAGCGTAGTTTTCTGTAACTTTTGACAAGGACACCAACACAAGTTATCAGGAACAAGGCTATCAAAATAACATTGAAGGAGTCAATGTTCCATTGAATTGTCAGGTGGGGAAGGACAATTCTCTGTGAAAATCCCTAATCTAGTATTACCGCAACCGTGTCTCAGCCCAGCTTACCTTTGCAGGGGCCTTTTTAGGCTTGGGCTCTGGCTTTGGAGGAGCAGGTTTCTGATTTTGGTAGGCAGAAGGAAAGAGGAAATCATTAGTACCTCAGACCAAAAGAACAACCCATCAAACCACAGCTTAGAAAACTAGTTCTCAGGATTGCCTTTCTTTTACAATGTTAAGGTGATCTTTCACTTTAGTCAGAAGCATCAGAACTCAGGACAACAGTAAACACCTCTAGATGTGCAAGTCCCTAGTGGCTTCCTCAAAATCAGTCACAATCTATATAAGTCAACGAAACCCAAGAGATCCCTCAAATGGTTTCCAACCTCACTCAGGTAAGGATGAGGAAATTGAAGAGCACACACTTACAGCAGACAACCTTGCAGATCTTCTCTGTGGCTAGTACAAAAGAAAGAAAGAAAAAATAAGCACAAGGGTCCCCACCAGTCCGCTCACATTAGAGAAATGAAACAATTCTTGGTCAATTATTATCAAAGGAGCCTGGTGGTCTTTACTATGGAAGGCTTTGTGCTACATGCCCTTAATGAGTAAGACTCACCTCGTCCTTCACCTTGGCTTTGTCTCCTTTAGCATCCCCTTCAGCCTACAAAAAGATAAGAACAAAACTTGTTCTCGGATGTAAATCTTAACCTTGGATGTACTAGGTAGGAACGTAACAGAAATCGTCAGACACCATTCTAAAAACGTATCCACTCAATTTTTATGTAAGAAGTCCTAGAGGGGATAGGGCCCAACTGAAGTCCGAGGCGCCCTCGGAAGACCGGGCAGGTTGGCCGCAAAGCGCGGGAGAAGCTGGAGCCGGGCTGGGTAGGCGCCGGAGCCACCAGAGCCAGGCAGTAACAACAGCTGCAGATTGTGCAAACAAACCTCTCCGGAGGCGGAGCCCAGCGCCGTTGCTATGGCAGCCGTCGAGGGCGGGAGCTCCGGGGAACCCGTGGGCGGGGACGCACGTCTCGTGCGCCCAGAACGTGGGCGACTGAGGGAGGAGCTACGCAGCGGCCCCGCCCCTCACGGCCACAGTTTTGGCGGCAGCGCGCTCCCCCGCCCGCCCAGCCGCGCGCCGCCTTCCCGCCCTTTCGGGTTTGAATCGCCCGCTCGCTCGCCCGCGGGAGGAGGGGAGGGGGCTGCCGGTGGGGGAGGGGGCGCGGGCGGCCAAAGGAAGCGGGATAAACAGCTGCCAACATGGCTCCTCCTGCTGCCGCCACCGATTCTCCAATATGGCTTCTGGCGCCCGCGGGCAGCGCGCCGCGCAGGATTCGCCTGCAGCCCTACTCGGGCTGGAACCTCGCGCCGCGCCCGATCGACCGCCGAGTCCTGAGCTCGAGGCTAGCAGCGGTAGCGGTGGCTTCAGGGCGCCCGCGCGCTCGCGCCACGTACCTTTCTTTTGGGCATGGCGGCGGCAGGGGACGTCGGCGCTGAACACGGGTACACAGCGGAGCGCGGGTTTGGTCCGTCCGGGGGTCGTCCTCGCTGCTTCTTCACACTGCTCGGGCTCCGGGGGGTTTATAAAGTTTTTATAGCGCTGGGAGCCCCGGACCGGTTAGAACCGGATTTCACCTCCCGCCGCCGCTCATTGGCCCAGTTGGGGTCACGTGGGCGGGGTTTAAACTCACCTCCTCTGGAGTGAGGAGGGGGTGTAGGGGGAGGGCGCTCGAGACGGCGGCGCGCCTTGGGGGAGGGGGCGCGGCGCGCCTCAGCATCGGAGGCAATAAATGAGGGGCGCGCGCGAGGCGGCAGGCTTGGGGTTCCGCTCCCGCCCAGACCTGGCTTTTGCAAACTACCAAGTTCCTTCCACCTTATGCAACCCTTCTACCCACTTCTCCAAGCTGTGCGACACTGGGCACATCTCAGCCGCTTTCCTTCCTGCTCCCGCTGGGGGCCCCAGAAGAGGGGTTTGCGAGGCCTGGTCGCGCCGCCCAGCTCCATAGGCGGCGGGAGGCGCGCCGCTTGAGGCGCGGGCGGCAGCTCCGGGGACCACGGGCTCTAGTGGACTGAGAGCCGGAGGCTAGCTTGGCGCAGTCGGACGTGCATTCTTTTGAGTTGCCACTTTGGGGAATCCCTCCGTGTGCCTCACCTGGAAAGCAGTCCACTGGATGTGGAGGTGTGGGCTGGAAGTGGAGACTTTGCACACAGGGATGCCTTTCGGGTACTGCGGGGCAGGTAGGAGCTGTCCTTTCAGCACCTACTGCTGAGCCGCCTCCCCAACGTTAAACAGCCCCCCAACATCTGCCGGTGGCTTCCTTAAATCCCTGCACGTCTGGCCCTCTGGCCCCTGTCACAGAATGGTGGCGAAAAGCCGCCAACACAGCCCCGGAGCACGCCCCTCCCACTAAGCCCTCTGGGTCTGGGATACAGCTAGCCCAGCTGCCCCTACTCAGCAGAGGCCAGGGAACCTGGGCTTTGCAGATGCCACAGCTGCCCAAAGCCCTCCCAACACACTATCAAGCTGGCTTGCTTCTGGTTGCGTGAGGAAAAGGCGGTTGAAGGAAAGCGCCGGAAGATTAGGAAACAAGCAGATGAACAGGTGTGGTGGCAAAGGGGCCCTTCCAGTGCACCCCAGCCCAAAGTCCAGCCTTCTAGAGCTAGCTGAGAGCACCCGAGGGAGGGTGCCAATTGCAGCAGCAAAGCAAAACGTTCTTTCGTTGCAGTTACCAAACAAATCTTGTATCTCAAAAAAAAAATTTTAAAGTCCTTTTTGATACCAAGAACACAACTGGCTAACATCTGCAAAAGGGTGTTTGGTGCTCAGACAAAATAGGTCCCACCTTAACTTGTGAGGCAAGGGTTGAAGCTGTTTTGCCATAACCATACCAGTAGAAAGCAAACATCTACGAATTCAAATGAAGCATTTTGTAGCCTTTGCCTCTGGACAGCAGTGGATCTGCCTCTCCTTTCCACTCCCACAGTGCCTCCTGAGGCAGCCGTCCTCCATCCACCCCACCCTGTGCACCTTTCCCAGAATACAGGTCCCCAGGCTGGAGATACCAGCCCCATTAATCACTGCCACTGTACTCCAGTCTTAAGAGAGAGTCAGCCAGGACTCAACAGCCATGCTTGCTGGGCAGATTCCGTTTGCTGCCTCCAACCTCTCCTTCCCGCCTTAATTGTAGGGCTCTGTATTATAGCCACATAATTCATGCCTCCCTAATTAAAGCTGTCAACAGCCTCATTGTAAAGCTGGAAAATGTACAGCACCTGCTCTCGGGGATCTCTGTGCCAGGGATTGGTTCTGGGGAGTGCAGGTGTATAGGGGGCCTTGCCAAAGGGTGCACTGATTGGCTCGTGGTTGCAGTGTCAAGCCTTTTTTGATTCTGATAGGAAGAAGATGGCCAGGAGTTCACCAGTGCCAGGCATCTGGGCACAAAAATGGAGATGGAGAACAAGGCATAGAAATTAGAAATGTAAGAAGTACATTTTGGGGAGGGAGGTGCTGGGCAGGGGGCTTTCAGACAGTATGAGACCAGAGTGGCATTTGGTTGGCTTTCTGGCTAGTACTTACAGCTCTGGTTCATCTGAAGCAGAGTAGCTCAGGCAGACCTTTCTTCAAAGGTAGTACTCTCTCCACAGCCCTATGGGGAAGCTGGGAAAGGATGCAACCTTGCCTCTTTCCTGCTGGGGAGAGTTGGCCTCACAGGCTGAGAGGGCTAGGGTAAGCTCCACCATGCAGAGAGCAAACTATCTCAGGGCCTACTTGGGGAGCCAGGCCCAAGAGCTGTGAGGACCCTGAAGATTGGAAGTGGGAATCAGTTTGAGACGCTGAGGGAAGGAGACTGTCAACTGGGAAATGCTTGGTTTTGTTCAGTCCTGATGTGTTAAGCACAAATTGGCCTGTGTTGGATTAGACTCTAGGACCTCTACAGGCCCTTCTACCACCCTGTCCGTAGTCATGGAGGGGGTTGGGTCTCATAGGGGAATGGAGCCTGGCCCCATGCCCTGCATGGGGGAGTAAAGCTTGTGTGGGCTGAGTCAACAATAGGTAATTGGATTGTAATCACCCGCCTGGCTTCCATGAGCCATTGGGGGCGCTGAGCCTTTCAGTGAGCAATCAGTACTGGTAGTGGGAGGGGGTGGAGATTCAATAGCAAATCCCAGGTGGAAAGCCAAGGGGAGGAGCAGCAGATGGGCAAATTTTCTTCCTGTCCTCCCCACTCCTTTCTTCCCTGCCCAATAATGTTGGCTGCCTATCAGTTAAAATTTACCAGTAGATCCAAATCTTTTGTGGAAGTCACATGGGGAGGGCTTAGGCAGGACCAGTAATGGCCTAGGCTTTGGAAAGATGTCTTCTGCACTTTGAAGGGTATGCTGGTGGAAAAAGAACATGCATCCAAAAACATGGACAGGGCATATAGCTAATGAGTTAAGGTCCCCTGTTCCCCAAATGTATTAGTGGCTGGACTTGGATTTAGTGTACACATGAGAGATTCTACCTTAAACTTCAAGGGTAGTTGTCATGGGTAGCCCAAAGGTATCTATCTATCTATAGGCAGCAAAACTTGCCTTTGGGGTTCCCTGCAAAACAGAGGGAGCCCAATTCATCAAAAACAGGGAGGTGCCTTTCCCAAAGAAAAGGAAGGGAAAAGAAGAGTCGGGGCCCAAGAGGTAGAGGGCAGGGTAATGTGACTGATAGCCAGCCTCACTTAGGCAGATGCAGTTCCCCAAAGTGCCAGCCAGTCAGCCCTTTTAAGTTCCAAGGCCTGCAGGAAGCCTTGGACTCGTTCTTCCCGTTTGGCGGAGAGTTTGTGCAAGCATGTCCGTCGGAGTTGGGCATCCCCACTGGCCTGGAGCCCCTCTCGAAGCAGCTGCTCTGTCACTGCAGCCTGGTCCCTCTCCAGCTGGCGCCTCTTCTGCTCCTCAGCATACATGTCTTGGGCCTTCTGCTAGAGAAAAGCAAGGTTTGAGGTAGGGATATGATTTTAGGTGTGGGATGGAGAAGGTGGGGGGTAGGGCACAGAATGGCTTAGTAGACAAACTCTGGAGAGTTTCTACCTGGAAAGGCTTGGGAGGGCTAAGCCTGTGTCACACAGGCAGTTCAGGAGCAGTTCATCTTGGCTTGTTTTGTGTGGGAGTGTCTGCATTTCTTAAAATTCTTTTCAAGCTTACACTTAGAAACAGGTAAATAGTCTCATTTTTGATTCTTCCACCAACTTGCTGTGTGGCTTTGCAAAGATCCTCTCCTAGACTTTTAAATTTTACTTGTAAAGTGGAGGTTGTTCCTACCTTGAAGAGAGGTTTAAAGGATTAGGGATAATAAATGCAAAACCCACTCTAACATTAGCAGGCAGAGAAGCCGCGACTTTATTTATTATTGTCTACTGTCTGGGACAGAATACTCGCTGGGTCTTCTTATGGTTGCTAGGTCAATGTGTGGTGCCACTCTCCAACTTTCTAATCTATTTTCAAGGTCTCGAACTAGACTCGCATCCTAGAATGAAGACAGGCTTGACTCTGAGCAAATGGCCCTTCTAGGAACACTGCTAACTCCGTTAAGCCACTTACTGCTGCCTAGACTATGTATTAGTCTCTAGTCGGCTCTTAGAAAAGAATCCCTTGACAGCTCCATAAAGCCATCAGAGCCTGGAATCAATTCTGACAGATGTTGACAATCAAGTCTCTGGCAACACCTGGACCTCGCATATGTCTTTGGATAAATAATAAGGGCTTTTGAGAGAGAAGGACTGCTCTGTACAGGAAGCATTTACTCACTTGACTATGTGATCATAAAAGGGTAGTAAGGAGGCTTGTGGCAAAAAAGGGGAATCACTTGGAAAAGAAGGGGTGCCAATCTTGTGGCCTACAGAGCTCCTACTGAACAGAACCCATAAGCAAGCAACCTGGTGGTGTATTTTGTTTTTGAGACAGAGTTCCACTACATTGTCCAGACTTCTGTCTTCCAAGCAGCTGGGACAAGCATGCACTATACTGACCACTGAGCAGGCTCTTCCTATAGGGTAACTATAGGTTCTTCACACCCTGATGTCCTTTACCATATCCAACCTTGTGCCGTGGAATTTTGTGTTTCAGTCTCGCTCTAATCATATATAATATAAGCTCAGACTGCCTTGTCTTCACTCTTTTCTGTTGTTGTTGCTGAGGGCTTTTTTAGGTAGCCCTGGCTGTCCTGAAACCAGCTGGCCTCACACTCAGAAATCTGTCTGCCTGAGTGCTGGGATTAAAGCTTTGTGCCACCACAGCCCAGCTCCTGTCTTTACTCTTTAGGAGTGTCACAAACACTTCAACAGTTGGCTCACTGACTCTGAAAACAGAGCTATGAGCCAGGCAGGCACGGTGGTGAACTCTTTAATCTTAACACTCAGGAGGAAGGTGGATCTCTTATGATTTGAGGCCAGGCTGGTCTATATAGTGAATTCCAGGACATCCAGGGATACATAATAGACAAGTCTAAAAAAAAAAAAAAAAAAAAAGCCGGGCAGTGATGGCGCACGCCTTTGATCCCAGCACCTGGGAGGCAGAGGCAGGTGGATTTCTGAGTTCGAGGCCAGCCTGGTCTACCGAGTGAGTTCCAGGACAGCCAGGGCTACACAGAGAAACCCTGTCTCAAAAAAGCAAAACAAACAAACAAACAAACAAAAAAATATAGCACCCCCAATTACTTGTGGCGGTGGGGGTGAGGGGGAGGATAGCTCAAGTTGAATTCCAAAAACCAAAAGGTGGCAGTATGTGCCAACCTAGCAGAATAGGTAACTTCACCTGTAGTGTAGAGATCCTGCCGCAAACACAAAGGCAGAAGAAGGACTACTGGCCAAATGCTGACATCAACTCAATCCCAAGCCTCCATGAAAAGCGAGGAAGGAGAGCTCACTATGGTGTTCTACACTGTTAATCCCAGCACTCAGGAAGCAGAGCAGGCAATCTCTGAGTTCAAGGCTACTGGTATACAGAAAGTAGCAGGTTAGCCTGACCTACATTATGAGTTCTAGGGCAGCCAGGAGCACGTAGTGAGACTCTTTCTCAAAAAAAAAATAAATAAAACAAACAATAAAGAAGGTGGAAGGAGAAAATCAACACAGGGTTGTCCTATGACCTCCACAAGCACATTGTGGCACACTATGTGTCTATCTACACTACACACACACACACACACACACACACACACACACACACACACACAGGTGCATGAATTTTCTCAGACTAGAATGAATTTGATTGAAGCCCCAAAATTCTAGTCCAAAAGACTAGAATTTCTATATTTCGTCTTCCTTTTTAAAAAAGATTTATTAATCAGGGGTATGGTGGTGGCATATGCCTTTAATTGCAGCACTCAGGAGTCAGAGGCAGGTGGATCTCTGTGAGTTTGAGCCCAGACTTGTTTACAGACTGAGTTCCAGGACAGCCAGGGCTACACAGAGAAACACTGACACTGTCTCAAAGCCTCCCTCCCCCTAAAAGGATTTATTTTTATTACTTTTTAATTGTGTGTGTGTGTGTGTGTGTGTGTGTGTGTGTGTGTGCGCGCGCGCACACACACACGCGCGCATGTGTGTGAGGAGGGAGGGAGGGGGAGAGAGGAAGAGAGAGGGAGGGAGAACATGAGTCCAGATGCCCACAGAGACAGTAACACTGGATTCCCCTCAGAGCAGGAATTACAGGTGCCGTTAGCCACTGTGGATGCTGGAAACGACGTCATCCCTTGGATGACTAGGTCATCCTGTGAACAACTGAGTCATTTCTCCTTTTTTCCTTTTTGTTTCAAATAAACGTTTTACTTGTAAGAAAAACCATAAATTGCCTATAGCACATACAAGAAATTTTATTTAAGAATAATCCTGAGAGATACACATTCTATTTTATAAACCAGATACTGAGATTTGGTAACACAACACATATCTCTAGTCAAATATTTATATTAGATACCACACATCTTACACAGAACTTTTCAATTGGTTGAAATAAACTGCCAGCTATGAATTTTCTTTTTGGATCATAACATGATTTTTAAAATTACTTATTTAAAGACAGGATCTTGCTATGTGGCCCTGATTGACCTGAACGTTCTAGTAGAACCAGGTTAGCCTCAAACCTATGAGGGTCCTCTTACCTCTGGGGTCTAGCTGGTATTACAGTCATTAGGTACCATGCTAGGCTCCAAGGTTTGCTCTGTCTCTTAAAAATGTATTGTAGATTTATTAATTTAATGAGTATGAATGTTTTGTTTGTACACACACACACATACACAGAGATATATACATACATATACATACATAAACACCTCTGGAAGTCAGAAAAGGGCGTGAACACCTGGAACCATGTAGATGCCTGAAGGTGAACCTGAGTCCTTAGCAAGAGCAGGAAGTGTTTTAAATCACTGCCCCATCTCTCCAGTCACCTAAAGCTTTTTCTTAATCTATGAAATGGGAAACATACCCACCTCCCTGGGTTGATTTAGGAAAATGAGATAGAGAATGCTTTTTAGAATTGCTTGCTATTCTTTCACCAGGGCTGGTGGCCAGGGGCTACATAAGCAAAGTCCTGGCCAAACCAAGAGGAGGAAAAGCCCCACGGGAAGGAAAGGGAGAGCTCCCTGAAGACCTTTGGAAGGTTCAGGGTTCCTCTAACTGACAGCCCAGTTCAGTGCCAGAAGTGAAGAAGTAGTCAAGGCAGAGCCTGACCGGTATTTGTAGGACAGGGGCAGCTGCTCCAGCTAGCCTCTGTACTTTACAGACAAGGATACACAGGCAGAGACAGAAAGGCACTTGGTGTATGTCACACAGCTGGTTGAAATTCTGTTGGTTTCTCCAAAGCAGCTTTTTACATTTCCAACCAAAAAACTTTTTTGAGACAGGGTCTCTCTATATAACCTGCCCTTTCTTAGCACCTACTGAGTAGGCTGGCCTTGAACTCCCGGAGATTCCCTTGCCTCAGCCTCCAGTGTTAGGAGTAAAGGTGTGCGTTACCTGGCCCAACGTGGCTTCCTGAGGGATGGGAAGCAGACCATGTGCCTATGGATAGCTGTAGTTCCTGGGGGAGGGGTGGAAAAGCCAACCATCTTCTAGATCCCATCTGCCGTTCACTTGTCTGGTCCACGCCCAATCTCAGCAGTGCCCTAGGTTTTGTCAGTTATTTGCCCTTAGAAAACCCAAGTGAGTGGGACACAGGAATTCCAGCACACACCTGTAATCACATCACAGGGGATCAAGTAGACTGCTGTGAGTTCTAGACCACCCTGGCTACATAGTACTATGCAAGCTAGAGCTATAGATCTTATTTCAAAGAAAAGGGAGGGGAAAAACACCCCCTCCACCCCGCAACTCAAGTTAACCAAGTCTTTCTTTTTCCTTCCCTTTCTTTTTGTCTGTACACATACATTCACTGTGGACATGTATGTTTATGTGCATGCAGGTCCATGTGACGTACATGTGAGCACCCATGTGCAAACCATGGGTCAACCTCAGATGGTCTTGCTCAGGTACTGTTTACTTTTTTCTTTTCTGAAGACAGGGTCTGAGCGTTGACTGAGTATTGAGATTAAAGGTTTGCACCTGCGCACCTGCTCTGCCTTGGTTTTAAAGACAGGGTCTCAACAATAGCCTGATACCAATAAGGCTACAGTGGTTGATCAGATAATCCCAGGGTTCTTTCTGTCTCCCCTCCCCAGCACTGAGATTAGATTATTTTTAAGGCTTATTTTTAATTATTTGACTTCTCTGTGTGGATATGAGCATGTTAAGTACAGGTGTCCATGTAGGCCAGAAGCATCAAACCTCCCTGGAGCTGAAGTTGCACACAGTTGTCAGTCACAAAGTGTGGGTGGGTGCTGGGTACCAAACTCAAGGGCTCTGGAAGAGCTAGCTGCATGTGCTCTTAACCACTGAGCCATCTCTCAGTCCTATACCTGGGTTTTATATGGTCCTGGACCAAATGCACATGCTTGCTCTGTCAGCACTTTACCAGCTGATGTATCTCTTCAGGTCTTCCACCCTTTCAGGGTTTTTTTGAGATAAGAGTTTTACTATGCAGCCTATGTGCCTTCAAGCAGATGGCACTCCTCCTGCCTATGATACTTGGGTCCTAGGATGACAGGTATGTGCCACCATGCCCACATGACAGCAGCCCTAAAGGCCAGCGTCTCTCATGATCATATGCAATATCCTGTATAGACAGGGTCTCACTCAGCAGTCTGGTTGCAAATGTGCTATGCGGCTGGAAGACTATACCCATAGCTCCTACTCCATCTGAAAAGTCCTGGGCTACGGGCACTCCCACTCACATCTCAAGAGCATTCATTCTTTAAAATGTCTGTACAGATCTTAGGCCATCTTTGTGCCAGCACTCGAAGAAGTGCATTCTGAAAACAGCATTGAGCCCCTGTTCTTCCACACCCAGAAGAAACAAAGAACAAGATGAGGCAAAGTCTTGAGTCTGCTGCTTGGCAGGTGCCTGGCCTTCCAAACACTTGTGAAGAGGGATTAATAAGAGCACTTGCCTTGAATGTATGAGGCATCAGGGTCAATCTTACATCTTTTTGTGCAGCCCAGGCTGTCCTGGAACTCACTCCAACTTAGAAAGCCTCTGTCTCACAGTGCTGGGATTAAAGGTGTGCACCATCATACCACACAAAGCTTAAACCTTTCTTTTCTTTTTTTAAAGAAGTACAGATGAGAATAAAAGAGGTTTTTGAAGACTTATTTATTTTATGTATATGAGTATTTGCTTACATGTATGTATGCATGTATGTGCACTCTGTGCATGCCTGGTGCCCTCATAGGTTGATGAGGGCAGTGGAATCTCAGAAACTGGGGTTTAAGGATGGTTGTGAGCCACCACGCGGGTACTGTGTAACAATAAGTGCCCCAAACTACTAAACCATTTCTGAGGAGAGGAGCGGAGAGGAGAGAAGAAGAGAGAGAGGAGAGGAGGGATGGCTCTGTGGTTATTCTTCCTCAGTTCAAGTCCCAGCACACACAGCTCACAGACACCTCCAGCGCCCAAGGATGACACCTCTGGCCTCTGGAGCTAACTGCACACACTCTTGCACATAGGTGTAGGACTGGAGAAGCAGCTAGCTTGGTATACAAAAAGTCCTGGATCTACTGTTCACAGCAGACTTGCTGAGCCCAACTCTGCCTCTGGCCCGAGAGTCTCAAGTGACTGTTTTAAGCAATGCCATATCAGCTTCTGCCTGTTCTTTTTCTTTTTTCTTTCTTTCTTTCTTTCTTTCTTTCTTTCTTTCTTTCTTTCTTTTTTTGTTTTTTTTTTTTTTTTTTTTTGGTTTTTTGAGACAGGGTTTCTCTGTGTAGCCCTGGCTGTCCTGGAACTCACTCTGTAGACCAGGCTGGCCTTGAACTCAGAAATCCGCCTGCCTCTGCCTCTCAAGTGCTGGAATTAAAGGCATGTGCCACCACCACCCGGCCCTGCCTGTTCTTTAAGTCCTCTGCCTGTGTGATTTCCAAGTACCAAGCTCTGAATGCTTAGGAGGCCTATCACCCCCAGCTTGTCCCCGCCTTCCCCCTTAGTGTTCTCAGTACCTGACCTGTGTAACCTCCATGCTCTCAGCCGCTTCCACTACGCTCTGCCATTGGGCCGTGGTCTTTACACTCACTATGGCTGAGCATGTCCTCACATTTGTTTGTTTGCTCACTGTCTGTTATTCAACTAAAACTACAAACCTCATGAGGGTAGACATTGGTCTGGCAGGGTGACTGCTGACTCTCCTGTGCCTAACTGCATGCCTGATTTATATTAGGGACTCAGTAAACACTTATGGAGAAGACAGAGCCTGAGGCAACTCTTTTACAAACCACGCGCAAATCTCTGAGAAACTTGAGATAATAAAGGCTCTGGACATTGAAATTATAGGTCTCCACAGAATATCTACACACAAAGGCTCCCACACCAGGCTCGACAAGCCTCAAGCAGAGCCAAGTTTGAGAGCCAAACTCTCACTTCATATATACACTCTACTGTGTTAATTGCCCACTTTTTTTTTTTTTTTTTTTTTTTTTTTTTTTTTTTTTTTTTTTTTTTGCCTATAGTTGACTTAAAACTGTAAACAGGAAGGAAAGGGAATGGGGTATGCTGAAAATTGGGGTATGCCGAAATTAGCCAGTGACACAGCAGGGGAGGAAAGTGGAAGGTCTTAGGCAACTATCTGAGAAGTCTCAAAGGCAGGTACCTGGGAGCATCTACATAACAGAGTCCTCCTCTCCATCACTGTACAGTGAAGTGCTTGAGGAGGGTGGCTACCATTCCCATCACCACCATTGGAAAGGGACTACCCTAATGTCACTAGTAACAGCCGCTAGTTGTACTGCAGGGGTCAAACTGCAAAATGTACTGCAGAAAGGTTGTTTTTTTGGTTTTTCGAGACAGGGTTTCACTATAAAGCCCTGTCTGTCCTGGAACTCACTCTGTAGACCAGGCTGGCCTCGAACTCAGAGATCCACCTGCCTCTGCCTCCCAAGTGCTGGGATTAAAGGCGTGCGCCACCACTGCCCGGCTGCAGAAAGGTTTTTATCAAAAATAAATAAATAAATAAAACGTGTTTCAGTTTCAGAGGCAGCTCCAGTTGCGTGGAAAACAATCTGATGGCCGTCCCTCCCCGGCCGGCAGTGGGTAACAGATACTTTGCTGTTTCTGTTTTTATTTGCTCTAAGCTGCCTCATTCAAATCATTCATATTCTGAGACTCGATGATAAACTCTCATGATTCAAGTCACTAATGCTAGGAATGTGCACATATTTTGGGGCTCCCATGAACCCTGAAAGTAGTCTGTAACTGAGTGCAAGCACCGTCCTTGCAATGCTCTGCATCTGTTCTTTGGCTTCCACTAGGTTCCCAAAAGGGCACTAAAACCAACAAGACTCCTGACTTACATCATCCTTCTTCCTGCCAGACTTAGGAAACATCTATGATTTCAAAATTCCAGTCCCTAGCTCTGTGGCCTTGGCACAGTTAGTTCCTGTCCCTGTTTTCATATCTGAAAAAGTAAGGACACAAGTCTGATACATTTAGGGAGAGTTAAATAGATAAATACAGACAGAACCAGCACAGCAGCTCCATGTTGGCACCTGTGCCCATATAGGCAGTGGTGGTCAGATGCAGACAAGAGTTGGGGAGACCGCCAACAGCACAAAGACAACCTTGCCGCCCAGGAAGCCTCCAGAAGAGCTCTGGGCTCTGCAGACTTCTACTGTCACACAAACATTTATTTGAAACATGGTCTCAAATTCACTGGCTTTAAATTTGAGATCCTCCTGCCTCAGTTTTCCAATAGCTAGTATTAGAGGTGGGTGTTGACAGCTGTGACTTTGGTTAGGTTCTCTGAGCTTTGTCCTGTGTCTTTGGGACACCTTATTCTTATATCATATTAGTCCCTAAACAATGACTCTCTTCCTTCCTTCCTTCCTTCCTTCCTTCCTTTTTTTTTTAATTTTTCCGTCTACCTGTGTCCTGAATGCTAGGATTAAAGCATCAGCATACCATGTCCTAGTCATCCCCTCTGTTTACTCACTTACAGAGACACCAAGACTACCTGACCAAGTTCTTGGTAGCAGTAACGAGGACTGTGTCTGAGAGGAAATGGTCAGGGTGTGGCAGGAGGAGTATAATGACCATCCCTGTTTGTCAAGATGGCTCGGTGGGTAAAGACACCTGTCACCAAACCTGACAACCTGAGTTCAGTTCCTGAGACCCATAGGAAGGAGAAAACCACCTTTCAAGGGCTGTCCTCCACACATGCACTGCGACACACACATGCATTCATTGTGGCACAGCTATGCACAGAAACGCACAAATAAATAAAGA
Organism: Rhabdomys pumilio; assembly: GCA_030674055.1. Classification (NCBI taxonomy): domain Eukaryota; kingdom Metazoa; phylum Chordata; class Mammalia; order Rodentia; family Muridae; genus Rhabdomys; species Rhabdomys pumilio. Next base: position 18,717,598 of record JANHMN010000004.1, on the reverse strand, counting down.
CAATAAAAACTGTTTAAAAAGGAAGACAGAGCAAGGTCTAGTGCAAGGCGGGCCTGTCAGTGCCAACCTTCCCATCCCATCCTGCCCGACTCATACCTGAAGTGCACTATGGTTCAGCTTGAACTGCAGGATTGCCTCACAGAGGTTCCAAAATGTATATTCTGGCCATAGGACAGGCTGGAACACGAGGCAGGAATGGGAGGTCTGGTAAAAACAAACGGCAGAGCATGAGTTAGTCACAGCTGAGGAGACGCACTGTTGCTCAGTACTCCGATGGAGGAGCAACCGGGGTGGGAAAAGCCTAGAACAAGATGGCGCACATTTCCAAAGCCTTGGATGTGTCTGCAGCCAGCCCAGTTTCCCTCACTCTTGGAAGAGTCACAAGGCAACTGGATCCCCTGCCTGTGGCAAAGCAGAGCTAAGCTAAAAAACTAGATAATGTTTTCCCAGGTCTTTCCCTTCTCTGTCTTTGTCTCTGTGTCACTGTGCAGAGTTGGCTGGCACAGAATTAACTATGTAGACCATGCTGGCTTGAAATTCACATTCATCTGCCTGCCTCCTGAGATCTTGGACCAAAGGCATGTGCCACCACGCCCAGCTACACCATGTCTCTAAAAGCCAATTTTAGGACTATGAAATGACATCTGGATTACGTTATTGGCTCCCAGCCCTGGGAGGTCATCTGAGACACACAGTCTGATAAAGTCAGCCAGAACAAATGGGAGCTGCTCCCGTTATTTTAAGTAGCAGCAGTGTGACACCGTGTTTTGAGCCCATGGGTTCTGGAGCCAAACTGCCTCTGTCTACCATTACCTCAGAACTGGCTGAGTTTTTTCACCTTTTTAGGCCTCAGCTTCAAGTGTAAGGTGGATAACACTGAGTCTTTACAGAACTGTAAGATGAAGTGTGTATGAAGGAAAAGCCCGGAACGGGGTGAACACAAACACCCCTGAACCCAACCCTCCAGACAGCCACTGCTCACTGCTGTACTGAGCGACCAAAAGCCCCTGAGGAAAACTTGCTGCAGACCAGTGTTACCTTCCCCAGCTCCCACCAAGATACCAAGTACTTTCTCCAGAGCATACGCAAGCAGCTTTTTATTTTGAGACAGGGCCTCACTATGTAGCCCTGGCTGGCCTGGGTCTGCTCTACAGCAGGCAGTTCTCAAGTTCACACTAACAGCCTGCCTCTGCCTCTGCCTCCGAATGCTCGGCAATATTAAGTCAGGAGGTGCCATGGCTGGCTAAAAGCAGCATCTGCAGGAGGCTTGCTGAGCTGCCACTTCTCTTTCCTAAGGCTATAACAACTGTCCCCGAGTCTGGGCAGTTGGAGGTAGGAGTTGTTTTACAGTTGGTCAGAGTCATGCTTCCAGCACAAAGGAAGAACTCAGTCCTTTCTGAGGGTACAGTCAGCTTTCCCAGATCACTATTCTCTGCTAAGGGTTTCCTCTCTCTCTTTTTCTCTCTCTCTCTTTCTTTCTCTCTGTCCCTCTCTCTCTCTCTCTCTCTCTCTCTCTGGTTTTTGGGGACAGGGTTTCTCTGTGCCTGTGCCTTCTTCTTGGCTGTCCTTAACTTACAGATCCACCTGCCTCTGCCAAGTGCTGGGATTAAAGGTGTGTGCCCCCACTGCCCGGCAAAAAAACAAGAGCTTTTTAAACAAACAGTACCAACTGGATGTGAGATTGTGACCTATGCTAGGATAGCTGAGCAAAAGGTAACAGCAAGCCTGAGTCTGGATGCAATGGAAATCTCTCAGAATCTGCCTGCACAGATACTTGTATTCTGAAGAGGAGATGACAAACCGAAAGGGAAGGCTCTTGTGGTGCTGGTCTGACACCCAGCTTAACCAGCATCTCAAGGGCCTATTTCTTGAAAAGGGGCATATTTAAGTTTTCATTAGGGTAGGATGGGTTTGGTTTCTCTTTATGATGAAAGCTCTGCATTTTGGACAGCAAGGAGCACATTATACACCTAGGGTCAGGTGAAGAAAGAAAACCAATGTTCCTAGGTCCAACCTGGAGGTATTGATTGTTCTACTTGGTAGCCCTCTGCCCTGCTCATACAATGGTGGAGACTGGGTTCTGGTTCAGTTCCAGGGTTCAGCCCAACCCCAAAATAATATGTTCCAAAACAACCTACCTGCCAGAGCAAGAAGTCACTCAGCCGCACTTCCCCCGAAGTCCGAATCAGGATGTCGGGATGAGGAGAGTGGTTGCTATAGAGGCACTTATCAAGCAGAGACTCGGAGACATCACTAGGTGGGCAGGAGACAGAAGCACATGTCTCCCTGTGGTACTTACTCTGTGAACTTCCATCCACAGCCTCTCCGTTGGTGATTGGCCACCATCAAATACATTTGCCAGTATATCCCCAACCCAAGAATGACTTTAAGTCTGCAACCCACATACAATGCTTGTTCTTCCCCCAGGCCTTGACCATGCCAGCCAGGCAAGTACTAGCACATACTGCATCATTCAAAGCCCTATGGAGGGTGTCTATAATCTGCTATGGCTACAGAAGAGGGAAGCTGAGATGACAACAATTTACCCAATCGCATTTGCCTACAGGCCTAGGACCAGATGTGTCACTAGACTGTCTCTCTTCATTTGACTTGTTCTGCCTATGCCCTGGCAGTGTGATGAAGCACCTTGCAACCGAGTTTCTTTCTTCATTTTTTTAAAGAAAATTTAAAGATGGAAATGTGGCTTAGTGGTAGTGTATGTACCTAAAAGGCATAAGTTTAATCCCCAGAACTGCAAAAAGACAATTAGATCTGAAAACAACAAAAGCACAACAAAAAGATGAATCTAAATTAAACATACTGGTTTGGAAAGACTTCTAAGACCCATTGTTACATGAAAAAAGTAAAGTTCAGAAAACATATTATGAAAAATATATACAAATCTATAGTCCCACATTATTTATGTGAAGGGAGTATGATAATCACTGTATTATAAAACATTATATATGCCTACACACACACACACACACACACACACACACACACACACACATATGACAAACCGAAAGGGAAGGCTCTTGTGGTGCTGGTCTGACACCCAGCTTAACCAGCATCTCAAGGGCCCATTTCTTGAAAAGGGGCATATTTAAGTTCTCATTAGGGTAGGATGGGTAGGATATATATATACACACACACATATGTATATGCATGTACAAAAAATGCAGTTGAGAAAGCCACACAACAGTTTTCAACAGTGAGTTGGTCAAGAAGGAAGGAAGGACTTTTGTCTATTTAGTGATTTATGTTGGAGATTGAACTCCAGGGATCACACACACAATGGACCATTCAGTCTACCTCCCAGGATTTAATAAAAAGAACCTGGGCTGGCAAGAAAGATGGTTCAATGGGTAAAGCTGTTTGTCACACAAGCCTTTTCTCAAACCCACATAAAAGTGGAAAGAGAGACCCGACTCCACGGCTGTCCTCTGCTGTCCGCCCACAGGTGCACTATGGCATGTCTTCTCCCAACCACAACAAATGAAAGATGAAGCAGAACTACTTGCACTGGGTAAGAAAGACACTCTCAAAAAGACAGACACTAAGAGACAACCAAGGGAGACTTTGAAATAAAGCTTTCCCACTGACAGAAGAGGGTACTCCTAAGGTTAGTATCTGCCAGCTCCTGCAAGTATTTGCTCACCCTAACATGAACACACAAACAGGACTAGGAATCTCTAATTTATGAGTTGTATCTTGTGGAGAGTGAAAAAAACAAACTTTCTTGTGAAGAAGATGTCACAAGGTCACAACAGCAGAAAGGGGCTGGAGAAATGTGCTAGCAGATAAGAGCACAGGCTCTTCTTGCAGAGGACCCAGGTTCAATTCCCAGCACCTCCATGGTGGCTCCCTGTAACTCCAGTCCTAAGGGATTCAATGTTCCTTTTCTGGTCCCCAAAGACGCTGCACACATATGGTGCACAGACATCCATGAAGGAAAAATCCATATACAAAAAATATTTTAAAAAGAAGGATGGCCGGGTGGTGGTGGCACACGCCTTTAATCCCAGCACTTGGGAGGCAGAGGCAGGCAGATTTCTGAGTTTGAGGCCAACCTGGTCTACAGAGTGAGTTCCAGGACAACCAGGGCTACACAGAGAAACCCTGTCTCGAAAAACCAAAAAAAAAAAAAAAAAAAAAAGAAAAAAAGAAAAAAAGAAAAAAAGAAGAAGGATGAAAGCATGAATAATGAATACCTGAGCGAGTGTTCAAAGCCAGATACCAGAGTTTGGAGGCTTTGGCAAGAGGATCAGGAGTTCAAGGCCAGCCTGGGCTACACAGGAAAACACAATCTCAAAAAAAAAAAAAAATCACAGAATGAGGTTTAAAAACAAAGAAAAGAAAGATAAACATACTTATTAGCTAGGGTGCTTTGGGCATGTGCCTTGATTTTTAATTACTGTTTTTCAAACCACAGAAGAAGATGTATTTTCTGTATGATTGTACAGCAAACAGTATTTGCTTACGACTGGGCAAGAGAAGGGTTCTGGGTTCAGACTGCCCTGGCAATCGCACACTCTTGTCTTGATTGCATGGTCCTAATTCCCTGATGAAAGTATTTAAGACCAGCCCATTCCACATGAGCGCTCAGCTCCCTTGTCCGATCTACCACACGGTTGTACTGAGAGTCAAATCAAATCAAACGACATATCTGGGTGCATCATGGAACTATGAAATGCCCAAACACACCAGGGACAACAAGGCCATCTAAGCAAAGAAGGGATAAACGACACTATTAACAGTGACACTATCTCTCATCTCACTGCCTGGTCCTCTATGGATGTCCACTTAGAGTCCGAGTTGTAAGTTTCTGAGGGCTTCCTGCTACCTGCTTCAGGCTCTGGGCAGAATGGAAGGAAACAGAAAAGGAGGGAACGGTAAGGGAAAGATAAAAGTGACAAAAGGAAACCAGGATCTATTGATTATGGTTAAGAAAACCCCAACACTAACTATTGGTTGCTTTTATGAAGACTGCTCAGAAATAACTTAGAAAACAGAAACCATGGAAGAGCACATGCCTACCATGTTTCTAGTTGTAGATCTGAGCCCCTACCACAAGGGAAGAAAATCAAAAGGAAAAGAAAAATAAACCTTGACAGTCCTGGTAATAATACTATGAATGGACGCCGCTAGACCCAACTCCAGTGGACGGGATCCCAATGAAATGGAGGAGCAAACCAGCATTCAAGGGTCTAAACTCCTCAGTGAGATTGCCAGTTACAAATATTTACATTGTGATACTTTTATTGATTTATTATTTTTTAAAGGATTACTTTATTTATTTGGGTTTTTAGAGACACAGTTTCTCTGTGTATCCCTGGCTGTCCTAGAACTCACTCTATAGAACAGGCTGGTCTCAAACTCAGAAATCCACCTGCCCCTGCCTTCTGAGTACTGAGATTAAAGGCGTGTGGCACCATCACCCAGCATATGTGTTTGAGTATTTGATTGCATGCACGTATGTGCACCATGTGCTAGGCTTGTGCCTGTGGATGACAGAAGAGAGTGTTAGATCTCCTAGAACTGGATTTATAGTTGTCACCTGGGTACCGGTAACTAGGCCCATTTATTCCTTTGCTTTGTGTATGTGAACATGCATGTGCCATAGCATGCATATGGAGGTCAGGGGACACCTGTGAGGATCTGCTTCTCTCCTTCACCATATGGGTTCAGGAGATTAAACTCAGGTCACCAGACTTGGTAGCAAGCACCTGCTAAGCCATCTTGCTGGCTCTAATTTTTTACTTCTCAATGCAATGCTTGCAATGAAACCTAAGGCCTTTTGTATGCTGGGGAAATACTGTACCGCTGCTCTACAACCCCAGTATCCGCAATCCCTTTAACAAAAAGACTAAGGGCCAGAGGAGGAGGTCAGATACACTAAAAACGGAAGCCTATGAGCCATCACATAGGTGTTGGGAACCAGATTCATGTTCTCTGCAAATAGCAGCAAGTGCTCTTAACCTCTGAGCCATCTCTCCAGGTCTCTAAGCCCTATTTTTCGATGGGGCCTTGCCCTGTAGCTCAGACTGGGATCAGACTCACAGTAGTCCTCTGGACCCATCCTCCTGAGTGCTCAGATTATAGGCATGCAATACCACATCTGGGTACTTGCTAACTTTTTAAGTTATATTTATTTTATGTGTATGGATGCTTTGCCTACATGTATATATGTATACCATGTCACACTTGGTACCGGAGGAAATCACAAGAAGGGGCTGGATCCCCTGGAGCTAGAGTTGCACATGGTTATGAGCCACTGTGTGGGTGCTAAGAATTAAACCAGGGTCTTAGCCGGGCGTTGGTGGCACACGCCTTTAATCCCAGCACTTGGGAGGCAGAGGCAGGTGGATTTCTGAGTTCGAGGCCAGCCTGGTCTACCGAGTGAGTTCCAGGACAGCCAAGACTACACAGAGAAACCCTGTCTAAAAAACAAAACAAAACTAACTAACTAACTAACTAACTAAATAAATAAATAAATAAATAAAAATAAACCAGGGTCTTCTATAAGAACAGCCAGTGCTCTTAACTACTGAGACATCTCTCCAGCCTGTCAAGCTGCTTTTATGTTAGATTCCTTTGTCCATTTCAGCCTTCATATGTGGTAATCAATATACCAAACTCAAAGGACACTAGGCAGGTTAGCCAACTGTATAAATTTAGATAAATTACTATGTCCCATTTCTGTAGTCTCATCTTTAAAATGAAGAGAAGAGCTAGTATGTGATGGTGCTTGTTGATGTCTGGAGGCTGGATCTCCAGAAGCCAGTAAAAACCGGATGCAGTAAGTCAAGTGTTTACAATCCCAAAGTGCCTGTATGGGTAGCAGCAAACACAGGAGAACCTCCAGAAGCTGGAGGGCCAGCTAGCTTGGCTTACACAGCAGCAAAGAGACTCTGTCTCAAATGAGGTGGAAGAGTAAGACACCACACCTGAAGCCTACCCTCTGACCTTCAACTGTACACTGTGGCATGCACAAACCTGCACCCACACACATGAACTAAACAAATAAATTAAATGAAGATAAAACCAACTTGTATATTATAGGGTGAGGAAGTACAAGTATCTGAGAGCTGGGAATTGTGCCAACAGCTGCAACTGCAGCACTATTTAGCTGACGGAGGATGAAGAATTTGCGCTTAGTGCCCACCTCAAGTACACATGTATTAAAACTGAACAATACAGTAAGTCTGCATGGCCCTAGGCTTATTTAGTAGATGGTCACAATTATTATTTATCACAGAGAAGACAGGACTCCAGGAGGTCACGCAGCCTATTCAAGTAATGCACTGACAGTTTCTTAACCAGCCTTGAGGGTCAACCTTATTTCTTCTCTAATTCCAGGCTCCCAAACAACCTATTAATTTTATTTCTAGAGGGAAAAAAAAGCCCTCATCCTAAAGAAAGAGAAATGGAGTCGGATGGTGGTGTCGAGAGAACAAAATCTAGTTACTTGGTTAAAGCAAATTCTAATGACCTGATATAATGTAATGCAGAGTACAGCCTGGTCCCAATGAGCTCAGTATTGCTGACAGTCAAGCTGCAGGGGTGCGTGGACCCTGGTGATTCTATCTACCATGTGGACATGAGAGTCCCACAAAGGCAGATTCTAAGTGACCGTCAGGAAGATGGATGGAAACACTTCCTGGAAGAGGAGGAAGATGGAAGGTCAGTAGATACGAAGCACAGGGTGAGGTTAAAGCATGCGATATTAGGAGTCAGATCAGAGCTCCCAGGAGCTAATCTGTGTTACGTCTGCTTGCTAAATTAGAGGATTCTTTCTAGCATAAATATTTTCCATCATTAGTTCAATTATTATTCCATATACACAAGACTACTCAAACATTAATTATAAACCATAATATAACAAACAACTATGAAATTACTCCCAAGCTAATTACCATTAACTTATACTTGCATACATATGTTTGCATGTTTTCTCTCTTTCCCTGAGGCTAGGCAGCACTAGAGAGTATACCAAAGGCCTTGCACATGCTGGGCCCATACACACATTCCCCTTCGGCGTAACCACTTGACTGCCTCCTATCCCTATGCCCTTAGCCAGACCGGAGTTTCCCCTAACAGCCAAGTTACAATCTGTAACTTCATTTACCCCTCTAGGGCACTGGCATTATTGTGCCAACACCTGTCCACCTCCTCCTCAATGGGTACCCACAAATTCCCTCTTTTGTGTTCTGTAACACAGACTGTCTGCTTAAAGGGCCAATCTGTCTAATGGTCACAAGGACAGTTTCTCAGAGCTCATCCTTGCCCATCTATTCACAGGACTCCCTCTAGGTCCCTCATGCCTCCCTCAGTCCAGCACCCTACAGATGACCTTCCTCCTGGAGCCTACAGTCCTGACCCCCCCTGGACTACCTTTCCAACATGTCTGTTCTATGGCAAGCCCTGAGGCAAACTTTCCTCTTCCTAGGGTTCTCTAGAGCAATGGAGGGCACCAATGTCCACCGCTGAAATCCATGGGTAGAGCATCCCAGGGTAATTGTGCCTTTCTCCACAATCAGTCCACTGGGTTCTCCCAGTTCTTCCCTTTCCGGTGCAGGCTGTTTTGTCCATTCCAGCACCACTACAATCCAGGCTCCCTTCCAATGGAACCTGCTATGGAGGAGTCGCCAAAAGCAAGGCCACTTCATAGTCCTGCCTTGTCCCCAGGTCACAGCTGCTTCTTCCTGCCATCACCTATCATTTACAGGTGGAAGGCACTCTCTACCAAGTCCAATCCTCTTGTCATAAACTTGCACCAGTGCCTTTATGATATGTATCACTATTATGAGTTTTTGTTAATTTGTCTCTTGATTAATGTCTGTTTCCTTTACCAGAGCCCCAAAACACAGAAAGTAGATCTTTATTCTCACCATATAGCTCCTATAGAGAGCAATGTGCTTCCTTAGAGCTGTTACTAACTAACTAACTAACTAAATAAATAAATAAATAAAAGGGTTAACCAGGCATAGTGAAACACATCCTTAATCCTAGCACAGGAGACAGAGGTAGACAGAGCTCCATGAGTTCAAGGACAGCCTGGGCAACATAGTGAAACCTTACTTCAAACCAACAGGTTGATATCCCAAAGCTACTAAATACATGAGTCTAGAGAGCAGAGAAAGATCACCCCTCTGCTGGAAAGAAGTGCTCACAAACAGCTATAAGCAGTCTTAGGGGGTTGGATGAGCTGCAGGTAACATCGAGTTCCATCCAGGAGGATGACGACCTGAACGCCGTTCCCAGGACCCACGTGGTGGGAGGAGATAACCAATTCCTACACTGTCACCGGATTTCCATAAGCACTCTGTGGCATATGTATGCCCATCTCCCCCACTCAATAAATACATAAATAAAATACATGTAAATGAGAAGGGAGATAAAAGTATTTAAAACAGTATTCTTCATCTGCCTGTGGTGGTGGTACACATCTTTAATCTTAGCATTTAGAAGGCAGAGTCAGGCAGACCTGGTAAGTTCATGGTCTCAACAGCAAGTTCCAGCCAACCAGAGACACGCAGTGAGACCCTGGATGAGAGCAGGAAGAGAGAACAGTGCTCTCTGCGGCTGAGCGATGGCTCGGGAGTCAAGAGTGACTGCTGTTCACATAGAGGCTGAGCTTCCCATGTCCAGCACCCACAGGCATCGTGAGCTTCTGCGCCTATGTGTACATCCTGCATCCCCCCAACACACACACACACACACACACACACACACACACACACACACACACA
>JANHMN010000004.1:18674029-18707833 GCA_030674055.1 Rhabdomys pumilio | reverse complement strand
ACACACACACACACACACACACACACACACACACACACACACACACACAGAGTCTTTAAAAACAATACAGTACTCTCTTGCTAGGTGTTAGTAATTAGGGGCAGGGGGACTGTGTTCTCCATGGGCTTTTGCTTTCCTTTCATGTCCCTGGAGATCAAACCCAAGGTCTTACACTTACTAAGCAAGTGTCTCACAGCTGAGCTACAGCTGAGTTGTACCAACCACACTCTGTTGTTTTCTGAGATGGGGGTTCCACCATGTTGCTCAGGCTGGTCCCACACTTACAAGTCTCCTAAGTAGGTGGGATTACAGGTGTGTGCCACCGTGCCCAGCTCAATTTCTTGATTTTTAGTTTCCACCCAATCATACTACTAAAAAGAGAAATCAAAAACTTTCCTGCATCCCAAGATCTCATACAATAAAAATGAAAGACAAGGCCTCTGGATTGCTTTAGAGTCCTACTTCTATCTTACTAGCAGACTGACTGTGAACAGGTTATCCTTGGTTTCCACATTTATAAACTGAAAAGAAGACGAGACTCTCACATGCGGTTAGGAAGAGGAAAGCAGGTAACATACCGTGCTGTTCTATTATGCATGCTACCATTATTTCACTATTACGATTATTAATTTACTAATAGTGCCAAAGATTATATTAGTAACAACATTAGAAGGGCCAAATAGACAGATGGCTTCAAAAATTCCTCCATTCCTCTACGTCTTAATTATTAGGATTTCCTTTGCTTTTTTCCCTTCATCCTCTCTCCATCCACCCCTCACAACGCCTTAATCCTGGGTTATGAAACTGTAATTTGAGAAACCCAAAAGATTCTCCTCGACAACAAACATAAAAGTAATTACTGAAAGAAAACGTATATGGAGGGCGCCCCTTCTCATTGGACAGGACGGCGGAGGACTGTTCTGCGGTTTCTCAGTGTGTGCTATACTCAGATGACAACCCTCCTCCGCCCCCCATTTAGGGGAAGTCCCCTAAGTATTTCCCATGTCCACCCCTGATTTGAGTTCTGGCCAAGTGCATGGCTCAGCAAAGTTTGAACACTAGTTCTTTCTGTCTTCAGTACCAGTTACCAGGAGAGATACCCCAGATACCTGGGTTCCAGCAGACCTTGTTCCACGCCCCAGGCCATCTCTCTCACAGCATTGGTGATCTCATGACGAGATGTGTATGCAAAGCAGACGTTGAGGAAACACCTGAGGATGGCAGAGCAGAATAATTCACCAAAGAGAGACAGGGTCTGCCGGTCTCATGAGTTCTAATAGTTCTTGGAATAAGCATGTTCTTCATCTGATTAGATCAAACATAAATGACCTTTATTGCCTTCCTGACCACCTCCACTGCCCCACTGCCACTACTGACAACCAGTCCACAGAGGAAGGAAATCCTCTGTGGTATCAGCCTAAGCACAAAGTAGAAGGGAGGAGACCAGATGCAAGGGAACAATGGCTGACACTACTGTTACAAAGCCACACACAGTGGAGTGTGCATTATTGAACTTTGTCCTCTAAATCTATCCACAGGCCAAAGAGTGGGACAGAAAGGATTCTTGAAAGACATGTAGACAGGGTTAGGACTGTTGGATTTCTTTTTATTATTATTATTTTTAATTTTTGAGGCAGGGTCCCTCATGTACCTTAGGTTAGCCTCAAATTCACTGATATGCCTGTTCCTGTCTCTATCTAGCGCTGGAATTAAGGGTATGTACTACCACAACAGCCTAAGACTAGAGGATATCTATCCTGACACCTGTCAAGTTCAAATATATGTGATGTGTGTGTGGGTGTCTGTGTGCATGTGTGCACGTTTATAATTCCCAAACACACTGCTGTGGGGAGGGCAAGTGACGAGGGACTGGGTTTGCATGTGAATGAATGGAAAGGCACCTGCTCTCCCCTACAGGTCAAAGTCTCTAAGCATCACAAACTACTCTCTCAAGAACCTTGCATGGAGTACGACCTCAGAGGCTCTGGGTGCCTCTCTTAAGAAACAACCTGGGAACTTACTTGTTGTAGTTCTTAGTAGCCTGGACAGCGCGTGCAATCTTCTCCTGGAGGTCCAAGGGCAGCAGATGCAGATCACCCAAGACACGGATGCACACCCCATGCTTCTGCAGCTTCTCCCTGATAAGGGGGAAAGGAGGCGGCGCTGTGACGGGGCAACCGCCGAGCAGGAGAACACAGGCACTGTTGTGTGCGTGCAATTCCAGAACCTGTCAACACTCTGAGAGATATCCAGTACTGCACTGGGGCTCAGATAAGACTTGCCCAAAGTCATTTCATGTGTCACGTCTGGCTTGAACCAGATCTGTCTGCCTTGAGAACACAAACTCTTGGCCACACACTACTACCTCAGGTGTCCTTGAATTGTATTTTACACATCTGTGATTTCTGTCCCAATTGAGTAAGTCAGTAAATTGCTCCAGAGAAGGAACTGTATTACTGGTGACATTTGTCATATTCTTGCGCAGTAAGAGGGTAATGACAGCAAAGTAAGTATCTGTAGAGTTAGATGGTGAATGAGATACTTTAGTCCAATCAATGAATTCCTCTGAGGCTCAGCCCGTAAGTTCCCCTCTGTATTCCAAGAGACTGAGGTCCAGAAACATTAGAATGTTGAGCAATCTGGATGGATGAATGGACGGCCAGGTCTGAGCCTGGGGTTTGATTCTAGGGTCTGACCCTCACTCACAGTGCATCCACACAGTGGCCCCCACAAGGTGAGTACTCACTGTTTCCACGCAGCCTCTCACACTGGGAGTGCACTGGGAAGCTGGTGTGTTATACTGAGAGGCAGGAGCTTATTACTGCGTGGTAGGAATCTCTGGCAGGCCCGAAGGACATGACCCAGAATTAAAGGTCACATTCATGGCCCAGCTGCCCATATAACCTCCAATCGCATTTTGTCAAAGTCTGTGAAACAAGAACCATTTACCTATTTTGGGTAATCTACAAGACTATAAAATATAAAAGTTTAATGTATAATCTAATCAAAGACAAATTTGAGTAGTACTTAGATTTCGATCCAAGTATGCTCACTTCTGCTAATCCTGCATACAGTCCTGGCTTCTTTGAGCTCAATGTTACTTGTCTCTCAGTCCCCTACCTGGGAACCCTTTGACAAGCTGGCCTGCTATAATATTCCAACAGGCTGCTCAACCGAAAACGTGCACAAGAATGCTCAGCCTACGACAACACAGCTGAGAGGTGCTTGAGGTTAGAGGAACTACAAAGGCCCTGAAGGACGGAGGACTGGGATCCCAACCTGGCTTTATCACCAACTCACTGTGGCCGCCTATAAGGCCTTTTCTTCTCTTTACAAGACGTAATGTCCCAACCATGAAATACAAGTAGACTAGCAGTTTTGTGCTTTTCCTGCATGTGAATGTGAATAACCTTGGACGTCAGCCTCCTTAATAAAGTTTCAGAGGAAGGAGCTCAGGGCTGGGGTCAGGGAAGGTTGGACAGGGATGGTGAAACAGGACATTCTCCATCTGGACAGCATCTTACTGTTCTTCCATCAAGCAGCTGAACTTCTGTCGGGCTAGATCCAGGAGCCCGTCAACCTCGCTCTTGGAACGTTTGAAGTTCTCAATGCTGAATGCATAGACAGTCACTTCTAGGATGCCCAGGTTCAAACACCAGCGCAGAGTCTGAGGGGAAGGTAAAGAAAGAGCTAGGTAAGACACAGGACAAACGGGAAGAGGTAACCAATGCTTCGGCTCTGAGCAAGGATTTTTATCTTCCCCAGACTTGAGTGAAGGTTGGGCAACTTCAGCAGTTATGTTTGAATAATGAGCCAACCAGGAAAAAAGCTGTCACCATTCAAGAAGCTTAAAAACCAGAGGCAGGGTAGTGGCTCAGGTCTATTCTTTGAGAAGCTGAGACACAAGGATCAAAGCTAACTTAGACTATATAGTAAGATCCTTTCTTTTCTTTTTTATTTTTTTTTAATTTATTTATTTTATGTATATAAGTACACTGTAGCCATCTTCAGATCCCATTACAGATGGTTGTGAGCCACCATGTGGTTGCTGGGAATTGAACTCTGGACCTCTGGAAGAGCACTCAGTGCTCTTAACCTCTGAGCCATTTCTCTAGTCCAAGATCCTTTCTTAAAAAAAAAAATCATGAAAAAAAAACTCAATCCAGGTATGTTGCTCAAAACTTCTAATCTGTGCTTCTGGGAGGTAGACGGTAGGAAGATCATGAACTTAAGGTCGGCCTGGGCTATATATACTGAACTTGAGGCCATCATGGGCCACAACAAACAATATCTTAATAAAACAAAACAGGAAGAAAAACTAAAAACTGTCAGTTTTATTTTATCCCAAAGAACTTTTCAGCAAGAAGATAAAGTCCTAGGTTTTTAGCCATGACACCATCCTAGATTTGTAACGAGCTGTAGGCGATTACTGACCCTCTGGGGTGCAGCTCCTTTACCTGCAGGAAGGGATTACAAAGCCATCCTGGTAAGATGGCCAGGAGAGAGTGGGAGGCACTAATGCTCGGAACGGAACGTCTTTATAATGGCAGACCAAGGGGTTGGGAAATCAAAACAGAAGCAACAACCGGACCACTGCACAGTACTTCACAGTTTGCAAAAGGGCTTCCTGTGGTTCCTTTTCCAGACATGTATTTAGAAGTGGACTGTTGCTTTCATGTTACATTAAACATGACATACTAGTCACCTCTGAAAGCTTACCCGCGTCAAGAGTAACTTCTGGGAGCACTGATACAACACACACCTAGCATTCAAGAGGCTGAGGCAGGAGAACCCTGAGGTTAAGTCCAACTTGGATACACAGGGAGATGCTGTCTTTGTTGGTGGTGGGTTTTGGTTTGGTGTGGTATGGTTTTTCAAGGCAGGTGTGTAGCCCTGGCTATCCTGTAACTCCTTCTGTAGACCAGGCTGGCCTTAACTCAGGAGCTCCATCTGGCTCTGCTGGGATTAAAGGCATGTGTGCCACCACCTGGCCCAGCTACATTTCCTAAAATACAAGATAAATAAATAAACCACTGCTGGGAAAGTTGCTCAGTTGATAAAGTATTTGCCTAGTTTGACTGAAGGCCTGGGTTAAAACCATGTACAGTGGCACCATGTCTGTAGTCCTAGCACTCCCAAGTAGAGGGAAGAAGATCAGGGGATCAAGGTTACTTTTGGTTACATGGAGTTTGAGGCCAGTCTGGCTATGTAAGATACTATCTCAAAAATAAATATAAGCACTCATGGTGGTGTCTCCGGCTTTATACCAACACTAAGAGGCAGATCTCCATGAGTTTGGGGCAGCCTGATCTGCACAGGTCCAGGCCAGTCAGGGTTACAAAGTAAAACGCTCTGTCCAAAATAAGCAAACAAACCTGGCAGTGGTCCTACACACCTCTAATCCCAGCACTTGGGAGGCAGATCTCTGTGAGTTCGAGGCCAGCCTGGTCTACAGAGCACGTTCCAGGTCAGCCAGGGCTACACAGAGAAAACTTGTTTCAAAAAATCCGAAACAAACAAACAAACAAACAAGCAGCCTTTGCCATCACTAGAATAAGAATAGCCTCGACAAACATAAAGTCATACAGTGATATGCACAATTACAAAAGTTGATTTTGACATTCGTGCATGTGTGTGGATGCGTTCATGCACAGCACACAATGTATATGAAGATTAAAGTTGTCAGCACTGGCTCCTTCCAGCACAGACTCAGCCGCTAGCCCCTTACCTGCCGACCCAGCAATTTTCTAAATGGTAAGACATTTAGTAGCAGCCTGGATGAGAGATACAATTAAAAAAAAAAAAATGACTAATGGTATGAAACACAGAAGCTTGCTATTGTAATATTCTGTGATGGTGACAGTTGTGTTAATGCCAGAATGAGACCCTTGGGTAGCAAGCAACAAGCAAAACAAAACAAGAATAAAAAACACTCAGACCACAGGAAACTCCAAGTGTCATATTTTAGCTGTCATCTAGGTCTTCAAATCACTCACTCCAGGCTCTGTCATCCACACCCACCTCAGCAAGCTTATTGAAGCCCTGTGCGTGGCCCTCCTGCCGCTCCACCTGGCACTTCTTGGCATAGCGACGGTTGCCGTCCATTATGAATGCAATATGTTTGGGCACTGGGCCAGCCTGTAGATGAGGATAAATAATGAACCAACTTCATTCTCTTTGGAATAAAGGGGGAACATGACATCCTTACCTAACAGGTTTGAATAATCAGATGAAATCCCTAGGCTGACAAGATGACTCAGTGGTACAGGGCTTCTTGCGAAGCCCGATAGCTTGAGTTTGATTCTCCAGGACCCGGGCACATTCTGGAGAAGGAAAACTACTCTCCACCTTCACATGTGTGCTGTGACATGTATCTGCATTCATGTAACATACATACATACATACATACATACATACATAGACAGACACACAGACACACTAAATAACTGTCATTACAGTAAGTCAAGATAAAATCTGAGAAAAGACTTGGTCTACTTTCATTTGCCCTTGTACAGAGTGAGCAGTTCTCTGAACCTTCCCCATCCTTGTATGTCATATTACATACTCAGCCCCTGCCCGTTAACCTTTCCTAGCATCCATCCTCTCCCGCCCTTCCCCTTCCACGTCAACAGCGGTCATCTTACGCTTTAACTTCAGGAACCCACCAATCCCACACAGGAACAAAACACTTGAGATTCATTTTTATGAGATAGGCTTATTTTACCTAACACGATGATAACCAGTGCCACCTACTTTCCTATGAACTACATGATTTCCTTCTTCTCCATAGTTAAACAAAGCCCCACTGTGCTTGTACACCACATTTCTAAAGCTCCACTTACTAACTGCAAAGCACAGAGACTGATCTGGCAACCTGGCTACTGTGAAAAGCAAGCAATATACTGGGCTGGCAGGCGTCTGGAGGGGGCTCATTCTGATGCTTTGCGGTATACAGGAATGACCTTGCTGGATGACACCAAGTCTACCTTTCATTTGCTGAGGAACTTCAGACTGACTAGACTATACTCCCCTCTGCAGTGCAGGAGGGTTCTTTTGTCTGTACGTCCTTGCCAAAGCCTGTTATTTTTTGAATTTTCATGAAGACTTATTCTGACTAGGGCAGGACAAACTTCTTCTATAACGGTTCTCAGTGCATCTTTGGCTTGCCTACGCGTCTGAGTACCGCATGAGACCCGGCACTCCCTCTGAACAGGAGATCACTTTCCTAAAACTGGAGTTACAGTGAGCTGCGCAGTGGGCGCTGGGAACTGAATCTGAGTCCTCTGCACAAACAGCAAGTCCTCTTAACAACTGAACCACCTCTCCGGCCCTTTCGAACCTGATCTAAGTGAGTTCTGAGTTTTATTTAGTTTGTAGCTACAGATACTAAGCATTTTCCCCAGGTTCTTATAGACGTATTTGCATATCTTTATGTTAAACCTGCTCAACTGATTTAACTCTTTTATTGGTTCAGTATTTTGGTCTTTAATTTTTTAATTACACTTATTTAGTGAGTGTGTATGTGTGTGTATGTGTGTGACTGTGGAAGGCAGAAGATAATTTCTAAGAGTTAGTTCTCTATAAGAACACTGTTGTCCCAGTCACTTAAGTTGGGATGGTTTAGGGGGTGATTTACAAATAATGATGGTCTTGGGCAGGGAAGAAACAAAATAAGAAGCTTAGACTCGGGGATTTCTACCTTTCCTTTCCTCTTCTCTATCCTTTTTTCTCTTTCTTCTTTCTTTTTCTTTTTAGAGATCAGACCTCTCTTTAGGCAGGAAAGAGAAGGTGGGATATCAGGAGGAGAAAGAATTCTAGGAAAGACGTGTGCGTGTGTGTGTGTGTGTGTGTGTGTGTGTGTGTGTGTGTGTGTGGTGGGGCGTGGGATTCGCTGGGAAGACATCATGAACAGGATGCAGGGTACCTGAGCACAGGTAATCAGGCCTGTGGCAGAATGTGGGCTAGAACAAATGGGGTAGTTTAAGTTATATCTAGTCAGAGAAGAGCCTGGCTCTGTGGCCAAGGTACTTATAAATATATTTTGAATCTGAGTCTTGTCTCTGGAGCACGAGGTTGGGGAGACGAACCAGGGCCTATCTTTAACAGTTCTCTCCTGCTGCTGTGTAGGCTGTGGGGGCCAAATCCAGGTTACCACACTTGGTAGCAAGAACCTTTCTCCACGGAGCCATCTGAGCTATCTTTCACACTCATCCCTTTGCTGTCTTTTGCTTTTGTCTCCTACACTTATTTTCACCAACATGAGGCTATTAGTTTCCTAATGAAAGAGTTTCCATTTTCTGGCCTACTTGTGATTATTTGACATTTGTAGGCGAGTAAAGTGGAAATACAAGGCTTATTGACTCAAATTAATTGTTAAAGACTGTTTGACAATCTGTATGTAAAATAAATAAATAAATAAATAAATAAAATAAAGCCAGGCTGACTGGTTTGCATCAAAACCTCTGTCAAGCACAGAATATGACATCGCTGTGATTCCTTATGAGGCCTTTGATGGCTCAGCTGGTAAAGGTACTTGCCCCAAAGCCTAATTCTGAAAGTTGTTCTCTGTCCTCTAAATGTACGCTATATATCACCCTACCAAGATAAATAACTGAGTATCATTAGATATTGTGCTAAATTCTTCGTGTATATACTACTTTTAACCCTCAAAAGACATGTTTGTGAAGCCACATGGTTGGTAGATAACAGGAGTTTCCCTCATAGTTGTCTGCCTTTACAGCAGAAGGTCACAGTCTAACCGTGAAAGAAATATTAACTCAGAAGACAGTACAAGGAAACAGGGATGGAAGCTCTGGGGAGGTGGTTTTCAACCCTCCTAATGTGACCTTGTAATACAGCTCCTCATGTGGTGGTGACCTCAACATGAGAGGATTTTTATTGCTACTTTATAACTGTAATTTTGGTACTGTCATGAATCACAATGTCAATATCTGATATCCACCCCGTGAAAGGATTGTTCAACCTCCAAAGGGGTTGAGACCCACAGGTTGAGAATCACAGCTCCAGTGAGACAAACTTCTGGTCCCTCTCATTCACAGTCACAGTCTCTCTCCCTTTTTCAAACTCAGGGTCTCTCGAAGACTAAGTAAGCATTCCACCAGTGAGCTCTCTTGACACTCCCAACGCCACAATTCCGTTTTCCAGAAGGCAAATCTTAACAGTCTGTGTGATCTAATGATACATCCTCATTGGCCTTAAGAAAATAAGACATTCAGTAAATAAATACTAGAAACGCAGCCCTGCAAACTACCTTATAATTTTTTCAAGATTCTCTCATTCCTTTACTAAATTCCACTTCCTAGAGATTGCTAAAATTTAATAATAAACTTCAGCGCGATTACCCAACTATCCAAAAGGTCAACTTTCCCTCTGGGGTACTGCTCACCTTTATGATGCTGGCACAGAACCGTTCCCAAAGAGACAGCTCTCCTTCTTTGATCCATGACATAGTTCGTGCTATGTCAGAAATCACACAAGAACAAAAAGCCAGCCAGATAACCCTGAATAAATTAAAAGAGAGAGAGAAATCATCCGTGCTTGCAAGCAATAAAACTGACTGAAAAGACAGGACTGTGGTAAGCAGCACGCGTCTGAATCCAGAGACTGTTCTAATCCACTCAGGCCTCTACAAACCAACGGGATTTCTTTGGGACAAGGCGGTTTCCATTTTCTTATCCTTCTTATGTGCACTGATTTCTTCCAAATATCCTGCTACATCATGTACCTACATCTTGGTCAATCCCCGCAACTTCTCTTTTGCCCGGCGATCCTTTTCTCTAACCAATCATTACCCGCCTTGGCTGTCGCATCTGTTACCTCGATGGTCACTCTCCCGGCTGGACTTGAGCGTCTCCTGCGGCTAACTCCACATCCAGTTTTCCCTCCTCTGGGTCTCTGTTTTCACTCCGCACCTAGGACGCCGGAGAAGACGTTTTTCTACCACTTAGGGGCGACTCACGACTTGGCGCTGGAAGAACACGTCACCTCTGCGCATTTGGACACGCCTCCTCCGTCCGTGGTGGGCGGGGCCGCGCCTTGCGCCTACGGGCTCGGGGGCGGAGCGGTGCGAGTTCTTGCGAGTTGGCTATTGGTAGTCGCTCTCGCGGGGCGTGGAAACAGCGCCTGGAGGGCCGGGGTCACGTGAGCCAATACTGTGGCCGCTAGGGTTGCCTGATGCAAACCGTGCAGGTTAGGCGAGAGTCCAGCCTAACGGCCTGAGAAGGGGTGTGTGGCCTCGGGTATTGTGGCAATTTGTTACGGCGAGAGAATGGGGTTGCTCCACCTCAAAAATGAGTTTCTTTATCGATGATCGCAATGCTTGTATTTTGGGAGACACTAACATCGTATTATGACAATCCTCCTGCCTCAGTCTCCCAGCTGCTCGTGATACGGACGTAAACCATGGAAAAGTGAACTGCGTTTCTTTAAAATTTTGTCTTAAAAATTGTTCTTTTAGCAGAAACTAGTGGCGCGTCGTCACTGAACTCAGCACTCGGAAGACTGAGGCCATGAGGATTAAGTAATGTCTTTTCTGCTACGTAGAAAATTTAAAGTCAGCCTGATCTGATACGGTTTCTTCAAAGAATTCTAACGTATTTCCACTTGTCGCCTTTTAATGCTGTGAAAGGTTTCTTGCTCTAGTCACTTTTGGGGGGTGATTTAAAGCATCCCGACTTTATAATTTGCAGATTCCGAAGACTCACGTTAAAGAACAAGACAGAAAGAGCTTTACTCTTAGGACTTCCAAAATCACAGCCCATAGCGCTGGGGAATATAATCCTACTGGTAGTGCTTGCCCAGCATGCCAGAAGCCCAGGGTTCAGTTTCCAGTCCAGCCTAAAAAAGCATGGTGCCAGTGAAGGCAGGACAGTGAGCAGTTTAGATCACCTAGGGTAATTGTGGCCAGCATGGCCTACACGGGAAAACTCAGCCTCAAAACTAAACAAAAATAGAAACAATCTACACTTGTGGAGAGAGCTTTTTGGGGCCAAGCCAGAAATCAAAAGCATTAACTGAATAGCCAAGTCTTGAAGGACTTTTAGATACTGAACAGAACAAAATTGGGCCTAGATTGGGCTTCAGGAGACTTAGCTCCTCAAAAGTATTCTCCGTTGCTTTGCCTTTTATTGTATTTAATGATATGGGAAGAAGCTGTTCTGCTTTCTCAAAAAAAAAAAAAAAAAAAAAAAAAGCCCCCAAACTGAACTTTCAGTATCTGATGCAACTAGTATTTCTTTCAAATCATACTTCTATCTGTAATAGAATTTCACAATTCCAACGAACCTTGTATTTTTCAACCTCATTTTCCCTGTGGTCTCAATAACACAGGGTAAGATGTTGCCTGTTCAGTTTTACCTGAGGAAAGCACAAAACGTGACTCAGAGCTGTGGAGATGAAGGCCCCAGTCATCAGCTCTCACACTTGCATTTCCTTTGTGAGCTGTGAGGCTTCTGCTAATAACACCATTTCTCAGGAAGGCTCTTAGCTCGCTGAAGCCTAGTAGTTAGCGCCACTGGGTTTTAACTTTTGGTGCAATTAGTTAAAGGGTCACAAACCCCCTGCTCTGGTTACAGTTTGAGGATTTATTTAATCCACTTTCTATTAATACTTAGGTTTCCCGTTGGCAAAGTATTACACCCATCCCCACCCTTCCCTGTGAAAAATCTTCCTATTTTCGAGAATGTTTAAGCACTCACTAGAAAGTTAGCAAACTGTATCACAAAATAATGGTTTATAGTCAGGGAATCTCCTTTGGCCTCAATTTCCCCAGTTCTGTATGGCACTTTCCTTTTTTGGGGTATTGCAAGGGGTTAATTAGGATTTGTAAAGGGCTTTGAGGAGTAAAGGACAAAGTATTATTAGGGTCTCATGCCCTAAGCCCTGGCCCCAGCCTTTCATCCCAGCAGAGGCATAGGCATTTCCATTCTTATGCATGCCAGGCCTCTAATCCCCTCTTGAATGTGGCAGCTTCCAAGGAAGGGACAAGAGGCCTTAACTAGAAACAAAAATCCAGTGTAATGAGGTGCTACAAGGGCTGAACTTTCAAGATTCATCCCTAACAAAGTGGGAAGGGGAAAACTTAATGGTCCTGTGACTTCCCAATCCGCGGTGGGGATTATGAGAGGAGAAAAGCATCCTAAGTATCTGATGAGAGAACAGTACCAATTTTGGAGTACCAATAAGTCTTTATTTTCCCAGGGAAGAGAAGGTAAAGTCAGCATGTGTTACAAAATGATTATACGATAGAAATACAAGTACCCGAGTACAGTTAAAAAAAAAAAAATCAACCATGAAATAAAACACCCCAGGGGTGGGGTCACCAAAACCCCAGAGGGGGCTTAGTCTCCTGCAGTTCAGGAAAGAGATCAGGGAAAGGACAGACAAGTACACCCTTTCCCACCCTCCCCATAAATTCAAGATTTCTCACAAAGCTTTGGTTTCTAGCAGTAAACATGGAGATACATTCGTCCGTCTCCTCGTAACAATCTTGTGGCCTCTTTGACATAAGTTTCTTGCACCGTGGCATTAAGTTCCTGAGTGACTCAACTGTACATTCATAGTCCCTTTTCTGGTCTCCAGATCCCACTTTCTACATGGAAGGCCCCACAATTGCTTCTCTCTACCTAAGGGTGACAGATTATGTTTGTTTGATCCGTCCAAAGGTGAATCACACCATGAAATGGTCTTGCCAAGGAGAAGTGGTTCACCTGCAATCCCTGCACAGAGGCGTCTGAGGCAGGAGGACAGCCAGGAATCTGAGGCTATCTCTGGCTACAGAGTGAGACCCTGTCTCAGAACCACAAACCAAAACTCTTCACTGAGTTAGGGAACAACGGGAGAATGAGGTTCATGGCCTCTTCAGAATTTTTATGTTGGGGCATTCAAGAGTTGTAGAAATGCCCAAAGAAACAAATGAGTATAGGTTTTCTTATGAGGGACAAGAGGGGCTGTCTTAAGGTCACTGTGGTCCAGAATGGGAGACGGGGAGGAGCATGGTCCCAGAGGCTCATTTTGAGGACCCCACATTTAGGTTTCAGATGGTGTTGTCTGGTGCAGAACTTTCTGTCAAAGATGCTTTGGCTATTTTTCTCTCAATACAACAAAAGTTTTGTAAACAATAAAACCCCAAAGAACATGAAGACCAATACATCTATATTTACACAACTAGGCCACCTAGCAATCATCAACTCAGAGACAGTAAAGTCCTACAAAGGCCAGACGAATACAATTAACTAAGGGTGGGCGCATTATTTGGGGGAAACAAGAAACCAGGATCGGACACACACACCACCCAATGCGTTCTATTGCATTTGTCCCGTTTCAACACAGTGAGGTAGGTTTGTGGCGATCTCAAAGCATGTAAACGAAACTCCCCCCCTTCTTTCCTTTAGCGATCAACCATCACAGGGCAGGACACTTGCCACAGAGGCCCACACTCGTGAGTCTCTCTGGAAGCCAAGATTGTGAAAGGCTAAGGATTTGAGCCCCTGCTTCACGTTCCATACCTGGACAGCAGTGTGGGAATAAGGGTATTGGTTGAAATGGCATCCTTATCAGGATAACTCAGCGGCAGGGTACTTCCTAGCACAAATGAAGTCCAAGTTTTGATCCCCAGTGTCAAAAAGCAATCAAACAAACAAACAAAAAAAAACCCACCTCGTCCTCATAAATCTGCATCAAAGAAATATCAACATACACACACACAAACACTCACACCCTGCTGTGCATGGCAGGCTTAGACTAATCTGGCAAAAGGATGGATTTGGTAAGTTACTCTTGCGCCTTTCACCTGGCTCAGCCTTTCAATGCCTCTGTACCACCCTTTCCTGTTCAGACTGATTTCCGATGTTTTGCCAAAACCAGATCAAGTCTTGGGGCAGCTCAATTAAAACCTGTGAGACATTTTTCAAGGACGCTATGGCAGAAAAGCCAGCTGTCATCGGCAAAACTGAGGTAGTTCAACAGGCTGTACACTCCGAATGGTTGGTCTCCATGGTGATCAAAACAAAACAAAAAACAAAAGAGTATTCCTGCTGTGCAGACCTGGAGCTGCTATGGACTTATCCCTGAGATTGCTCATGTACCTGAGAACACAGTGCAGGAATGAGGGCCTTAAGATTAAAATATACAAAAATACAAACCCAATATTTATATTAAGAAAAAAAAAAAACGCATAAGATACGTCATTCGCACATAGATAGTGCAGTTGGCATCCTGGAGAAAGTGGGACTCAAGGTGCAGTTACCCAAGGGAGCAAATAAATTAAAATCCCATTGGCCCCGAAAGGCCTGGGAGTGAGGCGGGAACAGCAGGCCTGCGGTTAACTCCCTAACCACCCTCTGCCTGTCATCACAACCCGCTGCTAGAGACCAATCCCCAGCACAGGACTGGGTTATGAGTAAGCATGGTGTGAAATATCCTCCCCTTGCTCCTGAGAGTCCCTCCCACAGAACATAGTAGCTGGAGGGTTAGGGTCACTAATCTTGGTTTGACACTTGTTTCACATCCTGTCTGGCAAGGGAAATATCACACGGCCTTCTACAAAAGAAGAGCTTCCTTATCCCAGCCACTTGGCAAAGCATGTTAAAGCCTCAGATAAAGCATGCAGGTACTAGGGTGGCTCCCCCACAAAAGCCTTCACTTGCTTTCAGAGAGAGCGGGGTAGGAGTTCCTTTGTCTCACCCTTTCCCTCCCACCAAGGAAAGATAGGGTGACACTGGGAACCCCGGCCTGAGACACAGCAGTGCAAGCTACCCAAGCAACCCACCCTTATCCCCACTTTCTTCACTCTGCAGATTGATGCCTCCTCCCTGAAAACTCCCCATCAGCCAAAGAATAACCCTGACTCCTGGGCCTCAATTCTGGGCTTCTGGAAGCAGGGCAGGACTGTGGATCTCTTCCTCTTCCTCCCGGAAGTAGGCAGGCTTTCCCTGAGAACTGGGGCCCTGCTGGGCCTTCAGTGGACATGAGGCCACCATATGGTTGATGCTTTGGCAAAAGTGGCACTTCTTGGGCTGCGGTGGCAGCTTGCATTCCTTGGCATGATGGTCTAGCCCACCACAGTTGTAGCACCTGGCATGAGACAAAATGGTAACGGTGAGAGAGGTACTCGGGAAAATAACTGAAGCCTCCCAACAGGCTCACACTTCCATCCATGTTTGTTGATGATTATAATCTTTCCCCCTTCCTGATCTACTTAACGTTGTTTTCAAAACAAAATCCCAAATGTTTGATTTGCCATATGAAGACTCAGGAGCCAGAAGCTGTAGGGAAAGCTTGCTAGCTCAGCGGCAGAGAAAGCACCCAGCCAACCTTCCTCCTCCAACCAAGCACAAGACCAAAGCTCCTTCAACTCCTCCTTCTTCCCTGGGTTCTCTCATGCTCACTCTCTGTCAACAGGTTGCTAGCTCTGCCTCACCACCCACCCTTGACTTTATTTAGCTCTTGTTTACAGAGTCTTGGGTTAGTTAAAGGCATGTGTCGGGGCTGGGCCACAACCACAACTACTTGCTCACAGTAAACAGAAAGCTCTTGGGGTTAGTGAAAGGTGCTTGCTAGGACTGAGCCACAACACAACAAGAAACAGGTTTTTCCAGTTCACAGTCTCAGGGTTCCCAAGGCAACACTGTAGCTGCTCTTCTGGTTACCAGCAACTTGAAAAGATGAAGAAAACAAAAGAAAAGATCCCAGCTGTGAGGTACAGGTGAGGAATAGATGAGACTGCCTTGGGTCTTCTGGGAAGAGGAAGTGCTCTAATTAACCCCTGGGCCATCTCTTCAGCGCCCCGTCTATGTATTTATTCATTCAGTTTTTTTTGTTTGTTTGTTTGGTTGGTTTTTTTTTTTGGTTTTTTCGAGACAGGGTTTCTCTGTGTAGTCCTGGCTGTCCTGGAACTCACTCTGTAGACCAGGCTGGCCTCCAACTTAGAAATCCTCCTGCCTCTGCCTCCCAAGTGCTGGGATTAAAGGCGCATGCCACCACCGCCCGGCCTTAGTCATTCAGTTTTAAGACAAGGTGTCACTATACACTCCTGCCTAGCCTTGAACTGGTGGAGGCCCACTGTTTGTCTGCCTCCTAAGTCCAGCCGTTACAAGCAGGGACCACCTGACCTGGTTAAAGAATGAAGTTTTTTGTTTTGCTTTTTTTTTTCTTTTGAGGCGGGGTTTCTCTGGGTAGCCTTGGCTGTCTTGGTATTCTCTCTGTAGACCTCAAACTCAAGAATCCTGCCTCGGCCTCCTGAGTGCTGGGATTCAAGGCATGCGTGACCATGTCTTGCTAAGAAAGAATTTTTAAAAGCCAAATTATATTACCTCTTCAGAGGTTAAAAGGTTCTAAGCCCCATAGCAAAAATGCAGACGGCAACCAACTGAAGCTCCCGACAAGAACTGTGGATACCCAATATAGCATCTCACCCACCACACACAGATCCGTGTAATGTTTGCTTCTAAAGTCCTTGTGGACAGCGTCACCCTTCACAGTAGAGGCTAGGCTCATGGCTTAAATTAATTATCTTTGGCAATGGGATCCAAGTGGCAAGCCGAGCAAAGTCCCCATCCTTGTCATCCTTGGCAACTGACACGAGCTACGAGCTGCCCTTCCAGGCCATACCTGTCTCCTTTGGATCTTCGTTTCTGCATGTTCTTCCCTTTTGGCCGCCGCTCACTCCCAATACAGAACACACCACCAGGGCCGGTGACGCGGATGGATTCCAGACCCTTGGCAGACTTCTTAAAGGTGAACTCCACTGCCTCACCCTCCTTGAGGCTTCGGAAACCTTCCATGTGTAGCTTGCTCTGTCAAATGGAAACACGAGATTTTACTAGTTGCCTCCATTACTGCACCATAAAACAAAACTGCAAACCTAAGACCTGTCCCTGTAAGATAGGAAGAGAAAAAAAGTGACAGAACTCCCATCTCACAGATGAGAAAACCAAACTGAGAGCCGAGCTTGGCTGTACATACCTGTCACTCCAGTTTGAGGGCAGTGTGGGCTATACTGAGAGACTTGTCTCAAAAGACGAAACACAACCCCCTCCACCATAAGCAAGTGAACTGTCCATTCTTAGGAAATACACACGAAAATATGTAGACAGAATCACACTGAACGCTGTATTTACGGGTTACTAAGATAATATAACTGAACCACGTTTGGTAGTACAAGCCGTTAATCCCAGTACTTGGGAGACAAAGGCAGATGGATCTCTGAGGTTGAGGCAAGTCTGACCTGTATGTACATAGATGCATTTCAGGCCAGAATAGTTGAGAACACCCCCCCAGTCGTCTCCCCCCAAAAAACAGACAACAAAAACTATACAGAGATAAATATACAACAAAGAGTGCAAAATGTTAATCTATGAATCCGGGGAACAATTATGAGAGATTCTGTCTATTCCTCTAATCTTTTAAGTTTGAAATCATAAAGATGATGTTTCTGAAAATTGAAGTCAGTTACAGGATAAGGATTAAAATGGAATGTCAGGAAGAGATTCCAGGAATCTTCTGGTGTGTCTGAAGATAGCTATACAGCATACTCATATGCATAAAATAAGTAATTCTTTTTTTTTTTTTAAAGATTTATTTATTTTGTTTTATATGAGTACACTCACTGTCGCTGTCTTCAGACATACCAGAAGAGGGCATCAGATCCCATTACAGATGGTTGTGAGCCACCATGTGGTTGCTGAGAATTGAATTCAGGACCTCTGAAGAGCAGTCAGTGCTCTTAACCACTGACCCATCTCTCCCCGGCCCCAATAAACCATTCTTTTTTTTTTTTTTTTTCCGAGACAGGGTTTCTCTGTGTAGTCCTGGCTGTCCTGGAACTCAGAAATCCGCCTGCCTCTGCCTCCCAAGTGCTGGGATTAAAGGCTTGTGCCACCACTGCCCGGCAATAAACCATTCTTTAAAAAAAGTCAGACACAATCAGACAAATCTACAAAAAGCCACTGGACACTTAGAGGGAAACTGCACAAATTTAAGTGAGTCAGACCTGGCTGTCCACCTCTGCTCAGCCCATAATCCCAGCACTCAGTCCCAGCACTCAGGGAGCCTGGACAGAAAGCACCAGCTGCAGCTGGAGGCCAGCCTGGGCTACACAGTTACAAGGCCAGAACACTTAGAATGACAGATTTACTTTAAAAGACATTAAGGGGTTGGCAGGATGGCGTAGTGGCTAAAGTTAGTTGTAGCCAGGCCTGAAAGCTCTGGAAGGCACATGACAGAACAGACTCCCTCTAATTGGCCTCTGGCCTCCACATGCACACTGTGGCAGCCCCCCACCCCCAAATTTAAAACGCATGAAAAAAAAAAATCAACAAATTTGTTGTTTATGCCACATTTGGGCACATTTTTTTGGATGAATTAATGAAGCATGAAGTATGGGTTTCTGACCTTTTTTGTTTGTTTTTAGAGACAGGGTTTCTCTGTAATCTTAGCTGTCCTGGAACCTGCAAGCTAACCTGCAAACCGGGCTAACTCTCAAACTCTCAACAGAGATCCACCTGTCTCTGTCTCCCAAGTGCTGAGATTAAAGGTTTTCGACACCGCTGCCCCATGGGTTTCGGATTTTTGAGACAGGGTCTCACTATGCCTGACCTCAAATTCATGATTCTCCTACCTCAGCCTCCAAGGTATTACAATTACATATGTATTCCAGGGTAATGAGGTGCCTGTCTGTCTGTCTGTCTGTCTGTCTGTCTGTCTTCCTCCCTTTCTGTTTGGCAGCTCTGTTACCCAAGCTGCTCAACGCGTCAGCTCCAGACGCTCCTGCTACAGCCCCTTGGGCAGCTGAGACCAGGTGAACATAACCAACAAGGAAACAGATAATAAATTATTTGATTTGGAATGCAAATGAGGATTTAGAGCAATTTCTATAGACTAGTTTCCTTCCTGGAAACACTACAGGTTGCACCAAAACTTGAAAAACATAAGTATAAGCAGTTTGCAAAGAGCGAAAAATGCCAGTCATTGGAGGAACCCAGAATCCCTAAGCTCACAGCTGTCATACTCGATCATTGTTCATTAGTGCAGGCAACAGCACCTCCTAGCCCTTAGAGTGAGGGATTCAGAACTATGTCAACAAAGAGTCACCATAAGACGTGGGACTCAATGGCAGGATGCCTGCCTAAAATACAATGATTCTTTCTCACTTCCCCCAAAAAAGAAAAAGAAAAATCATCTGGGCGTGGTGTTGCATGCTCTAGATCCCAACAGAGGCACTGCGCCTGAGGCCAGCCTGGTCTACATAGTTCCAGGCCAGACATGGTCACAGAGAGACATTATTGATATTGAGACACACACACACACACACACACACACACACACACACACACAAAGACAAGAAACAGTAAATGAATTCAGAGAAACAAAAATAGACCCCGTGCACCTAGCCAGGACTGAGAGCCATCAGCACGTGCCACTATATTCTAGCTGCCAGAGTATTTCACACTCAGACAGGGCACACATCCCCCACCTTGCTAGCTTTTGTTATAAAATAATTCAATTGATATTACACAAAACTTCCAGCAAGGGTGTTGGTGAAGAGCCCAGGCCTGGGCACCCCATCCCCTCTCTAGGCTCATCAAAATGCAAACTCTCTAATTAGGCCTTGAGGGTCCTCAGAAAAATGGGGAAGCTGTGGTTTTCTCCTTATTCCTTGGCTGACCCAGCACTCACTATGTAGACCAGGCTGCCTCACTCAGAAACCTGCTCATTTTTTAACTGATGTTTACCTTGCTTATATAGACTAGGTTGGCCTTAAACTAAAGATCTCCCACCCTTAGCCTGCTGAATGCTGGAATAAAAGACGTAGGCCCAGAGTAGGCATCTTAGCTTAGCACAGCAGTACCTTTGGCTTCAACAGAATGTTAGGTCCAGATTCTAACGGGCAAGGTCTCACTACACTCAAATTAAATACTTTAGGATTATTAATAATTGTCCCAGAAATATTGTCATAGAAATATTGCAAAGGTATGTTCTTTCACTTTTTAAGACGGATGCTTGGGATCGAACCCAGGGCCACACGCTGCTAAGCAGACTCGAACCAGACTGCCTCCCACCTAGTGTTTTACACACACAGGAATATCCAAGGCATGGTGACCTCCTGCCTCAATTTGATGAGGGGATGGGTGGGTGGTAAAACCTTAGAGCAGGAAATAAAAGTAATGCCATGTTCAAAAGGACCCATCTCTCAGCCCCACTGAACAGAAACCACCCTAAAACCATTCCTAAAAGTGAAGAGGCACTAGCTGGAGAGGAGGGGGAGCAGCCAGACCCACTGCCTCTCCCCAGGCAATTCCTGCCCGAGCAGGGTCCCTCCTAGGTTCAGCTGTGATGCAGAAGATAAGCGATTAAAAACGGGGTCTAGGAGCGGGTTCCCTCCTCACTCATTTGTAAAGTGGAGTATAGACTGATTTTACGGTTGTGCTGTGGGGGTTTTATGCATGAAGAATAGTTAACACTTCACCAGCCATGTATAAATCCTCAGGGAGTACCAATTACCCACCTTTCAGGTTAGATGGAGTCAGGTTAACAGTAAGAGCCAAGTGTTGAGATGCTCAGAGAACTCTCCTTTTTATGACTAACCATTCTTAGGAACTCAAAAAACAGCCCTCCATGAGGTCCGGTTTACTGAGAGCTACATCCCCTACTCCACCCACTCCTACGACTGGTGAGCCCAAAGGGACAGTACAAGTACTAGGTAAGTGATGTGACTGACCCCCTCAGTGCCCCCACCACTGAAGATCTGCTTAAGACCGCCTCGGCCAGCACCTCAACAGAAAGGCTAGGCAGGATTTAAACTGGTGGTCTCCAGGGGTGGCTGCCCGTCCCCTCCCCCACTCCTTTCTAAAACATAGTTTGAATTCTTCTCTTATCAGATAGGTAATCAGCGTGCAGCCCCACCACGCCAGACTCCCAGGGCCAGAATCTAAAAGGAGCCTGAAATTCTTCTACCACCCCCAGTCCACCCCTAACCACACACAAAGCAGGGCCCCGCCCCTCTTCCCATCCCCTCCAAAAAGAAAAGGCCCTGGGGGGAGGGGCATGGCCTGAGCTCCCCCAATAGAGCCCAGCCCCGGGGAACAAAGAGTTGACACTGGTTGGTTCTGGTGGTCAGATTCCTGGAGTTCCAGGGCACAGATCCCCCCCTAGGATGGCTCAACCCCCACCCTCCCCCCACATTCAAGCCGGACCAGTTCGTTCCTTCCTTCCTTCCCACTATGGTAGGGATGAGAGGAACGGACTCTGAACCTCTTCCCCAGTCAGACTCCGGGAAGGGGAAGTTTGCTAGTCAACTCTCAGCCATCTTCCTTCCCAGCCACCCTCCCCGTACCTCCAGGATGGACTAGAGAGAATGCCTCCCCTATGGCGTCTTCAGCCAAGTCCTTCCCGCAGCAGATAAATATTTCAACGGGAGGAGGGGCTGGAATCCCATTTTCTTTTTCCAACCTGTTGAAGTTAGTCAGGTGTACAGCCTGCTTGGGCCACTGCAGGGGGGAAGATGACACTTAGGACAGTTACAGCATTTCCTCCCCGGTGCCCCACAGGCACTCTGCAGTTATAAGAACTTCCTGGCTTCTGCTTCTTTCTTTTGACGAATCCCCACCCGCCCCCACATGGAATACCCCAGCCCAAGATCAGTATGGACCGAGGAATAAGTAAAAGTTCTAACTCTTGGACTCATTTGTCAAAGCTTATAGTTAGAACTATCCGGTCTCTTCCAGTTCCCACACACCGTTCATTTCTCGCGCTTCTTTCTTTATGGGAGATTTCCCTGTACCCCAAACCAGTTTACCAGGATCAAGACCAGGGCTCTTTCCTCCAGCACACAGAACTATTCCAGTTCTGACGAACCCCATACATGTCTCTGACCAATGCTGGGTTTAGGAACCAAAATGCGCATTAAATGCTTACTTTAGACCAAGCAGGGAACTAAACACTCAGACCCATGCAGCATCCTAAGCAGAAGGTTTATAAATGCTCTGATTAAGAGAAGTCTGATCAGACACCCTAATGAAGTGAGTGAGACCAGCCAAGTATTGGGGAGAGCCAGGGAGTGTCCCGGACAGGAGCTTGAGATAAAAATAAGCACCTAGGTCGCAGTAACAGAGAAAGGACAAGTGTTGGGACCACTGCCATGAGCCTGGTTTTGCTAGCCAGCAAGATGTTATAATAGGGCAAGCTGGATATTTTTTTTCTCGATATACTCTAAAACCCCTAAATATCATTTTAAATTAAATCATTTTAATTTCAAAGATTAAACACTGGTAGATAGATACTGTGATGTTGGAGCTTCAGTGCTAGAGGTTTAGTGGTTGGTATCATAAATGTCCCCAACCTAAGGTTAACTGCCATTCACCTCTGCTCAGTGGCCCAGGCCAAATGCTCCTCCACATCTCTCCACCAGATGGCGCCTCAACCCACTCGAGACTCTGAAGCAAGGGCACCTCGGCTCCTCATGCTGGTTTTCTGGGTCCTTCCTATCCTTATGCTGGAGCTTTCTTCTCATCCCATCCTGACCCATTCACAGGGTGTGAATGGGAGGCAAAAGCTTCCCGGATTTTATTCCAGTACCATAGAGAAAGCCATCACATTAGTGTCTAACAGCAATGTGAAACCACGCTTAAAGTAGGCACAATTATGAATGTTTCCTGTTCCAATCCCTCCCAGACTTGGACTAAACGGACCTGTTCTTCACGCAGCTGACAGTGACAGCTTCTCTAAACAAATAAATATTAAAGAGTTGGTAGATGAAGTTTAAATTCTGATTAGGAATGTTTGAACAATGGTTATGCCCGTGTACCCTGGACCAAGTCACTGAAAACCACTGATAAGTATATGACAAGCAGCCATGTCACCCACAGGGCAGAAGTTTACCATATTGGAAGATTATTTGCTTGAAATGGTGGTAAAGTCTTTAACCAGGAAAAGCATGTCTCCTCAGAAAGAGGGCGCCAAATATTTCATGACAAAATAACTTGTGGACTTCTTCATATTAACTTTATATAAAAAAAAAACCCACACATTCCTAAGCCACCTCTTCCCACTGACATAGGAATGACAGACAGATAGTGTCCTGGGTTGGATTCCAAGATGAAGCCGAAGTTCTGGGGTTCAGAGTATCCCACAGATACTCAGAGCACATGACATGGTGCCAAGCCATATCCTCACCAGTTCGGAAGAAGCTGCCTCATTCACCTTCAGCCCTTCTGTGTCTTCTGGTGAATAGACTCTAGTTAAAAAGTCTACTCCCGATCCTCCAATTCCTCAAGACATTCCAACAGCGTCTTCTTTTCCACATTCATTTAGATCAAGTACAAACTATGAAACTATCCAGTCAGTCAGAGCTCTTCTCTCAAAAGGACATCCACGTAGGTGGAGACAGCATGAGACATAGGGGCCGTGCTATAAACCAGGAAGGCAAGATCCCACACATGCTTCCTTCCCCAGCTACCCTACCCAGGTCCCCCTCCCCCAGCTACCCTACCCAGGCCCTCAGAGGAGGCTGTTTGTCATTCCTCAGGCATTTTCTGAAGGTCCAAAGCACTGGGGCTCACACAGTTAGTTTAGCTTAAATTTCTGGGTCAATATTGAATTTTTTGTTTCTACACCCAACCTAGTTCCTTTGCCAAATATACACATAGTCTTTGCCTGTAAGCAAAAAAAAAAAAAAAAAAAAAAAAAAAAAAAAAAAAAAAAAAAAACAATAAAAAGTTATCTGGGCCAGAAGGTGGTGGTGCACACCTGTGAGAGCCCTGGGTCTATGCAGATATAGCATCAAGGCCTTCAAAACAAAAACAACATTCTGAGGAGCTGCTGAAACCCACTGCAATTTTATTTCTTAATTTCTACAAATCTTGGTGGTTTAGATTTGAACACAGGGAACCACAGACAAACCCAAACTTAAAAGTAGCCAGGGACTTACAACAATTTTGACGAATATCTTGCTAACCCTT
Organism: Rhabdomys pumilio; assembly: GCA_030674055.1. Taxonomy (NCBI): domain Eukaryota; kingdom Metazoa; phylum Chordata; class Mammalia; order Rodentia; family Muridae; genus Rhabdomys; species Rhabdomys pumilio. The sequence goes on along the minus strand of JANHMN010000004.1, from coordinate 18,683,858 downwards.
TCCCAATGAGAAGTGATCGTGCCTCCCAAGGGACATTAGGCAAGATAGGGAGACATTTCGGTTCTCACAACTAATCAATTCCAGATTTCAAGATCTAAATGGGTGTTTAGAGAAACCTGTTTCAATAGCCCCTCACCCTCAGCCTACTCCTCCCTGGAAACAGAATTAACTACACACAAGTCAGGCTCTGGTGTCACCCAACTACCAGTCAACTTGGCTATATATACAATGACTTGCAGGCCTGCCTGCTCTACAGTGCAAGGTGCTGTCTCTCTCTCTCTCTCTCTCCATATATATATATATATATATATATATATGAAGAGTGTGTCTGGATCAGCGCAAGGACAGTGGCAAACAGGATGTTGGGAAGCCTATTACCTCAATCTTGGAAAGGTCTTCTTTGACTCCCCCCCCTTTCCCTGGCATGGCAAATGTCATCTTGAGACAATATCCCCTCCCCCACCACACAATCCTACCCCATCCCCAGGGTCCAACAGTTGAAGAACAAGGAGCTCCGCTAAAGATTTCTTACCCTCTCTACACTCCCCTTCCAAAGTCAACAGGCCTTAGAGATTAACCTGTATCTACAACATTCCACTGTTAGAGACACCTCAGCCCAACAACTGAATTGACTGCTAGAGTGTGGACCTTCTCAAGCAGCGGAGGCAGGTTGTGGAATAACACCAGTTACAGTGTGTGGAGAGTGGAGAGGTGAGTTCTTCAAATATGGGTGCCAGCCAGGATTAAAGGCATGGACCTTTAATCCCAACATCCAGAAGGCAGGGGTGAACAGCTCTCTTGAGTTAAAGGCCAGCCTGGGTAACAGGGCAAATTCCACGTCAGCCATGGTTAAACAGTGAGATGCCCCCCTCAAAAGAACACAAAGAAAACCAAACACAAAACCCACAAATGTGGGCAGGTCCCCAAGCTGGTCTGTACCGAAGACTGCTGCTTTCCTCTGGCGATATCCTATAGCTTTCCAATTGCTACCAATCCTAAGTAAGGCACAGCTTCTCCATTTGTTCAAACACCAATGAACCTCAGACCAGAAGGTACATTCTCCTCGACGCCTTGCAAGGAGTCAAGAAAGTGCTGAACCCTCCTTGATACCTCAGCTTCCCAAAATTGAAGGTCCCCAGCCCATCTCCAGACCAGGAAATATTTTAATCTCTGTGATCAGATAAACGGACGAATGGGGGAGCCTTGCCACCCGCTGAGGAGGGCCATTCAGAGCTGGTTCCTGTAATAAAGTGATTTAATAGATCTAAGAGGCCAATTCCCTTCTGTCTCACAATTACTTCCTGTGGGTTATCATTCACATATGCAAATGAGATGGGGGCACAAAGCCACCATCCAGAAACCAGCAGTCTGGTGCTAGTGATGGGGGGTGGGGGACCGTGCAGAAAAGTTAAGGGTACTGCGGCAGGGCAGGTCCCTTAAGAAAGCACATATTCCAGAAGCTCGGTGACCCTAGGACACTAACAGCAAAGAGCTGGTCCTCAAATTCCTTCAACCCTTCTTCTTAGTTTCCACTCCTCAACCTCCTGACCGGAGGGCAGTGTTCGGCCTTCCCATCAGCCCCCAACCAGTCCATCCAGCATCTCCTTCCCCACCCCTCCCCCTCAAGAACGCCATCCCTCAGGCTCCAACTCTTAATCCCCACATCCTCCTTTCCCCTCCCCCACAGCTCCTAAAGCTAACCTCCCTGAAGTAACCCCTCCCTGCCCGGCCCCGGGTGTCAAGCTCCTGGGCCAGGGATTAACAATTCCTTCTTTCCTGGTCCAGCCTTAACCCCCCAAATGTGGAAAAGGGCAGGAGCAGGAACTTCCTTTCCACCGTGGAATGGCACTGCTGGAACCACCCGTAGGACAGTAAGAAAGAGAATGGCCAGGAAGAGGGAAACCTGAGGGCTCCACTCCCTTCCTTTCCTTCCTTGTTTAGGGTTAGGAATGTTAGGGACAGCAATCAATGGCTGTCTGGGGCCATAAATGCCAAGCTGAGGAGAATAGGGCCAGAGGCCAGTCTCCATTCCACCTCCTGCCCCCTCGACACTGAATTTCACTCCCTACTGTGTTGCCCTTCTTTAACTGAGAACTTGGGATTGCCATAGCCAAGAATGAAGGCCTGAGCTCTTAAGGTCTCCCTTCCAGGCAGGACCGGATAGACAGTCAGAGAGGTGCCTGCCAGTGCTGATCTGTAGCCAGACCTGTAAGGGAGCTTTTTTTTAGCTCCCACACTGACTCTTCAGGGATCTACCAAACCTACACTGGCCACAGGACCTGACTTTTTGGGTGGCCACCTGACTTGAGGTATGCATTGAAACCGGGAGAGCCTGACGTCTCAGGTTCATACCCGTAGGTAGGGTGGCAAATTGCTCACACACTCCTCCCTGTGAACTGGATTCAGACCTTCAGAACTCAGGGCGCTAACGCCCGGCTCAGGCTTGCATGTGCTTCCCTGGTCGGCCTGCTCGCCCTCCCCCACCGGCAAGCACAATACAACCTTAGTTTCTGCCACATGGGGTCACCTCCCTGCCCCCTGCTCCCTTCCCAGGGGAAAGAGGTAATAGACACGTGGTAAGGCGGAGGGGTTCCCGGAAGGGGGCGGGGAGGGGGTGCTGCTGGTAGTCAGTAGTGCCTCCTCCTTGTACCACTGCAGTTACTAGAGAGTCAAAATTGGGGTGTCCCGGAAAAGATGGGACGCACAACAAGGGTCCTTTATCTCCTCCAATCCGACAGGAGGGTCCACCAGCCAGGCCTATTCATAGGAACTCCCAGTCTTTTTTTCTTTTTTCCTAGCAAAGTTCCAGAATCAGTCTCACCTGGTGCACAAAGACGTCCACCGGGGGGTCGAGCGCGACCCCGGCGCGGGCGGTCATAGACAGGAAGCCGAACCCCATGCGCACGTTGAACCACTTACAGATGCCGGCCCCGTGCAGCAGCTGCGGCTCCTCTGCCGCTCGGGCCGCGTCAGGCGGCGCCTCTTCTGGCGCCTTCTCCGCTGCCTTGGCGCAGCCACCTGGAGACAGGGAGGGCCAGGTGATCAGATGGGGACCAAGGGATCGCAGGCCCTCTCAGAGACCCATCTGGGAGATCTCGGTGATCAGCCCGCGGATAGACACCCAGGAGAAGGCAGCTACCAAGCAGCTGGTAAGAAGAAACCTGTCCTGGCTGCCTCCCCAAGCTTACACCGAGGATGCTGACGCCCCGAAAGTTTTGCTTGTCTTCCCACAACAAGTTGCCCGTGCACACGCGGCGGGACAGGCCCCTCCTCTTCTCTCCCTCCGCCCCCACGGGCTCCGCGTACAAGCCACTAGAACACCAGTGTCCCCTAGTCCAGAGATGGCCCCAAGAAGCAGGAGGCCACAGGGATTGGGGTCCCGCGGGCAAGTCCGTGGGACACTTTCCCACCTCCCTTCTATTTAGCTATTGAGCCCCCTGCACCCTAAGGTGTGCCCGCTTAATCGCAAACTCGAACCTGCAAACTGCTGGTTGGACACCGAGCCCATGGTCGTTGGCTGAGCCCGTGGCCCCGGGCCCCAGGTCGGGCGGCTGCTGGCCCCAGAGAAGTCCGGAGGCAAAGGGGTGGTTCGGAGAAGAGGCTGCTACATCTTCCCCCGCACAATAGCGGTGGGAGGGCCCACGGCTTTTCAAAGGCTCCCAAATTCTAAAAGACAATGACCCAACCCCCCGCGGGCAGCCCCCTCCCCTCCCCTCTCTCCTTACCCCTCCCTTTCCCTCTGGCTCTGGCTTCGGCCCTCCCCCACTGCTCTGGTCTCTGACACCTCTGGGGTGTCCCTTCCCAGAACCTTGAGATTTGACACCCCCTCCACATACACACATCTGGAGATGGGGATCTTTTGCCCTAGAAGTCTTCAGTACCCCAGAATTTGGGATCCTGCACTCTGAGGACTCAATGCGTGTATCCAAAGCGGACACAGGTGGGGGGCCCGGGGGGGGGGGTAGGTTTATAACCACGTGACCACACACACACACCACCCCCACCCCCCGGGCAGATAATTATACATTCCAGAGAGTTGGGGGAGGGAGGTGTGAGCCTGGTGGCGCTGTCCAATCAGAAACACAAACCACCTGTCAAGGGAGAAATGGATGAGCCCTCCCCCTCCCCCAGCCCCTCAGCGCCCCTCCCCCTCTTTCCCCTCAGGCCTCGGAGCTGACCCGGCTGCTTGGCGCTGACCTGCTCTCACCCCCCACCTCCGTGTGCTTAGATAGACCTGGAGTTCTGGACCCTAGGAAGCCGGGATAGGGGTGCAGGGGAGCGGCTGGCGACCCCACAGAGCTGGTCCGTCTTAACCTAGGTACTGCCTCTCAGACCCGGCCTGTCTCCGACTGCAACTGGATGTCTCCACCTCCAAATTTCAACATCAGTTTCTCTGGGTTTACCCCGATCAGAAACAAGCTCCCAACTGATTCTGTGCGAAGAGTCCTTTGCTCCCTCCTAAGCCTACATCTAAAGTTGCTTCCAGTTGGAGCTTCCTGGGAGAGCATGTGGAAACCCTGAAGAGTGCCCTCTGTGCTAGCTCTGTTCTTATCGGACCCCTGCCTGCTGCGTCCCGTCCTGTCCCATCCGTTGGTGGCAGAGAATAGATTGGTGGGTGGAGGCACTTCCTCCAGGGCCCGGGACACTCTGATTCCCAGACCCTCCTGTTCTCAGTTACCATCCTCAATTGCGCTACCCTTCGGGTAGTGTGACTGGTGGAAAGACTGGATAAGGAAGCTTCTCATTTGAAAAGGTAAACTCCCTACTAGAAGATAAAGAGGGTGGACCAGAGGGGTGGCCACTGCCCTGGTCAGAGATGGACAATGGCCCGGGGCTCAGTGCACGGCCCTGGCCCTGCCCCTTCACTTCCGGTGCTCAGTTCAAACTGGACAATGCCAGCTCCGGTCAGTTCCCCCTCCCCCACGGCTACAACCCATTTAAAGGGACAGAGCCTGCTTTCAGGGGCATCAGCTTATCCTGAATTCAGTCTTCTCCACAAGTGTGCACAATCTCTTGTGGTTCACACGCTGCAGTTGTGCATGTGTACATGCACGCTCATGAGCAAGTGCGTTTCTAAAAAAGAGAAAAAAGATGATGGGGTAGAGAAATGGACCGTGGGGTAGGAGATGACTATTTCCCCTTTTCTAGGAAGTGCTTTTGCATGGACATAAAAAGTATGAGATAGGACTTTGGGGGATAAAAAGACTTTGGTGAGTCTTGTGTTACTTAGCCGAAAATCTTAAGTATCATTAACAGTGTCCTATTCCCAGCTAGAGACTGTTAGATTTTTTTGGAGTTGTCTGAGTGTATCAACCAAAGTCATTTTATTTACACAACCCGGTCCCGTTAAGTAGCGCCATTACAATATCTGTTCCCTATACAGTAGCTCTTGAGTTTCATAAGTTGGTGGTTGAGGTCTTCTGAAGGGAAGAAGAAAGGCGAGGTGAATGTCCAGGCTTCTCTTGGTCAGACTCCAACAAGGTTGGGTTTCCCCCGCAGGCATGATCACTTGCTCTGTCCAGGGTGCTGAGGGCGGCTGTGGCTCTGTCCCTGGTGCTGAAAAGTCTATGCCTTCCTGCCTTGAGACCTACCTGTGTTCTTAGGTCCAAGTTCTTTCCCCCCCCCCCCCCCCCCCCCCCCCAAAAAGCCCCAGGTCCCCTGACACACACGAGACAGATAGACATTTTAATTTTGCTTTTGATTAACACAAGGTATTGCTGCATGGCACATGCACATGCTGGCACACACTGCAGTCCTCTTCCTCTGCCTCTGCCTCCTTGAAACTGAAATTACAGGTGCCTGTCACATCACTTGCCTTAATCTTTTTTTTTCATTTTATTTTATTTGTATTTATGTGTATGTGTTTTTGTATGCCATGTGTGTGTATAGCTACCTCCAGAAGTCCAAAAAGGATGTTGGATTCCCTGGAACTGAAGTGATTTAAGGTTATAAGCCATCAAATTGGGGTTCTAGGATCCAAACTTAGGTCCTCTGGAAGAATAGTCAGTATTCTTAACCACTGAGAAACCTCTTCAGCTCTCAATATTTCTTTTTTTTTAATTTTTTAAAAATTTTTTTATTTTTTTATTTATTTTTATTTATTATTATTATTATTATTATTTTTTTTTTGGTTTTTTTGAGACAGGATTTCTCTGTGTAGTCCTGGCTGTCCTGATACTCACTCTGTAGACCAGGCTGGCCTTCAACTCAGAAATCCACCTGCCTCTGCCTCCCAAGTGCTAGGATTAAAGACATGCACCACCACTGCCCGGCTCAATATTTCTTGAAGACTAAAGAAGACATATCTGTGAGTAAATGATTCTGTTAGAACATTACAGACATTGTAAGCTCAGTTTCAGAAAAAAAAAGTTTAGGCCTACTCATTTGGTCATGAAGAAAGATAGTATCTTTGAATATAATAAGACCAGAGTAGAAGAGAATATAATTTATTTACTAATAATTTAAAATTAGTTCCATTATTGAAGAGTACTTTTTTTGTTGGTGGTTTGAAGCAGGGTCTCATGTGGCCCAGGCTGACTTCAGATTGACTAGATAGCCAAGAATAACTTTGAAGTCCTAATTCTCTGCCTCCATCTCTCAAGTGCTGAGATTAAGAGTGTGCACCAACTTTGCACTTTCATAAGAGAACAGATTTAGTCCTCAGTCCCATTGCCTGTGTTTCTTATAGTTCTGTGATTGGGGGCAACACCAGTAAGCATTATGTGACTCAGTTTCCTCCCCTGTCCATGAGTCAATGAGATCACTTAGTGCTCAGAGCTGTTGTGAGAAGGAAGGATAGAACTAGGTAGTCCAGGGAGATCTTTTCAAAGTACTGCCTGGCATGGAGCTTTTAACCACTTAAGGCATCACTATTCTATGAAGTGGGAAGGCAGCTCAGGGTAGAGTGTCTACAGAGCATGCATAAGACCTCTTGAACCAAGGCCTGGGCTTAATACAATGGACCTCATAAAACTGGGTATGGGGACGGGAGAGATGGCTCAGCAGATGAGAGCACTGACTCCTCTTCTAGAGCACTGGAGTTCAGTTTCCAGCACCCACATGGTGATTCACAACCATCTGTAACTCCAGTCCCAGGGCATCCAACACTCTCTTCTGGCATCTGCTAGTACTAGGCATACATGTGGTAGGGGTAGACAAAATATCCACACACGTAAAATAAATAAATGAAATTTAAAACCCTAACTCTGATAAACCACACCCACAGCTATGTATTATAAAGCAGTTACAATATTATTTTACATCACAGGAGTGTGATACAGCTATAATATAATATAGATGCGATACATCTGTAATGCTAGAAAATACAGTTTAAAAATTCATATTTTCTTTTCTTTTCCAAACTTCTCAGTACCTAAAGCCAAGTGACTGGGCTGCAGAAATCAACCAAGAAGAGTTTCCTAAGTGGGTTGTTATTTTTTAGTTAGTAAGTTGACTGACTTTTTAAGATAAGGCCACACTCTTCTTTGGCTCATGCTGGAGTGAAGCTTATTCAGTAACCCAGGCTGGCTGCCTCAATGTCATGTCAATTCTCCTGCCTCAGCATCCTAGGTACTAGGATTACAGGTATGAGCCATCACACCCAGCCTCAATAGGTTTGAATTGAAATAGCCTGCATCATCGAAATGCACCTAATTCTAATTTTCTTCAGCTATGTTTTTAAATTCTATTACCAGAAAAGCTCTGCGTGAAAACCCCCAGCCATCTACAAAGATGAATGATAGTGTCCCCTAGAGAAACAGTTTCCTCAATGTGCCCCCTCAAGATATCTGTCTTACCAACCAGGAGCACAGTTATACTCTCAGTACTTGAGACAGGGAGGCAGAAGGGTTTGGAGTTCAAGGACAGTCTGGTTTACATGAGAACTGTGTCTCCAAAGACCAAAACAAAACAGGAAAGGATGTCAGCTCCTTAGAACCTTTGATACATGGCACCTTGCTGAGCTTTACAGAAGACTCAAGACTGCCCAGCAGCCTGAAAGAGGTTTAGACCAACTGAAGTACCTGGAAAGGACACTCTCCAGCCTGTTGAGCTATGGGCAGGTTGTACAGTATGCTCCAGTTTCCCAGCTTCTGTGAGCTGTCACCCATACTGAGGTGGAATGCGGTGACACAGGCCTTTGAGTCATTTCTGCTCCTGTGAGTAACCCCTCACTGGTGTTTCTGTACGTAGCCTCAATAAAACTCCTAGGTTCTGCAAGTTGGCCCTTGGCAGTATCTGTACTTTAATCTGGTTTGGCTCCCTATCTGGATGAGTAGAGACAAGTGTGTTGTGTCTTCCCAGGAAAAGTATTTTCACACAAGAGCATGTTGGGAAGTGAAGGCAGGAAGATCGGAAGTTCAAAGTTATCATTTGCCCTGCTGGAGAATACTCAGTAAAAATATTTAAAAGGCAGTGTATATACTAAACACCTTTTCTGTGGAGCAGGACAGTGGTCTGAGCTTTGTCTAGAAAGGGGTCTGTAAGATGGCTCAGCAAGAAACCCGCCACCTAGCCCAGTGGCCTGAGCTTGGTTTCTGGGACCCACATGGGAGAAGGTGAGAACTAAGTTCCAAAAGTTACCTTCTGCCGTCTATAGGTGTACCATGCACACACGCACCTGTTCACATACTAACATATGTGTGCACACTGAAAAGAAAAAAATTTAAATGTTATTTTCGAATGGAAAAAGTCAGATTTGGTGGTGCACACCTTTGATCTCAGCACCTGGAAGGTAGAGGCAAGTCTCTATGAGTCTGAGTCTCCGGACAGACAGGACTATAGAAAGTAACCTTGTCTCAACCCTTCCTCCCCCCACACCCCCAATGCAGTTGGGCAGTGGTGGCGCATGCCTTTAATCCCATCACTCCAGAGGCAGTACCAGGCAGATTTCTGTGAGGCCAGCCTGGACTACATAGTGAGTTACAGGACAGTCAGGGCTATATAGTGAGACACTGTCCCAAAAGTAAAAAATAAAATAAAATAAAATAAAATAAAATAAAATAAAATAAAATAAAATAAAGGAGGTTTATCAAGAATGTTCAGCAGGTAAATCACCTGCTGTCGAGCCTGATGACCTGATTCCAATCCTGGAGACCCACAGGGCAGGAAAAGCGAAGGGACACCTGTGTGACTTCTCACAGGTACATGGCTGAACACGCACACGCACGGGCACATACACACTAAAATGACATTAAAAGCAGAGCATGATGTTTGCAGCTCATCAGCTCATTCACCGAGCACCTATTTTGTGTGAGGCAGCCCATTGTGAAATGCTCGGGGACATCAATGAGCAGAAGAGGTCAGATTCCTGTCCTGGTGGACCCTGGTAGATAAAGACAGACAACAGGCATGGGTTGTTGGGGACTGTACAGCGCATGTGCATCCAGTCTGTTCATCTGTGTGATCTCAAGAGAAGACCACAAGTGTTTGTTTGAGACTTGACTCACTATGTAGATCAGGTCAGCCTTGAACTCAGAGATCCACATGCCTCTGCCCCCGAATGCTGGGATTAAAGGCATGCAGGCTTTAAGGCTAAAATGAGAGTTGGATTAATTGGTGCCAAATGTGTCTTCCAGAGCAGAAATTCTGAAGTAGAGTGTGCATGTGTGTATGTACGTGTGTTGTATGTGTGTGTATGTGTGCATGTGTGTTGTGTATATTATATGTATGTGTGTATGTATATGTGTATATGTGTGCATGTGTATATACATATATGTGTGTATTATGTATGTGTGTATGTGTGTATGTGTGTTGTGTGTGTGCATGTGTGTTGTATGTGTGTATTGTATTATGTGTATATATGTGTGTATGTGTGTATACATATATGTGT